>OY754977.1:10206353-11406353 GCA_963576475.1 Molanna angustata | reverse complement strand
CTGAAATTTCATCACAATGTATCATCTGTAGTAGGTATATAAGGTCTTTGGCTATGTGCAATTTACGGCGCAATTTATTTATCTATGTGCAATTTATTTTACTTTTCGATTATTTTCAAATTTTGCAACTGTTTATACGAATGCCTATTCAAAAAGTAGAATAAGAACATATTAAACAAAAAAAGAAAATTAAACAGAGAACATATTAAACAAAAAAAAAACTTAAAGACAATTAATTAATCATCGTAAGGGGGGGACTGCTGCCAACGTACCTATTTTTCAATTTGATATACCATCATTATTTCATATCAAATCTTTTTGAAAAAAATAATTTAGATAGTTTAGATGATAATATTCTGTATAAATTCTTGTAGAAAAATAATGATACCCCGATTTCCAACGTGTATCTTATATTTTTAATAAAATAAAAAGCGTAGTTCAAAATATTTTTTTTAAATTAAAGAAGACAAAACTATCTAGAAATTGTTTGCGTCAGGTTTAGTAAATAAACCTTAAAAACATTTATTTTTCATTTAGCGCCATTGCGAAATAAAAGTTTTTTTTTTGTTTATTAACTTAACCTGATGCATTAATGCAATGATATATCCTATTTTTCCAGATATTTTGTTCTTCTTTAATTTATAAAAAATATATTACTCTATACCATATATTATTTTAGAAATTTAAGATAAATGTCAAAAATCGGGGTATGCTTATTATTTTTCTACAAGAATATATACAGAACATAATTAAAAAGTTAAGGTAATTTTTTCTTTATTAATATCCAAACTAACTAGGTTATTTTTTTCAAAATGATTCGTTTTGTAGTAATGATGCAATTTCAAATTGTAAAAATAGGTACGTTGGCAGCAGTCCCCCCCCCTTAAAGAAAGACTTCACTATTTGACCACACATAGTGATTAATATTAGGTACATAGCGTTTTATTGTAGTCTAATTGGTCGATACATCAATATTCTGTACAAATTATCCAGGCATGTAACGATCACATAATATTACTGTCTAATAAATGGTGATTTTTCTCTCATTCTCAGAACTGATAAAACTAAAAGCGTTTTGACGAAGAAATATAGTTTATTATAGAGCAATTATATTATTGGTAACACGTACACTATAATCGTTTTCGCTCCATCGCATTCCTAAGGAATGCGGCCATGACATTGCCTACAGAATATACACTAATGGACCCAATGTTTAGCAAATGACAACCGTTTAGAAAATAATAACATCAAAGTACTTTTTTATTCCGTCGATAATATCTCTCTCCGTATATATTCGAACAAACGATACATAAAGTGGTCATAGAATAAGAAAAATAGTAATCTTTCATTTACTTCCTCGCAACACAGGATGGCGGGCTTTTTAAAAAATCCACCAAAGATTTATGTGGAGCACTTAAACAATGGGTTCAGAATATGATGAATTAGAATCAAAAACTTATATGAGTAGTTAGTTTGGACGTCCGGTCGATTCGAACCCCGTAGCAGTAAAGTTGTATTGTTTACAATTTCAGACAAATATGCACAATAATTAGTGATGGACGATTTTTTTATTACAATAATTAATGGTAGCGTCACATAAATGAGAAGGATCTACTTACCAGCATTAAAGTTTTAAATTAAAACTAAATTAGAATATTTGATATCTGTTACTACTGAATAACAGATGATATATTATACAGATTATAGAAAAATGTTTATTGTTTCCGGAAACGCCTAGAAAAATAAAAAAAAATGAATTACGAAAAATGTGTGAAGAAATTAATGTCCGATTTCACGACACCTACCGCTGAGTTTGCGAGTAACTATTTTCCCATTTAAACGCCAAACTACAAACAGTTGTTTTATTAAATCCAGATTTACACATATTAATACGCATAATATTTATAAACTTCAATTTAAATTCAAATTCATCAAAATATCGAATGAATCACTCTTAACATGCATTGTAATCAGAGATCAAACTGCTCGGGAAATTAGTTAAAAATTAATTGCAAAATTCCTGTACGCACAGAATTCCAGTGAAATTGAATAAAAGTGAGTAAATAATGCGAGTATACCATGGAACATTTGTCAATGTATCATCATGGATTTATTCATCGCAAAATCAACGTATCATCATGAATCTATTCGTTATCCATTGTACATCATCATCATGGATTTATTCATTGGATATGTCGATCAATGAAAAGGAAAATGTTTGTTAACATGCCATTCAATGCCGGGTAAAATCAATATATAGTCATTCAATGTCGCTAAATGTTCACTCAATATTTATTTATTATTGCAAACAAAAGAAATAAAGCGAGTTACGTATATTATCACAAAACTTACCTCGTTTTAAGTAAAAGTTAGTATCATAATCATTTTTATATAGGAAAACAAATTGAACTTTATTTGTTGCGAATTATCTATAGTAAAAAGAAAACTATAGGTTTTAAATTAAGCAGAAAAATATGTAGAAGACCATAAAGACACCGTTTTGCACAAAATAGTTTTAAGATTGTATATAAAGTGTGGTTGACATTATTAATTTTTGAACATGGTTCACAAAGGCGAGTCTCTTCTAAGCACACTTAAGGGGCAGGTTAACGCAATGTCGGAGGGTCGAATACAAAATTTTAAACTATTGTATGAGAATGTACGACGTTGAAGATTGAAATCGTGTGCGTCCAAGTTAGTGTATTTGAATCGGGCGTGACATAAAATACAATGGTTTATTTGATTTTACAAAAAAGTGTGAACATTGTGTGAAAACGAATCAAGCCAATGTTTAAATTTATAAAATACCCATCATTTAAAAAAACATTCATGTTTCTAAGCCTTATGAGTTATGGAAAAAAACTGAAAAAATGATTATTATAAAAAATAATGTTGTAAATAAAAAAAGTGTATCCGGCCAGTTTAAAAACAAATAATGAGAGAATAATATTATGTATATTTTTGTTGAAGACATAAATTTTAAGAGTACGGCGTAATGAGCATCCAAAAATTACCTTGGAGCCTATCCCGTCACCCTAAGTTAATTTGGTACAATAACGTAACTGATACGAAAAGGCAAAGAAAATTGACAAAACGATCGTAGTAATGAGGAAAGGAAGGAGGGATTTCATACCATCACGGCATATCCTACAATGTGGGGTAACCTGCGAAAGGTGTGCGGGTGTGCAAAGGAAGGAGGGAAAATAATAATAATACATACTTCCTTGCACCCTGCGCAAGTGGCGAGCTCTAACCAGTGTTTCCAAGCAATATTTGCGTGAGAAATGAATTTAAATAAATTTCTCCTCTGCTGAGGATTGAATCCAGGACATCCGCACAGAAGCCAAACGCCTTACCAACTCAAATCATCAGACGATTTCAAATTTATAATATCGTAACAACATTAAAATCTAACATCCAAACGATTTTGAAACATGTTTCCTTTCACAATAATTGATTATTGCAATAGAAAAAGTTTCAAATGTAAGGAATGCTATCTAGACTAAGTATGTATGCACTTAATGAACTGCATGAAAATCACAGCACAAAGGAGCATGGAACCTATGTAGATAGGTATATAAATCAACAAGAAACGGAAGGACAAGAAAACAACATTAATCTGGGTCAAACTGAATAACGGACTTGATGAAAAACAATGGGAATGGGCGGGACACATTATAATCAGACGGAATAATGAACGAGGATGACTAACGAGAAATCAAGAATTTCGGAATACAGTATTCAGTAACAATTCATCTTGGTGGTGGAATGTAAAAGTCATAATATAGGTTCAACGATGATGATGCTAATATTATTTTAATAGGTGTAGTCCTTGCGTCAACCTTCGAACTTCCTCGTGAGGTTATGGCAACTCAGGCAAAAGAGACAATTGTAGGAAGGTCATGGTAAACGTAATTATTGATTCAAACCTCGAAATGAAAGCAGAAAGAATTGTCTTGTTCCTGGAGCATCTCTGATAAATCATTTAATGGGTGATATTTTTTATGACTAGTCACTATTGTGGATTAGAAGATAAGAACAGATAGCTGAACCCTCAAATAATTTCTGCAACAGATGATGGGGTATTCTGAAATACCGAAAGCAGTGTTCATAAAACATGCGTAAAAGATATTATCAATAATTTATAATTTGTACCCATGTTTGAAAATTCTTCGAACCCGTTACACTTTTGTTAGCCCCTGGATCTTCCACAAAAGCAATTTGATGATGCAGCGTTGGAAAAAAAAATAACGAGTCAATTTCCAATGGTCGATGATTTTTTTATTATATCATCATACACACCGCTCACTCCATTCTACCTTCACTGTAATTGACTTTCAGTAATGAAGTCTTGGAGACTTTTGCTTTTGTTGCTTCGGCGGCCATCTACGAACCAATTAACACTGTCGTATAATACGTTGTGCACCGATAGAAGATAGTTTTTATAGCTCCTCTAGAATATACGAATGGTTTTATTTTGTGACATTGTAATATTTTTGGTTCGTCGCTGCTTGAATAAAGCGCTCAACGGAGCAGGCTATGAAATATTTCAAAGTATACGACAAGTGTTGGGTTTCAGGTTCGTTTACCCTTGAGGATCTGAGAACGAAGAAACCGTAATAACCATCCTTACTACATATATCAAAGCCATTTCACATTCTCTTTCGTAGATGAGAATTTCTTTTATTCATTTCGTTCCTTACACGACCTCAATTTCGGAGATACCTCAATTGTATGTATGGAAATTGCCTCTATAAGTATATAAAAATTGGCAAAAAACCAAATTTGCTATTGAATATTTAGATTAAAGGTGGCTCTTTCCTACTCCCTAATGTTTACCCTGTAGTTTTTTTTTCATTACACGTTAAGGCTTGGAGTGTTTCAACAAACATTGAAATGAAAATAAAACACCTATTTAGAATTCCTCAAATTTGTGAACAACAGAAAATACTGCACAAGAAATCAAAGTAGGTATTTCACCAAAACTGATGTTGCTTAAACTTATCAGAGTATCTATCGGCTTTGAGCCAATCGAAACTTTACTTGAAATAGAAAATATAGCACCAACATGATAAAAAATATAAATCAATTGCTTACAAACAATGTTTCGTTATACTTTCTACTGAAGTATTCAACTTAATCGGCGCAGTGCCTATATCCGTAGCATATTAATAATAACTTTATATGATGGCTGTCTAATAGGTGAACCATTTATCAAATGCGGGCTGGGTTGGCTTTACATAATTCATGACGGCCGATTACGAATGCCTGAATGGTGAAAAATTACTTTCGGTTTTATCCAACTGATCAGTCAACATAATATAATTAACATAACCACCAATGCATGTGATATGTTTTGTGTTGTTACAATAACCGCCAGTATCACTGATGTTCCTTAATCGGCAGAATCAATTTGTTGATGCACTAGGCGAAAAATATTCATTTCACTAATCTTATCTGCGCATAAAACTTTAAGTGATGGTGTATGGTAATTAGATTAATCAACAATTTACACTTTTGAGCACAATACTCTCTCGCATATGTAGACCGTACCTTTTAAATTAAATCCATAACCTTATCAATAACTGTCGATAGGTGAGTGTAAATATAATAATGTATTGCAAAACAAATAGATGCTAAATTTGAGTGCAATCATATATGATTGATTAATTCTTTAAACTATACATAGCACGTGAAAAAACTATAAAACTTCGTTTAGCAATAGGTATATAGGCAGTATAAAATCTTGTGTGATAAAAAATTATAATTTTATTTTTTGAATTGAAGCTAACAATGTGACAATATACATATTTTATTTATTTTGATTTATAACGGTTCGAATCCGGGCAGGGCACGCACCTCTGGATTTAAAAAAAAATCTATGTGCGGATTTATATCACTAGCTATGTGTAGCCATGATCCAATTTGTCTGGTTCCCCTTTCTAAGGGTTAAGAAGGTCAGATGGTAGTCGCTTCAATGTAATAACCAGACTCGCCAATTCAAGGATCATGGTTAAAGCGTACCCCGATAGAAACGGGACAAAAGCGCTAAGGGAAAGAAGATTTATTAATTTAGTTAAGACTTAACATGGTTAAAGGGGATCATGGTTAAAGCGTACCCCGATAGAAACGGGACAAAAGCGCTAAGGGAAGGAAGATTTATTAATTTAGTTAAGACTTAACAACTATACATTACAGTGTTAAGCCGGTTGCAGACCACATAGAAAAAAAATATGGCAACCGAAATGGCTACCTGCGTTTTACCCAAACCTTTGTTATTAGTACTAAAGCTTTCTCTATTTATAACTATACGGTTTGGCTGTGTGCACAATACATTAAGTTGCAGAAAACCAAATGTTTTGTAGTCACTATAGTTAATTATAACATGAAATTAGGAGACTATTAACAAAAAAAAATCAGTGCAAAAGCTAAGTTATTTTAGCTGAGCTCGCATAGCTGAGGTCATTTTTCACGCTAATCACACATACTGCACACTTGTAACTGTCACTCTCTTCAAATAATTTAAAAAAAATAATATATGTGCACTTTATATTGAAATAATGAATGACATACTAAAGTAGGTACCTACCTAACAAAATAATTATGTAGCCAATTTATGCAAACAACAGTTTCCTCAATATTTACTTAAAAATAAATTCCCTATATCCAATAATAACACAGCAAACTTCAAGTACGTAAGTTTAATTATTATTCTTCACTTTCTTCGCAAAAACACCGGATACTTATAATAATATGATACGTCATGTTATAGAAAATGAAACAAGTCATATTTCAATCCACAAACAGGATGTTGTCAATTTTTTTCCTATGAATCCAATAAGTAGTCATTTTCTTACTGTCATGTTTTATGGGCTTTCAATTTCTTTTTTTCTATCAGTCTCTAGATTATTATACATATAATACGTCCTATTCTCTAGAATATTATATCATTTATCCGTCTGAATTTTAGTATACGAGAAATGTCAAAGAGTCAAAAATACACTACCTATAATACTAAAAAATAATGAACACTTCTTACACCCTGCAATAAAATATCGAAAAATTATAACCAATTTTTTTTTAACAGAATTATTGTTTTTTTTAATATATTTTTTCCAAGTTCATCTCAATTAACTATACAACATTACGAGCCCGGAGAAGCTATGCTCGCTTTACTCAGTCGCAACAACCATTCACAGTAAACCTTCAACATACACGAACCAGTCACTTCTCGAACTTTTTTTAACACAGCAGCCCGGCTGTGGAACGATCTTCCGAATTCTGTGTGTCCACCTTATAACAACCAGGGTCTTTTTAAGGTCCGAATTAATATTTTCCTGAGAAAATTACTAACGGAAAAGAAGAATGGACCTATTTCCTAATAGCCGGTGTCCTCTACGTAACCATGTTTTAAAAGTAAGAGTTGTGTATGAAATATATTTTAACGACTATAATAATGAACTCTTCCTTGCACACTATGCAAGTGGGAAATTTTACGACTATTCCTTCCCAGCAAACGAAAAATTGCATATTAATGAAAAAGTGGACGGGAAACCGTTTTATTTTACTTTAGTAAAAAAAATTCATATTAAAGGCGGAAAATAATATACATCACATGTTAAATATAAAGTCAGGTAAAGTAAACTTAGCACTATAGACCAGATGGTTTTAACGGCAGATAATCATCTGATTGGTTGATATTCAACAAAAAATATAATATTTACACCTCAATATCTTAACTAACACTATTTAATCGTAATTATGAATCTCGTTCAGCAACACTTGAATAGATATTAAATTGACTTCACTTATTTTATAATAATTTCCTTTTTATTCATTTAATAATATAGACCTAGTTTTAAGTAAGTAAATTATTTACGACATATGGGTAGCGAAATTTCAACGCATTTTATCAAATTTCTAATTTCATATACGTACTGTAATATTTACTAACAGTTACTTACCTACTAACAATTTTGTTCGACTAAACTAGTTGCATGTAACACATGAGATCCAACTGTCGATAGCGATAGTATGTATAGTTGAAGAATAAAAATCAAACTATAAACCCATAAATCCAAATTATTGAAAATTTAAACACATGTTGGTATGTATATCAAGATAGGACAATATGGAGGTCAGTCCTCTTTTCCTACCCGGAATATGAAACCGGCATGATGTTTCTGTATGTATGTTTGGAGATTAAGTACCTATCAAACTATTCAGTCTTCTTACATATTGTGTATAGGCGACTGCCATACAAATTGTATGAAGCAATGTCGTCACTAAATTCATATCAATATTTAAAAAAAAATCTTAAAAAAAATTTGAGATTTGATAATACAATGTTAATATTTTTTATAGAAAATTAAATTATCTAGTTGGAGTGTTTCGGCTTTTTTCAATATTTAAAAAAAATGGAAATATAGGCAGCTATACATTTATCATAAAAAAATATTTTTCTTAATAAAAAATGTTTGAGAATCCCTGGCATTTTTTAAAAAAAAATAATTTGAGATTTTGTATTTGTCTATGTTTGTACCAATTTACAGCGTTCTAGCTTTTATGGTTTCTGAGATACATGGAAAAATAAACCAAATTTTCAAAAGTTGATAACCCCTGACTGAAACAAAAATTCACAATTCTGAGTATAAAAGTTTTGTAAGCCTATTTTTTATATATTCAGAAAATTTGGGCTCTGTAAATTGAGTGGATCAAAAGTTATAAGGGGGGACGGACACACACACAGACACACACACAGACACACACACACACACACACACACACACACACACACACACACACACACACACACACACACACACACACACACACACACACACACACACACACACACACACACACACACACACACACACACACACACACACACACACACACACACACACACACACACACACACACACACACACACACACACACACACACACACACACACACACACACACACACACACACACACACACACACACACACACACACACACACACACACACACACACACACACACACACACACACACACACACACACACACACACACACACACACACACACACACACACACACACACACACACACACACACACACAAAACTCATATAAAATGTTCTACTCCGAATTCTGAGTAAATCCATGTAAGGGAACATATATGCTGCGAGGCCTCTAGTTTGTGTTATTAGCATGCAAAAAGTCCACTACTCCATACAAAAATGTTCCTTCGTACACGCATCTTGGCTTAATAATGTCGATTCATTCAGAGAATTGAATTCTCATGAACGAATCGACAGTTGGAGTATAAATTTGAAAAACACTTGTTAAATTTAAAAAAAAAAGAAGAAATAATTTCCTCCTCATTGTACTATATGAATGTTTTAATTTAGTGTGTGTGGTGCATATAGGGTCTGGGCACGGAAAGTAAGTAAGTAACTGATGACGGCCTAGTCGGCCGAAGCGATCGTAAAAAGGAAAGAAATATATTATGTGGAGCGAAAATAGGTGTGTTTGATTTCACGAAATCCTAAGATAGAGTACCTACTACAATATCAATGCTGTCAACATGGACAAAATAAAAAAAATATAAATTCTATGCAAAGTATTTTCATTGTGTAAGCAAAGAGTTGCTGCTTACCTGCCTTCCTAAACACAAGCTTTTAATTAGGAAAGGAAACATGAATTATTTTGATAACATATAATTTTGTATGTAATTCTGAAAACTATATGTACAGACGGTGGCCAAATTAATAAAATCAAATGAATTTATAGCAGTTTTTAGACTTCGAATCATTGAAAATTATTATTTTTTTATTTTATTTCGATCTTTCTAGAATATTATGGGAGATTTAATATATTTTTATAAAATAAAATGCATTTACTATGAATATATAATAGTTTATTGATAATAAAATACGTTTTATGGTAAAATGATCAATATTTAGTAAATCCTCCCTTAGCTTTAATTACTGCTGATATTCTTCTGGGCATGCTGGAGATACATTTAATTGAGATATTTTTTAATTCTGGTGTGTTGTGCCATGCCTCAATTATGTTTTCTATTAGTTGTCTTTTGTTGGTGATGACACCTTTTTTTACAATTGCCCTTTTCAGAGCCTCCCAAACGTTTTCAATTGGATTTAGATCCGGTGAATTTCCTGGCCAATCTAATACCTTTATTTTTTCTCCTTCTAGAAATTTAGTAACGGTTTTCGCTTTGTGGCAGGGTGCAGAATCATGCATAAATACATATTTTCCATTTGGAAACCATTCGGCCACTTGAGGCTTTAGTCTCCCTTTTAAAACTTCTATATACTGGTCCTGGCGCATTGTGCCATTCACAATATACAGCCTTCCCATACCCATCCCACTAATCACTGACCAGATCATTATTGACTGAGGGTGCTTCACTCTTTGGACCACACATTCCTCATTATATTTTTCACCTGGCCTTCTTCTCACATATTGAGTTTTGTCCTGCAGTATTTGGATTGAGGATTCATCAGAAAAACAAACCTGAAAGAACACGAGAAGTTTTCACTAGTCAATTTTATTTAATACAGAAAGTTTCATAAAAACTTATTTTACATTCTAATACCTTGCTCCAATCGTCTTCGTTCCAATTTTGGTGTTTTAGTGCCCATTCTAGTCGCTTTTTACGCATTTCAGGTGTTAGTTTTGGCTTTTTCACTGGGCGATAACATTTGAGGTCCATTTCCACCAATCTTCGTCTCAATGTACGATCAGATATATTGACTCCTGTGGTCTGCAAAATAGATTTTATTACTTTTCGAGGCTTCTGTCTATTTTCTAGAGCAACATTTCTGATTTTTCTTTCTGTTCGCGGAGTAGTAATGCGCTTTCGTCCACATTTTCCTATTCGAGATGGTTCAAGGGGTACATTTCCTTTCATTTGCCTACTTATTTTGTGCACAGAATATTGAGAAACATTGGTAAGTGTGGCAATTTCTCGTTGACTGTATTCACAGTGACCAAGAAGGGTTGCAATTTTAGATTTTTTTCTTGGAGTGAGGTCACAAGATCTTCCCATTTCTAAAATAAACCAAAAAATTCTGAAATTCAGCATACATTTAGAAAATAATTTATCAAAATCGTAATAATTTGATAAGTAGTATAATTGTGATAAATATTTAGTAATAAATATTAGGTTTACCTGTTATTTAAAAAAAAATGTAAGAAACACTGTCTCAAATAAACACAAAATCAATGGGCAAAATATTCCATTAACACCCGCACACTCTGTGAAGACCAATACTAAACTGACATTATCGTATCTTGTATGTGACAAACTTCATGTTGATGCTTAAAAAGTGTTGCAAGTACGATAACAATAATGAAGGGAGTTGCCACAATTAAAAATATACTGATGTGATTCGATTTTGCTGGATAACAGCTAAAAATACAATTATTTTTGCATTTTTTTCCTTTGATTGTATTAATTTGGCCACCGTCTGTAAACTTAAACAGAAAAATAAAAAAAAACTTCATGATCGTATACGAAAAATGAAACGTTTTGATGATATTGATGATGATTTTTATAATAATAGTGCAATAGATCAATTTATCTACATTATCAGTTATATTATAGCATTCCTACTATATACATACTTCAATATTATAATTAACTTCTATTCATGTCTACCTACAATGTCAGAAAAATTGTTGTACCGCAATGTGGCACAATTATGTCTACAATATAATACCTTAAATTTTTACGCCATTCCAATTGGAAAGCAAAAAAATTCGTATTGGAAAATATTGCGCACCATCATTATCAGAAAATACAATGTCTATATTTATTCTTCTTCCTCTTATATTAGATCGTAGATCTGTTTTTTCGAGAAAGCTATTCCTGTGAAGCTGAGGTCCACCTATCCCTCCACCTCTTCGGTGGTCTTCCGGGGAGGCGATGCCCTAGTGGGATTTCATTTGCCGCTATGGATGGGATTCGAGATGCGTCCATCCTGTTGACATGGTCCCTCCAGAATCTTCTCCTAGCTCTACTCCATCGTATGATGTCCTCGGTCTCACAGGTCCGCCTAATGTCGTCATTGCGAATTCTGTCCCTAAGCGTCTTCCCTGTGATAGCCCTTAAAACCTTAATTTCCGATGTTCGTAGGGGATTTTTGGTTCTGATCGTGTCGGCTCTTGTCTCCACCGCATATGCCATAATATGTCTATATTTATCTTTAAGGGACAAAAACAGTCTTATAAAATAAACAAACTAAACAAATAAACTATATATAATAATATACTATGAAATACATAAAAAACAGACCAATTACGTTTGTCCACAGTATTAATAATCATCATCATATTATTATCACATTACAACAAAAAAAATAGAAATGATTGGTGGTGGCAGAGAGGTTAGCGCGCTGATAAGTAATCCGGTGGTCGCGAGTTCCAATCCTGCGACGACCGATTTCGTTCACATGTAGTAGGTACATTTATGTCTAGTTCAGGTCTGTGTTCAGATACAACGCTCTACGTCGGACGTCGGATGTACCTGAAGTTGCAGATTATGGCGTTATTCACACCAATCTCACTGAACGCTTTCGAGCGGCGTTGCAATCTGAACGTAGCATCGGGCGTTCTAAATGTCATATCAAATATCATTTATCATACATGTCTCTTTTTAGGTTATATTTTCATCGAAATACAACAATTGGGTAGTGGAGTAAATATGTAATGATCTCTGACCTTTTATTGGAAATTTTTGAATGATACATAAATAAATATTGACAATTGATGACAACTGACATAATAGATACCACAGAAACAAATAGAAGTCATCATTCCACAGATAAAATAGAAGTCAAGAGATACTGTAATTGTCAGAGCGTTTTAATCCGACAATTTTACCCGAGCGTTTGGTGCGTACACTCGTTCAATCTGAACGCCACAGTGTCTTTCGAGCGTCTGTTTCCGGTCATTATGAACGGCTTAGAGCGTCACTAAATGCACTCGGCGTTCGAATGTATGAGGATATTTATGTACCTACTTGTTACAAGGCCATAAAAAATCTTCATATAACGTAATTCTTTCATTCATACCATAACGGAAATTCGTACGTATTCATACATATCAAAAATATGGGGTAACCATCGTCAGGTGCGCGGGTGATCGTAACTTTATAAAGGGAAACACGACACATTCATGTATTCACATACACCCGTTTCGTCTCACTTTAATATTGACTACATTCAGAATGGGCGGTGAACCTCATTGCTGAACTATGTGAGATTTTATTTTGCCTGTTGTATTTTCGATTTTCTCGGATCTCATGGGACACCCGAAAGCGATAACAATAGAAAAGAATGGAAGCACTATTCCATACCGGTGCTTCACACCGAACACAAATATAATATAAACATTCATAAAAAAACGATTAAGCAAAACGGTTTACGCGATAAAGAATTAAATTCGCAGAACGAATCAAAATGTGTGAAGTGTCAAAGGAATAAAAAAGATATATGTGAAGGAATCAATATATATCAAAATTTGTGAACAAATCAAAGAGGATATCATCACTATTAATTTTATTGCCAATAATATTGCAACTGTCAAAGGAATCAAATAAGATGTGTGAAGGAATCATTATATACATCAAAATTTGTGAACATATCAAAGAGGATAGATATCATCACTATTAATTTTATTGCCAATAATATTGCAACTGTCAAAGGAATCAAAAAAATATGTGTGAAGGAATCATTATATATCAAAATTTGTGAACAAATCAAAGAGGATATCATCACGATTAATTTTTTTGTCAATAATATTGTAACTGTCAAAGGAATCAAAAAAATATGTGTGAAGGAATCATTATATATCAAAAATTGTGAACAAATCAAAGAGGATATCATCACTATTAATTTTATTGCCAATAATATTGCAACTGAAACAGCATTATCAAATGCTAAGAAGAAAATTGTTTAACATAAATATCGTGAATGGACAAACGGGAAACATGGCGTGGAATAATAAAAGATATTATTATTAATAATAATAATAACATCACACAAAACATTAGCAACAAACCATCGTATTCGCTTAATATGTAAATATGACTTAGGCTCGGGAAACACGACGACATAAGACGCTCACTCAGACATCGAGCGCATGAACAAGTGTGTACGCCGTCGCGACACCGAGTTGCAGATGTTATTTCGGCGTCGTTCAGTTTGCGTGTCGCTGCTGTGTATAACTGAATGTTTACAATTTCAAAAACATTGTAAACATTCGACATAAGGGAAGACATAAGGTTAAGTAAAATATTTTATTTAATGAAATAAAGGAATAAATATATAAATTTTATATTGAAAGGACAATTATTAATATTGAGGGTTACGTTACTTCATTTATTCATAGTCGGCGCACATGACGCGCATGTCCATAGTAAACGAACGATATTTTTCGAATAGTGTAATGTGACACAGGATAGCAATGATTTAAATTTCATAAAATGAAATTTAGAAATATAAAAGATTCTTTAATAAGATTGATGAAAAACCGGTGAGTGAATACATTCAAACAAAAAAGATTCCAATAAAAGAGTGGGAGGAATATTTCAAAAACCTCTACTGATCCGAAAATCTGGACGAATATAACCAAGAGACAGACAATGAGCTTGGAGAGAATGAGATTCATACAGAAGAAATTTCAGGAGCAATCAAAAAGCTGAAAAATAGGAAGACGCCTGGCGTGGATAACATTGGAAATGAATTGATAAAATATGCAGTAGACGAGCTGTTGCAAGAACTTCTTAAACTATTTAATAAAATCCTTATGACAGCAATCACACCTAGCGATTGGAAGACGAGCCTCACAATACCTGTATTCAAAAAAGGGCAAAAAGCAAACCCCGATAATTATAGGGGAATATCATTACTATGCTCAACCCTCAAACTTTTCACTCATATCCTGAAATCCAAGCTTGAAGCTGTCATAGAAAATAGGGAGGAACAACAGGGATTCCGCAAGAACCGATCCACAACGGATGCAATATTTATAATACGGCAAATTAAAGAAAAGGCTATTGAATACAATAAAGCGGCATACATATGTTTCATTGACCTCACTAAAGCATTTGATCGGGCTAAACTTACAGACATAACGCAAATCCTGACTGAAAGAGGAGTGTCCCCCATTATGTTTAGAATAATTAATAAACTGAACATTAACACGAATACCATAATAAGAATAGATGACCAACTATCAAATCCTATAAGAGTGAGCACTGGTATTAGGCAAGGCGACAGCCTAAGCCCATTCCTCTTTAACCTCATCATGGATGAGATTGTGAAGGATATCACATCACTTGGGAAAGGTTACAGGATGGGCGATGAAATTATATATGTTGTCTGCTATGCCGATGATGCCGTCATATTCGCTGAGACCGAGGAAGACCTGCAAATGCTCTTGCAAACATTCAATCTAGCCAGTCAACGATACAATATGGCAATATCAGTTGCAAAAACCAAAAGTATGGTCTTCTCTCGAACCACAATGGGCTGTAATATATCTGTGGATATATATGTGAGGCGGTAGAACAGGTTGATAAGTTCAGATATCTGGGTGTTGACTTATGTGGTAACAGTAACCTTCCAGAAGAAATTGTGGGTCAAATTAACAAGGCTGCTTCTGTCTCAGGGTGCTTAAGGAATTCAATATGGAAAAACCCCGACATGAGACTTAAAAGTAAAGTTAGAATTTATAAGACTTGTGTACGACCCATAATGACGTATGGAATTGAATGTAGGGCTGACACATCCATGACGAAGAGTACACTAAGAGTGTCAGAAATGAGAACTCTTCGAGCAATAGCCGGTCTCACGCTTAGAGACAGAATAAGAAACACGAGAGTCAGAGAGATCTGCGAGGTTGAGGATGTCGTCAGATGGGGTCGGCAAAGAAGGAGATTTTGGTATGCCCATGTAAATAGGATGGAGGCATCCAGGATCCCTTACATAGCACCCGACTAGCTACACACCAGACCCGAAGGAAGACGACCACCAGGCAGACCACCAAAGAGGTGGAAGGACAGCTGGGACTCAACCTCGCAGGAGAACAACGTCTCTGCAAATAACAGGCCCTTAGGCCTAACATAAGAAGAAGAAGAAGAAGAAGATTGATGGATTTGACGGTAACTTTGTGGTAGTCCATGATAACAATAATAATGGTGCAAATACTTAGCTAAATACAACTTGGTGAGTTAAAATTAAACATTAGTAGTTTCGGGAGAGCACTCCTCCCATCAATACACTTCTTCTGTCCAACCAATCACAAAACCGAATACTTTACCCCTAGCCCCCCTACACCCCACCAATTAACACAGCAACACACTAAGTAGACACAGCATAGACATAACATAATTTAGTATTAATACACCTGTCGGTAGGAGGAGTGCTCTCCCAAAACTAGTGTTTAATTTTAACTCAACAAGCGATATTTAGCAAAGTATTTGCACCATTACTATTGTTATAAAAGATTCATTCAAGATCCGCTGAAAATATAACAGATGCGGATAGAGATATTTATACCGTGTATACCGTAAACATTGTATACCGTGTGGACGCCTACTGATACATGTGTCGATTTTTATGTCTAGTGTCAGTGTCGTCGTGTATCCCAAGGACTATGCTCAGCAAGACGTGGATGCTGTCGGGATGATGCATACTACGCACTACAAGAAGAGCGAACAGAGGAAATCTTCCTGGTGTATCCGCCGTTACAAATAACTGGACGATACAAAGTAAAGATGAAACCATCTGATATCAAATAGACATTAACATGCACCGAGAATCGTTCATTCGCGAGACGTTATAATAATACAATACTCGTTCGTCGAAATTTACATGAAACAAACATGCTGATAAATATGAGAATCACGAGATATTCGCCTTTGCTTCCGAGTTATTATGTAGATTAAATAAACAGTTTTGAACGAAACATTTAAATTTAATGTAGAAAAAAATAATAATTTATGACGATCATTGTTCGCATTCAAGAAATACAAATACAATCGAAAGCCCTAGTTATTAACCGAGTTCCAAAAACGGAGAAGTCATCAATTCGATGTGAAAACTTTTTATGTATGTTCAACGATTTCCTTTTACTGCGTTGTCCGATTTCGATGATTCTTCTTTCATTAGATAAGAGGTATCTTCCGATTGGTCCCATTCCAATATGGTCAAGATCTGATCATGAGATCCATGAGCAAATCGTCAAATTCTTCAATGGTCACATCAGCGATAGTAATTCTTTATCATATAATCCGATTTTGATGATTTCTTTTTTAATAGGAAGGGAGTGCTTCAAACTCTTCAATTTCCAAAGGTGTATGCAATCTGTATTTTTATGTTTTATTTTTTTATTTATTTTATTTATTGTCAACAGCTTTGTACATACATATTGCAATAGAGATTACAATTAAAATGAGCCAATTATAGACAAACATAATTTCAAATTATAATAACGCTGAAAGGGTACATAAATGAATAAATTGTTTGAAACCGACTCGCCAATGCAGATCCCGTGCAATACGTGAATCAACCTACACAAATACACGTATTTTTGTATAGGGGAATTGTATGAAAGATAATATTACTACATACATACATACCATCACGCCATGTTTCTCATGGGGTAGGCAGGGTGAACTTAACGCCATTTTATCGTAGCTTTTTCTTCAAAATATTAAGTATGTCGACGGACTATTCTTGGTGGAACTCCATTATGACATAGAATCAAAACACTTTTGTTTCATAACCTGACCAGTAATGGTCTGTCGAAGTTGTGTTTGAGATCACATTTTTAATTATTATTTTCATATTTATACAGTGCCTTCAGACATTTCAAGTTTTTTAAAAAAAATACCAAAAAAATAACAAAACATAATTCAAGTATATAAGTAGGTAGTTTAGAGAGCAATCAAAAATTAAGGTCTTCATACTTGATTATTATATATTTTTTTTATTTATCACACCATATTAATAATGACAACAATAAGTAGATTACTGCTGCCCAACTAGGAAATCCTGTTCTAGGGCTAGCAGTTATTGATATTATTATTGCTTTGTTTATTTAATTACCTATTTATCTTTTTGTAGATACCTAATATACACAAATATAATGCACACTGGTGGGCTTATTGCCATTAGGCAATTCCTTCCAAAAAAAACATATTACAAAGCATGACAAAAGTATATATGTATATCAACAAAAAACAATGAAATCGAAAAAAAAACAAAGAAAATATACATTACACTAAGATAAACATAAAAAAAACATCATAGGAAAAAAGTATTGGGAAAGAACTAGGTGAGAAAATCGGGATCAGGTTTGTGGCACATTTTAACTAATAAATTAAAATAACAACTTACACTATAGAGTATTTTATATTTACCAGTTTCGGAGCTGATTCGCTCCCTCATCCGAACAAACTCTTACTTGTTTCGGACATTTAAGTTTGTTCAGACGAGGGAACAAAATACTCTATAAAGGAGATGTACCTACCATCATGCCCAGATTCATGTGTGAATTATACTGGTTTTATTTCTTGGTCTGTGAGAAATACGTACCTACTTGAAGAGTGGTAAAAAACAAATAAATTGTAATTTTGATTTAAAAATAGAGATAGCTAATTGCATGTAAGACTTATTTGATTTTCAAGATACGGACAATATTCACATGACAAAGGTATTTTGTACGTGCATAGAAATGAATAATCACATGTCATGTTACGTAAGTACCTGGATAATAATATATTATGGATAATAAACACTCGAGTTCCGCGCGAGTTAATAAAACAAGATAATCTTGATGTCCTAAGAGTTATAAACATAGTTACTTTAACAACTTAAATAAATACAACATTAATCTTCAATGTGAATTTCTCCATGGAAAAGGAGCATCAGAATTTCAAACCGCGTAGTAATATATTGTCATTACTCATAGATACACCATTACTCAGAACTTTTGTTTAGTAATTGATATAATAATAAAAACATATTACGACCTATGTATACATCATACGATGGAGTAGAGCTAGGGGAAGATTCTCGAGGGACCATGTCAACAGGATGGATGCATCTCGAATCCCATCCATAGCGGCAAACGAAATCCCACCAGGGCATCGTCTCCCCGGAAGACCAACGAAGAGGTGGAGGGATAGCTTGACCTCAGCTTCACAGGAATAGCTTTACGACCACGCTAGTTTTCAGATTTCTTAAAATTAAGAGTCTTAGGAGCTGGGACATGTTCTTTTCTTAATAAATTTGCAACCTCTGAAACGATCAAGACTTGGAGGTTAAAAAATATCAACAGACCCAGGAAAACATGGAATAATGTCCAGGTGTATTCTAAGCGTAAAAAACTTTAAAAAGACAGCACACCTTAAGAAATTCAAGGAAGATTCTTGAAAAAAACCTAGGATGCATGAAGGGATGATATAAAAGAGGCGTACGAATGAAATACTAGAAAAATACTTGATATTTAATTTATAAACCTTACAAAAGAAGGTATCTAAATACAAATAAACAAGCGTTTACTGCACCATAACCACATGTTTCATATCGGCATTCATACAGGTATTATACATGTATAAATAATCCTAAAATGGCGACCACGGCACATGTAAAGAATGTCCGTAGACCACAAAAGAGATGGACAGACGACATAACCTCTGTTGGCGCCAATATGTAATAATAATTGTCGTATTTTATTTTATATGTCATTAATAGGTATAATAATTGTTGCAATCGCTGCCCGCCCTACACCCAAAAAAATCAGTCTCCTTTCATACCGCGTCCTGTTGACACTATCCGAATCTTTTCCGTTTTACTCACTTAATTCGTCATAATTGTTTTCTTACCGCGCGTGTGTAGGATCCAAGTGAAAGTTGTGACCATCTACTAAGGCAGAGGACCAGGAATAAATCAAGTAAGTGAGTGTTGCATACATATCCTTCTTTTGCCTTGCAGTGGTTGCAACGAATCGCCCTTCAAAATACAGTCCACTTCTACTTCTCTTTTTTTGTTTATAAAGTCTTCAACCCCAGTCGCGAGACGAAGATGGATACAGAGGACGCAAGATAGAGACGACTGGAGAAACCTGGAAAAAACCTGTATTCAGCAGTGGAGAGATAGCTGAGAAGAGAAGAAGTAAAAATAAAACCTTGAACTTATTAATTATTTGGGCAGAAATCTGGCAGAAATAATTTGTGCAAAGATACATAACATGAAAACTACTGACAAAGAAAATGTAGGTATAGAGGTGAAAGATAAAGAACGAAAGTCAGGGGCCGGTGAAAAACATTCTGAAAACTTAAGTAGTATTATTTATAAAAATTCCTAGAAACATGGTTGAATCATGAAAATCAATGAATATTCCACATTCAACTGAAACCTTATTTAGGTATAAACATATTTGAACTGCAATTCAGTCGAACTCGATTTTGAGCTCTATTTCATACGACAGCACCGAATTTAGTTTCGTAAAGATAGTTGGTTGTCGTGACCACAGAACAATATGCGCGGCACGTAACAAGTGCGCGCGACATGATAGATCTGTCAAACTCTAGCTATTGCACTTTTTGACATTTGATATTTTTGTTTGAAAACAACGTCAATAAATAATTCTAATTGATTAAATCGCTTTTTATATGTTTTTCTCATATCTCATGTTTTAAAAAATCTTTCGATAATATTTATACGGATCATATGTCCTTCAAAAGACGCATGAAAGTAGAATAAATGCTGTGGAAATGAGATCACTAATAAGAGTATGTAATAGAACGATATAATATGATAGAATAAAAAATGAGGACATAAGGAGGGAATGCAAGATGAAGAATAGTATTATAAGTAAAATGAAAGTGAATTCCTTGAGGTGGTTTGGACATATTGAAAGAATGAATGATGAACGACTGATCAGTGAATAACAGGGGCCGCCCCAGAAATGGATGGCATGACCATGTGAATGATATTTTGAAAGAAGGAAATATAAGAACTTTGAATATTCGACGAGCATGTATGAAACGATGCATGGATGTAAAGGAAGCTAGGAATGTGTGCAAAAATAGAGGAGTATGGCGCTCGGTTCTCTCTGCTTACCCCGTAAGGGATATGGCGTGATGGTATGTATTTATATTTACATCAAAAATGTGAAATGTCAAGTTGAACCAGTATAAAACTATCCCCGTCGCCGCCGGTTCAATTTGACATTTGAGTTGAATCACGGTTCAACTCTTGATCCATGTTTATAAATAAGAAAAGTGATCAAATTGGGGTTCAACCGTAGTTCATTATTTAAACCACGTTTATAAATAACACTGTAGACGTGTTAATATTAAATGAGTATGTATGAAAATATGTAAGATTGTAAATCTTTTCTTTTAATAATCTTTTCTTTTTAATAATTTTATATTATTGTAGCCATTATATTTTATACTATTTAAACAATCATTTTAGTTATCTTTTTAATATTATATATAATTTTATTGTGTTAATATGTGTATTGTATTCATAATTTTATACGAAAGAAATAGCCATCATGTTTTTATCATTTTTTCAATATTTTTTTTTTTTTTTGAAGATTTTTTAAAATTTTTTAAATATGTTTATATGATTGTTAAAAAGCCATTATATTTTATAGTATTTTAGTATTTTTTTTCTTAAATATTTTTATACAATTGTATTGTGTTAATATGTGTATGCTTATACTGTATTCATAATTTTATGCGAAAGAAATAGCCATCAAGACACAGGCTTTGCCTAGTTTGATGGTGATTAAAACACCTTAATGACACTGCTTTCTGCATCACTGTATAATATATGTATATTTTAATAATAATACGAATTATAAGTGTATCAATATTTGTCAGACATGAATAAATAAATAAAATAAATAAAAATAAATGAGGCGATGAATGTATTCATACCTATATAAAATTTTAAGGCGCTCGGTTCTCTCCGCCTACTTCAATAACAGGTATATGGCGCGATGTTATGCATGTACATTGTACAAACCATATTTTGTTAAAGGCTAAATAATCATTCTGATATCAATAAAATTTCATCTAAAATAATTAACGGTTTATGTATAAACTTTTAATGGAGTCATTACAAACATTATTTTACGATCTTTAATATTTACAACAATTATCAACCGAAGCAATAAATGTCAAAAGACGAAGTAATTTCCTTGATAAATTTACTGTAATTTAAATTCATTGAAGATTTCGCATATTGACATGAAATTCTGCAGGGTTTGCGTCCTATTATCGGCTGGTTTACGTGATCACTTTATGCGCTTCGTCTTCGTCCAACTTCGTCTCTATTGAGATGTTAAAAAAATGTCAAAAATATTATATTGTTTAATTAAGTATATATGCAAAGACCTATATATATTAAATTTATTTTTATAATTGGATGTCAATATGCGAAATCTTCAATAAATTTAAATTACCGTAAATTTATCAAGGAAATTACTTTTTGATATTTATTGCTTCGGTTGATACGTGTTGTAAAGATTTAATATCGTTAAATAATGTTTGTAATGACTCCATCAATAGATTTTTAATTATCTCAATAGAGACGAAGTTGGAATATTTATTGTAGGAGAACCGGGAAATCAAGGCACCTACAGGGCTTACGACCTGTCATCGGCTGGTTTACGTGATCACTTTATGCACTTGCGCAACGTTCACCAATTATGCCTTTTTTTAATGAGATCCCTATCAATTCAATTTTGAAAGTTCTATATATTGTAATACTGAAATTCTTTTCGCTTGAAAATAAGGAATTTTTACTACAGCCAATCTATGGGTGAAATTATGAACAACAATCTTATTATTTTTTATTTATTTTGTTGTAACGCCATCTATTGAGAGAATTGGTTTTTTTGTAAATAATGAAAGCTACAATTCTTATATCTGAGGTGACAATGCACTTTTCGCATAGAAGTCACCCCTGAATTGCGCCAGACTTATAAGGTCATTTTTGTCTTATTTACCTACTTGTACCAATGTGTAAGTAATCGAATATTTTTATTATTGCATATGCGCAAACATTGGATTTTTTTCCCTGTCGGGAGTCAAAGATATTTTTTAAAGATTTTTAATTATTAAATATTCCAACTTCGTCTCTATTGAGATAATTAAAAATCTGTTAAAATATATTTGACTCCCGACATGGAAAAAAATCCAATGTTTACGCATATGCAATAATAAAAATATTCGATTACTCCATTAATAGTTTAAACAGAAACTGTTAATTAGGTGCCTTGAGTTCCTGATTCTTCTATAATATTCCAACTATGTCTCTATTGAGATGTTAAAAAAATGTCAAAAATATCATGGACTCCCGACAGGGCAAAATCCAATGTTTGCGTAAATGCAAATTTTAAAAAATATTCGAATGTATAATATTTTGTCATTTTTAATCGATCGTACATTTTTCCACGAAGTTCATAGTCTTATTAAATTTGTTACAACGAAGAAAAAATCGTTATTTCTACGTTCGTGATTTCACGATTTATAAACATATTTTTTACATCGATTTCTCAACGGGTATCATGTGGAGAGTGCACATTTTGAGTTTCGTTATGATGTTTCCTTATGGGGTACTATAAAAAATTGTGACCTCTTTAAAAGCCAAACTGTAACGCGACGTCCTACGTAGGCGATTCAAAGCGAATGCGAAGCGGCGCGGCGCGGCACGAAAATAACAAACAGTCGTTAACTATGGAAGTGTCCTACGTTACCGACCGCGAGTTGGTTTCCATGCGGCGCGGCGCGATACGAAGCGAACGCGATCAGTTGGTTTGATATTTTCGCGCGAATTGATAGCGGCGCCATTGTTTTTTGACATGTCAGAAACAGAAATTTTAATTTCTGTCCATGAACGTCCCATATTATGGGACAAAAGAATTATTATTATCGAACCTTGAATTTTAGGATTTGGCAAAAATAAATGGGACTACAAGTAAACACATTTATTTATTATTGCTATTTTACACTAGGATGTTGTTCAAAACACACAAAGTTTTCTCTCGCTTGCACGAATGTCAAATGTTGATATGTTTCCTGGAAAGATGTAAATTCAGTCTCATTTATTAATTCAAGATCACGTAATTCTTCATACATATTGTGATATCCCCTATAAATATGCCTCTCTCAGTACACAATATTAGTTTCACTTCTCTGCTGTACATACTTCTTGAGTATTTTATATACGTACATCCATGACAGTAGCTAGCGGCAGAGGAAACGATTCGCGCACACGTAGGACAGAGCCGCCGCGTCGCACCGCATCGCATTGAATTCGCTTGTATCCGCACCG
This sequence comes from Molanna angustata, assembly GCA_963576475.1. NCBI lineage: Eukaryota > Metazoa > Arthropoda > Insecta > Trichoptera > Molannidae > Molanna > Molanna angustata. The sequence goes on along the minus strand of OY754977.1, from coordinate 11,381,975 downwards.
CATCGCTTCGCAATCGCGTTCGCTTTGAATCGCCTACGTAGGACGTAGCGTAAGTCCGATCGACTTCATAATATTAATATTACATGTGTTAAAAAAGTGCGTGAACTTGGAGTTGATTACTTTTTCGTAGACATCCGATGATTTCTTCTTTTTTCGTAAACTTTTATAATGCTACAAGAGCTGTGACAGAGAAGAGAACTCTCTGGGAGGCATCTCATACTCAGGTCGTCTGGATCACAGAGTAACGATTCCTTAAAGGAGTTGGACAGAGTCAACAAAGCGGCTTACTATGTCCGATGCTTTAGTGTGAGTGGTCCTATTAAGTGGAATTCACTGCCTCTAGATGTCCGCAGTGCTCAAAGCAAGAGCACTTTCACTAAAAGGACTAAAAACAGCTTTGTTTCAGAGAGCAACACAACATTAAATTATCAGCGCCCATGGTATGATCTCGAATCATTAAACGGCGCTATACAAATAACTTATTATTATTATTATTAATGCTGTCACGGTCTAAAAAATTGGAATTTTGATTGAATTTTTAATAAAAGGTTTAAAAAAATCGATATGATATTAACAGATTTGATTATTTTAGAGATTCATATCATTTAAGCACAATTGAGATGGTTCAAGAAGGTTGGACGTAGAGCACCATAACGCATAATGAACAATGCAATCTCCATGGATCTTACTCAGCTAACCTCCGGAGGATGACCAATGGAAAGAGACATGCCATGGGTGACATTTTACAGGACAAAAGAGTATAAAATCAAATGACGAGGAGAGCAAACCCATTCAGTGTGCACATACGAGTTGGGATATAAACGGAAAAAAGAGGCAGACAGCTAAAATATGATACTATATTGATGATAAGTATATCACATATTACAAGCTGTCAGCCATTAATATCGAGCTCCATTTCTATGAGAAAGATCCTTAGTTTATTACGAGACAGATTATATTTACTAGATGATAAATCTTACGGTAACTGCGATGTAAGGTTATTTATTATTTTGCAATAGACAATGCACCAGGCATGATTCGGCGCCGAAGAGAGTCATTAACAGTATCACTGTAATTTTCTGCACTCCTAATATACCGCAAATGAAGAATGGTAATTGACTACACTGAGGTTTCTCACGATAATGATACTAGATACAACGTATACTAATATGCCTTTCTCCTGAGGACATCTTCTTTTTGTAGTAGGTTTCAATTCAACAGAGGAATTTTTATTAACTTATTTTAATAGATCTATATATTACAATACATAGCCTAATCCATAGCAACATATAAACAATTATTTCAAATTTTCATAATATATTAAACACATTTTTCTTAAAAAAGACAAAACTTTTAACCTCATTAATGTCCCTCGGACTGAAAAAAAAACCAATTCTCTCAATAGATGGCGTTACAACAAAAATAAATAAAATAAAATAATAAGAATGTTGTTCATAATTTCACACATAGATGGCTGTAGTAAAAATTCCTTATTTTCAAGCGAAAAGAATTTCAGTATTACAATATATAGAACTTTCAAAATTGAATTGATAGGGATCTCATTAAAAAGGCATAATTGGTGAACGTTGCGCAAGCGCATAAAGTGATCACGTAAACCAGCCGATGGCAGGTCGTAATCCCTGTAGGTGCCTTGATTTCCCGGTTCTCCTACAGTAAATATTCCAACTTCGTCTCTATTGAGATAATTAAAAATCTGTTAAAAAATACCTTTGGCTCCCGACAGGGAAAAGAATCCAATGTTTGCGCATATGCAATAATAAAAATATTCGATTCCTCGGAATGCTTTCATATAATTCACAAACCCATTTTACATTAGACAATTCTGCGTTGAGACATTATTTCGTTTGTCTAATCTAATATCTTTTCTGTTTCTTGTGTCATAGAGAGTGATATTTCTTTTTATATCTAATTTTGGTTTTGAGATTATTTTTGTATAACGCCATGAAACATTTTATATATAAAAACATGAAATGATGGATTAAAATATGAAAGATTATGGATTAAATTATTTTTCAACATTTTATGTATAATGTTATTACAATTTAAAACAATTCTGATAACTCAGTTTTGTATTAGATGGATTTTTATTATTTCAGTTTCATTACTTAAAAATAATATCGTAGGACAGTAGGAAATGTGTGATTCTATTATCGCTTTATTTTTTTTTATTTCATTTACATATTTCAATACAGTACATTTCAAAAGTATACCTATGTAGGGAGAGTATACCTACATACATAATAAAAATATTGAAATTTATCTATCTCTCTAGGCTGAACGCCTGTTATGATGTAGTACTCTTAAAGCATTTAGACAAAGGTTATCTATGTATTTTCTCATTCTGCCAAGCAATGACACCTTTTGACATTTTATGATAACGACCTAGTTCCGTGTTTTATGTGAATTTTATTTTTGAATCAATATTAATTCCAAGGTATGTATTTGATATCGCTTACTTTTTGGATAATTTTACTATCAATAATTACATTTTTCGATTCACCAAATCTTTTGTTTGCTATTATATCATACAAATATTTTTTTTTTACATTTAAATTTAATCTATTTATTTATAACCAGTTTGAGATATTTTTCCAGAGGTTCATTCATTTAATCTATTATGTTATTAAAAACTCCTCCTGAAATATAGATTAATGCATCATCTGCGAATGATCTTATTTTTCACACAGTTATGACTGAAATAATATAATTGATATAGAGAATAAATATTAATGGTCCCAACACAGATCATAGTTCATATTTTGTTATTGATATGTATGTATAAATATGCACTGCGCACATCTCAACGCTTCACATTGAGTCGCTTTATTGGCTCTATACAATTCAAACGATATCGATGCAAGATCTCTTTCTAATGTCACATTCTTTTGACACAGTTCTTGAAACTCCAGAGATAAGTAATCCAGATCCATTAAAAAATTTTTCGTTTTTCACGTGCGTTCACAATATTGTAATTATCAGTAAATCAAATAATAGAACCATTAAAGAAATAATTGAATACACTCAAAAGATATAGGTAATTTTATTTCTGCCCTGTGTTCAATAATGCAATACCTCCGAACGCGGAACGAACCTACAGCACAATTTCAACATTTGAGCTTTTTATGATAATGACCGCGGCTACTGCACGATCTAGATTCGTACCTAAGATCTATCTGTTCAGGAAGCTGCTGGCAGGAGAGAGATACAAAGAATAATTTCTCTTTGTTCCTATCCACCGAGGTACATCTTTTATACAGTCCTTGGTTTATCGAAGATCAATGACTGGATTCGTTCCTTTGTTTCATATACCGAGTCACGTGCGCCTTGTTTTGCTGCCGGGAATAAATCAGGATACAACATAGTGAGTTGCGATTGAACGACATTGATAGATATTCGATTAAGAGATACTGATCTGAAAATAACGATGTTATCTAAATGGGAGGTTTCGTCTGATGTGAAAATTATAGTGAGAGATAATTTTATGGATCTTTCTTAGGAACCCGCTCTACATAGAAGATGTACATCATGTCCAAATTCACGAGTGAATTGTCCTGGTGCACTGTCTATGTTATTCCTAGATCTGTGAGAAACCATATCTATATTAAATCAAACAGATACCCAGAGCAGCAGGCCATGATAATATAACTGAATATTAATTTCAGCGTAACTCGATTTTTTTATATGGAATATTTTTTTTAAGTTGTTTTTTTTTATTATTTTTTTTGTTGTTTTTTTTTTGTGGATTTTTTTACCTGTCGGGAGTCAATGATATTTTTTAACATTTTTTTAACATCTCAATACAGACAAAGTTGGAAGATTACAGAACTACCAGGAACTCAAGGCACCTACAGGGCTTACAAACTGTCATCGCTTGCGCAACTTTAACCAATTATGCCTTCTTATTGAGGTCCCTTATCAATGGAATTTTGATATCGCGATGATTTTTCACATCGTTTATATATGATGAAATATCTTACTTAAGTTTTGAAAAATGTGCATCTGGATTCTTCAATTTATTTTATTTACTATTTAATTTATTATGATTTGTTTTCTATTTAATTATTATATTTATTTTTCAACTCGCTTACTTTATTGTTCAATTAATTTGTTATTATTTTATCTATCACTTTAGTATTTATTTATTTATTTATATAATTTATGTACATGTGTACAAAGGCAGGTTTATTGCCATAAGGCAATTTATTGATTATTTTTAATGTTAATACTTTTTGTACCAAGCATAAAATATGTAATATTTCACGTGTAAATTCGTAATTGGATGCATTTATATTTAAAGGATTATGTGCACAATGTTTTGTCGGCCTTCGTGGCTCAGTTGGTTGGGTATCTGACTGCTGATCCAAAGGTCCCGGGTTCGATTCTCGGATGAGACACAGTTTTTAATTGTATTTTCAGTCTGGATCTGTGAGACGATTAATATCGTAAGTCTCCAGCATGTAGCAACTAGTTATTGGGTGCGTGTCAAATTAATATTTGACATAGTACCTGTTAGTTGCCCGAGAAGCAAAATTAAATAAATAAATAAATATATTCTGTGAATTTACCAACAAATGAAAATAAAAAAATTAAATTAAAAAGGTAGGTAGGTATTTCAAAAGTGATGACCAAAAAACCTCTATGGATGCATTAGTATAGGAAAACATTAGAAAATTTCACATTGTGAAATTCTATTATTACTAAGTGCTTTAAAACAAGTAAAAATAACACAAATATTTAATTTTTTTCCACTAATTTAAAAATATTGACCAATAACGCGTTTCGCTAAAGATTCATATTTTGAAAGGACCGGCTTAGAAAAGTGCTTTCTCTTTTTTTTATTATGACCGTTTTCGGATGTTCCGTAAGTGTCGGGTAATCGAAAATACCACAGATAACAATAAAATCTGACATAGTTCAGCAATGAGGTTCACCACCCATTTTGAATTTAGTGCCTTTTTAGGTGAGATGAGACTGGAGTGTGAATAAATGAGGCAATGCACACTCGCACAACTGTCGTTGGTTACCCCGCAATTTGGGATATGCCGTGATGGTATGGTAGGGTATATTTTGAAAAAGCTTATAATGTTTCGTAAAAAAATGCCGTAGGCAATATATACCACAAGATAGTTATCACAAATGACTGAAGAAAATTATTATTCTCTGTGAATTTAGGGAAATTTAACAATACGATGTTTATATCGATATAGCTGTCAACTTATATAGCTGCAGTCGATCTATTGTCACATTCCGATTTTTTTCCCTCTTATCATAATTATTATTTTTTTCTAATTCTCCGATTCTTTTTTGTCTATTTTTATCTTAATCTGTGTTTTTATCTAAATTTATATATTTATATTTTATCTGAATCTATATTTTATGTTTTTATATTTCATCAATGTCTATATTTTTATTTGTTTCTATATTTCATCTTTGTGTGTAATTAATTATTGTGAGAGTATATTGTAACAAGTAAATGGCTTATGCCGTATATTTTGTAAATAAATAATAAATAATACGACCCGTCACCAAATCTTCACTTGGGTGTAGTTATGCATAAAACAGTAAATCCACAACAGCCAGTATGTAACTGAGAACTGAGATATAGCCACTATTTTTTCTTGGGTGTGTTTCTCGAACAAAGATTAAAGTGTGTGTGTGTGTGTGTGTGTGTGTGTGTGTGTGTGTGTGTGTGTGTGTGTGTGTGTGTGTGTGTGTGTGTGTGTGTGTGTGTGTGTGTGTGTGTGTGTGTGTGTGTGTGTGTGTGTGTGTGTGTGTGTGTGTGTGTGTGTGTGTGTGTGTGTGTGTGTGTGTGTGTGTGTGTGTGTGTGTGTGTGTGTGTGTGTGTGTGTGTGTGTGTGTGTGTGTGTGTGTGTGTGTGTGTGTGTGTGTGTGTGTGTGTGTGTGTGTGTGTGTGTGTGTGTGTGTGTGTGTGTGTGTGTGTGTGTGTGTGTGTGTGTGTGTGTGTGTGTGTGTGTGTGTGTGTGTGTGTGTGTGTGTGTGTGTGTGTGTGTGTGTGTGTGTGTGTGTGTGTGTGTGTGTGTGTGTGTGTGTGTGTGTGTGTGTGTGTGTGTGTGTGTGTGTGTGTGTGTGTGTGTGTGTGTGTGTGTGTGTGTGTGTGTGTGTGTGTGTGTGTGTGTGTGTGTGTGTGTGTGTGTGTGTGTGTGTGTGTGTGTGTGTGTGTGTGTGTGTGTGTGTGTGTGTGTGTGTGTGTGTGTGTGTGTGTGTGTGTGTGTGTGTGTGTGTGTGTGTGTGTGTGTGTGTGTGTGTGTGTGTGTGTGTGTGTGTGTGTGTGTGTGTGTGTGTGTGTGTGTGTGTGTGTGTGTGTGTGTGTGTGTGTGTGTGTGTGTGTGTGTGTGTGTGTGTGTGTGTGTGTGTGTGTGTGTGTGTGTGTGTGTGTGTGTGTGTGTGTGTGTGTGTGTGTGTGTGTGTGTGTGTGTGTGTGTGTGTGTGTGTGTGTGTGTGTGTGTGTGTGTGTGTGTGTGTGTGTGTGTGTGTGTGTGTGTGTGTGTGTGTGTGTGTGTGTGTGTGTGTGTGTGTGTGTGTGTGTGTGTGTGTGTGTGTGTGTGTGTGTGTGTGTGTGTGTGTGTGTGTGTGTGTGTGTGTGTGTGTGTGTGTGTGTGTGTGTGTGTGTGTGTGTGTGTGTGTGTGTGTGTGTGTGTGTGTGTGTGTGTGTGTGTGTGTGTGTGTGTGTGTGTGTGTGTGTGTGTGTGTGTGTGTGTGTGTGTGTGTGTGTGTGTGTGTGTGTGTGTGTGTGTGTGTGTGTGTGTGTGTGTGTGTGTGTGTGTGTGTGTGTGTGTGTGTGTGTGTGTGTGTGTGTGTGTGTGTGTGTGTGTGTGTGTGTGTGTGTGTGTGTGTGTGTGTGTGTGTGTGTGTGTGTGTGTGTGTGTGTGTGTGTGTGTGTGTGTGTGTGTGTGTGTGTGTGTGTGTGTGTGTGTGTGTGTGTGTGTGTGTGTGTGTGTGTGTGTGTGTGTGTGTGTGTGTGTGTGTGTGTGTGTGTGTGTGTGTGTGTGTGTGTGTGTGTGTGTGTGTGTGTGTGTGTGTGTGTGTGTGTGTGTGTGTGTGTGTGTGTGTGTGTGTGTGTGTGTGTGTGTGTGTGTGTGTGTGTGTGTGTGTGTGTGTGTGTGTGTGTGTGTGTGTGTGTGTGTGTGTGTGTGTGTGTGTGTGTGTGTGTGTGTGTGTGTGTGTGTGTGTGTGTGTGTGTGTGTGTGTGTGTGTGTGTGTGTGTGTGTGTGTGTGTGTGTGTGTGTGTGTGTGTGTGTGTGTGTGTGTGTGTGTGTGTGTGTGTGTGTGTGTGTGTGTGTGTGTGTGTATAGAAAAATACAAAATCTCAAATTGATTTTTTTTTTAAATTCCAGTGTTCTCAAACATTTCTCAAAAAAAAATTTTTTTTTGATAAATTTATGAGTTTAACTGCCTATATTTCCAAATATTTTAAAAATATCGAAAAAAGCCGAAACACCCCAACTAGATAATTTAATTTTCTATAAAAAATAATAAAATTGTAGAAGTACATCTCAAATCTTTTAAAACAATTTTTATTAAAATTGAATTTGGTGACGACATCACTTCATACAATTTGTACGGCAGTCGCCTATATACAATATGTAAGAAGACTTAATAGTTTGATACTTAAATCTCCAAACATACATACATACCATCATGCTGTTTTCATATTCTTGGTAGAAAAAAGGACTGACCTCCATACTGTCCTATCTTGACATACATACCAACATGTGTTAAAATTTTCAATAATTTGGATTTATGGGTTTATAGTTTGATTCTTATTCTTCAACTATACATACTATCGCTATCGACAGTTGGATCTCATGTGTTACATGTAACTAGTACAATATAAAAATCTAAACTATTGTTACTTGATCATGTTTCCGCAGTAAGTATATATGCTAATCGCGATACCGCGAACGGCCGCCATGTTGAATCGTCGGCAACGAATAATTTTACAGATTTCTGTTTTACGAAAAACAGAATCTATTTTTTTACCACGGCGCGGCGTTGAAAAACCCGGTGAAAACCTGAACCCTCGTCCGTGTTGTGCGCTTTAGTCTCTATTATATTCACTCCACCGAGACCGTCATTCATACCTGAATCTGCGTCAAACTTGAATCTGTAAACTAACATACCAGCAGGCAAACATGGAATCGTAGGAGGTAGTAGGGCCATCGACTCTTATAAAAATAATAATAGTAGTAGTACGAAGCGACGTCAATCTATTAATCTCTTTATGAAAGCAAAAGCAATCAACGATCATTGTGTTCGTAAAACGAGAGAAGTCAATTAGGCGCCAGGGTTTTTATCCAGATTCTTCCATACAATCATATTCTGATTGATTTCATCACAGACCAACCAAAAGAAAGTGAGACGGATATAGGTAATATATAGCAAGTAAATAAAAATAATAATAATTATTCAATATTTTTACTGACAAACTTTTTAACATCTTAATATAGACGATCGTCTCTATTGAGATGTGAGAAAAGTTTGTCAAATAAATATTATTGTTGCATCTAGCGATCTAGCCGAATAAAATTCAAATTTTATTAACACTCAGCCGGAAACGCGTGTAATATATATTGTATGAAATTTATAAGAAATACAAAATTGTTCAATTTGATCAATTTGTCAAATAATTCGAGATGAAAACATTCATACTACCAATGTCAAATGCATTTGTTTTATGGGTCATTTTCAAATATAGCGCTGCTTATTTTGTTCCTCAAGAAAAAAGTCCTTTATAATTAGATAAGTCGGTGGCAGAGCGGTTAGCGCGCTGGGCTAGTAATCCAGTTATCGCGAGTTCAAATCCTGCCTCGACCGATTTCGTTCACCTAAGCACAAGCATTTATTTCGTGGGAAAGGCGTGTTTATTTGACTTTATCGATTATATGTAGACTAAAGTACTCATTCGATTATTTTAAAATTTTGCAAATATGTATATCTAATACCCCTTAGACCCCTTTAGATAGATTTTGAAGAATATTCGATCAGTGCTTCTCATGTTTTTGACTGTTTTATATTTCAAAGTGACCTCAAGGTCAGGAAACTTAGATTTGATATATTTATTTTCAAATTTCTAAAAAAAACCATCACTTTCATAAAATGGCATTGAAGAATTGTCAAGTTTTCATAATAAAGTATTTAAATAAAAAATAATTTAACAAACTCATTTCATAAAAAATTTCCATACAAAATTCGAATACTTTGTGGAGTTACTTGGTAGAAAGGGGTATAGCGTTGGCCACAACCCACTCGTTTTCTTAGCGGGAAAGATCATCTCGACTAAAAAGAATCTATGACGATTATCATTTTTCGTTGAAAGACGAATCAAAAACATGAAGAAAATATTTGAACAATTTAAAATCACGATTATAAAAACAAGTATAATTAATATCAAAATGTTCTTACATGCATATATACATACCATCACGCCATGTCCCTCACGGGGTAGGCAGAGAGAACTAAACGCCACTTACTTCTATCTTGACATACATTCATCGCCTCGTCAACATTCATACATCGTCTTATACATGTTCGTCTGTTGTTCACGCTTCTAACATTTCCGTCTTTCAAGATACCGTTCACATGGACGTGCCATCCCTTCCTTGGGAGGCCCCGACCTCTCATTCTATTCCTGTCCGCAATGTATATTTTCGTCAGGCGTTCCTCATTCATTCTCCCCATGTGGCTAAACCATCTCAATGTGTTTACTTTCATACTATTAATAGCATCTTTCTTTATCCTACATTCTTTCCTTATATGTCCTCATTTCTGACCCTGTCACACATCGTTCTATTACAGATTCTTCTTAGCGATCTCTCCAAAATGTTCTTCCTTCTTGAATTATTGGTGTATATAATTAATAATATCGGTTAATAATTATTTTAAATAAAAAAAAAATACGAAGAAAATATTTGCACTTTAGAAAATCCTTTTAGTAAAAAACACTTCACAGTTGGAAATTGCGATGAAAATAAAAATAATTTATAAATTGTTTCTAAAATCTCACATATTATATTCAATTAAGCACTTCCGCAATTCTTCTTGTGGAATGGCTTGTGTGTACAATTTATGATCTCGGAAGAAATACCACGTCTCGATTTACTGTGTAATCCATGGTATTACATGTGTCTACTAATACCTCACCGGTAATCAAGTAAATTCCTGGGGTGCAAATCAATGCGCATATATCTAAGCTAAAGGAATAACACAGCCAACTTATTGTATAAGAATCTCTGGGCTGCGTTCACAATGAACGCCGAGTGCACTTAGTGACGATCTAAGGCGTTCATAAGGAGCAGAAACAGACGCTTGAAAGACACTCTGTCGAGTTCAGATTGAACGTCGAGTGTACGCTCCAAACGCTCTGTATAATCGTCGGGTGAAAAACGCTCTGACAGTTATAGTATCAGTTGACATCTATTTTATCTACGGTAAGATGACTTCTATTTGTTTCTGTGGTATCTTTTATGTCAGTTGACATAATATATATGTATTATTAATATCTGATGACAATATGCATTCAAAAAGGTTAATTTAAAAATAATATCATTCAAAAGTTTGCAATAAAATGTCAGAGAGCATTATTTACTCCACTGCCCAATTGTCGTCTTTCGATAAAAATATAACTTAAAAAGACACATGTATGATAAATGACATTTGACATTTAAAACGCCCGATGCTGCGTTCAGATTGAAACGCTGCGGCGTTCGAGCGGCGCGCCGCTCGAATGCGTTCATTGAGATTGGTGTGATAAACGCCATAATCTACAACTTCAGGTACATCCGACACTAGACGTCGAATGTTCTATCTGAACACAGCCCCGGTTTAACTTGAATTGTGAATAGTACGATGATTAGTTAATCATTTTTTTATTACATTACATAAAATAGCACTCCCAGAAAACAGGAAAGGAAAAGGACATCCACTATCCACATGGTGGGGTAGTAAGAGTAAGCTCAAGGATGAAAAGCCCAAATAACAGCCCCGGATCATCCTGCCGCCGAGGTAGGACAAGGCTAATAAAAATAAGATTACAACACATAAATTATAACGATTCAAATTTAGCTTTCAGGACTAGAATGATAAGATTTGTGATGATACTTTTTTGTGGTTTCGGGATATATTTCGAACATCAAACATTCACAGTTTATTTATAAAAATTCGTTGAACCGTGGTTGAATCACGGTTCAATTGAACCCGGTTCAAAGTCTTATTCCACGTTCAATGAAACATTATTTATACACAACACGCATGCACATGCACATACACATGCACTTACACACACACACACACACACTCACACATACACACCCTCACACGCACATATGATTTTGTATATTGAATATATGACTGTATTTTGTAATATAATATGATAGTATTGTAAGCTAATAATTGATGTATGGAAATGATAATTGTTATATTTGATATTTTTATACATATATACTATTTTTTGTACATTGTTAGCTTCAATTTGAAAAAATAAAAAAAATAAAAAATAAATAAATTAAAAATAATATTTGAACCCTAATCTTGATTTTAAGGCTCTATTTCATACGACAGAACCGAATTTACATAGTTTTGTTCAGTTGGTTGTCATAACCACATAACAGTATGCGCAGCACGGAACACGCGCGCCACTGAAGATTCTTTCGGATTCTTTGTTATATTTTGAAAATCCTGCTAATGACTTTATGTTCATTTAATTTCGGGTCTCAATTTATAGACGTTGTAAACACACATTTTTTTTTATTTCTTCCTGAAGTTTTAGCAAATAAAGTTATACAATTATTATCCTATTTGCAGCACAATATCAATTAAATCCGTGAATAATTTACAACACGAATTTAAACAGACTTAATTTTAATAGCTTCCTTCCGCTGAACCGAATTGTAACAACCAGATTATCCTCGTAACCTGTCGGTAATTATTAAGATATCGAATCTGATTCGATCGACAGTACCTTGTAATCTTTATGTAAAATTAATCCGTACCTGCATTGAATACAAATTAACCTTTTTTTATAAACACAAAAAAGTATGTCGGTACTACAGAAGACGTGTCTAAATTAGACGAAATGTCTCAATCATTCATAACTTAAAAGTGATTGTTATACGAAAAGTGTAGGAATATAATGAGTACACTTCCTGGATAAGTTTCTTTTAATCATTATCATAATACGATAGCCAGAACTTTATTTATTTTTTAATAAAATTGACATAATATATGATTAAAAGGAACGACAGTCACGTAGACAAACTGTCCCTCTATATCCCCACACAAGATGGACCTTGAAAATTTTCTGGAGGAGGCCAAGGCTCACAATGAGCTGTAGCGCCGATGTTGATTAATGATTTTTTTTGTAAATAGAGAAATACAATATGTTTTTCAATGCATCCGTGAACTTTCATCAGGAATGCGATTCAATGTATTGAAAATCTGGTGGCTATGTTGACTAGGGTAGGTACAAATGCATTGTAACTAGCGCAAAATGTTAGCGGGTCACAACAATATTATTATTATGAACGGAATATCAAGGCCACGTTTGCTTCTAGTACTCATAATATTATATTTATGCAGACTACGATAGCTAACGGCCCTTCCTACGCTTGAGTTACATCAAAAAACATACCATTATAATTTTATATACCTACCTAACGTATTGTTATACAAACGTAAGTCGTACATATTCAATACGCGCTATCGATGCGTAATACCTTATCACCAGCATGTGCATTTCAACAGACTATATTGACCGACGCGACGCGATGATCTTTTAAGTTTATTTATTTATTGAAACCAGACTTGAATTATTGCTTAAATCATCTTTCTTTTCGATGTGCAGTCTATTTTTCGTACCCTTTGTTTAAAAATTACCCATAAATTTTCGATTGGGATTAGGTCAGGTGAAATTCCTGATCAATCCAATACATTTATTTTGTGTTCTTCAAAGTATTTCATCATCTTTTTGGATTTGTGGAAAGATGCTGAATCTTGTTGAAACCAGGCTCCATCACTAGAATCGATGTTTTCCGATTCCGCATTTAAATTTTGTTCCAGTAACTGTTTATACTTGTCAGAATTCATCATTCCAACAACAGGTACAAAGGATCCTGGACCATAAAAAGAAAAGCAGCCCCAAAACATAACATTTTATGGATGTTTCACCGTTCGTTCTATGTGAGCAGATGTCATATTTTCATTTGCACTCTTTCTCACATAACCTGAGCGTTGTCCTTGTACTAAAAAGTGAGTTTCATCACAAAACAAAACATTTTCCATTGGTCTTCTGTCCAATCAGCATACTTTTTAGCCCAAATATATCTTTTTTACATCATATCTGTTGTCAACAGCTGTTTCTTTTGTGGTCCTATAGTCTTTCTTCCAGATTCAATGAGTCTTTTTTTTACTGTGGAGTCATGAATTTTGACCCCATTGGCCTCCGAATCTTGCTGCAGATCAAAACTCGTCATCCTAGGGTTCAGTTTACTTTTTCTAATTAAATACGCTTCGTCCCTTTCTGAATCTTTCTTTTTCTCCCACATTTTCCAACTTTTTTTACACCAACAGACCCAGTTTCTCTTTTTTGCTTAATAATTTTACTGACAGCACCCAGACTAACCCCAAAATGATCGGCAATCTTCCTTTGACTCATTGAAGTATGCTCACATAAAGTTATAATCTTTTCCCGTTTTCATGGAGTGATATCCATTGCACAAACTTTAAAAAATTTGCTAATAAAATATTTATGAAACAGATTACAGCCAGCGATTGCTAAAAAAATCCTTCAAAATTTCTTTAACCACACAAAACTCACAACCAAACGACAGTTAATACTCTACATAACTGACAGACACATTGACAATTAAAATAGCCATCATGTCGCAGTTATGCAGTTATGCAAACACAAAAAATGCTTTAATTTAGTCATGTTCACATTAATTCGCACACTACTGTATCATAAGAGCGAATGATATTAGCATGTGCAGTACGCAATGTAATAATGTAAACCTGACTATTAAAAATTTAATCATTCATACACATTCATACATTTACATTTACACATTCATACGGTACCTTAAAAATTACAAAGTTTAGGCAGACGTCCTATGTCATACCAGATAATGACTGAATTATGTTAATGTTATGAGTCAAGATGGAAAGGAGTGGAGAAGCACATTTATGTCAGAAACCTCAGGGGAACATGACCTCGGTATTGAACAAATAGAAGAACACGGTAAATTCATAAAACTAATACACCTAGTAATCATAATATTGCGGATCTAGAATATAAAATTTATAAATGCAAATTTTATCCACACCGTTACGTCTTATTGGAAGTTTGTACAAAATATTAGCAATAACACTAATGATTTTATGAATACGCTATTTTGAATGTGTGCGTATTTTTTTCGTTTTTTTTTTGTCAAATTCATAATGTAATTCAATCAATTCAGATTATGAATGTACATATATTTAGAATATTTTTTATCGATATTCAATGTAAAGTCTATGATTTCGAAAGCATTCCGGATGTAAACAATATAATATAGGTCCAACCAAATCGAAACAGATTGACTGGCAACTGAATTTAATAATTTCAAAATAAAAATAAAATAGATACCTATCAAATATTGACAGATTTGTAAATTAAATTCACTTCATTTTGTATAGCATTTCGTTGCTATCCGTGGGCCTCTTCAAGGTCCCATTGTCATGCGGATTTTGTGATCTCAAAGAACGATTTTAAAGCCTTCAAGAAGTTATGTCATAGTTATAGTGTCTTACTATTGGTTAATTCCCAAGTTTATTTTTTACAGAGATCTTGGTCACACTTTTGATGCTTTACATTTAAAAAGATCTGAAGTCAATGACAGTCCATGAGTTACTTTTCGTCCTATGCATTTTTTTGCCACTCACTTAGCGTTCTGTGAAGGTGCCGTTTACAGTCCCCATATGCAGAGGTGGTGGAAGTAGCAAATTTTATAGCAATAATTCTGTAGACATAAATTTTTGATTATTTTGTATTTAAATGGTTCCTTTACACACGAGTGCTTGCACTCTGGTAAAGGACAATATGTTTTTTATTGTGCATCTCTTACAGTATCTTGTAATAGGCATGATGACTAATTTTGAGAAACTATCTCACGATGTTTTTACGCATCCACTGTTTTCAAATATATATACATTTCAACATAAAATAAAGGTTTAGTAGCAAAAATTGCCATTTCAAAATCCAATTTGACATTTACGTCAAAAAACGCTTGCAGTGTAATGGCGTCCGTCGGAGCTGACGGTGACGTCATGGTTTCGTAGACCGCATATCACTACTATATGTACTATATGTATTCTAAGACGATTTGTGTATTTAAAATAAATTCAAAAGTGCATAAGTGTTGTGCGGTCCCTAAATGTACAAACACGTCGAAAAAAACACCTACTGAGGTATTTGTTTTCGTCCCACGCGAATATAAACGAGAAACAAGTAGTTAAATTTGGCAATGCGAGACACAGAAAGTGTATTTTATTAAGTATGCGTTTACAATGAAGTACAGTATTTGTTCCCCCACATTTAGCTCTCAATACTATAATTAATTTACTAAATATTTACCATTAATTAGGCAATAAGCATATAAAGAACTTCATGAATGTCCAAACGTCAAAATAGGCCATCTTAAGTTTCCCGCGAATTAGGCATTAGGCCTGTGTAACACCACTGCGTTACGACGCTCAATTGCATGGACCCAGTTCACTGCGCCGGGAAACTTACTCCTTCGAAATGTATTGGCTCACGGCGCAGTGAGTCATGAGTGCTAGACCGGGAGAATGCGAACAGTGTTAGGGTATTGAGTTATTGAGTTGCTTGCTTTTTAACCGACATACCTACATACATACTTACTAAATAAACAACGTAATAGACAATAACATAAAACTATTAGCTTACCTTAGCACAGGCCATGCCTAGTGACGGGGCTAGTAACAAAGATACAAACAAAAAGAAATAGCTTAAACTATGTAAGCACCAGTGAAATAATAGAATGATATTTATTTAAATGAAATAACTTATATTTACTTTGTATGTTTACTACTACTAATAATAATAGTAACTTTTATTTAGACGTAAAAAATACAAAATTAATACATCTAGTATAAACAAAAATATATATTTTTTTTTATACATTCTAATCCCAAAAAGTGCCGAATTAAAGCGTTTCCCGATTAAGTGCCGACGCAAGTCTGAATTTCCCGAAATCGGCACAAGTGCCGCAAATCGGCAAAACTGGACGTGAACCTAGAATATCGTGACGTCATGCGCTCTGATTCGTTCTGATTGGCGTTTCTCATAAAATGGCAGTCTATAATATTTTGTATTTTTATTTTAATAATATTAATATTATTCACTCTTTTAAAATGAAAATAAATACATTTTTTTAAACCTCAATAACCTATTTTATTTTTTAAAATCATAATGTCAATGATTTTTTCTTACTCTCATCACGCCTATTCACTGCGCCGGGTCATTAAGCTAGTTAAAAAATAATAATAAAAGTATAATATGCAGGTATTGTATTTTATATAAGCAAAGATTATTATTGAATTCATTATATTTCATGTACCTACATGTTTAAAAATATCACAACTTTCCCGATTCTACTTTTAAAAGTAATAGTATGTCGGTTAAAAATCCCGATTCTACTTTTAAAAGTAATAGTTTGTCGGTTAAAAAGCAGGCAACTCAATAACTCAATACCCTAACACTGTTCGCATTCTCCCTGTCTAGCACTCACGACTCACTGCGCCGTGAGCCAATACATTTCGAAGGAGTGAGTTAACACACCCGTCGCAGTGAACAGAATCGACGCAATTGAGCGGTGCAACGCAGCTTTACAACTGTCATGTCTACCACAGTACCGCGTAGGTATGCTTTTAGTTTATGAACACATAATGTAGCGAGAAGAAGGAACATATTTTATCGATTTTCGAGATGTAAGTTGTATTTAAATTATAGATAAATAAAGTACTTATATGCATAGAATAATAATAATACGCTTATATGTAAGTTTTTACGTTTCTAAATTCTGACGAGCAAAAGTCTTTGTTCGATGCAAAGTAATTTCATATATTGTATTGAAACTGTGACGTCATAATTATTGATTCACTCTGATTGGTGTTTCTCATAAAATGGCGGACTTACATATTTTGTATTTTTATTTTAATAATATTAGTATTATTCGCTCTTTTAAAATGAAAATAAATATATTTTTTCCAATCTATATAACCTATTTTATCTTATAAAATTATAATTTCAATGATTTTTTCATACTGTCATCACGCCTATTATTGTATTTTTTTTTAATATGTGTTCGCGTCATTTAATTGTTTTAAAAATAAAATAAAACAAAATGCACTGCTTTCGATGAATTGTGATGCCTTTGTGTATCGCCGGAAGATTAATGCACTAAGCCAGTGACCATTGGCAATCAAGAGGCTTCTTCTGGGATTCATCGTCATCATCCGCACTCATCACCGCTTCAACTACCGCATTTAAAAATTATCCGCCTACTAAAAATTATTTCCAATATTGAAAACAAAACACTGAAAACAAAAGACTCCCCGCTTGTCATTCGCAGAGTATGCTTCTTTATTTTGTTAGCGTCTCCCCGATTGTCATTCGCAGAGTATGCTTCTTTATTTTGTTAGCGTCTGTGCTGTGTCTGACCGCCGCTTTTCGCCGATAAATTGATAAAACCCGCGCACTTTTCAACCACTACCTTCACCGCATAATCTTCGTTATCTTCACCACTATCTTCTACAATAACATCGCAGATTCAACAGTTTTTACCCGCTACGTCAATCTTCAACGCCCGCTGTCACTGCAGGAGAAGAGTGCCCTCTGCCCAAGGATCTGCCAGCCAATTAAAGGTAAGTGCATTGTTTCCTTTTGGTTTATATACGAGGTGTCATAGATGGAATGAGAGGTCGGGGACGCCCAAGAAAGGGATGGCACGACCATGTGAACGAAATTTTGAAAGACGGAAATGTTAGAAGTGTGAGCAATAGACGAACATGTATGAGACGATGCATGAATGTGGACGAGGCGAGGGATGCGTGCCAGGATAGAAAAATGTGGCGTTCGGTTCTCTCTGCCTACCCCGCAAGGGACATGGCGTGATGGTATGTATGTATGTGTCATAGTTATCGAACTGCAGTGCATAAAAATCTCTCATAAAAACAAATACCAATATCAAATTTATCAATAAATACTATGAACCAGCAAATCCTCGCAACACCAATATGTGTAATGTTTTATATATTGTTTCTCATAGAATAATAATAAAACTATAGAATACTCATTCCCATACAATACCTCGCTGAAATAGTGAAGCCGTTTTATTGGCCGGCTCGTGTCAATATATGTATGTATGACTCTGCTATAATTTTGCAAGTAATTTTGCTATTTTGCTAACTATTCCGTAAATAATTTTGCAAGCAGTTAAAAATTCCCTATTTGGAGAACGTATCACGCAGACGGCCAAATGATTACTGAATGCTCGTAGCGAAATGTTGACCAAATTAGTCAACATAAAGCAGTCTCATTTACTGCAGGCTAAAGTGTATTCTATACTATTATAATTCTATGATTGTTTTATTAAGGCACAGCCACCGATAGAGGCGGAATTGTGGTGTTTTATAAATAAAATAAAATAAATACATAGGTACATTAACGCAAAGTAAAAAATCCTTTAATTCTGAAAGAGTGCATAAAATTAAACAGAATGTTCCTGATGGATTTTTTTATCATTTCGGGTCAGGCTGGTTCCGAAAATGCAAAAAATTAACAAATTTTGGTTTTCCGATTATTTGAATCGGATTTTTTCTCTTTTCGTGGTCAACTCTTTTCACGAGCACGCGATTGTTACCCTTAATAATACAGAACTTCATAGTGCATTTGGCGGTTTTGAAATATCGTGATTTCAGTCATTTAGTCGAATATTCATTTAGTTATGTTAGTTTTATTGTCTGTTATTTTCTTTTTTTTGTTATTAATTTAGTTTTAGCGTTTTATTTTTTCTCTTAAATTGCACACTGTAAATGTTCTGCTATCATTTGCCGAACGAAACTGACCGTGGAATTGAATAGGTGGCAATTTGGTGGGAACATTCATTTGGGACGATACGAGACGACTTTTCACTTTTTGCATTCCTTCTCGCCAAATTACTGGCAATAAATAACTGATTATTATTATTATATTAAATAGACCGCAGAAGTTGGCACGCCCTACAACGGCCAACGGACTTCTGGACATACGCAGATACAATGGAGTATGAAGAGTTATGATTATATTACGAGCCCCATGATTGAATCTTGATCGGCAACAAAACAAATAAAATCGGAGCAAAAAACGCCTCCATGAAGACGGTGCAAAAAATAATTAGCTTCGTCATAATTTATAACTATGTAACATTATGAGAAATATATAATTATCAGCTTGATGAGTATTGTATTGAACCAGTCCTTAGCACGTGGATTTCTAAAACTCAAGTCAGTCAGTCAGTTTTTATTAAATAATAAATAAAAAAACTATAAAATACGTAATGGTTTAATGTAATCGATTTAGAAAATACAATACTTGTATAATATAATATTTTTTATTAATTTAATTAGTTGTAGGTATAGGCGTTTCCTCATTTACTTAGTCAATACTAAGCATATTCAAAATGAAACTAAAGCAAAAATATCTACCTGATAATACCTGATTTCTTCTTCCTCTCCTCTTCCTCTACTTTATCCTTTTGTTTTGCTATCATTGCTAACAAAACAAAAGGATAACTGTTATTATATTCAATCTTTTTTTTTGCATTTCTTCTGTTATTTAACTATCTTTATTGTATGTATTATTTTTATTTTTGTCATGTCATAACCTTATTGCCATAGTACACATTGTATTGTATGACAACTTGTACATCAACTTTGGTTGGCTGTGAGAAATTGACGTTTGCCAATAAACCCGACAGTGTACAAATTATGTGTACCCTGGCGGGTGCAATGGTTTTAGCAATGGTGATATGCCCACATATCACCATTGCTAAAAGATCTTCATTGTTTACGGATATCGGAGAGGATTCAGTACAAGATATGCTGGATGGTGCACAAAGCTATTCACGGAATTGCTCCAAAATACCTTGTGGATCTTTGTGTACCAGATGATCTGAACCAAAAAAGATCTACTCTTCGATCTGCAAGTAACACGGCCATGCATCGTCTAAAAGAACAAAATACGCGTCGAATGACGAACTTTGGTGAAAGAGCATTTGCTGTAGTGGGTCCAGTTCAGTGGAATAAGCTCCCATATAGTTTAAGATCAATAGACAATGAAAGTGTATTAAAAAAACAGTTAAAAACTTATTTTTTCAAAAACTCATATAGTGATTAGATGATTATTTATTACCTAGGTTGATTTTTATTTTTTATTTTTTTTTCTCCAGGTATAATTGCTAAGTGCCCTTGAGGTGAAAACACAAAAATGGCGCTATATAAATTATCCATTTATTATTATTATTGCCCACAAGAAGATACAAATAAATAAATACTAACATTATCGTTTTTGAAATTAAAGACACGGATATATTATTATATTTTCTACAGCGTGACAGCTTCAGAATAACAATACTTGAAAATTCTTGCGATAAAAAATAATTCCGAATGTACCCCTGAAATTTCTAGGATTCCCTCGTTACCTGTTTGATTTGTTAGGTGTAGAACTATAATTTAGTCTTCTTCTTCTTCTTATGTTAGGCCTAAGGGCCTGTTATTTGCAGAGAAGTTGTTCTCCTGCGAGGTTGAGTCCCAGCTGTCCACCTCTTTGGTGGTCTGCCTGGTGGTCGTCTTCCTTCGGGTCGGCTGTGTAGTGCTATGTAAGGGATCCTGGATGCCTCCATCCTATTTACATGGGCATACCAGAATCTCCTTCTTTGCCGACCCCATCTGACGACATCCTCAACCTCGCAGATCTCTCTGACTCTCGTGTTTCTTATTCTGTCTCTAAGCGTGAGACCGGCTATTGCTCGAAGAGTTCTCATTTCATTCATAATTTAGTGAAAAAAAAATAAACAAAGTAAAAAATATACCCTCTTTAATTATTTCTCGTTTAGAGTACATTTGGAATAGGAAAGCTACTTGAGACCCAACCTAATCTCGAACATCTCTCAACACATCAATTGCCACTTAGATAGCCAAAGTGTATTTCATCTATTTCAATTTTAAATTTATGTATGATCTTTTCTGTGATTGACTCTTTTGTTTTCTCTTATTTAATATTATGTTTACCTCGTTTTTAGGATGAAACTTTATCTTTTACAGAAACATATTAATTATATCATGATGTTATATTTTTTATCTTGCAACTGACGGTATGGCCTATCAGCGGAGACTTCTAATTGGTTGTTAAATTATTAAATTAAATTTAAAACTGATAGCCTTCCAAAAAAATATAAATAAGTATTCAAATAATTAAAGGATGATTTGTATATACCCACTCATTCCAGAACTAGAGGCCGTCCACCACCTGTGGACAAATATTTGGAGGGAGCTGAGGGAGGAGGAACTAACCAGAGAGACGACGCAAGATCGAAAGGTCTGGCGATTGAGTACCAACCCCAGATGAAATGGTGAGGCAATGAAGAAGAAAAACTAAAGGATGAGCTGATGACCTGGAAACATTCTTTCAAACTTTTACGTCTTTTTCCCCAACATTGGTTGCAGTCAAAAAAGCGCGAAGTCTTAGCGGGCTCTCAACATTGATTGAATAATGAATTTATCGGTTAACCAATCACGTTGCATTTAGCATAATGGACCATACCGCAGACAATTCAGATGACCGATAGAAACCGAGTTTGGCTACCGGACAGTGGGAAGTGGGAAGTCGAACCGCTCCGTTTGCTCGCAACGTGACTAATCGGCAATTATGCGCGGTCCTCCACCGGTCGCTAATCAGAACCAACAATCATTATTTGTTGCTTCGTGTACTCGTAGCTGCTACCTCAAAGTCTTCATCGGACCACGTAGACATCTTATCTATCGGACCTCTGGAATAGTAGGTAGTCGAAGAAATTTACAACACGATTTTTGCACGACTCGGTAAACATCGAACGAGTAGTTGTTTGCTCAAAAAAGATACGAAATCACTTAAAATGATCATGTCCTCAAAATATGTATGTACAATTTTCTTCCATTCCCTTTCACTAAAATTGATTATTTACAATTCCCACATACACTATCCAGAGTGTGTTTCTGTGGAGATATTGCGATAACATGTCAAAGAACCTACACTTGACACGGAATATGTTCGTTAGACAGAGCAGTTGTTAAAAATTTTCAACTCTCCCCCCCCCCCCCTTCGCGTCCCTCCAAACGTCCTGAATCGTGTTTTTTTTTCAGTTTCACAGAAAAACGTACACGATTACATAGATAAAAAATGTCTAGGAATAAAATAATTCATGATTAATTTGCTATCAACCTCTCATACATCAGAAATTTTAGTGAAATATTTATGTAGTTATGTGAATATGAACATGTATGTTTTCTTTGTTCTTGTTCGTGTTGCAGGCGAGAACCATGGGAGTTTTTAATTTATTTACTTTTTTATGAATTATCTAGATTTTCATTTATTTGTTTGCTTATCTCACAAAAGATTTTTTGGAAAACAAAATACACACTCAGAATTCACCCAACGACTAATCTTAGACGATTTATAAAAACAAGTAGGTTGTGGCCACTAAACTTTTTCCAATACTTCTATTCAATTACATTTCAACACATGGTTCCGATGAAATTATATAAAAAAATGGATCTTGAGTGCCTTGAGTTCCTGGATCTCATATAACTTTCCAACTTCGTCTCTATTGAGATGATAAAATATTGCCATAAATATCCTGATTGATTCGTCGATTTCTAAACAATTCAGTACTTATTACCTACTAAATTACCTTAATTAAAAAAATTAAAAAACGCTGAATATGCTGTTTGGTGGTTTTCTAATAACTTACATATAAACATTTATTATTTGCCGGATCGTAAGGAATCCTGTTTGTCGCTTGTTGTTGATTTATCTTTTTCAAAAAGGTAATTAAATTTGTTGTGAATAATGTGTAATTGTATACAACTACATATTCTTCATTAATTGACAAAAATAACATCCGTTTTCTCTCCTTTCTACAATTTTCAACAGATGCTTTCTTCGACTTTTTTCCTTTCACTTTTATATTTATCGTATATAAATAATATATGTATATCTTTATCATTTCATCCACCACAGGCTTGGAATTACTACACGACAGTATGTTGCATACCAACACACACATTATCCTATCAAGCATGACAACAATAATTACCGAGTCTTTGGATGCCAATACCAACATGAATGGACACACTTCCTGCGAATCACTGACATTCACTTATAATTACTACAGCTTGTCCATATATCATTACATATATTATATTAAGGAGGCGTCTGCGGCCAGCGTACCTATTTTTTCAATTTGATATTGCATAATTACTACAAAACGAATCCTCTAAAAAAAGTATGGTTTGGATATAAATAAACAAAAATATTCCTTAACATTTGTAATTATGTTCTGTATATTATATCTGACAAAACCCCTTAAAAGGGGAATAGTGACATAAGTCCCTGTTGTATATTTACAAAATGACTGATATACATAGGTAGTTGGATGTGACGCTCGTCGCTTGTTATAACGCAAAAAAATTTACTCTAATAAAATTTCAAGGCTCATACGAAAATGTTGCGTCACAAAATGCTCGTAGCGCAACACAAAAAAAATCGACTCAAATCATAATAGTACCACGCCTTTTAAAATATTGCGTCACAAATTGCAGATCATCATCATGACATTGCCTCATACAATTTGTATGGTAGTGGCCTATACACAATATCTAAGTAAACTTAATAGTTTGATACTTATGTAATCTCCAAACAAACATGCATACCATCATGCTGTTTTCATATTCTGGGTAGGAAAAAAGGACTGACCTATCCTACTATCCTATCTTGACATACATACATACCATAGAATTATAATAGTATAGAATACTCTTTAGCTTGCAGTAAATGAGACTGCTTTGTGTGACTAATTTGGTCAACATTTTGCTACGAGCATTCAGTAATCATTTCGCCGTCTGCGTGATACATTCCCCAAATAGGGTACCTATTTTTTAACTGCTTGCAAAATTATTTACGGAATAGTTAGCAAAATAGCAAAATTACTTGCTAAATTATATCAGTCATACATATATTGACACGAGCCGGCCAATAAAACGGCTTCACTTTTTCAGCGAGGTATTGTATGGGAATGAGTATTCTATAGTTTTATTATTATTCTATGATACAAACCTACATGTGTTGTGTAGAAAACAAAATATCTTAAAATATTCAATAATTTGGATATATTGGTATATAGATTGGTACTTATTCTTCAACTATACATACTATCGCTATCGACAGTTGGATCTCATGTGTTACATGCAACTAGTAGTTAAATACTATTGGCATCTCTAATAAATGCACTTCGTATACAATAGACTAGATTAAAATATTAATTGACTATAGGAATAACTAAAGAATGAAAATACAAACACAATATGAATTTAAATTGAACTTGTAACGGCAAATTTTAGTGGTACGTACCTATTTGTAGTATTCAAATTAATCATATATAAAATTCATATATTTAGTATGCAAAATAGCATTATAAATAAGTGTCTAGTCACTTCAAAATATTACATAATAATCACATATCAATCCACAATCACAATGTCATTTGACCGTCGCGATACAAACGACAAACCGGCATAAATAATTCGCCCCCTGGTGTTAAAAATTGAAACTATCGCTAACGGCGGGAACGATAATAAGATATTTGACGTTTTCCTCGCATAAAAAATCAGATTTTTAAAACCAAAAAACTCTCGAGGATTCTTTGAGAGGGTACTATATTTTAATGCCAGATGTCTTAGAAGTTTGGGATTAAGATATAATATAACTTTGAATAATTTCTATCCGCTAAATTTCGTTATTGATACACACGTTTTTTGCATGTAAAAACATGATTTTTAATCTTCCCAGAAATCGAGATTTTTGTCATTTTGTATGAAAATTTGAATTTTCAAACTTAAATATCTGGATTTATAGAAGTCTGATTTTAATCAAATAAATGAGGTATATTTTCTAATGAGTCACTCAATATCTCTGCAAAAGTTGATGATCGTAGCACAAAAGGGAAAAAGTGAAAAAGTTCGTGTATATATGTTCCGCAAGTTTTTCGAAGGGACGATATTTAAATATAGGTAAAATTTTCAGTACAATTTTCAGTACAATTTTTGTATGGGAATTTTAGTATAGGTATTTGAGTACAGGTGAAAGGTGGTTGGGACTTGCGTCACGGGCCCTTACTAACGTGGGCCCATGATTCTTGTAGAAAAATAATAAAAATACCCCGATTTATGACATTTATGATATATTTTTAAAAGTCTATAAGGCGTAGAGCAATATAATATATATTTTTTAAATTAAAGTAGACAAAAATATCTGGAAAAATGTCATGACATTTGCATTAATGTTTCAGGTTTAGTAAAGAAACCTCAAAAACTTTTATTTCGCAATGGCGCTGAATGGAAAATAAGTGTTTTTTTTATGTTTCTTTACTAAACCTGAAGCATTAGGTCAAATGTCAAGAAATATTTTTCCAGATATTTTTGTCTTCTTTAATTAAATAAAAAGATATTGCTCTACGCCTTATGGTTTATTAAAAATATAAGATAAACGTTGAAAATCGGGATATGCCATTATTTTTCTACGAGAATAAATACAGAACGTTATTAAAAAGTTAAGGAATATTTTTCTTCATTAATACCCAAACTATCTAAGTTACTTATTCAAAACGATTTGATTAGTAATAATGATAGAATATCAAATTGAAAAATAGGTAAGTTGGCAGCAGGCGCCCTCTTAAAGTCGAGTCCATAATATATACCTTTATTAATTTGATCGACCGCCGTGGAGAGTCATCATCTGACTTATGTGCTAGTACCCTGGGATAGATTTCCGGCAAAGGAGAAATTTATTTAAAAAATATTCCTCAACCAATTCTCGATTCTGTGGATAAGAAGCAGTAGGTAGACAGTTTGCAAGATATTTCCATTCGGTATCAAATATTGTCAACCGATTTCGTATAGCACAAGCATTTACGCTTAATTCAAGGTGTGTAGTGTAAGAGGATTAAAGTCAGTGGCGGCTCCCCCAAAGGGGCTCTCGGGCTGAGCCCTCCCAAAATTTTTTTTCTATAAATTCCAAAAATATGTGCTAAATTAATTCTGGAAATTCATTATTTTTTTTAAATAAATGTGTTTCCACCTTACGGTTGTAATAGTAAAATACTGCAATAGTTCGTTTCATACAGCGAGATTCTATGAAAAATTTTGTTCCGCGGGCACAATGTGCTTGCGCCCGAAGAACTGTATGTAAACTCATAGAATTAATATCATTTAATGATTCGGCGGATATTTTGTGGTAGTTAATATAAACCATTTTTGAATTATTAATTAGCTATAAACCACTTGTTTTTTGAGTCACTTCGCGACATGTTTCGGAAGCGCTGTCCTTCCATCGACCGGCGTGTCGAGACTAACATGTTGAATTTGTGTGAATCTGTCTGTGAAGCGAGGGGGGTGGCGGTTGAGGGTTGGTTGGGTTAGTGGGGGGAGGGGAGAATTGTGAAGTGTTTTTATTTTTGATGGGAAATATATTAAGTATTGGAGAAGTGTTATGAAAGGTATGGTTATTTATAAGTTTTATACCGGAATTTATGTGTTTATGTATTTCGAGCGTTTCGTAGTTGTTAAGTCGGTATCCTTTATTCTGTGTTTCATGTAATAGTTTTAGTTTGTGGTTATTGAAAGAGTGATTAGTTTGGATAATGTGGTTAGCAAATTCTGAGAAATTATTGTTGTTTAAGCATCTTCTGTGTTCGTTAATTCTTATATTTAGGTTACGTGATGTCTGTCCTATGTAGTGTTCATTACAGTCACCACATGTTATTCTATAAACTCCACTTTTTTCTTTGTAATTTCTTTTAGTTTTAGAATTTAATAATGATCTACTGATGTTGTTGTTGGTGTAAAATGCAGTAAAATGCACATTATCCAAACTAACCACTCTTTCAATAACCACAAACTAAAACTATTACATGAAACACAGAATAAAGGATACCGACTTAACAACTACGAAACGCTCGAAATACATAAACACATAAATTCCGGTATAAAACTTATAAATAACCATACCTTTCATAACACTTCTCCAATACTTAATATATTTCCCATCAAAAACAAAAACACTTCACAATTCTCCCCTCCCCCCACTAACCCAACCAACCCTCAACCGCCACCCCCCTCGCTTCACAGACAGATTCACACAAATTCAACATGTTAGTCTCGACACGCCGGTCGATGGAAGGACAGCGCTTCCGAAACATGTCGCTAAGTGACTCAAAAAACAAGTGGTTTATAGCTAATTAATAATTCAAAAATGGTTCATAGAATTGATTTTAATGCCGCAGTGTAATATGATTCGAAATGTATGGAGCTCTCGGGCACGTTCCTATATATGTTCATGAATTCACCGGAATATACTACTATACAACAATCTCGTATATTTTGGTCTAAACGATTAAATTGAATTAGTGTGTTTATGAACACGATTAATATTAGTATGTTTATGAACACGTCTGCGGCGTCTGCGCACTTCGGTCAGCTCGTCAGCTGAGAGCTGAAAACTGTTGATGACAGCGCGCCATTTTGCATGTTGTTTTCGCAGAGTGACGAATTGCGGTTAATATATTTTATGATAATTTTTGACAATAGTACACGGTGAATAGTATACATAATTTAATTTCGCGTTACTTTAATTACGATGATCGTGTGAATGTGAAAAAATAAGGGCCTCGCGGACATTCATCTCATTATCTCAAATTAGTAGGTACTTGTAAATCACGTAAATATATTCGAAGTTTTAATATAAATATGTAACAAAAAACGTCATGGCTTTGCAGATGTAGTGAAAAGAATGCGTATTGCGGGTGTAGTGAATGTTGTTTTCCGTGTTTACTTTTTGACAATAATTCTGATGTAGGTATTAATTCTGACTCTGACAAAAACAACTAAATCCAACATGTATGATATATGATCCACCGACCCCCTTTTTTTCAGGTATTGTAATTGCAGCTTAACAGGAGAATGATGATAAACACTGATCATATGCATGAAAATATTTTTTTCACCTGTGTCGATATTTCACAAGTGTAGGTACTGAATATTTTCTCCTTTCAAATACTCATTTCCTTTCAAGAAAAAAAATCGAGCCCCTCTAATATTTTAGGTCTTCAGCCGCCACTGATTAAAGTACATGTTCTTGATACAATATTTAATTTTCTATAGTAATTGCTGTCAATTTGCCTTGGGTATTTTCCTATACCTAATGGTAATGAATGAAAAGAACAAATATGAAAAAACCCTTTGAAATTTCCTTCCTATATTAAAATTTTGAAAGATTTTTCAATAGCATACATTTAATAACTCAGTTCTTAACTTTTATTCTTAAAAGAATCATTTTATTTAATTTATTAAATTTTCCTCGATTTAAAAAAAGAAAGTTTAATGTTAAATCGTGTTTAGAAATTAATATTAGGTCCTTACATATGAAATTGGCGTTTTGTATGGGAGGAACATAAAGTCGATTTTTTTTTAATATAATATATTTATTTGATCAACGTATGTTCCATTGCTATCTATGCACTTTTGCCATCTCATAGGTAGTTCATCGATCCCTTTACTAAAAAAACTATTCGGACGGGAATCAATAAAATCTTTGAAGGCGGTTTGGACTGCCCCATCGGAGTTGAATTTTTTCCCATGCAAGAAGTTATCCAAATTTCAAAAAAAAATGGTAATCTGTTGGGGCAAGGTCCGGAGAGTACGGTGGATGTCTTAGACATCCCAATTGAAGCTCCTCTAATTTGGTAGCCGTCTGTTGTGCAGTGTGTGGTCTAGCGTTATCATGAAGCAGCAGTGGCCTAGAGCGATTAACCAGCCTCGGTTGTTTAGCAGCTAGCTTTTCCATCATGGTTTGCAGTTGCTGACAATAGACATCTGCTGCAATCGTCTGGCCAGATTTAAGAAAGCTGTAGTGAACGACACCAGCACTAGTCCACCAAACGCTAACAAGTAACTTTTTTGGAGTCAATTTTCGCTTGGGACATGGTTTGGCTGGTTCGGCAGGGTTCAGCCATTGCGATGAGCGCTTCCAATTATCGTACAGGATCCACTTTTCATCACAGGTAATGATTCGATATAAAATCCCTTCATTATTGTGCCGGTTGAGTAATGCAACGCAGCAGTCAACGCGCGTTTGTTGATTTACTTCACTCAATTCGTGAGGTACCCACCATTCAAACTTTTTCACCATCCCAATTTGCTTCAATTGGATTAAAACAGTTTTATCACTAACACCGCAGCCTGCAGCTAACACGGATGTAGGGTTTGCGATGGATCCGCTTCCACAATAGCCTTCAATTCTTCATTATCAACTTTGGTATCCGGCCGTCCTAGGGGCTTGTTCTGCAGGTCGAAATTTCCAGAACGAAAACGTTGGAACCAAAAACGCACTGTGTTTTCTTTTGCGGCACCGTCGCCATACACATCATTAATCCTTCGAGCCGTTTCTGCAGCACTGGTGCCACGGTGGAACTCGTACTCGTAAATAACGCGATATTTCATGTTTTCCATTTTGTAAACTGAGTGACGCAAAGAAAAAAACAATTGGGGAAAAAACAAATGAATTATAATTTTCGAAACACAAATACATGAGTAAATAGCTGTATAAATTTGAATTTGGAATTCCTAACCAGAGAGAAGATATTTGAGATCAAAGTTGCCTGTATGGCAAAACACCAATTTCATACGTAAGGACCTAATATTATGATAATTTTATCTGTTTTACATTGATATCATGCAAAAACAATAAAATATATTGTTGCATCTAACCATAAATTAAATTTTCAAAAAACGCTCAGTAGGAAACGCATAGCTTTGTTTACTTTGTAAAATCGTACAATTTTGTCAAAATATCACAAATTCAGAGAATTTCAGAGCTTTACCTGGTCGGAAAGTGAGTTTGAAATCGATTGCAACATTCTCTCACTTGTCAAGCTCTATTACAGGAATACTTGATAAAAAATATCAATTTGTTACAGAGGTTACTTTTGGAGGGCGTTTTAATCCAAGTGTGCATAATATTTCATATTTTTTATCGTTATTTTAGAGAATTCAACTTAAAATTAAACAAAACAAAAAAAAACATTTTAATATAGACAACGGGTCCCGTTTATAAAATGTAACAACATACAGTGAAACAAAAAAAAAACTACATGTGACATCTCTGGTTTATTTTGCTCAACTCTTAGAAACAGTTATGTAGGTACAAACAAAAATGATGTGGAATGACAGAATGTGGGTCGTGAAAAAAAACCTTCGTGTCACATTCACTTTACAAAACAAAACAAAAAAATCACGATGCATCGAAAAGACCGTGTGAAAAGTACCTCATCAATCATAATTTTCTCGGTTCAATTTCACATAATGTAGTATTAATTAATGTGAGCAAATATGTATTTATGTACACATTGATTTACGGTATTAACGTAAAAATAAGTTTAACGTTACTAAAAATGGTTTAGGATGAAGTTCACCAAAAACCAAGAAATTGTATCATTAAAATATAAAAAAATGACTTAAGCGAAACTGCGCCTTGTTTACCAACTAGGTAATGCCGACCGCCGTGGCACAGTTGGTAAGCCATTTGGCTTCTGTGCGGGCGTCCTGGGTTCCATCCCCAGCAGAGGAGAAATTTATTTAAATTCATTTCTCACGCAATTCTTGCTTCTCTGGGCTAGAAACACTGGTTAGTTGGAAGAGATTGCCATATGGCAATAAATTCGCCACCTGCGCTGGATGCAAGAAAGTGTTTATTATTATTATCATGTTTTTAAAAATATTTTGAAACCTATACTTTGAAAAAAAATATTTAAAAACCAGAATTTCGATTAAAAAAATAGAAAATTTGTAATCAAATCAAAAAAATAATTAATGCTCAGTGTAGCAACATTTGTATATAAAATAATACATAACATAGCAGACTGCCCTGACATCCTTGAGCTTTATCTGTTTCAGAGTTCAGTCCTTTAAGAGGACATATAACGCTAAACTTAGTGACTGAAAACATGATATATTAAAACTGCCAAATGCACTATGAAGTTACGTGTTAGTAAGGGTAACTATGGTGTGCGTTAAAAAGGTTTATACGTGATTTAAAATTATCGGAAACCGCAAATCGTTGATTTTTTGCATTTTAAGAACATACCTTAGTTGAAATGAATAAAAGTATCGGTCATTCACTTTGCACTCTTTAAGCATATAAAAGATTTATTTCTCTACGACACATATTTGTGGTGTAATTTTAAAAAAATGCTGTAAAAAAGAATATTTTTAGTAATTTTTATGGGAATTTAGGCTGAATTTTAAAATTGTATGACGAACATTCACAAGAGAAATGTTGAAAAGACTTACACTATTTTTTCTAAACACACTGTTTAACATATTTGAGGAATTTGATTTGAAATTGAGGCGTTTAGGTTTATATGGCTCGAATATTCTTTTTTTTTTAATTGCATATACGCAAACATTAGATTTTTTCCCTTTCGGGAGTCAAATGATATTTATATTGACAAAATTTTTTTCAACATCTCAATAGAGACGAAGTAGGGATATTGTAGAAGAACCAGGAACTCGAGGCATAGATGGCAATAGTAATAATGCATTATTGTCAGGTAGAATGTTACACACTATTCAAATATATAGAACTTTCAAAATACATCGATAAGGGAACTCAATAAGAAGGCATAATTGGTGAACGTTGCGCAAGCGCTTAAAGTGATCACGCAAACCAGCCGATGACAGGTCGTAAGTCATGTAGGTGCCTCGAGTTCCTGGTTCTTCTACAATATCCCTACTTCGTCTCTATTGAAATGTTGAAAAAATGTTTGTCAATAAAAAAAAATTATATGGCTCCTTAATAGTAGACAAAAAGATATTTATTTAATTATTATTAAGATTTGAAGAATTTGCTCAAACTATAATACTTTCATTAACCATATACTTACATACATAGATATATTTTATTTAAAATTTGACTTTTTCAAACATCCTTTCCTCAAACCCCTAGTCCTTCTTCTTCCACCTTTCCTTCTACCTTTTTTTTTTAAATAATTTGTGTTTATATGATTATAATATATTATACTTCTTAAGACCTTTGTAAACCCTGTGTATACGGATATTACACAAAAATGCACACTAAATTACCTTCTAATGTATGAAATATGAAAAATATTAAATATACCACAAATATGTGGTATACAACATTTTTTCGTGAAGAAAAGATAAAATTTAGAGATTTTTTTAAATAGCAAGAATAGTAATTAAATTATTATAATAATAAAAAACTCAGCCCTTAAGCCGGCCTGAAACTAATCACTAGGTAATATTACAACTCATATTTCAACTCATTAGAATATGAACTGAAAAAGTGACATTGTGCCTGACACGATATCATTTAAATGACTTAAAAAATGTTGTCACTCTAAAAACATTATATTGAAATTACATGTCGATATTATAGCAATAATCTCTCTTGACTGTCAAATAACTTGTATTTTAGGTGCATTAGTGATCCTCGCTTGTTTTTTGAGTTTGAGTTTGATTACCTGATTCGAAATATTATGAACAATGAAAATCAAAGGAGACGATCTAGCATAAAATATAAGCGATCTTGATTGGATAGGAGAAAAAAAATCAAGGAGTTTTTTAGCATATTAAACGAACAACTTTCATTAGAGATCCATTTGCATAGAAAAATGAGAATTTTTGAAAATAAATGGAATGTATTCCTAATACTCAAGACCATACATTCAAAGACCAAATATATAGTAATGCGAGAAGCAATATCCTAAAAACAGTAGTAAGAACATTCCAAATCATAGCAATTATATCAAAGAATTCCGATGTGCCGATATTTTTTTATAGCTAGGAATGTACGTCTGGATCAATCAAAAAGAATACGAAAAAAACTTTACAAAGCTTTATGAAATAAAAAAATATTTCTTCCTTTGTATGATGAATGACAATGTAGCAGATAGATAGATAGATAAGCATAGACAAAAGAGATACCTACACAGTTTCAGTTCATATGACTTCAAAAATTACTGCAAACGCTACTTTTCAACTCATATTCCACATGAGTTGCAATATTACGAGTACCTCGTGTCAGGCGGGCTTTAGATTTTCATATTCTCTTTCGATTGAAGTAAAAATTTACTTCATAGACCGTGTAGTTTTTACTCTCCACACTATGGAATAGTGAAGAGTCATGATTTCACAATTTTTAAGAGTATTTTTTTACATCAATTTCTCAACGAGTATCATGTAGAGAGTGCACACTGTGAGTTTCGTCGTGATGTCTTTATATGTATGGCGTACGCCGTAATAGATGATCGCCGTATGTACAGCGTATGGCTTACGGCGTCGGCTTACGGATTATCCTTTTATTATTTTCTTTGGAAATATTACCTAATATTTATATCGATTTTTTTTGTAAAATCAATAAATAATTAATAAACTTCAACAGGAAAACGTTAACACAGAGCGAGTATTTTATTAATTTAATAAATTCTATACATATTTAAAAAATAGCAGGTTTCTTGCCAATAGGCAAATACTTGAGTTCATTGACAATTTTAGTATTGCACATACGAAATACATAAATAATTTGCTAAAACATTATATAAAAAAAATGTAAATATTTTTTTTTGTAACAAATCCGAACAGTTTGTTGTCATTTTAACAATTATACTACACAATTGGTCCATGATTTAACAGCCCCGTACGTGAACTCAACAATAATTATTGTGAACGATATCTCATATTATTGTTCAGCAATCTAAAATAAATCGAAATGCCGAAGGATTGTATTGAATGTCTCACACACATCATATCATACAAGAATAATGCCTTACATTACAATGCGTTTATTAAGGTTAGTGCACACTTGAAGTAAGTATAAAGTGCTCAAGTACCAAATAACGGACCCTTAGGGTCAAACCAACACTCGATCAATAATACGTCTATAGACATCAATCAATAATCGACACAATAAGTAGTATATTTAATGGAAATAATTGTATCTAATACAATGCAACAGGAACATACCTATTTTCGATTAAAATACCAAAACATTATGAATATAATTTACTTTCTAGTCTAAGAGATACCAACGTCAAAACACAACTCATTTTTAATGGATGGTTTATTGATATTACTTTCTTTATTGAATATTAGGTATGAAAAAGATAAGTCTGGCACCTGTGGGTCTATTCCGGTTCTTTTATACACATTACACAAGTTTTTACGCTACATGTGTTTCTTATAGCAGATCGTTATTCTGTTTTCCGCGGACACTAGCCCGCTTAAACCTCCGCGCATTATGCCGAGAAAGCCTCCGTTCGCAGTTCGTAACGCGGTATTCTGATTGGAGCGAAATACGTATGACATTCGACGGGTGAATTTATTCACAATGTTTTATGCGGCATATCGAGGTGGTGTTAAGTTTTGTGTAAAGACATAAAGCGACGCGTACACACATTCGTTCGTTTCACAGATTATAGTTAGCTCCTGATACGTAACTTTCACTTTACATTCTGTGATACGTAAAGATTAGCTGAACTTATCGCAAAATATTACACGTGAATGGGAATAAGGCCCCTGGGAGTGGTTGCGTTTACCAGTGTGTATCCACATTCAATAGGTGACATTTGCAGTTTTTTTGTGCTCTTATGCCATCCATCTGATTACAATGAAACTTTGTGATTTGTTCAGCGCACACCCGAGAGAGAAAGTGAGCTTATAAGAAAGTAACCACAAAATAATAAGAAAATGCTTTCGCTGATGATATGTACTATAGGAAATATATTATAAGTATGTATCCAATAAAAATAAAAACTTATGTACAATAAATTACAGGTCAATGAACTTTAAGATGTACTAGAGATCGCACAGAGATCAAAATTCGTAATTCATTAAATTTTTAAGCTTGATAACCCTCATGATAACTCATATCGAGGACATAATTATCTTATAGACTCCTCATATCGAGGACATAATTATATTATTGATATCTTAATGTATTATAGAACTCCATATGATAATTATGTATATCCACGACATGGGTTATCATGAGGGTTTCGACTCCACCTTTTGACCGGACTTGGCCCCCTGATCTTTGATAAGAAAACATCATGTATATTTATCAAGGCGTACAAAGTTTTCTTATCAAAAATTGCATAGTGTAATAGGCGTGATGACAGTAAGAAAAAATCATTGAAATTATGATTTTATTAGATAAAATATGTTATAAAGATTTGAAAAAATATATTTATTTTCATTTTAAAAGAGCGAATAATATTAATATTATTAAAATAAAAATACAAAATATGTTTGTCCGCCATTTTATGTGAAACACCAATCAGAGCGCATGACGTCACCATATTGTCACTGTCAATTGTGTTTGTTACTGTCAACTGTTGTGTTGTTCGAAATGGCTATTTTTTTCATAACAAGCTATATGGAATATGCTGCTTATTTTTAACATGCTATTTTTATTTATTGATTTATTTGGGACAATAAACCAAATAATATCGCTATCCGCTCTATTGAATCGTTGACGCATCTGTTATAACACGCACCGAGTATTGTAACGTGGTGGAGAATATTTAACGTTTCAGAAATAAATAACTTGGTGGCTTTCATTGCTTGATTATAAAATAAAATGATGTAATTATATTGTTTGTGGGAGTTGTACAGTGTTACATGAGGTTGAAATGGAAATACACAATGTATTATGATGAATCTAATATACATATGGGATAACTGTTATGATTCATATACATATTATGATTAATATATTAAAATATGTAATAGGTGTGATGACTGTAAGAAAAAAATCATTGAAATTATGATTTTAAAAAATAAAATAGGTTATAAAGATTTAAAAAATGTTTTTTTTTTAATTTATAGGAGTGAATAATAATAATATTATAAATATAAAAATACAAAATGTGTTAGTCCGCCATTTTATGAGAAAAAACAATCAGAGCGCACGACGTCATAGTATGGTCGCGTCAATTCTTCTGATAGTCTTCAATACAATATACGCATTAATTGTCGGTCTGGACTATGTTTATTTTGGTGTTATCGATATATTAATATTTTAATTAGATACTTAAAACTAAAACAAATTAAATATAAATGGAACAAGTATTCATCAAAGCAAATAGTTTCA
Organism: Molanna angustata; assembly: GCA_963576475.1. Taxonomy (NCBI): domain Eukaryota; kingdom Metazoa; phylum Arthropoda; class Insecta; order Trichoptera; family Molannidae; genus Molanna; species Molanna angustata. The sequence goes on along the minus strand of OY754977.1, from coordinate 11,345,422 downwards.
ATTTACCTAGATACTCGCCTACCTATCGGGGGACACTATGGGCCGGTATTACAGTGTCAGTTTAAGAGCTAAACTCAAGTTTTACAAAAATATAGCGTATTACAGTGTCCGTTTAGACCTAATCTTCCCTCAAATACGTCACTAAAACGACAAATATTTAACTCAACGTTTCTGGCAGATTAAGTACTTAACTGTGAGTCAACTGTCATTTGCTAGGCAACTCGTGTAGTTTCAGTTTCTATCACTAGAGGCGTTAGGCAACGTGTGTAGTTTCAGTGTTGTATCGAAGGTGGCGCCACACAACAAAACAAACTGACAGCCGTATTGAAACGAACACGGGCATTTAAAAGCATTATTTTGGTGAAAAAAAATAAATTTACCATGTTGGATAATAAAACAATGGTATTTAAAGTCGTAGCGTCCCGTTTTGTATTTCGTATTATTTGAGGTTATTTAAATTTGACAGATAATAACCACAGAAAAAGTGAAATATGACTATAATTGAAGATTTAGTAACTGACATGTCATATTGCACTGTAATACGGAAATGGATTCAATCTCCCCTTAACATTAATCTTGAGTTTGGCAAACTCAATGAGTTGAGGGCCGACTGTAATATCGGGCCTATGTTAATTGTATTTTGTATGTAACTTAGTTTTTATTGAATAAATAAATAAATAATGAACGCTCGCAACGTATGGTAAACTAATTTAGTTTTAGTATTCTACAATTTTGTCACGCGATGGTGAGCTGACGAACGTTCGACATGTTATGATGCTGGTCACTGCCAAACTAAACTAGCAAGCTATATTTTTTTCATGCAATGAAGCGATTTGCGAAACGACGGCGATTACGCGAAGCATGCGTTTTAAAACATCGTTACAATTTTAGCAGCATACGAATTATTACATAGCGCTCGTTATTTGTATTGTGTTCATAACAAGCTATATTTATCTGCTATCGTTATTTTTAGCAATAGCAGCCATAGTAGTTATTTTTCTGCCTGTCTTAACTACTCTTAACTAGAATGGAACTTTTGATGGTCGGATATTTCTTTGCGTCGAACAAAGACTTTTGTTCATCAGAATTTCGAAACGTAAAAACTTAATAATAAGTACATATAAGTACTTTATTTATCTGTAATTTAAATACAACTTACATCTCGAAAATCGATAAAATATGCTCCTTCTTCTCTCTACATTATGTGTTCATAAGCTAAAAACATACGCGGGAAACTTATGATGGCCTATTTTGACGTTTGGACATTAATGAAGTTCTTTATATGCTTATTGCCTAAATAATGGTAAATATTATATTATTGAGAGCTAAAAGTGGGGGAACAAATACTGTACTTCATTGTAAACGCGTACTTAATAAAATTCACTTGTGTCTCGCCGTGCGAAATTTAATCACTTATTTCTCTTTTTTTTCGCGTGGGACGAAAACAAATACCTCAGTAGGTGTTTTTTTCGTCGTCTTTGTACATTTAGGGACCGCACAACACTTATGCACTTTTGAATTGATTATAAATACACAAATCGTCTTAGAACACATATATTACATATAATAGTGATATGCAGTTTACGATACCATGACGTCACCGTCAGGGTCGGCAGCCGCCATGATACTACAAGCTTTTTTTGGCGTAAATGTCAAATTTGATTTTAAAATGGCGATTTTTGCTACTAAACCTTTATTTTATGTAGAAATGTATATATATTTGAAAACAGTGAATGCGTAAAAACATCGTGAGATAGTTTTTCAAAATTAGTCATCATGCCTATTGCTTTTGTAGCATTTATATTGTGTCTCACAGTAGATATGTATTTCTCTTTAATATGTTCTGTATTTGTTATATGAAATAACTGCGTTTGGTCATACGCTTTTGACATTGGCAGTATTAAAGACTATTTTTTATTTAATTTCATGTATTTGTAATACATAATTTGCATAAATGTGAGGTTTTTGTATTTGTTTTGCATATAGGTCTGAATGCAGATTCCGACCTAAATACAATGTTTTACAAATTAACAATGTATTCATTGCACAGTCGCTCACTTAAGTTAGGAGATCACATGACTTCCTAACTGGAGGATGCTACGAAGTTTTCCAACTGTCGATTCGTTCATGAGAATTCAATTCTCTGAATGAATCGACATTATTAAGCAAAGATGCGCGTACGAAGGAGCATTTTGTATGGCGTAGTGGACTTTTTGCATGCTAATAACACCAACTAGAGGCCTCGCAGCATATATGTTCCCATACATGGATTTACTCAGAATTCGGAGTAGAACATTTTATGTGAGTTTTGTGTGTTTGTGTGTGTGTCTGTGTGTCTGCCCCCCCCCCCCTTATAACTTTTGATTCGCTCAATTTACAGAGCATAAAATTTCAGAATATATAAACAGTTATAGACCTACAAAACTTTTATACTCAGAATTTCGAATTTTTGTTTCAGTCAGGAGTTATCAACTTTTGAAATTTCGGTTTATTTTTCCATATACCTCAGAAACCATATAAGCTAGAACGCTGAAAATTGGTATAAACATAGACAAATATAAAATCTCAAATTTGTTTTTTCAAAAAAATTCCAGAGTTTTTCAAACATTTTTTATTAAGAAAAATATTTTTTATGATAAATTTTAACTGCCTATATTTCCAATTTTTTTAAAAATATCAAAAAAAGCCGAAACACCCCAACTAGATAATTTAATTTTCTATAAATAAATATGAACATTGTATTATCACATCTATTTTTTTTTAACAAATTTTATAAAAATTGAATTTAGTGAAGACATTGTATGACAGTCGTCTATACACAATATGTAAGAAGACTTAATAGTTTGATACTTAATCTTCCAACATACATACAGAACCATCATGCTGTTTTCATATTCCGGGTAGCAAAAGAGGACTGACCTCCATACTGTCCTATCTTGACATACATACCAACATGTGTTAAAATTTTCAATAATTTGGATTTATGGGTTTATAGTTTGATTATTATTCTTCAACTATACATACTATCGCTATCGACAGTTGGATCTCATGTGTTACATGCAACTAGTTATATGAGAATTGCATTGCAGAGTCATAACGAAATACTTTGTATATTTTACCTTATTTACCTAATTTTGTTGGTGAGCGATAAAAACTACAAAATTAATACTGATTCACAAATGCGATATCATTTGTCTGTGGTTTGTTTTTAATGGCGGGTAAGTTATTTAAAATCAACGATGACAACCGGAAAGGATGACATTTATCTGCCATAGAAAAAGCGACCATAGATGATAATAAGTATAACAGGAAACTGTTTTGAATGAATTTGAGGAAATATATTATCGAGAAAGACATATGTACGAAGAATATATAAATATCTGACATAGTACCTAGTGTTATACATTTGATATAACGAATGGTCGATATAAAACGTGTGGGTATAAATATAATTAAGGATCAATGATTTATAATTATAACACTAAAGTATAATAGAAATTGGAACGATCGAAATGATAAGTTATAACGTTCAATTCAGTTCCATATTGGTATTGTTTGATTCCCTAGAGTTCTCAAACTTTTATTTTATTTTATTTTAATTTATTTTATATAGTTTCTTGGCAGGTAGAACTGGCAGGTAGGTACTACGATAGTGTAATAGATAAACACGATAAAATATACTCCTTTAAAACTCTCCACAAAAACTATGTGCATAGTTAAAATAAGGATATATTTTACATGATGATATTCAAAGGTGATTCGAAATAGGTACCTACTCGTTTTTATAAAATAAAAAATCTATAATGTTACTTTATTATTTTGTACGTGTACTCATCTTAGGAAATAAAATTAAAATAATAATATGCAACACATTTATTGTGAACAGATACATATGTGTGTGATTTGTGTAGTTCATAGTTTATAATGATTATAAAAGTAACTTAATATACCTACATACATCATTTATTTGTACGGGAAACTCACCGATAGCCTTTAGGCTAGTGACTAGTGAGATCCCAACTATTTTTTTTGTTTATTTATTAAGAGAAACACCTACAGAACACCCCCGTTAAATATTTTTAACCAATATAATAAAAACATAAGAATATAGAAAACAAATTGGATACAGTGTAGGATAACAGGAGAGTGAAACAGGATAGGAAGGAAGAATGATGGGAGGGAGTCTGGGGGGAAATTTCGACCACTGGAAATTCATACTTTAATTTTGATTTACCCCACGTAATACTTTTGAAATATTTTAATTTTAATTGTTAATGGGGAGTGCTTAGAAGCGGCTTTGATCGTGATATATTTTAACCAACTTCAAAACACGGAAGAGGTTATCTATATGACATGAACTTCTTTTATGTACGTTCAGAGATTTTTATTTACCACGTTGACCAGTTTCGACTCTATTTTTTATAAGAAAGAGAGTATCATACAATTGGCGCCATTTAAATTTGGTATAGATATAATCATGGGATTCATGAGAAATTCATCAAACTCTTCAATTTGCACTTCAGCGATAAAAACTCTTTAAAACATTGTCCGATTGTAATGATTTATTTATTAATATGGAGGAAGGTGCTTCAAAGATCATCACACGTATGAATTTCATTGAGTTCTGATAATGGAACTCACGAGAAATAATATTAAATTCTGCAATTAATAATAATTCATTACCACGTCGTCCGAATTTGACGATTCATTTTTCATTAGAAATGGATTACTCCTGGGTGGTTCCGTCTGAACTAAGCCAAGAGGTTTGATGATGAGATTCATGAGAAATCATGAATCTCACCAATTTGCGTATTATTGTATAGACGAATTGTATGAAAGATAATATTATATATCTTTTTACATGAAAGATTATATACTCAGTTGCTTTGTTAGTGTAATGTTATCAGTGCACTTTTAAATAACGTTTTTACAAAAATAATGTTCTACAAATTGTCGGAGCATTCTATCATTGGCGACTGTTATAATATGTTGTACGCTGCTAAGCACACGCAGGTGAATTGGTCGGGTGAGGTTTGCCTCAATTTCAAAGAGAATATTTCCTCGCATTCGAATAGTTTGAGAACGGCTGGTGTACGTTTACGGATTGCCCACACATTTATTAGGGAATCCATATTTATACCAACACATAATATTATCTTTCAACAACATCAGCCATAAAAGCGTAAAATCAATTGCGGTTATGCGGCCTTAAGAAGGTCAGTGTGTTATTTGCATTTATAACGGGTTCTGTGGTTGATGGAGTAGCGTAGGTGCACACACCACACCATGTTGTCTACCTCCAATGCAGAAACCTCTATAGGCAAAACAAACAAGCATGTTACAAATGAAGCTTTTGATATGTGGTTTTATTCGATATTACAGATGAAGCTTTTAATATTCGGTTTGATTCGATATTAAAAATGAAGATTTTGATATTTGATCGGAGTCGTTCAAGAAAAGGATGGCACCAACATATGAGCGATACTCTGAAAAAAGGCAATGTAAGAAGATTGAACAACAGACGAGACGATGCATGAATATTGATGAAGCGATGATTGTGTGTCAAGATATAAAAATGTGGTGCTCGGTTCTCTCTGAGTATCCCGCTAGGTATATATATATATAAATATATATATATATATATATATATATATATATATATATATATATATATATATATATATATATATATATATATATATATATATACATATATATATATATATATATATATATATATATATATATATATATATATATATATATATATATATATATATATATATATATATATATATATATATATATATATATATATATATATATATATATATATATATATATATATATATATATATATATATATATATATATATATATATATATATATATATATATATATATATATATATATATATATATATATATATATATATATATATATATATATATATATATATATATATATATAGGAATATTTGGTTTAATTTGATAAAATAAATTTAATTATCTATACTTTATTCTGTATTAATTACAAATAATGTTTTTGATTCGACAGTACCAATCATCTTTTGATATTTTTGGCCTTATTCGATATTATAAATGAAACTTTTGATATGTGGTTTTATTTGATATTACAAATGAAGCGTTTGAAAAATGGTTTTATTCGATATTACAAATGAAAACTTCGATATTGATTGTTATAGATATTATTACCTTGCCGATCTCTACTTCTATGCTGGCGTACTGAGATTAATTCCTAAGAGGGATGGAAATGATTTTAAATTAGGTATTTCTCATACAATAACTGCGTCTCGTCTCTTGGCTGGAAAAACTACGTAGTTGGATGAAGTTGTCATCATGGCAATAAAACCGCCACTTGTACAGTGTGCAAGGAGTGTTCATCATTGTGAAATTATTGTATCTAAATCAAACGATAATTCTCAATTTTAAAACGAAGCAGAATTATAAATTGACCAGATTGTATGTCAAAGTTCAAGGAGAGATGTTTTAAAATCGAGTGTTATTAACATGTTGATAAATGCGCACATGTTAATAATTCAATTAAATAAAAATAATTAATTAATGAATAGATAAATAAATAAATGGATAAATGAATAAATAAATACATAAATAAATAAATACATAAATAAATAAACAAACAAACAGATAAATAAATAAATAAATAAATAAATTAATTAAAAAATAAATAAATAAATAAATAATAAATAAAGAAATTAATTAATTAACTAGCATTTCCGTCTGAGCGTGAAGAAAATTTTGAAAAGGGTGTCCTCAATTTTTTTTTACTTATTTAGGTATTGTAGAAATTAAGTTTTATAAATAATGGTTATAACTTGTATATATGCCATTGCCGGTTTTCATAATATTTTAATAAATATGTATCACAGTACCTCTTCATTCTACAAATAACAAAGATTATGATTGGAACTGACCATAGAGAAACGATTTCTAAAAATAAGTCCAATCTATTTTTTAAGGCATCCACTATAATTACAAGCGATGGAAGATTAATATGCATAATTAATTCAAAGAAAATAAGTACAACATTTTATTCAATATCTTCCCGTGCGTGGGTACCTACATACGTTCATAATAAATGAAACTATGTAATATCAAAGATACATGTTTCATAATAATTGTTTCATGTAACCGATTCACAATTTCACGATTAATTTATGACGTTTGATCATGCAACGGTCGAACGTGGAACATACCATAATAACTTATAATGTGGGATATCATCTCGGCTACCGATTGTACGTGGTATATTATTGTTGATAGGAAGATAGAGAAAACAGCGAAGGGCAGGTACATGAAGGTATAACAAACACATCTCTTCAAATTAATAAAGCATTAGTAACGCTACGTGGGCAGGCTCCGATGGACAGGTAATCTAATAAACATTATACAAGTTGTATTGGCTTTTGACTGACCCACAAAAAAGTAGGTATCGAACGACGACGAAAAAATCACATACCTCCTTTTTACTCTCCACACTATGGAATAGGGGAGAGTCATGATTTCGCAAAATTTAAGCGTATTTTTTTTACATCAATTTCTCAATGGGTATCATGAAGAGAATGCACACTATGAGTTTCATCGTGATGTGTTTGTGTGTATGGTGTATACGCCGTACGCCGTAGCATTTATCTTTTTTGTGTCCTCTCTACAGCCCAAACTATAAGTCCGATCGACTTCATATTAACATCATATGTGTAAAGTGCAAAGACCTAGAGCTGATTAGTTTTCCATAGACAACTTTTGATTTCTTCTCTATGAATTCATTATTTACGTTGTTTTTTTTTTGTGTCCTCTCTGCAGCCCAAACTATAAGTCCGATTTATTTATTTATTTAAGATTTGGTACACGGTTAACATACAATATACATAAACATAATATCAATTATAATAATAAATAAACCGTACACACAAAAATCCCACAAGGCATAGCCTGTCTGTGGGTATACCAATTAAAAATATTCAAAATTATTTCGTTAGAAATAATTTAATTTAATTATTAAATAATTAAATTATTTTTCAGTAATTTGATTGACTTCATATTGATATCACATGTGTTAAGTCCATAAACTTAGAGCTGATTAGTTTTCCATAGACAACGGTTCATTTTTTCTCAATGTTTCTTTATGATTTCATCTATTAAAATTGAAAAAATGCTCTCACGACCTGGAAATTAGAGATATTTTAATTTGGTTTCAACTATTTATACAACACCAAGGATCTTCATAAAATTGTATTCAAAGTTGGTCAATGTTAACTTACTTATATGAAAAATATTCAACGGTTTCAAAAATTATATTTTATTTAATGGATATTTGTATGAAACTTATATGTAACAAGAGAATTTTTTTTATATTTGGCAATGTTCAGTTCATTGATTTCATATTGATATAAGAATATTAAAAGCTTGAACTTAGAACTGATTAGCTTTTCATAGATATCATAAAATTTCTTCATATGATATCACGTGTCAACATTGTCAAAATGCTCTAACGCTCTTTGAAACAAAATTTATCTGCTTTTTTTAAAATATTTCATACAACATAAGCATTCTTCACTATACTGCATTAATAGTTTGTCTATCTTAACATAAAAATATACTATCGGAAGAAAATTTATATTCCTGGTAGTAACATTTAGTATGAATAAAAATGTAATAAGATAAATTTCTTATGTATGGAAAAGTTCAGTAATTTGGTTTCATGTTATAATGTTAAGAGCTTGAACATAGAACTGATTAGCTTTCCATAAATAACAAAAAATTTCTTCATATGATATCACGTGTCAAAATTTTGAAAATGCTCTCGCGTCCTTTAAAACAAAATTTATCTGCTTTTATTAAAATATTTCATACAACATAAGCATTCTACACCATACTGCAATAATAGTTTGTCTATCTTAACATAAAAATATACTATCGATAGAAAATTTATATTCCTGGTAGTAAAATTTAGTATGAATAAAAATGTATATAATAAGATAAATTTCTTATGTATGGAAAAGTTCAGTAATTTGATTTCATGTTATAATGTAAAGAGCTTGAACAAGGAACTGATTAGCTTTCCATAAATAACAAAAAAAAATTCATTTGATATCACGTGTCAAAATTGTCAAAATGCTCTAACGTCCTTTAAAACAAAATGTATCTGCTTTTATTAAAATATTTCATACAACATTAGAATTCTACACCATACTGCATTAATAGTTTGTCGATCTTAACATGAAAATATACTATCGTTAGAAAATTTATATTCCTGGTAGTAAAATTTAGAATGAATAAAATATTTCATTGTCAATATTTGTGGTGTGGTGAGTTTAGTGTTGGCCACAACCCACTCGTTTTCATTTGTTTTCTTAATATTGACGGCACTGATATTGAAGAACTTATATAATCTGAGGGTTTGGATTTTATAAGATCAAATCACTAATAAAGGTTTCACAAAGATTTATTCCCCATCACAGAAAGTTCGCTAGCAGGGGCGATATTAGAACCTTCGGACTAGGCAAACCCTGGAATAAAATTGGAAAATGTCGATTATCTAATGTTTTTTAGCAACGTTGTTTATTCCAGTGGCCATAAAAAATATTTTTAAAATCACATACCAAAATAATATTTACATTTGTGACCCTGTAAAGCATCGTATCTACATACGGTTAAATTTTGAATCTTGTAGTATGGTGGCAATAAAATATAAAAATCTACATCACTCCAACTTTAGCATCATGGAGACATGGAGAGCCAGATGGGAGGAGGCCTCGGACCCGGTGAACCACGACCTGCCCTGCATATCAATTGAACCGCCGGGATTCGATCAGCCACGTAAAGTCTGGATAGCCTTAAATAGAATCCGAACTAGACATGGCAGATGTGCTGACTTATTTCACAAATGTGGCTGGTTATACTCCCCTATATGCGACTGCGGGGCGGATAGACAGACCATGGACCACATTCTATCCGAGTGTGACCTGAGGGCGTACGCGGGAGATTTCAAGGACTTCTTATTGTTGAGTGACTCAGCGACGAACTATATTTTAAACATTGACATTAAACCTTAAAGCAAGCCTACTTGTGCTAATTACTAATTATCTTTGTATCTAAACTTTGTTTTGTTATGATGTGTATGTGATTAACCCATACGATAAATAAATAAATTAAGTTCTTAAATTTCTGAACATAATATTCATAGGCAAGCCAAGATTTTCGGCTTCTATAAGCAATTCCACTACTGTTCGCTAGGGATGATTATGTAGGTCCGTACTTTTTTAACCGACTTATCATTCGAAATTTTTTTACTCTCCACACTATAGAATAGTGGAGAGTCATGAATTTCACAATTTTTAAGCGTATTTTTTTACATCAATTTCTCAACGGGTGCCATGTAGAGAATGCACACTATGAGTTTCGTCGTGATGTGTTTATATGTATGGCCTACGCCCTAATAGATGATCGCCATACGCTCCTTTTTGATTATCCCTTTTTGTGTCCTCTCTACAGACTAAAATAAAAGTCCGATCGACTTCACATTTACATCATAATATGTGTAAAGTGCATAGACCTAGAGTTGATTAGATTTCCATAGACAACTTTTAATTTCTTCTCTATGATTTCATTATTTTACGTTGGTATTTTTTGTGTCCTCTCTGCAGCCCAAACTATAAGTCCAATTGACTTCATATTGATATCATATATTATGTAAAGTCCATAAACTTAGAACTGATTAGTTTTCCATAGATACCCGTAAATTTCTTCTCTATGATTTCATCTGTCCAAATTTTCAAAAAGCTCTCACGGTCTGGCAAATGAGGTATTTTTACAAATATTCAAAGGCGTTTACATGGTGGAAATTCATTTTAAAAATATTAAAATAACAATGTAACTTTGTTTATTTCCACTTATTTATTTTTATTCCACAACTAGTTTCTAGAACTACCGTTCTCTTCAATCAGGTGGGTATAAAGTTTTAACCCACCTGATGAAGAGAACGGTAGTTCTAGAAACTAGTTGTGGAATAAAAATAAATAAGTGGAAATAAACAGAGGAATTTTCATACTTTTGAACTTTTGATACAATAAAAAACACCCTTCAAAAATGCATTCAAGGATTGTCAAAATTTAAAGAAAAAAAAACTGCTATATCAATGTGAAATAAATTTAAAATTTGTATGAAAAATGTATATAACTGAAGTATTATATACATTTTTTGACGAATTTGGCAAATTGTATGAAAGATATTGTCACTAAATAATGACATAGATAACATCATGCCAGAGAGAACCAAACGCCACATTGTTTTCTATCTTGACACATATTCATTTTGAAATTGGATTTTTTATCATTTTGCTTTTGGGATCAAAGAGGGTCTCTTTAAGGAAATCTGAAAACAGATAGGAGACACTCAACTCGAAAAACTCACAGGTTTGTCATCAGGAGTAGAAGAGAGCTACATATGCAATAGTAATTAGATAAATCTGTCTAAAAGGTATCTTACCAAAATGGGAAACGTTGAAGATAGAATTTATTTGGATGGAGTTTTTTAAAGAGTTGAAGAACAATTAATAACAAGTATGTTGAGCAATTGTCGTATTGTATTAAAGAAGATTGAGGTCAACGGAATTGATAGATCGTTTACAAAAAGTTAAAGACGTTCAAATTTACTGGAATTTTCAGATATTTCCTTTTAAAAATCAAAGCAACTTCGGACCGAATTCATAAACATCTTTATGCATTTAAAGCACAAACAATTACCAAAGTAATTAATTGTTTGTGCTATAGATGAACGAAATAGGTTGATTGATCTATATTTTAATAAGTTTATGATGCTATTAAAAAGACAATATAATAAACACCTATTAAATGGAAACAATATATAAGAGTGGCAGAATGCGAACAACGTTCAAGACGTAGATGTACCATATATTATAATACCTATAACTTTAATACAAGACTATATCAAATAGTTTGATATTAGTTAGCCTGACTCGTTCATGGGACGGACTTAGACACCACACTCACATAAATTTGATGTTATTCGCACAAAATCTTTAAGCCTATTACAATGCAACACCTGTGTGTTATCCAACTGTCGATTTGTTCAGGAGAACTTTGTTCTCTTAACATATCGACAATGTATCAAGCCAGAATACGCGAGAATTGTATGGAGAGGTCTACTTTTTTCACGGCTTTTCCAACTTTGAAGTCAAAAAACACCAACTTAGAGGCTTCGCAGCATATATGTTCCATACACGGATTTGCTCAGAATTCGGAGTAGAACATTTCGTGTGTCTGTGTGTGTGTGTGTCTGTGTGTGTGTGTGTCTGTGTGTCCGTCCCCCCCTTATAACTTTTGATCCGCTCAATTTACAGAGCCTAAAATTTCAGAATATATAAACAGTTACAGGCCTACAAAACTTTAATACTCGGAATTTTGAATTTTTGTTTCAGTCAGGGGTTATCAATTTTTGAATTTTTATTTTATTTGTCCCTATATCTCAGAAACCATAAAAGCTAGAACGCTGAAAATTGGTATAAACATAGACAAATACAAAATCTCAAATAAGTTTTTTCAAAAAAATTCCAGGGTTTCTCAAACATTTTTTATTAAGAAAAGTATTTTTTTTATGATAAATTTATGAGTTTAACTGCCTATATTTCCATTTTTTTTTTAAATATCGAAAAAAAGCCGAAACACCCCAACTAGATAATTTAATTTTATATAAAAAATATTAACATTGTAGCAGTACATCTCAAATTTTTTTTAACAATTTTTATAAAAATTGAATTTAGTGACGACATCGCTTCTTACAATTTGTATGGTAGTCACCTATACACAATATCAAAGAAGACTTAATAGTTTGATACTTCATCTCTAAACATACAATATACATATACCATCATGCTGTTTTCATATTCCGGGTAGGAAAAAAAGACTGACCTCCATACTATCCTATCTTGACTACCTAGGTACATGTGTTGTATAGAAAACTAAATATCATAAAATAATAAATAATTTGTATTTATGGGTTTGGTACTTATTCTTCAACTATACATACTATCGCTGTCGACAGTTGGATCTCATGTGTTACATGCAACTAGTCATATCGAATGTAGTCTTTAAATAGCTAAACGCCCCAAAAGAAGATGTCAACTTCACTAGACCTTAGAATACACCACAGCTTATTTTCACCAAGATCGGAGGATGAGCTGTCAAAGATGACATTAAACGCGAAAATTACCAACACAAAAAATAATAATTAGTATTAAAAATAATACAACTACGTAAATAATATGTTGAGAAATTTAATTTCTTTGAAAAATGTATCCAAATGCGAATCATTATCATCATCTACATCCCATTGTGAGCCTTGGCCTCCTCCGCGAATACATAATAAAATTATTCCTAACCTCAAATGACAAAGGTGTTATGTAATAACATTTTTCCTGTAATCAATTTCCATCCAATTTATAAAGCAACTCGCTCACGCGATCCTTTATTATTATTAAAGACTAACTAAAACTAACCAAATATTTAAGGGGAAGGAGATTTACAAAGACATAACATTATTTCGCTGTCGTGTTTTATTGCATCCCGTACAATTTTCGGTTAGATTTAGTAAAATATACGAAAAAATATTCCAGCTAAAACAAAACGTGCCGTTATAAACTACTACAATAACCAAGACGCTTCAACAGATTTATTATTATAATATGCTCGTAATAAGATAACAGCGGTACTGACCATTATCAGATGAATGGTACATCTCTCGAGATCTGAGCGGGCACAGCACAGCATCTTGCAATGGCAATTTCACGGTGAAATTCACGACGGAAGAATCAATTAAGGACACTGGATGATTCATGGATGCTTCGGGCTAATCACGAACTATGTTTTTTCTCGATTCAACACGCGTTTGATACGAAAAAGTACACAGATCTAGAAGAATAGTTCGCATTATGTACCTACACATAAAACAGCGTACTGAAGATGCCACGTTACGTGAACGTTGCATTACAGGCGAACGGAACGACAAACGCTACAAACAATCTAGACTCTGACTCAACAACATCAATAAATTAGTATCGATGATAGCGAAGACACTTAAACATTCAAAAGCAGAAGTTATACTATTTTTTTTTGTTTCGTTTAAATATTTCTACAAAGTTTGTCTGAGCCAAAGCTCCTGAACCAAAATTCCCTCGTTCGATCACCGGTAGAGGTCACATTTTTCAGTGTGGATTTAGCAGGCAATTACCATCATGAATCTCCAAAATGGGGCAACTTTTTATTGGGTGCGTGTTGAATTAGTATTTAACGTTGCATCTTTTAGTTATCCGAGAGCCAACATTCGTATAAAAATATTTAAAATTAAAAATATGATTTGTGTACAACACTATATAACTACTATAGCTTTGACATTTCTGCAATTCTAATAATACTACTTAATAACTCATAATAAGCAGGTTAAATCATTAGCAAGTTTCATAATATAAAACTAACTGACGTTTGTATTTGACGTTTACGCGTATGTTATGCTAGAAATATATAAAAGTACAAACGAGGGATTTATTTTTAAAGTACGTATTACCAATATTTAAATAAAACTGTTTTTTATTGATATTTTTTGTCATATTTTTCAAAGATATATATTTTTTATTATAAATAAACAATATTAATTCACTTGCCAATGGTGATTTTTGCTCTGTTGATCTCGACCCCATTACTTTATCGCAGAGGTTCCCAACCCCGTGCCCGCGGGCGCCATAGTGCATAGAACGATTCGTATGTGCCCGCCACTATTCGACAGAGACATAATTTTTTCATAAACATTAATTAAAAATGTGAATTATTTTTATTTATTTGTTAAAGTTTTAATTTTTTTGAGTGCCTAGGTTTATTAAATATGTTCGTATGTTTGCGATATTGTATATATGAGTGGTCTGTCATGGCCCCGACAGCCAAACTGACAGTCTTCTTTTTAATAAATTATGAATATAAGAAAATAAACTATGGGAAAATGAGAAGTTATGGAAGGAGATTGTCGATTAAAACTACGTGGTGCCCGCCACCCTACCGATATGTAGAATGAACCCCTGCTTTAGCGCATTTTTTTAACTTTACATATATGCTATTACCAACAGGAGGCACAGTTTCAATTGTGATTTCAGTATGTATATGTGAGACGATAAATACCATAAGTTTCCAGAATGTGGCAACTTGTTATTGGGTGTGTGTTAAATTAAGATTGACATAGTAACTGTTAGCTGCCCGAGAAGCGATACAAAATAAAATACTTAAAGAAAATATTAATGAACAAATATACCAAAGTATCTTTCCACAAGATTCCGTTACAATAACCGAACGTTTACGCCGAGGTGACTCGGCATTATCAAGTTCTAGAATGAAACTAATCAATTTAAACAAAAATCATCCAACACTACAACATATACAGCGTTTCCACCTATGTAACTTTAGAAACATTAAATAAAAACTTTAGGATTGTTAAATAAAATATGTTATGCTTAGTGCATACTCACCTTAATTTATTCGCGATCATAAATGATCTAAACACTCATTAGGTCGAGGTATTAGATTAAATTAGCGGATTAAAATAATACCTATAAGTAGAAATAAAGGAACGTATTTGCTATAAAATATTACAGATTACATTTGTTTTGTTTTGTTTTTTGTTTTATTAAAAAAATCTTTATTTCAAAAATTACTTGATCTTGAATAAAGCGATGTCGATCACTAAGGTAAAATGTCGACCTTAGTGACTTACATAATAAGTTAGATATCGGAATTCAGAGCCAAAGGTCCCAGGTGCGATACCCGGTAGAGTTTCTGGGACAACACATTTTTTTAAATGAATATGTCCTTGTTAAACAAGTTCATATACATCTTCCTACGTTCCCTAAAATAAGCAAATAAATGCTTGTGCTATAGGTGAACGAATTCGGTCGAGGCAGGATTCGAACTCGCGATCACTGGATTACTACCCCAGCGCGCTAACCGCTCTGCCATCGACCCATCTAATTTGACGACATTGATAATATAACGTCTTCTCTATGGTTTTGAAATGTCAAATCGCGTCTGGAATAGATTTGCTGACAGTTGTTATGACGGGCATTTTGGCCTGATTGATCTATTTTATGTGAACTGTGTGTCTGTTTTGATATTTATTGAAGTACTGGTAAATTAGTTATTAGTACAAATCACTTAATGTAGAGCAGAAACTATTATTACTCCAGTTCATAAGTATGTAGTCACTGTAAAATTTTAAAATTATAACCTTATAATAGGGTTTCCTAGTTGGGCAGCAGTTGGTTGTTGTTGTTGTTGGTTGGTTGTTGGTTGTTACTTGGTTGTATCACCGTAAAATATGGTGTGATATTGGCTTGTTATTGGGTGCGTGTTAAATTAAAATTTGAAATAGTAAGTTCATGTTTAGTTGCCCGAGAAGCGGTACAGAATAAAATACATAAGGGTTGGAAGCAGAGTGGCTAGTCCGCTGGTTGTATTAATCCAGTGGACACGGGTTCAAATCCTGTTTCGACTGATTTCGTACACCTACATAAGAGGATTTGCGCAGTCTCTTACTCCAGTTCATTTGGGAACGTTATTGGACCAGTTCATTTGGGAACGTTAGTAACAATGTCGTCACTAAATTTAATTTTTATCAAAATTATTGAATAAAATTTGAGATGAACTACTACAATGTTTATATTTTTTATAGCAAATTAAATTACCTAGTTGGGGTGTTTCGGATTTTTTCGATATTTTTAAAATATTTGGAAATATAGGCAGTTAAACTCATAAATTTATCTAAAAAAAATATTTTTCTTTATAAAAAATGTTTGAGAAACACTGGAATTTAAAAAAAAATCAATTTGAGATTTTGTATTTTTCTATGTTTATACCAATTTTCAGCGTCTCTAACTTTTATGTTTTCTGAGATATTTGGAAATTAAACCGAAAATTCAAAAGTTGATAACCCCTGACTGAAACAAAAATTCGAAATACTGAGTATAAAAGTTTTGTAGGCCTGTAACTATCTATATATTTTGAAATTTTGGGCTCTGTGAATTAAGCGGATCAAAAGTTACAAGGGACGGAAACACACACAGACACACGAAATGTTCTACTTCAAATTCTGAATTTATCCATATGTATAGAACATATATGCTACGAAGCCAAGTTGGTGTTTTTGGCATGCAAAGTCCACTACACCATACCAAATGTTCCTTCATACACGCGTCTTGGCTCAATACTGGCGATTCATTAAGAGCATTAAATTCTCTTGAACGAATAGACTGTTGGATAAACGTAAAATGATTTCCAACTAAATATTTTTTGAAACATAACCATAACAGTTTTGTGCGACAGTTCGATATGCCTTCAGTGGCTCACACAATGCGCACAAAAAACATTATTACCATGTATATAATGCGATCCTGAACTTGTAGTGAAATGCATCCATGGTAGGTACCTACCGTGTCAATTGGTAGTGGTGGACAAGCCTTAAGACCAACTCATGGCAGTCACACAACTGTCAAATCTTACGTTCTCGATCTCAGTTTTACAAATTATATTTTGTTTGTCTGCAAATCTTAATATGAGTCGTACTTGTAATAATTATTCATTAAGAATAAAAATAAAAGAAAAATAAGTGGTATATAGCCAACATCAAATTCTCCTAAACTTAGATATTATATGATATTAATAAATTCAGCTTAATGTTTGGGCTGTACAGAGGACAAATGTTTTAAAAATTGTCAATACCTGAATAAATTTTTAGAGTCTTTTCCATTATTTATATTCTTTCAACAAAAAGCTACTAAACACGTTTGATATTAATTATGAAAATGATTGAACTTATAGTATAAACTGTAGAAAGAACATAAAACTCGATATACACAAAACCATCAAACGAAACTTAAACACAAATGTATACTTCATTGCCCTTGGAATGATCCTGAATCGTTAAACGGTGCTATAAACGGTGTTTTAAAGTAAAAAAATGCTTAATTTAAATATATTACTAAATTTAAATTAAATTATTTAAAAGAACCTTTTAAAGGTTTATGACTTGATTCATATAATATAGCTACTGTAAATTTGTAATGAAAACTGTTGGTTCTATAAAGCAATAAAATAAAAATAAATAAAATACAAAGCCAAGATATTTAGGTTTCTTCTGCATATTGCATTTTTGGCTGTTATCTTTTTTTGTGAATAATTAATATTTTTACTGTGAATTTTTTATTGTTAAAGTTGATAAATATATTTTTATTGTTATTTTTTGTATAATATGTATACAGTGTTATATTATGTTGTATTGAAAATGTAATAACTTTACAAACTTTACTGATAGTTGCTTCGGAAGCTGTGTTGCTTCTGTCTAGTGAAGCAGTTATCTTTAGTATATTTTCTTTTTAATATTGTTGTAGGTACTAAATAAATAAAAAAAATAAAAATATTATAATTATTCAATTTAAAATAAAAAACTTTTTGATTCTACATACAATATATTATTTTATGTCGATAACTATTTCACCTTGTTACGGGATCTTCAATACTGACGGCATCGGGGAAACTCCATTTTTTGTTTTATTTTTAATTGAAATAAAAAATGGAATTCTACAAAATTAATAATTTACAGTTGATTGTAATTATTGGTGTTGAGATGTCAGATACAAGTCTATTAAATATTTTGGACAGTGAAAATGTATAGGATCTCAAGAAAAGTTCGTCTACATATTATGTGAGCAGCGATTGTAGCAGACGTCAATTTCGTGAATTGTCGAAAAAATATTGCTGGATTTTGTGCAGTTGCTCTCGTGTGTTATAATTAGTTGTATTTAAATATAATTGGTTGACAACATTTTTCGCGTGGTATAATTGGTTATAATTAAATAATTGGTTGGCATTTTTTTATATTACGAACTAATTAAAACTACATCAGATAACCAACGATTTATATTAAGGAAACAGGGAACGCGTAGAAAGGTTTCCTTATGAAGGCTATGGTTCCCTTAAGAAGTGGTTCACTTTTTCTCACCATGAGCAGATTACAGATGCAAGATTCCAATTATTATGTTATGAAAGACCAAGACCCAAAGGAAACCTTGCCCATCACTAAGCTCCAACCAGTCGAGCAACTTATGGGACAAGTTAGATCGGTTTATGTCGCATTACAGTGGCATCAATACTTCATTATTATTTAAATAGCACACGATGCTTATCGAAATAAATAAGTTTGAAGTCCGTAGGACAATTCAGTAGGTACCCTCTTTATATGAAATGTCACACAATGCGTACCTAGCTTCCACAAAATCATTAAGGTATATTTATACCAAAGACCTTATATACTGATTTATACGCTGAACAAGAGCCGAAATTATAAAACGTAAATATTTTTATCTCAATTAGCATGACAAAATCTATACGATATGTTGGGCTAAGCATTGACTTCTATAGACTTCTGAGAGTCTATAGTAGGCTATATAGTAAATTTTGATAATCTTTTCCCCAGTACCCCCAAAAGATGTCTTTGAAATAAAGAACAGTTTATTTATACATCTTTATTCTATTGAGTGAGTTTTTTTTTTCATTCTTATTTTTTTAAATAATTTTATTTTAAAATTACTTTTAATAAAACATTTTAATTTTTTTTTTAATGTACGTAACTAAAAAACTACAAAGCCTATGATGTAGATTTTTACTTCAATCGAAGGAAAATAATAAAATCTACCGGTTGATTATTTTACTATTTTAATTACAATGTGTCTCCCGGGTTCGATTCCCGGTGGAGACACAGTTTTTAAAATTGTGTTTTCAGTCTGGATCTGTGAGACGATAAATACCGTAAGTCTCCAGAATGTGGCAACTTGTTATTAAGTGCGTGTTAAATAATTATTTGACATAGCACCTGTTAGTTGCCTGAGAAGCTACATGAAATAAAATAAAATGAAATTACTATTCTTGTTATTTAAAAAAAAAATTTATACAGATTTGGTGATATACCTACAATATTTTTTCGTATTTCATACATTAGAAAGCAATTTAGTGTGAATATTTGTATACATCTTTATTCCCAAGGTATACAAGGGTACTGATAATGATTTATTAATACGACCCTTACTGTTTACAATAAACAAATTAATATTTTAAAAACACAAAAAAAATAAAAAAGTAAAAATAAATAAATGATAAATAAAATAAATGAAATAGATGAGTGGTGTCAGAGCCGTTAGCGCACTGGGTTAGTAATCCAGTGGTAGCGAGTTCGAATCCTGCCACGATCGATTTCGTTCACTTATAACACAAGCATTACTGCTTAGTTTAGGGAATGTGTGATGATGTATATGTACTTGTTTCAAGAACATATTCATTCTTTTTTTAATAATTAATTAATTTATTAAAATATAAATTTTAGTACCTACATACAATAGGCACGTTAGCATACAAATAAAAAATCATAGTATAATAGGCACGATAGCATACAGATAAAAATAATCGAGTATTATAGGCACGTTATCATACAAATAAAAAAACGAGTATAATAGGCACGTTAGCATACAAATAAAAATAATCCTAGTATAATAGGCACGATAGCATACAGATAAAAAAATCGAGTATTATAGGCACTTTAGCATAAAAATAAAAAAATCAGTATAATAAGCACGATAGCATCTAAAATAACATCTGAGTGTAATAGGCACACTAGCAAACAAATAAAAATCGAATATCATCATTAAGAGGGTGACTGCTGCCAACGTACCTATTTTTTTCAATTTGAATTTGTATCATTACTACAAAACGAATCATTTTGAAAAAAAATAACCTAGTTAGTTTGGATATTAATAAAGACAAATATACCTTAACTTTTTATTTATGGCCTGTATATATTCTTGTAGGAAAATAATAAGAATACCCCGATTTTTGACATTTATCTTGAATTTCTAAAAAATTATAAGGTATATCTGGAAATATCTGGAAAAATACGATGTAACGTTGCATTAATGCATCAGGTTAAATTAATAAACCAAAAAAACTTTTATTTCGCGCTGAATGGAAAATAAATGTTTATAAGTTTATTTACTAAAGCTGAAGCATTAATGCAACGTACATCATATTTTTCTAGATATTTTTGTCTTCTTTAATTTAAAAAATATATATGTTGAACTACGCCTTACATTTTATTAAAAATATAAGATAAACATTGAAAATTGGGGTATGCCATTATTTTTCTACAAGAATTTATACATAACATTATTAAAAAGTACAGATATATTTTTCTTTATTAACACCCAAACTATCCAAATATTTTTTTTCAAAACGATTTGATAAGAAATAATGATGGTATATCAAATTGAAAAATAGGTACGTTGGCAGCAGTCCCCCCCCCCACCCCTTAAGATTAACATAGCAGAACAACCAATTGAGTAAATATTATTTACATATTATGTAATTGACCAATTCTTAGGCTCCACTGTTAAATAAATGGCTCTCGTTTAAAAAAAACAGTGAGAAATAACATAAAACTCGGACCCGTTAAAACCCAACTATAGATTTTAACTGTTTTCAACGATATTGAAATGAATCGTTAATGGCACATTAAGTCAATTTCAAACACCATTAAACATAAAACTATTACAATGTTGCTTCTTGCTACCAGTTATCAGGGCCGGTCTCAAGTAAACTTTAGTTTTGGGATGGAGTGAGATTATATGATGGCGCCCCGCCCCCTTGTGGTTCTGTACGCCTCTTTTTAACGCGCGCCGCTTATCCAACTGTCGATTCGTTCATGAGAATTCAATTATCTTAATGAATCGACATTATTAAGCCAAGATGCGTGTACGAAGGAAAATTTCGTATGGTGTAGTGGACTTTTTGCATGCTAATAACACCAACTAGAGGCCTCGCAGCATATATGTTCCCTTACATGGATTTACTCAGAATTCGGAGTAGAACATTTTATGTGAGTTTTGTGTGTGTGTGTGTGTGTGTGTGTGTGTGTGTGTGTGTGTGTGTGTGTGTGTGTGTGTGTGTGTGTGTCTGTGTGTGTGTGTGTCTGTATGTCTGTCCCCCCCTTATAACTTTTGATCCGCTCAATTTACAGAGCCCAAATTTTCAGAATATAAAAACAGTTATAGGCCTACAAAACTTTTATACTCAGAATTGTGAATTTTCGTTTCAGTCAGGGGTTATCAACTTTTGAATTTTTACTTTATTTTTCGATATGTCTCAGAAACCATAAAAGCTAGAACGCTGAAAATTGGTATAAAGATAGACAAATACAAAATCACAAATTAGTTTTTTCAAAAAATTCCAGGGTTTCTTAAACATTTTTTTATTAAGAAAAATATTACGTTTATGTAAAATTTATGAGTTTAACGGCCTATATTTCCAAATTTTAAAAAAATATCGAAAAAAGCCGAAACACCCCAACTAGATAATTTAATTTTATATAAAAAATATAAACATTGTATTAGCACATGATATATTTTTTTTTAACAATTTTTATAAAAATTGAATTTATTGACGACATCACTTCATACAATTTGTATGGTAGTCGCCTATACACAATATGTAAGAAGACTTTTTTATTTTATTTTATTTTTTATTTTATAGAATACAACAGCATTACAATAAAGATTTATACAGATATACAGAGATAATTTTTATGTTGCCAATTATAGTATTCTAAATATATTAAGTACATACACATTTATTAACAATTATGAAGACAGGATGGGAAAGGAGAGAGGTAGGAAGGGGAGTGGGGGGAAGCATTGACCACTAGAAACTCATATTATGATTTGCCTCACGTGTCTCAATGTATGAAGAATAGTAAATTAAAATTAAGTTAAAGTTAATGTTAAAGGGGCACAATTAAAAAGTTAAAGATGTGCACAACAAAACAGAGCACAGATTAAACATCCGACAAATTCACAATTTTTTTTTTTGAATACATAAAAACTTGAAGCAAACATATCCAACTCCGGAACGCTCAAACAATTTCTATTGTACCCAGTACAAGCTCTATTAATATAAGAATTTAGCATATAGTTAGTTTTAGAAGGTTCTATATAAAAGAGAGACTGGTTTCTATTTCTCCTAAGTGGACAGTGAAAACGGAGTGTGCTTAGAAGGGGTGCGCTGTCGATCAGACCGTTAATAATTTTATATAGAAAACAAATATCATGGATTGATCTGCGTGTCTCAAGTTGTTTTGTGTTGTGGTGTTTAAGAGCTTGAGGATAGTTAGAGAAATGTAGTCTATTACGAAAATTTAATTGCTTTATATATTTTTTTTGAAGATTTTCTATTGCGTTAATATGTATTTCATAGTTTGGATTCCATACAACCGATCCAAATTCCAGTAAGCTTCTAATAAATGAATTAAATAATATACGCAGCGTGTCAGAGTTATGAAAAGGTTTCGTGTTTCGAAATATGAATCCGAGGGTTTTATATGCTTTAGTTGTTATGTATTCAATATGATTAGTGAAAGATAGTTTTTCGTCCAGTATTATACCTAAATCCCTGATTTCAGATTTATATATCAGTTCTTCATTATTGATTTTATATTTAAATAATATTTTATTACGGTTTCGAGAGTATGTTATGTAATTACATTTTTCCACATTTAAGAACAATTGATTTTCCGCACAATAACGTTGTAAACTATATAAATCATCTTGGAGCTCCAAACAATCTGACGGGCTTTTAATTTCTTTAAATATTTTAGCATCATCTGCGAACAACAGTATGTTGGAATGTTTAAGACAAGATTTTATATCGTTAATGTAAATTAAGAATAGCAGAGGCCCCAGATGAGAGCCCTGGGGTACTCCGGAAAAAATAGGTTTATAGTTAGAATTGTGACCGTGCAAAGCCACAGCCTGAGACCTGTTACTTATATATGAATTAAACCACCTAAAGAGATCTCCTCTAATCCCGATGTTCCAGACCTTATGTAGTAAAATTTTGTGATTTAATTTGTCGAATGCTTTAGAAAAGTCACTGTAAATTGTATCCACCTGTAATCTATCGTGCATTGCTCTAGTAACACTATGGGTAAACTCAAGCAAGTTTGTTTCTATAGATTTTTTAATCCGAAACCCATGTTGGTTTGAAATGATTAGAGGATTTAGAAGAGGTAGAATCTGGTCAATAATTATTTTTTCCAACAGTTTACTTAATATTGGAAGCTTTGATATAGGACGGTAATTTGTTATTTCATTTGGGTTACCACTTTTATGAATTGGGGTAATTATTGTTTTCTTCCATAATGCGGGGAAACAGCCCTCCTTTATGGATTTATTAAATATTATAGACATTGGTATTGAAATCATTGGAGAGCATCTTTTTATAAATTTTCCTGGTATATTATCAGAACCCGGGCCTTTATTTTCATCAATAGATTTAACATATTTGGTAACGAGTGCAGTGTCTATTTCAATATTATTAATAAAAATGGAAGAGGAGAAAGCAAAATCGTTCAGATGATGTTCAGTTCTGGTCATTGCGTTATCATCTCGAATATGTACTGAGGTAAAGAAATCGTTAAATAAATTGCATATAGATTTAGGATCCGTATGCGTAGTATTATTGTGTGACATCGTCTTAGGTGTACCAGCTGAATTTCGCTTAGTCTTTATAAAGGAAAATAGAGTTTTTGGATCATGTTTAATATCATTTTCAATATCCTTCACGTACTTTTCATAACAATAACCTTGTATCAATTTTTGTCGTTTTCTTAATAATGAAAAGGATAAATAATCCATGGGATTCAGAGATTTTTTCCATTTTTTGTGATATTTATGTTTTTCCTTAATAATATTTATTAACCCAGCAGAGAACCAGTGAGGGAAAGAGTGACCCGATCTTATTTTTTTGATAGGTATGTTATCACGTATGACTTTAGACAATATTTCATAAAATCTATCTACACCTTCATCAAGAGCCAGATCAGATAGTTCATTTTCCCAATCATAAGCCGATAGATCACCTTTTATTTTCGTATAATCAGCCCTATCAAAGAGAATAACATCTCTAGAGTTATTTTTCATTAGACTATTTCTTGTTATACACATATTCAAGGTAATGGATAACGTTCTGTGGTGGGGATCAGGAGTGACCAGGTGTGATTGAGATGATACAACTTCACATATATGATTTGAGACAGCAAGATCTAATATTCTGAGTGAAGTATTAGGTACCAGACAGTACTGTCTCATGCCAGTCAACGAGAGAAAGTTGACGAAGTGAGTATTAGATGGATTTTTAACATAGTTATCGACAGTAGGCAAGGAGTCGCCATCAAGCGTCCAGCTGATATAGGGGAGGTTATAGTCACCGATTAACAATATTGTATCGTCATTGAAAAGGGAGGATATCTCTTCTACCATATCCAAGTGTGTTTTAAGACATGCAGAATGATCAATGCCAGGCGCGATATATGAGCAGCATATGTGTAGTTTTGTGGCAGGGCTTAATGGGATAGATACCCATAAGTCCTCCGACGAAGAGGACCATGAGAATTGCTGAACTGGATTAAGGTTCGACTTAACAGCTATCAAAACTCCTCCACCCATAGTTGAGACAGACGAGTCTCTGTCTCTTCTAAAAACCACATATCTTTGATCAAAAAGTTCAGAGTTTAGAAAGTTGTTATTCAGCCAAGTTTCCGACAGACAGTACAGACTTAATAGTTTGATACTTAAATTTCCAAACATACATACATACCATCATACTGTTTTCATATTCTGTGTAGGAAAAACAGACTGACCTCCATACTATCCTATCCTGACAAACATACCTACATGTTTTATATAGAAAATAAAATATCTTTAAATATTTATTAATTTGTGTTGTTTATAGTTTGGTACGTATTCTTTGATTATGCATACTATCGCCATCGACAGTTGGATCTCATGTGTTACATGCAACTAGTATTTATTGCTAAACGTCTTGATAAATTACGTGTGTGCGCACAACACAAATTTGGGTTTTTTGCTTTGTTGGTGCAATCACGTGTGTGCACAAACCGTCCTCCTCCCGGCCAAAAATTTTAAAAATATTTGTTCAGTGAAAAAATCAGTTCCATAGGAATGATCCCGAATCATTAAACGGCACTATGAAAATTATCATTTATTATTTGATCAATGTCGTATTTATCGACAATTTTATCCTAAAATTATTATTATTCCGTCAACTTCAGACACATATTCTTAATATTTTGGAAATTTATAGCCGCATTGACAAAGGTTACTGATGGTTGTCCTAATTTTCATGGTTCTTCAATTTCGACACTAATAATTATTCACATACTTACTAGCCACATGATCGCAGTCAAAAAAGAAAAAGAAAGAAAGAGTCCAAAAACGATTTCTAAAATTCTTAAATTTCAAATCATACAACATATACAGTTCTTATGATGAAATTGAGAAACATTTCCGAATGAAAAAAATCGTACACAGGAGAGAAGTTGCGGATCAAATGTTTCTCTTTAAAATTATTAATTCAAAAGTTGACTGTCCTGATTTATTAAATAAAATTAATTTTTATGCGCCGTTGCGAAATGGCAGATTGAACTACTTAGTTTACGTTCCTCGAAGTAACACTAATTCTAATCAAAATTAATTCATCAAAATGGCTTGTAACTTCTATAATGTCAACCTCTCGGCCAGTATCACACATTCTGATATTATATTCACCGCTAGTAATAACGCATACAAAAATTCTCTCTGTAAGTGCATAGCATGAACTCGTATGTTTAATTTTATTTTTTTATTTTGTTAATTTTTTTGTGTTTTTTTCTAATATTATCTTTTGTATACTTTTATTTACATTTTTTGTTGTTGTTTGTAACAAAAATATAACAATTTAACTGTCACAATCCTTTTCCCATCCTATTTTTTTTCTCTTCCCTTCCTTTCCCGCCACAGGCAAACATACAGTAAATCTTAGTTATATCTAAATTTATGATGTTTAAAATGTTTCATATTTAATATCTGTGGACTTATGTAATTGGTCTGTTTGTTATCATTTTATAGTATATTATTCTATTTTAGTATTATAAGACTGTATTTGTCCCTAAATAAATAAATAAAATATCGAAAAGAAGAAAAAGGGATTATCTTTGTTTTATAACACTAGGCGGTCCCTCCTTTCGTCCAGTAGTAGGGCCGGCTCTGCTTGTTGTGTTTAGGTATGATGGTACAATGGCGCTACTAGCCCCACCACGGTCTGTGATTAAAGTTGTACAACAGTTAAGCGTAATGAATGATGAACATAACAATAAAAATTTCTGAATGTTATTGAAAAACGTTACCTTCATATGAGCAATATTCAATTAGAAATATTCAAAATCGATAAGCATCCTTTTGATACTACCACGGGAGATGCTCAGAAGAACTTGCATCCCAAGTCCCTCTTCAACCCATTCACAATAGTCACTTCTTTTAATACATCTCAACACCCGACCACAGTAAACCTTCAATAAAAAAAGAACCATTTTATTAACACAGCAACCCGGCTATGGAACGATCTTCCGAATTCTGTGTTTCCAGCTTCTTACAATCCGGGTCTTTTTAAAACCCAAATTAATATTTTCCTGAGCAGATTGCAAACCCTCCCCAAGGCTACCTAGTGCGCTTCTTCGGAAGAGTATAATGGGTATAAAGAGTATAATAGCTGGTGTCCCCTACGTAGCCATGTAAAAACGAGTGGGTTGTGGCCAACGCTAAACTCCTCACTAACAAGTTACTCCATAAAGTATTCAAATTTTGTGTGGAAAATTTTCAGCATTTTCATGAAATGAGTTTGATCAATTATTTTTTTTATTTTAATATTTTATTATGAAATTTGATATTTCTTGTCATTTTATGAAAAAATTCATATTTGTAGTTTCCTGAGCATGGGGTCACATTGAAATATTTGACAGTTAAAAAACTTGAGAAGCACTATTCAGATATCCTTCAAAATCTAATGGGGTCTAAGCGAGTATTAGATATACATATTTGCAAAATTTTAATGAGTACTTTAGTCTATAATTGATAAAGTAAAATAAACACGCCGTACATAGCAGGTACACAGCACACAGCACATAGCACACACACAGAGATACATTGTGATGAAACTTTCAGAATACAATCTCAGCATGATACTAGTTGATAATCTGCAATAAAAAATAGCCTTAAAATTGTGAATTCATAAGTCCTCACTATATCCCTTTGGGTTAGTGAGGAGTAAAAACAATTATATCTGTCAGATCCTGAATATTCCTTCTATATCATTCCTTTTTTCTTCTTTTTTTTGAGTAAGGAGATTCTAGGAAAGGAAAGATTTGAGATATGAACAAGGAACAGGTGAATCAATGGAAATGATTTTCATTTACACATTAAGTGTAGCTATGAAGATAAATTTTATTTTATTTTTATAACCAAATTTTATGCCGCTTTCTGTAATTGTAGATTAGTTTAACAGATAGGTAATTGAGACATAGTAATAGCATAACATAAAGACATCGGCGATTGATATAATTAATTATCAAAGATGTTACAAAAGAGATGGATAGGATGCATGCCGTTCAATTTCCCAGTTCAATGCAGAGAAGCAAATATTTGCGTAAGAAATGATAAAAATAAATCTCCTCTGCTGGAAATATAACCTAGAATGCTGGTACAGAAGCCAAACGGCTTAAAACTATGCCAAGGCGGTCGGCATTATTTAACGATATAAATTGCATGTTATCAGAATCGTCAGGAGTTGAACACTCAAAAAATTGGCCCAGGTCTGAAGTGATTACACTATTCGCGAAACAGTTCCGTTAAAAAAAATGAACAACGATTGTAATTCGCGGCGGTTTGAAGTAAACCGATAAATAATAATTGCTAAATTCCAAACGAGACATGTGAATAAAACTGTCGATACAAGGTTGTAATTGTAATTATTGTTATTGTTACAATGATTGTTTTGTAGAAAAAAAAATAACTACGCGAATAGTTGATCAAGTTCATGAGGTTTATGGGCCGCGCCGTTCGTTGGTATGACAATTAGCATATTACTTACTACACATCTCTTGTTATTTCCCGCGACTTACCAACAATCAATTTAGCATACAATGCTCTCTTTCTCTCTATGGGAATAAGGCGATGTAGAGATGAATTGAAACTTAAAAAAGACAGTGTTATATTAATTGTATACCAACCACAACAACAATTCCGGATTTCACACCTGTATACCTAATGACGATTTTATTTTAACTGTTTAGTTAATTCAATTAAAACCAGGGTTAATAAAAAGGTATTATTAGGTATTATTATTTCAATATAGGCAATATGGAGTATCTACATATAACAAACCAACTACACTACAGGGGCTCCATTGAAGCTAATGTGAAACTCGTCTCCAAAAAAATGAGCGTATTATATAGAGCGCGTAGGTATTATAAAAAACTCGATTTTTTACTCTCTAAAAGCGTATATAAATACGCTCAATTATTGAATATGGTAGTCACCTCTGGAGTGGCGCCCCCCAATACCTACTGAATACCTCGATGCTGTACAAAGGCGTGCTGTACGTCTGATTGACGACCCATCATTGACTGGTGGATTGCAATACTAGAGTCTACAATCTGAATCTACCCGTTTGCATTCTGTTTCCGGTTGGCTCTCTGATTGGTTGAGATCTCGTAGTATTAAGTCAAATGAGCTGTGAAATTTTATATTAAATGCGAAAAATTAAAAGAATATTATATATTTAATTTATAATAATTTATAATTCAATTTATAAAGCAACTCGCTCACGCGAGTCGCTATTATTATTATACACAAACTTAAACCTAACCTAAGAATGCAGAAAAGAAACTCAGGGGCTAGACGCTACTGATTGCAATCACTAGACCACAGACGTAGGGTCGGTATTCTATGTGTATTCTATAGGTACTAATACGGAAGATGCTCAGAATAACTTGCATCCTTGGTCCCTCTTCCACCCATTTACAATAGAGTCACTCGTTTTACTCAATCTCAACATCCGTTCACAAAAAACCTTCAATATACACGAACCAGTCACTTCTCGAACTTTCTCGAATCTTTTTAAAACCCGAATCAATATCTTTCTGAGCATATTGCAAACTCTCTCCAACTCTACGTAGTGCGCTTCTTCGGAAGAGTATAATGAACCCAAATCCAGTGTCCCCTATTTGTGCAATTTAACGACATGATAATGTTATTAAAAAACAATCAAAAAACAGTTTAAAAAGGCAAACAACGCCTACAAAACGCTTACCATGTTTTTCTCCGCGAATTTTAAAATTTCCCTGTAAATTATCGGGGAGGCAATTGCAAGAAGATTTCGAATCTTTAATGGAAACTTCACTTCGTCAATCTTACCACAAAGAAATTGGTACCTATTAATTGTAACGATCTCTAATAGGGCATCCAAAGAATACCTACGTAATCCAGATCTTCTATAGATCTAGGCCACACTCGCAATGCGGAGAATTTACAAGATTCAATCTAAACAAATGAACTAGCAATATTAAAAAGCATTTAAAAGAGAAATATCTTGGTTCTTCATAAATACAGTTGAATGATTGGGTAATAAGGGATTAGGTGGTTAAAAATTATTATGTGACAGGAATATAAATAAAATAATAACATTCTTTGATACAATCTATGGATGGTGATATTAGTAAAAATAATCTCTTTTTTTCAGACAATGCCTCTACCAGATGAATCCACGTCGGTTTTGGCCAAACCTACCAAGTACCACTACTATCCACACAACCAGCATATATATCTTCTGCCAGAATGTGCTATACAACAGGTAAATATAATATAACCTACATTTAGGTACCTACTTAGTAACTTTTTTATTCCAATGCTGTCAAAAGAAAATGCTAACTGCAATGTTTTCATACCAGAACATGCAAAATAACAGACAAATGATGATAGTTAATAATGTTCAATAAGAAGCTATAGCTAGTTGCATGTAACAAATGAGATCAAACTGTCAATGGCATATGTAAAGTTGAAAATAGATATCAATCTATAATCCCTAAAATCCAAATTATTGGATATTTAAAAACATTTTGTTTTCAATACAAAACATGTATGCAAGTTAGGAGAGTATGGAGGTCAGTCCTAAAATGTTTTACTAACATAACAAAGTTTGAGAAACCCTGGAACCTAGAGATATTGTAATTGTCTATATGTATACAAATTTTCAGTGTTCTAGTTTTTATAGTTTTTGAGACAAATGGTAAAATGAAATTCAAATGTTGATAACCCCTGCCTGAAGTATTTTTTTTGTAGGTAGTTAACTTTCTATATTTCCTGAAATTTTGGGTTATGTGCGTTAAGCAGATCAAAATTTATAGGGTGACACACACAGACACACTAAATGTTCTATTCCGAATTATGAATTCATCCATATATATATATATATATATATATATATATATATATATATATATATATATATATATATATATATATATATATATATATATATATATATATATATATATATATATATATATATATATATATATATATATATATATATATATATATATATATATATATATATATATATATATATATATATATATATATATATATATATATATATATATATATATATATATATATATATATATATATATATATATATATATATATATATATATATATATATATATATATATATATATATATATATATATATATATATATATATATATATATATATATATATATATTGTACCGAAATTTATATTTATTTATTTTATTATGGTTCAAAGTCTTATTTATTTTTACAATTTATATTTCTACAATTTATATTTTTACAAGGTTTTTCTAGTTTTTCCAACTCACTACTCAAATCTTTTGTTTTCATTTTTCTTGGGTTCTTATTTTCAAAATATTTCTATTTAAATTTTCAATTTAAATAGAAATAGTACTTAATTTCATAACACTGCCTCCCTCTTAGTTCAGTTCGTCCCGAACAGAATTCTCTAGATGAATAAATCGGCATTTTGAAAGTGAGATGCTTTGAAAAAGTAACATGGTACACTTTTTTTTATATTTTTACTGTATCTTGGATTATAGCAGCAAACTAGAACATTAATTCCAGTATTATGAAAAATCTCTTCTATCATATTCCGAACCACTTTCCAATCCATACCATCACTGATCTTTGGAATGCCGAGCTTCATAAGATTCAACTGTAACATTTGATCCCGCATACTTCGTAGACAGTTCCACATCTGAGCATACTCTGCTCGTTCCTCAGACGTTTCCTTATTCGTCATGTAGAATAAATGCTGTTTTCCATGCTGTGAATGGACCGCTTCTCCAATCTTCAGATTCTTGGCTTTTAGCTCATATAACATCCCATACTTTCTCATGATAACTTTGGCTATACCACTAGTCATCTTCATGTCTTGAGCCACACAGTAAGCTAAAACATTATCTTCTGGGATATCGAAGAGGTCTTGCTCAATTTCCACAGTCACACCATGGCGAGTGCGTCGATAAGGAGTCATCATGAATTCCTCGAAGGTCTTTTCTTCACTTTGGACATTGCAAACTTGAGCAACTGGATTTTTTTTCTCATCCTTGTTATCACCTAAAAAGGGAGCCAGGCGATTGAAATGTACCACTCTTGGCTTCCCATTTGGTTTTCTTCGTATACGATAAACCACATCATTAATCCTTTTGATCACTTCATACGGTCCTTCCCAGGATTTCTGAAGCTTTGGTGAGTAGCCTCGTCGTCGTTGTGGATTAAATAACCAAACCAAGTCTCCAGCCTGATAACCACCTTCCACAGCTTTAATGTCGTATCGCTCCTTCATCTTGTCACTAGCTACTTGAATATTGGACCGTACACGGTCATGTATAGCATTCATTTTCCTCAGAAGATCTGACACATAATCTTCTCCAACTAGATCTTCTCCAGGCTTAGATCCATACTGCAGGTCGCAAGGTAACCGTAACTCACGGCCAAAAATCACACTTGCCGGTGTTTGCCCTGTTGTCTCATGAATTGCTGCTCGATAAGCTAATAAGAACAAGTGGATGTATTCGTCCCAATCCTTCTGGTGATCGGACACTGCTTTTGACAAAAATCTTCCAATTGTTCGATTCATTCGCTCCACCATTCCATCCGACTGTGGATGCAAAGCAGTTGTTCTCGTCTTTCGAATTCCTAATGCTTCACAAATTCCCTGGAATACGGCTGATTCAAAGTTTCTTCCCTGGTCCGAGTGTAACTCCAATGGTACTCCAAAACGACTTATCAGTTCCCTTACCAAGACTTCAGCAACAGTGGTAGCTTCTTGATTCGGTAGTGCATAGGCTTCTGTCCATTTACTAAAATAGTCCATTGCTACCAGAATATATTTATTCCCTCTTTCCGTTGTGGGAAACGGCCCCGCTATGTCAATGGCTATCCTTTCAAATGGGCTACCAACATTATACTGCCTCATTGGCGCACGCCTTCGTTTCTGAGGTCCGTTTGAAGTGGCACAAGTTACACATCTTCTACACCAATCTTTTACATCTCCATTGTAATTGACCCAATAAAAACGTTGACGAATTTTTTCTGTGGTTTTTTTAACTCCCAAGTGTCCCCCAGACACATCATTGTGAAGCAGTTTAAGAACTTCAGGAATTCTCTTCCTTGGAATCAATAGTTGTTGTCTCTGCTGTGTTCCATCTTCATTCTCCAATACACGCTTTAACAACCCATTTTCCACGACAATGGATTGCCACTGAGCCCAGTATGACTTAATATTTGGAGATAGTGAAGCTATTTCTTCCCATAAAGGTCTTTGATCATTTTCCTTCCACTGCATTACAAACTTGAGATCTGGGTCTTCCAATTGGTCTGCTCGTATTTCATCATCTTGCCAAAAATTGTCAACGACCGTGGTTCTACAAGCTATAAAAAACTTTTCCTCAGCCTTATTACAGTGCTGGCAATCCTCTGGACATGGTCGCCTTGACAGTGCATCGGCATTTCTATGATGAAGTCCGGCTCGATGTTCAGAATCATAGTCATATTCTTGCAATCTCTCTATCCATCTTGCTACTTGACCTTCAGGATTCTTGAATCGCAAAAGCCACACAAGTGCCGAGTGATCTGTCCTTAAAAGAAATTTCCGTCCATATAAATACTTGCGAAAGTGCTCAACTGACTTGATAACAGCAAGCAATTCTCTTCGTGTTACACAGTAATTGCGTTCTGGTTTCGACAATACTTTACTGAAGTAAGCAATCACGCGTTCTGCCCCATCTTGTACTTGGGAGAGCACACTTCCGATACCAACGTTACTTGCATCTGTATCCAGAATAAACATTCCTTCAGCTCGAGGATAACTCAAAACCGGAGAATTAATTAGAACCTGTTTTAATTCTTCAAATGCATGTTGGCACTTGAAATCCCATATGAATTCACTGCTTTCCTCCGTGAGTTTTGTCAGTGGCTTTGCGATGTCAGCAAAGCCTGGAACAAATCGTCGATAGTAGGTACTCAGACCCAAAAAGCTTCTTACTTCATGTTTGTCTTTAAGTACTGGCCAATCTCGAACAGCTTTAATCTTCTCAGGATCTACTGCTACTCCCTCCTCAGAGACAACATGACCTAGATAGTTGACTTGCTTTCGGAATAATATACATTTCTTGCAATTGAGTTTAAGGTTGGCCAACCTCAATCGTGAAAATACCTGTTCCAAATTTCCTAAATGTTCTTCAAAACGCTTCCCAAGTACGATGATGTCATCTAAGTATACCAAACAGGTCTCCCACGATAATCCTCTTAGCACACTTTCCATTAGTCGTTCAAACGTAGCCGGTGCATTGCAAAGTCCAAATGGCATCACTTTGAATTGCCACAATCCACTTCCAACAGAAAACGCCGTTTTTTCTCTATCCTTGGGTTCCAATCCAACCTGCCAATAACCACTCTTTAGATCCAAAGTTGAGAAGATCTTACAACCAGCCAATGTATCTAGGGTGTCATCGATTCGAGGCAGTGGATAACTATCCTTCTTAGTTACATTATTCAATAAGCGAAAGTCCACACAGAACCGAGTTGAGCCATCTTTTTTTTTAACTAACACTACTGGTGAACACCATGGGCTGCTTGATGGTTCAATAACGCTATCCCTTTCCATGTCTTGAATAATTTGATCTGCTTCCGCCCGCTTTGCTAATGGTAGCCTTCTAGGTAATTGGCGGATAGGCCTTGCGTCACCCGTATCTATTTGATGTTGAACAACATTGGTTCTTCCTTTAGAAAGACTCGCATTCTCAAAAACATCTTGATAATGAGCAATGAGGTATCTAATTTGTTTGCTTTGTTCTTTGGTAAGTTCCTTACAAGCATCTTTTACAAAGTCTTCAAGATGTTTTGGTACATCCTCTGAAGAAACTTGTGCGATGCAGGCATTTTGTGTTACTGATGAAACTGATGAACACACACTTAAATAAGCTCCTTTTTTGACAGTTACTGGATATTCATTTATGTTCATTAATCTGACTAAAATTTCCTTTTGGTTTTGAATCAGTGCTCTTGCAATTAATACTCCTTTTCCTGCTTCATTGTTGGCGTTGGACTCCACAACCAAAACATGTCCATTCGGGATAACACAGTCTAAATTGACTCGTACTAACATCTCACTTTGTTTTGGAATAGTTACAACATCCGCTGCAAGAACACGTGTAGAAAATTCCTCACGCTCTTGCACGAGAACATCTTCATCTCCAATTTTCAAAGATCGCCTCTTTAGATCCAACTGGAATCCATATTTCGCCATTATGTCCATTCCGAGAATAACTTCCTCCTCTATATTCGCCACTAGCACCTGATGATCGAAGATAGAACTACCAATTTGAAAGTTGGCATATGTCTCACCACATATAGATGCCGACTCCCCAGTAGCTGTTCGTAATGTCCATTTAGTTGGTGTAATACACTTTTTGTTATAAAGCAAATCTGGTCTCATGATTGTCATCGTTGCTCCAGTATCCAGCAAAAGTTTCAAATTCTTTCCATTTACTTTGCCATTTATAAACATACTGGTATCTCGACCACTGAATGATGCAACAACTGCAGATCTCTTTGAGGCATTGGTAATGTAGGTCAACAGTTGCCCCTTCCCATCAACCCTTTTTAGTTTTCCTGTGGCTGTTGCTGTTGCGTTGTTGCTTCATTTGGACACCGATTACGTAGATGTCCAGCTCGTCCACAACCCCAGCAGCGAAACTGTCTTTTTCTTCCTTGCAATGCCTTCATCACCTTTTCGACAATGCATTCGATGAGTTTTTGATTCTCTTCAACGGCCTCAACAACGCGGGCTTGAGCATGACCTCGTAAAGATTTTTTTATAGATTCAAATTCGAGTGCCTGGGTTAGAGCGTCACTCAAAGTTTGTGGTCTAGCTAGTTTTACAGCTTGTTGTGTCTCATTTGCCCACAATCCATCCAAGAACTTTTCTACTGCAAGGCTTTCACACACATCATCAGGAACCGTAGGGTATGCATATCTAATTAGACGCGCTATATCCGCCTCAAATTCCTGGAGAGTTTCATTAGATTTCTGATTACGATTCTTAAGTTGTGACCTGTAAAACTGTTCCATGTGCTTATGTCCAAATCGCATCTCAAGTCTCTCAATCAACAATTTTAAATCTCGTCGCTCAGCTAGAGGAATTGTCTCCAAAACTTTTAAAGCATCACCTCGTAATGATACACTCAACACTGAGGCCTTTCTTGTCATGGACCAGCCATT
Source organism: Molanna angustata (assembly GCA_963576475.1). Classification (NCBI taxonomy): domain Eukaryota; kingdom Metazoa; phylum Arthropoda; class Insecta; order Trichoptera; family Molannidae; genus Molanna; species Molanna angustata. The sequence continues at coordinate 11,308,571 of OY754977.1, read as the reverse complement.
TATCATGGCCACTGTCTCGAACAATGTTAAATATTCTTCCCAGGGGCATTTTCCATCAAAGGTTGGCATATCATTTCGCACGCACTCCACTGTTGGTACTCTTGTATCTTCTACACACTTAAAATTTGTATCTACAGCTGAATTTTGCTCGGAATTCATTGGCGTGATTGAAGGAAGCACTTGATTCTCCAAAACTTTCATCTGTTTAGTTAATTCATTTATCTTCTCATCAAAGGTCATAGAATAATTCTGGAATTTCTTTTCTATAGTATTTGAATGCTTTTGAAGCATCGCTACTTCTCCTTTGATTTCTTTAATTTCTCCTTTTATATCTCTGGAATGTTCTTGAAACTTCTCTTCTATGTCTCTGGAATGTTCTTTTAAGACTTGACAAAGATCGTTGTTAGAGCAAGGCATTTCAAAAAGGTATGTGTCTGGATCCTCACCTACTTCTTGCATCACTTTTCTCAATCGTAGTTGAAGTGCATTTTTATTTCCTGATGTATCAGCGTCTCTCTCCTCCAACTCATGTTTTAAATCAACCACTTTCAACTCTAAAAGAGTTATTTTTTTTTGATGCCATAATAAATGTCTTTATAAATAACTATTTTATTTTATTTTATTTTTTTCTTACACAAAAAATACTTGGGTATTTTTATACCCCACACCTGACACCAAATGTACCGAAATTTATATTTATTTTATTATGGTTCAAAGTCTTATTTATTTTTACAATTTATATTTCTACAATTTATATTTTTACAAGGTTTTTCTAGTTTTTCCAACTCACTACTCAAATCTTTTGTTTTCATTTTTCTTGGGTTCTTATTTTCAAAATATTTCTATTTAAATTTTCAATTTAAATAGAAATAGTACTTAATTTCATAACAATATATATATATATATATATATATATATATATATATATATATATATATATATATATATATATATATATATATATATATATATATATATATATATATATATATATATATATATATATATATATATATATATATATATATATATATATATATATATATATATATATATATATATATATATATATATATATATATATATATATATATATATATATATATATATATATATATATATATATATATATATATATCCCGCAATACTTGTTGCGTCACCTATGTGAAATTCGTATAGGGTTGTTGCGTCCACCAACTTTTCGCGTCCGGTATACGGACGCAAGATAATTTTCACGCCAAAAACTACCATTCTGTTGCTTATACCATAGAGAATCAACTGGCAAAAATTTACATGGAAGCAAAAAAAATATCAAAATATCTTGAAATGAATATTATTAGTTCAACCATTGGCCGCACGGAGATTTGTTCAGTGTATATTTTGAAGGTGTATATTTTTACTAAGCCACCGATCGTTTTGCATCCGCGGCAAAATATTACATGTTGACCTTGGCCGCACGGAGATTTGTTCGGAGTATATTTTGAAGGTGATTTATATATATGGCTCCGATCGTCTTGCGTCTGCACTCAATACTGTTCTACCATGTCTCTGTGACCTTCGCGATAAAATGAATACAATTCAACGCATTTTAAATATTGCCTTGAAAAAGCGCGTACCTACTTACTTTTATTTTTACGACTTCATACAACTGTCGATATATGTATTGATACCTACTCTCTCTCGTGCGCGTACCTACTTACTTTAAGTTTTACAAAGTTCATACTATATGTTGATTTGATTATTGTTACTCTCTCATGCGCGTACCTACTTACTTTTATTTTTACATCGTTCATAATACTATCAATTTGTTTATTGTTTCTCTGATGCGCGTACCTACTTACTTACTATTGCAATGTTAATATTTTTTATAGAAAATTAAATTATCTCGTTTTGGTGTTTCGGCTTGTTTCGATATTTTTAAAAACTTTGGAAATATAGGCAGTTAAACACATAAATTTATCATGATAAATATTTTTATTAATAAAAATTTTTTGAGAATTTCTAGAATTTTTTTGAAAACATCAATTTGATATTTTTTATTTATCTATATTTTGTGTGTCATGACGTCTGTGTGTCCCCCCCCCTTATAACATTTGATTCGCTCAATGCACAGAGCCCAAAATTTCAGAATATATAAATAGTAATAGGCCTACAAAACTTTTATACTCAGAATTTTGAATTTTCGTTTCAGTCAGGGGTTATCAGCTTTTGAATTTTTACTTTATTTTTCCATATATCTCAGAAACCATAAAAGCTAGAACGCTGAAAATTGGTACCACAAATAAACAAATACATAATCTCAAATAAGTTTTTTAAAAATAACCAAACAACATTTTTTAAACATTTTTTTTTTAGGAAAAATATTTTTTTATGATAAATTTATGTGTTTAACGGCCTATATTTCCAAAGTTTTAAAAAATATCGAAAAAATCCGAAATACCCCAACTAGATAATTTAATTTTCTATAAAAAATATTAACATTGTAGCAGTACATCTCGATTTCTTTTTAACATTTTTTATTGAAATTGAATTTAGTGACGACTTCGCTTCATACAATTTGTATGGTAGTCCCATAGCCATACCATCACTCCATTTCCCTATTTGGGGTAGGCAGAGAGAACCGAATGCCAGACTCCTCTCTCTTGAAATACCTTCCTCGCCTCATTCACGTTCATACATCGTCTCATACACGCTCTTCTATTATTCTTACTTCTTACATCACCATCTTTCAAAATCCCATTTATGTGATCGTGCCAAATTTTTATTGGCCGACCTCTACTTTTCGTTCCTCTTTTATCAGACTTGTATACTTTTTTTGTCAGACGGTCATCTTTCATTCTTTCTATGTGGCCGAACCACCTTAGGGAATTTATTTTAATCTTACTTACGATATTTCTTTCAATCATACATTCTCGTCTAATATCCTCATTTCTTATTCTATCATACATCGTTTTACCACACATTCGTCTTAGTGACCTCATTTCAACCGAGTTAATTCTACTTTCATGCGTCTTCTGCCATGTCCATGTCTCACTAGCATACATTAGAGTCGGTGCGACGATACCATTGTGTACCGCGAGCTTCGCTTGCCGCGAAATAATTGGGTCGGCCATTACTGGTCTTAATGCACCGTTCACTCTATTACCTGCCGTTACTCTCCTTTCAATATCTTTTTCCAATCTTCCATCACGCTGAAACATGCTTCCTAAGTATGGTATGGTAGTCGTCTATACACATTACACTATATATTATGTAAGAAGACCTTATAGTTTGTTACTTTATCTCCAAATACATACATACCATCAGGCTGTTTTCATATTCCGGGTTGGAAAAGAGGACTGACCTCCATACTGTCCACGTATTAGGATGGTAAAATCATGAGAATAGCCATGTGATCAATAACATCAGGTATTTTTTTTTTCATGAATGCGGGTTTGTTATTTAAAAATACGCACTTACATCAGAAACTGAAAGTTTATTGGGTAAGAAATATTCTGCACTAAGTTGCATTATTTTTATGCACAACAGATATTTAATGTATTTTAAACTCAAGGAGACAAGTCCCGTCAATCGGTGAAATCAAAACCCTCACGATTACCCATATCAAGGATATAATTTTCATGTGGATTCTATAATATCTTAAGATATCTAATATAATTATATCCAGGATTTCACTTCTTGGCCGGACTTGCTCCTGATCTAGTCGTATTTGTCAAATCTTTTCATAAATGTAATTGTTTTATATAAAAAAATTATACAGCTGTTGACTATTTATAAAAATAAATAAAAATAAATAAAAAAAATAAATAAAATATTCCATATACGGATTTACTCAAAATTCGGAGTAGAACATTTCGTGTCTGTGTGTGTGTCCCTCCCCCCTTATAACTTTTGATCCGCTCAATTTACAGAGCCCAAAATTTCAGAATATATTAACAGTTATAGACCTACAAAACTTTTTTACTCAGAATTTTGAATTTTTGTTTCAGTCAGGGGTTATCAACTTTTAAATTTTTGGTTTATTTTTCCATATATCTCAGAAACCATAAAAGCTAGAACGCTGAAAATTCGTGTGAACATAGAAAAATACGAAGTATCAAATTAATTTATTCAAAAAAATTCCAAAATTTCTCAAACATTTTTTATTAAGAAAAATGTTTTTTTTATGATAAATTTATGAGTTTAACTGCCTATATTTCCAATTTTTTTAAAAATATCAAGAAAAGCCGAAACACACCAACTAGATAATTTAATTTTCTATAAAAAATATTAACATGGTATAAGCACATCTCAATTTTTTTTTAATAATTTTTATAAAAATTGAATTTAGTGACGACATTGCTTCATACAATTTTTATGGCAATCGCCTTCACACATTATCTAAGAAGACTTAATAGTTTGATACTAATCTCCAAACAAACATACGTACATACCATCATGCTGTTTTCATATTCTGGGTAGGATCAAAGGACTGACCTCCATACTATCCTATCTTGACATACATACCTACATGTGTTGTATAGAAAAACAAATATCTTAAAATATTAAATAATTTGTATTTATGGGTTTATAGTTTGGTACTTATTCTTCAACTATACATTCTATCGCTATCGACAGTTGGATCTCATGTGTTACATGCAACTAGTAAATATTAAATTTAGTGAAGACATCGCTTCATACAATTTGTATGTCAGTCACCTATACACGATATCAAGGAAGACTTTATAGTTTGATAATTAATCTCCATATCATATATAATCTAAGCTCCAAACATACAAACATACCATCAGGCTGTTTATATTCCCTGGGTAGGAAAAAAGGACTGACCTCCATACTATCCTATCTTGACATACTTACCAACATGTGCTGTATAAAAAAAATATCTTAAAATATTCAATAATTTGGATTTATGGGTTTATACATAGAATTATATATAATCTAAGGGTTTATAGTTTTGTACTTATTCTTCAACTATACATGTTATCGCTATCGACAGTTGGATCTCATACGATACATGCAACGATGCAACTAGTGTTCAAAGAGAATATTATAACCTACGGATACTATCCAATCTTGGTCCATCCAATTTTTGTATCGACGGCCGCGTATTTGTACGTAACAAGTAAAGGGTCATTTCATTTACTCCGTATATTATTGAAATCAATGATTTACAGTGAAACTTTGAGGAGTGCGTATAATTACTTAACCTTTTTTCAATCCATAGATCGGCCGCGTCCCGGCTTAAATAGAAATTTGTCAATGGTAAACAAAATTTCTACACTTCCGTAAAAGGGATTTAGGCTTGTATTATAGACTTCCCGTTCGTCACGCAGATCAGATAACACATTGATTAGCGATCGTTTAGCTTAACTCTTGTTACACATTCTCTATCGAACCCACCACAGTATCCTGTATTTGCCAAGAAAATAAAATAATAATGATACTTTCAACAAAATTTTACTTAACTAGCGAAACCCGGCAGACGTTGTACTAACTTTATTTATCTAAACATATCGACAGTATTAAGCCAAGATGCGCGAATTAGGAACATTTTGTATGTCGTAGTGGACTTATTACATGCAAAAAACACAAACTTAGAGGCTTCGCAGCATATCTTATGTTCTATATATCTTCAATCATACTGATACCGGGGGGTAGAATTCTGGGTAGAAGTCGCCTTCCAGATTTGACTCTCTCGCAAGCGGAGAGTACAAGATCCTGACGCTTCCACCTTCTCACCGTGCCGTATCGTAATGACAAGGGCTCACTCCAGTAATAAAAGAATTTTTAAGTTAGTTTCTCTCGTTTCTGTTTAATTATAGTTTTTAAATCAAAATTCAAATTGAGATAAAATAGGCATACAAAAAACATACTACAAAATACAATAAATTTGCGGATGCGATCCCAATCGCAGAATACAAAAAAAAACAATAAATTATACAAATGGTGCGTAGACATGGCCATGACGCTACAAAAGGAACATACATGGGTTACACTACGATTATATAGTTTTTTTTAAAAATAAAATGTTCGTTGATTTTCACTTGAAGTTCTATTTGTTTTTCACTTGTTATTAAAATTCACTGTACCTTGTTTGCAGAGGTCAAAGTTAAGTTCGCGGTGCGACTGTTATTGTCTAGGCGCCCGCAACGTTTCGCGGTTCGCGATAACGCTGGGCGCTCGTTCTGCGCAATCCTGGAAGATCGCGTTGGCTCGTTCCATGTTCTTCGGTGCGTGATGTCCACTTTGTAATCGTTCGGCGCTGGATATATTTTTGAATTACTTCTAATTCATTCTTAATTAAATTAATATCCATGTCGATTAGGCTCGTAAGCCCTAAATACGTCCCCACACTGCCATTTGGTCAGATGGATGGGTGACTATATTTAGTCTTTTCTTATTCCCACACTGCCTCCTGGGTCAGATGAATGGTGAATAGAATTTTTCGATATCGACGACGTCAACTTGGTCTTGCCAAGGCCCGTAGGCGAGACTGGTTACTGATTTAACTTGAACTCTGGTTTTATTATTATAAAAATTTAAACTTTACTAAAGCTACCGAACGATCATTACGTAGATTCGACTCACTGATTCTATTTTTAAATGTTAATGTTCTTTTAAAAAAATAACTTTGTTCTTACACTTAAAACTTTGAAGGCGGCGGTCAGGGCGTAAGCCCTGACCGCCTCACTACAGTGATAGACTGTTACTGTTCAACTCACTGATTTTCCACTGACTGACTTCAACTAGACTCACTCTTTTACCGACTAACTAACTAATTTTTACTGGTTCTTAAGCTTAAAACTTTGAAGACGGCGGCCAGGGCGTAAGCCCTGACCGCCTCACACGGCCCTAAGGCCCACTACTTTGCTTGCTTTCAACTGTGAATGTTCGTCTGACTGACACACTGATTACTAACTCTTACTGATTCTTACTGACTGTTACTGGTTCTAGGTAGTAGGATTCTACCTTATATAATAAAGGTACCCCTGTCTCGAAGAGAGGGGGTGTACAGGGGTATAAAATATTCAAAATGTTTGCACGCAAATCATTTTTGCATATTTTACTAAAATTAACAATAAAAAAAATATTTTAAAATTAACAATAGCATATTTTGCATTCTGCGTGGGATCGAGACTAACATAAATACAACAAATTACTCCAATTAAATTAATTAACCCTGGCCACGTAACATTTTAGCTGGTACAATCGGTGACAGTGTTTTCAGTGTTTAAACCGTTTATTTTGAAGTGAAATTATATTGAGAAGTATCACACGCGCAATTCCGTCAAAATTCACACTCGCGAGGGCTGTATGAAAGCACTATTGCGCGATGTGTGACATTTATCGGAAGTGACGCGCGAGATACAACCAACATGGAAAAAAAATAATGTTTTTCGTGACTGTCTTGAAGTAATTTTACAATGACGAGCGTCAGACACTGATTTATCAAAACTCATACTCGCGAGAGCGTATTAAAGCCCCTAACGCGCGATATATGACGTTTATCAAAAGTCACGTGTCCGGCGCGTACATTGTAAACATTTTCATTGAAAGGTAAAATTGCCTAACGCGAATATATCCTTTCGCGGTTTACACGTTTGTTTCTTTCGGCAACCAGATCCACCCCGGGAATTATGAGCAATACGGCATCAGTGAATTCGTCGGTGGCTAGACCCGGATTGCGCAAAATCAACCTCCGTGTATCTCGCTAGAGGACAATACGACGTTAGAGCAACAATTGAGAAAAGAGACATAAAATTAACAGAAATGTAAAACTGAAACTATTTATTTTGAATATTTGAAACCGGATTTAAAACATCTGAAAGCACCGTCGGCTGGGATTTACATAACGATCGATGAGGATTAAAAAGGGTTCGATTTTTTTCAGGTAGCCTGAATCTATATTTGAATAATAAGCATCGAAATATTTAAGTGCGGAAAAATCCAAATCTCTGAGACAATTAGTTGCTGACCATGTTTTATTGCAGAACCCAAATAAATGGTCTTTGCGCGGTATTGAAAAAAGGTTATTTTATATGATGGTGATGTATTGTGTTTTCGAACTGGGTACAGATTAAAAGAATAAAATTATGAAAGTTAAAACCGAAAATACCTGAACCAACAACAGAATTAATATATTTTAAAATATTTACGAAGGCCAAGGTTAATATCAATAGAAAATGTTTAAAAATTATATTCGGGGCTATTGTTAGGGAAGACAATTGATGTCACCAGGGTACCACCAAATGTTATACCTGCATCAATTGCTCCCGGTTTCTTTGACGATCATTATTGTCTTACCCTAGCAACGCCCTAATTTAAAACAAAATATGATTTTTAATATTCAAGAAAATAACTCGGCTGACCTTTTGGTCCCGAGTATGTAGGTGTATACAAGATTTTTTTTCTTTCTAGGACGAACCTCTTGGAGTAATTCGTCTACAAAATTGATGAATAATTACATTCTACTGGATGTACAGTGAATGTATTATTGTAATTTTTTTTTTAATTAATTGCCGGGCGCCAATAGTGGTATTTCCACTATAAAATTTTGCATCACTCTCGCAAACGAGTGGGATGCTGTGTGATTAAGAAGGGAATCAGACCCTTGATTATCAGCAAATTACTGGAGTGGACCCTGCCTGATGGTTTCCATGTGACATGCTACTGTCACCAAACCTCCGACTAGCTCAACGGTAGGTTCGGAATCACAACTCGATCCTCCGAACGCATGGAAAATCCGTAGACTCCCCATGCGCTGGTGCCCTCACGCCTCGTGTATGACTAGATTCTTTATCATCTGGTTCAACCAGGTGATATTTCATCCAGCCAACACGTTGGGAGCCATCTGATACCGGGGGGGTTAAAGTCAAGGTAGAAGTCGCCTTCCAGATTTGACTCTCTCGCAAGCGAAGAGTACAAGATCCTGACGCTTCCACATTCTCACCGTGCCGTTTCGTAATGACAAGGGCTCACTCCAGTAATAAAAGAATTTTTAAGTTAGTTTCTCTCGTTTCTGTTTAATTATAGTTTTTAAATCAAAATTCAAATTGAGATAAAATAGGCATACAAAAAACATACTACAAAATACAATAAATTTGCGGATGCGATCCCAATCGCAGAATACAAAAAAAAACAATAAATTATACAAATGGTGCGTAGACATGGCCATGACGCTACAAAAGGAACATACATGGGTTACACTACGATTATATAGTTTTTTTTAAAAATAAAATGTTCGTTGATTTTCACTTGAAGTTCTATTTGTTTTTCACTTGTTATTAAAATTCACTGTACCTTGTTTGCAGAGGTCAAAGTTAAGTTCGCGGTGCGACTGTTATTGTCTAGGCGCCCGCAACGTTTCGCGGTTCGCGATAACGCTGGGCGCTCGTTCTGCGCAATCCTGGAAGATCGCGTTGGCTCGTTCCATGTTCTTCGGTGCGTGATGTCCACTTTGTAATCGTTCGGCGCTGGATATATTTTTGAATTACTTCTAATTCATTCTTAATTAAATTAATATCCATGTCGATTAGGCTCGTAAGCCCTAAATACGTCCCCACACTGCCATTTGGTCAGATGGATGGGTGACTATATTTAGTCTTTTCTTATTCCCACACTGCCTCCTGGGTCAGATGAATGGTGAATAGAATTTTTCGATATCGACGACGTCAACTTGGTCTTGCCAAGGCCCGTAGGCGAGACTGGTTACTGATTTAACTTGAACTCTGGTTTTATTATTATAAAAATTTAAACTTTACTAAAGCTACCGAACGATCATTACGTAGATTCGACTCACTGATTCTATTTTTAAATGTTAATGTTCTTTTAAAAAAATAACTTTGTTCTTACACTTAAAACTTTGAAGGCGGCGGTCAGGGCGTAAGCCCTGACCGCCTCACTACAGTGATAGACTGTTACTGTTCAACTCACTGATTTTCCACTGACTGACTTCAACTAGACTCACTCTTTTACCGACTAACTAACTAATTTTTACTGGTTCTTAAGCTTAAAACTTTGAAGACGGCGGCCAGGGCGTAAGCCCTGACCGCCTCACACGGCCCTAAGGCCCACTACTTTGCTTGCTTTCAACTGTGAATGTTCGTCTGACTGACACACTGATTACTAACTCTTACTGATTCTTACTGACTGTTACTGGTTCTAGGTAGTAGGATTCTACCTTATATAATAAAGGTACCCCTGTCTCGAAGAGAGGGGGTGTACAGGGGTATAAAATATTCAAAATGTTTGCACGCAAATCATTTTTGCATATTTTACTAAAATTAACAATAAAAAAAATATTTTAAAATTAACAATAGCATATTTTGCATTCTGCGTGGGATCGAGACTAACATAAATACAACAAATTACTCCAATTAAATTAATTAACCCTGGCCACGTAACATTTTAGCTGGTACAATCGGTGACAGTGTTTTCAGTGTTTAAACCGTTTATTTTGAAGTGAAATTATATTGAGAAGTATCACACGCGCAATTCCGTCAAAATTCACACTCGCGAGGGCTGTATGAAAGCACTATTGCGCGATGTGTGACATTTATCGGAAGTGACGCGCGAGATACAACCAACATGGAAAAAAAATAATGTTTTTCGTGACTGTCTTGAAGTAATTTTACAATGACGAGCGTCAGACACTGATTTATCAAAACTCATACTCGCGAGAGCGTATTAAAGCCCCTAACGCGCGATATATGACGTTTATCAAAAGTCACGTGTCCGGCGCGTACATTGTAAACATTTTCATTGAAAGGTAAAATTGCCTAACGCGAATATATCCTTTCGCGGTTTACACGTTTGTTTCTTTCGGCAACCAGATCCACCCCGGGAATTATGAGCAATACGGCATCAGTGAATTCGTCGGTGGCTAGACCCGGATTGCGCAAAATCAACCTCCGTGTATCTCGCTAGAGGACAATACGACGTTAGAGCAACAATTGAGAAAAGAGACATAAAATTAACAGAAATGTAAAACTGAAACTATTTATTTTGAATATTTGAAACCGGATTTAAAACATCTGAAAGCACCGTCGGCTGGGATTTACATAACGATCGATGAGGATTAAAAAGGGTTCGATTTTTTTCAGGTAGCCTGAATCTATATTTGAATAATAAGCATCGAAATATTTAAGTGCGGAAAAATCCAAATCTCTGAGACAATTAGTTGCTGACCATGTTTTATTGCAGAACCCAAATAAATGGTCTTTGCGCGGTATTGAAAAAAGGTTATTTTATATGATGGTGATGTATTGTGTTTTCGAACTGGGTACAGATTAAAAGAATAAAATTATGAAAGTTAAAACCGAAAATACCTGAACCAACAACAGAATTAATATATTTTAAAATATTTACGAAGGCCAAGGTTAATATCAATAGAAAATGTTTAAAAATTATATTCGGGGCTATTGTTAGGGAAGACAATTGATGTCACCAGGGTACCACCAAATGTTATACCTGCATCAATACCATCTTGCTGTTTTCATATTCTGGTTAAAAAAGGACTGACCTCCATATTGTCCTTTCTTGACATACATAGGTACCTACATCTGTTGTATAGAAAACAAAATATCTTAAGATATTCAATAATTTGTATTTATGGGTTTATAGTTTGGTACTTATTCTTCAACTAACATACTATCGCTATCGACAGTTGGATCTCATGTATTACAATACATGCAACTAGTTTATTATTGTTTTTTTGCGTTTATCTTAATTACATATTTCAAATGTCGATTTGTTCAAGAGAACTTTGTTCTCTTAACATACCTATCGACAATGTTTCAAGCCAGGATACGCGAGAATTGTATACAGGGTCTACTTTTTTCACGGCTTTTCCAATTTTGAAGTCATGAAACACCAACATAGAGGCTTCGCAGCATATATGTTCCATACACGGATTTACTCAGAATTCGGAGTAGAACATTTCGTGTGTCTGTGTGTGCGCGTGTGTGTGAGTCCGTTTCCCCTTATAACTTTTGATCTGCTTTAAATTTATTAAATAAATTTAAGGTAATTTTTTGATTACATTAAATTTATACATGGGCATCTATTAACAGACTGTCCATCGTCAGTGTGCAGAAAGAAAACATTTGCATTCATAACTATCACGCCATTTCCTAATAAGGTTATTCTGTGTTCCACTTAAAAGTGCACCTCGTGATATTGTTGCCACATCTCCAAATTAAGTTCCTCTTATATCATTTTTAAAACTTTAAAATAGACAATCTGAGTTTAAAATGATGGAATGATATCATGGATTTTAATTATACTAGTTGCATGTAACACATGAGATCCAACTGTCGATAGCGATAGTATGTATAGTTGAAGAATAAGAATCAAACTATAAACCCATAAATACAAAATATTGAAAATTTTAAGACATGTTGGTATGTATGTCAAGATAGGACAGTATGGAGGTCAGTCCTCTTTTCCTACCCGGAATATGAAAACAGCGTGATGGTTCTGTATGTATGTTTGGATATTAAGTACCTATCAAACTATTAAGTTAGTCTTCTTACATATTGTGTATAAGCGACTGCCATACAAATTGTATGAAGCAATGTCGTCACTAAATTCAATTTTTATAAAAATTGTTAAAAAAAATTGAGCCCAAACTTTTATACTCAGAATTTTGAATTTTTGTTTCAGTCAGGGTATCATTCAGTCAGGATATTTTTGTATCAACTTTTGAATTTATACATTATTTTTCCATATATCTCAGAAACCATAAAAGCTTGAACGCTTAAAATTGGTACGAACATATACAAATACAAAATCTCAAACGAATTTTTTCAAATAAATTCCAGAGTTTCTCAAACATTTTTTATTAAGAAAAACATTTTTTTATGTTAAATATATGTGATTAACTGCCTATATTTCCTAAGTTTTTAAAAATATCGAAAAAAGCCGAAACAATCCAAATAGATAATTTAATTTTCTATAAAACATAGTAACATTGAAGTAGTACATGTCTCAAATTTATATAAATTGAATTTAGTGAAGACATTGCTTCATACGATTTCTATGGCAGTCGCCTATACACAATATTATATGTAAGTACATATTTACAGTTTGATACTTAAATCTCCGAACATACACACATACCATCATGCTGATTTCATATTCTGGGTAGGATAAAAGGACTGACCTCCATACTTTCCTATCTTGACAAACATACCTACATGTGTTGTATAGAAAACAAAATATCTTAAAATATTCAATAATTTGGATTTAAGTGTTTATAGTTTGGTACTTATTCTTCAACTATACATACTATCGCTATCGACAGTTGGATCTCATGAGTTACATGCAACTAGTAAAAATATATATGATTGTCCATGATTATTTAGAATGTGATATTGAATAGTATACAACACTCATTTCGAAATGAATGTTGAATACCTACTATTATTGTTTAAAAATGATATTCTTTTGTACCTTATGTAAATAAATAAAATATTAACAAACTCATTCATTTTATTGTTAATCATTGGTATTATACTGTACACTATCATGGATTGATCCTCAATGCGATCCACACAATGTGGGGTTACCATCGGCAGGTGAGAGCGGGTGTGCATTATCCTATAAAAGAAGCTCGACTTGCGCATATTTTTGACACACCGGCATCTATATTAAAAATTAAATTAATATAAAGGGTAAAAGAATATTTTAAAGCTTGGTGACAGTTTATTTTCTATGCCTATAATATATTTAATTGTACGTAGTGAAATATGTACCTAAGTAGGTACTTACATTATTATTGCATCATGATTCATAAGAAAATAAATACGATTGTAAATTATTATGTTTTCACCGAAATCAGGATTTTATCAGTATTATCCTACATTGGATTTTATCTGCAGGATTTTATCTATGGTTTCAAGTCTCCGAAGGTCAGATTTTGGGCGAAGCCGATGGTTTAACCACGTAGAAATATACAATATCAATATTTGCGTGAGAAATGAATTTAAATAAATATCTCCTCTGCTGGGATTCGAACCCAGGACGCCCGCACAGAAACCGAACGGCTTACCAACTGTCCCACGGCGGTCGGCGTAGTAATAAAGTTAAAAAATAATAAAAAATATCGAATGATATACACATGGACGCAAGAACGATGTCAATTATGCATACGAAAGTTTTTTAATATACACCGGAAGTAGTAATAAAGATAGAAGAATATGACGTGAAAACTGTATGAAGAAATATATAAAATATACAAAAATATACACCGGACGCAGTAATAAAGATAAAAAAATGGTCGTGAAAAATATACGAAGATATATATATAAAATATACAAAAAATATACTCCGGAAGCAGTAATAAAGATAAAAAAATGGACGTGAAAAATATAGGAAGACATATATAAAATATACAAAAAATATACACTTGGACGCAAGTATGAAAAAGACGTATCAAACGTACCAAAACAGGATAAAACTGAATATTTATATTTTGAAATTTATAAGAAAAACCTTATGCCTACAATGATTGTGAGCTACAAATAACGCTAAATTCAGTGAGATAAAACTAAAATAATATGTAGAAGTGGTGGACGCCGATCCGTCGGATATTTGGCGGACGCAAAAAGTGTAGTGGGATCTATATATATATATATATATATATATATATATATATATATATATATATATATATATATATATATATATATAACATATTTGCTGCGAAGCCTCTAAGTTGGTGTTTTTTACTTCAAGATTGAAAAAAAACATGAAAAATATGGACCTGGCCATACAAACCTCGCGGATCTTGGCTTGAAACTATGTTGAATTAAATTTTCTAGAACACATCGACAGTTGGATCGATAATATTATACCAGAATATGCAACATAACCATGAAACATAACATACAGAGGATAATTAAAAATTTGCAAAAATGAGCAATAAAAATTTAAAAGAAATATTTTACTGTCACACAATAGTAAACTCATAATCTGAAATGAGAAATTAAAATCAATATAATTTCTATCTTAATATAAAATCCAATCGTACAATTTCACTACTTCCACCTCTACTAGTAGATAATACAATGAGAAAGTCCTTTCTCAAAACAATCAATTAAAAATGTGTCCTTATACAAATACCCTTAATACAAAAAGATTTTATTGTTTTTTAAGGTCTGCAACGCGGTGTACGTCAGACTCAATTACACCCAGCCATTGTGTGCTTGTCCAGCAAGACACAGAGACCCGTGCTCTGCATCACTAAATGCTGACGATCTTCACACAACCCAACTCACAACTGACTCCAAGAAAAAGGTAAAATTTAAATATCGATTAAAAATAAGTTTATTGGTCTTCCACAAAACTGGTTTTGCTCACCAAGCCGGGGATACACTTGCCATCAAACTGGGAATGTAGCTTGCTTGCGAAAAATTGCATGTACCAGTAACTGGCACACTGAGGATACATCTGCAAGTAAAATTTCATGAAAGCTGCTTCGTGGAATCCCTGTTGAGGCAAGCGAAGTTACCTTCTGGTATGCATTTTACGACCCCCATGACCCAGATTGCATATAGCACGTCAAAAAATCAAATTTTGTGCAATTTAATTGCTTGTCACCTACAATTATGCCATTTAACAGATACATCTGCAAGACATTGGTATGCTACTGTGCAAGCTACAGCTAAGCTTAGTCCGTCACTGTGATTTTCAATTGATTTATGTAATTTTAAAACATTCTTATAATCTCATTCTTAAAAATCACCAAACAGATCCAATCAGAAGACATTATAATATTTAATACCAAATAAGAAATAAATATTTTTACCATACAAATTGAGTTATTGTTTATTTTATGTTTCAGTATGCTAGCAAAGCAATTACTTTGGTGAAAACATGTGAAGCAACGTCTGAAATGAGAGAATGCCGAGCACCCAGAGACTGGTCACTTCTGGCTTTGCAGAATATCAGAACTGGAAAATCTCACTACCTCGTCATATGCCGATGTCCAGAGGAATTTGTACTTGGTATGCATATTAAAAATTTTGTAGACTTAAAATATGATATTACACATGATGTAATATCATAAATGAACAATTCAAATAAGTAGGTACCTAATAAAATTGAAATCCAGGGGGGGGCAAATCTAGTCCAACCGGCAAAATCAAAACCCTTATCATGGATATAATATTATCATATAAAGTTCTGACATCTAAACGTATTATAGAACTCCAATTATTATATGGAATTCAATAATATCTTTAGATGTCATAGAACTCCATATGATAATTATATCCATGATATGTGTAATTGTGAGGGTTTTGATTTCGCCGGTTGGACCAAACTTGCCCCCCCAGGTCTAAATAGCGTGTAGCTAACATATTGTATTAAATTCAATAACACACATTGAACATCAGGGTCTGGAATATATGGATCAATTTCTCAAAAACATATTTTATTAGTCAAAAAGTTATATTTGTCAATTTGAAAGAAAAAAAATTGCAAAAAAAAACATACAAAGCTGGCAGGAATGGAATGAGAGAGAAAATGATGAAATGACCATGTGAGAAGGAATTGCAAGAAGCTCAAACAACTGACAAATATGAATGTTGATGAGGCAATGGATGCATGTCTAGATTGAAAAAATAAGGTTCTGTCCAATCTACCAACTCCATGAGGGATATGGCATGATGGTATGTATGCATGAAAATCATAAAAATATAGATCTAACGAATGAAGCCCTTAAAAGAAAGTTATAAAAATTAACATAACTTTAAGACAATTCAATACACAGATCAAGTATTTTGTTTTATTTCAATAGTAGTTATTGCAATATGTATTTTTTACAGAGGGACCAATGTCACACGATCAACCAACTTATGCCTCTGTTCCTGGCATCAGAGTTTATGGAATGATGTGTGTACAAAAGAAACGCTATTCATCTCCAGGTAATAAAATACTTTAATCTTTTTATTTTTTATAAAGTGGAACCTCATACATAACTCCATTCTTCCATTTACTGTTTAAATAAAATATTAGGTATTTAAATAAAAAATAAAAGCTATAAATCAGAGGTGGGTACATTATTGGCTGTAAAGAGAACTACAAACTGTATTATATAGCTATTGCTGAATTACTAACACCTGCTGAATTACTTCAGATACAAATTATAAATTGAAGCCTGCTCAATCCTCATATTTGTCTCTGAATACGGGAGTAAGGCCTTCTGATATTCATTTCAATATCAATTATTTCTGTATAATCTATATTAAAATTAACTTTATTTATGATTCTAAACATTTGATTTATTGTGTCCATAGCTATTTCATCTTATGAGGAAATTATAGTCTTGACTCTCCCCTCTCTCCTCCTTAGTTCGTATCTCACATGGTGGTGGGGTCAGCTCTCGTTGCTGCGCTCCTCCACTACGTCCTATCTTTGAGCATCGTCCTCAGAGACATTAAGGACTAAGCCCTTCTATCGTCTTTCGAGACGTCCTTTGGAGCTTTCGCGGGACACTCAATAGTCCGGTGCAGTGTAATTCTGGTGGAAACATATGTAATACTGCACTATCAGACATATAGTCTTGACAATGTTCTTATAGGACAAAATAGCTTCCGACAAAATAAATCAAATATATAGAATCACAAAAATTATTTTTTATTCTATTCAAATTATAATGGAGCTCAATCAAATAAATAATGACTCAATTATGATATTAGACTTTCCACATTATTTTTGATTCCACAAATTACTTGTTTTACAGCTTACAGCAGCATAACTTCTCGGCCGTCAATAATCTCGAACAAATTAGGATATTCACAGGGTAACTACAATCAAGAAAGCTACAATAGATATCCGGGGTACATCAATCCTGGTGTCCATTACAACAGAATGGCGAGAATGACTAGAGACACAAGGACCAGAGAAGTTGAAGATATGCCACCGTTTCCATGGGAGAAGGCGAAAGAACTAGCATTAACAGCAGACTGGGAAAATTGAGAAACGTATTTTATTAAAATAGATATCTAATCTAACATTATTATATCAACATTTCCTTTCATTGGATTCTCATCAACACTAACCATATTTTTATAAAAAAAGAATTAATGCGATATTAAATAATTCAACAGAGGATAAAAATAAGGTGCAGGACTAAATAAATAATAATTTTTAGATCCTCCTTTTTGGATCATTAAGTATTTTCATTGTTATTTTTTTGGAAAATAACTTTGTGACCTAACTATTTATTTATAAAACTACACAATTACTAAGTTAAAACCACTAAATATAATCCCAAGTTTCGATGACTACCTTCTCTTCCTCAGACAACTTATATAATATTTAGTTGTGTAGTTTTATAATATTTTTTACTGTTAAAGTAATAGTGAAATTAAATTGTAAGTGTCCTGCAAACTCAGTCTAACAATGACATCAATAGAAAAAACAATGACTGATTGACCACAGATACTGATTGACGAAGAAACCACAAATACAGAAGAAATAAAAGTAGATTAAGAAAATATTGAAAAATCATTAGATTTTATAAATGGTAACATTGATAGATAAAATGTCAAAAATATATATGGTTGTATAATTTATATAGCGCCGTTTTCGTGAAAACTCACCTCAAGGGCGCTTATAATACTTGTCAAAATCATTCAGTTCTGTGTGAATGAGAAGTTTTTTTTTCATAAATCAAATAGAAAATAATGAATTCAGTTTTATTTCCAAGGAAGTAACTTTGTGGCGTCATTATAATTTTTATTTTATAATATAAATAATAACTTGGTATACACCACTTATGAGCACAAATAACTGTCGACTGGTTTCAAGAACGATGTTCTCATCTTCAGGATGACTTACGTACTAAATACATCTCCATCTTCAGGATACTAAATACATCATCTTCACGATGACTTACGTACGTAAGTCATCCTGAAGATGAGAACATCATTCTCGAAACCGGTCGACAGTTATTTGTGCTCATAAGTGGTGTATACTAAGTTATTATTTATATTATAAAATAAAAAAGAAAATAATGACTTAAAATAGAAAATATTTATACAAAATTATCTCAATCGCTTCTCTAAAATGAATCTGTTATTACAACATTTGCCACAAATATACACAAAATGAAAATTATGTTTATCATAATTTCATTGAGTTTTTTGTATATCATCTTAAAATCAATTGTATTTTTGGTTATTATCCTTGATTACATACAATGAATATCTCTTACAATTTTATGTGAATATTTGTCAATTGTCATAACATATAATTATGTAGCATATGAACAAATATTATTTGAACAGAAAACATAACTTTATATTTTTTTATGTCCACTATTATTTATTGTGAATATTTACTAATATTTGTTACACATTAAGATATCATGTAATGACATAACATAACTGAATAATTTTATCATTCAAATAATATGAAATGATTTCATTGAATATGTATCACATTTTTAATAATATTTAATATTATGTATTTTAAGAACTGTATAACCAAAATAAGAATTCGCAAAAAAAAGAAATTTAAATAATTGTTTGTGTCATGAAATAAATTTAAAAGTTAAGGTTAGAATAATTATTAACATTCTTTGCTAATTTTAACTATTTATGGAAACAGATTGAAATAAAATGATCTCCAATCTTATTATGAAAACAGAAAGATCTGGTTTTTAAATAATTTATTTCCATCTTTAAATGAATATTAAATGGCTATAAATCTATTTATTTAACTGAGGAAATGTGAAGAGTAGACTGATCTATATTTTATAAATCTTACTTATTTATTGAAAAATTTAAAAAACTTTTTTGATAATAACAAAACAACATTTTTTTAGTAAATACTCAATGAGTGAAATATTTATGAACTTACTATATTTTTTTTTAATTGTATACATGTGTTCACTTTGTATGAATTTGCTTGATTTCTGTGTCAGAATTTTCAATTTCATGGTGTACAATATTTATTGCTTATCTGTGCTGGAAACCCTGATTAATTGTAAGACATTGCCGTTGGGCAATCAACTCATCACTCTAGTAAGAGTGCAGGGAAGTTATCTATTTATTTGATGCTTTAAAAAATCATAATTTTTCATAGAGTTTTGAATATGTTCTCATCAAAATTACTATAAAGATATCTAATTAAATATACATTAACAAAGTTTAAAAATAAGATAGAATAAATTTAGAACAAGTCACTACAAAAAAATATATGTTTTAAAACTCTGTAACTATAACACTTCAGCCATGACTTCACCATGATGAATAGTTTACTACCCTAACATATCTTATCATTTTTATAAGACTCATAAAAAAATCCGATCTAATGATGAAAATATAGAAAAGAAGATACTCATAGTTTTTTTATAAAAGGGTGACAAATAAAGAAACGGTGAATATTTTCTTTTAATATTTATAAAATGAATTTATTATGACAAAGTTCATCTAGTATACTGACAATTTACAAAATAATATAATTACGGAACTCAATTAAGGCATAATTGGTAAAAGGTTGTAATTCCTGTAAGTTCCTGATTTCCCTAATGGAAAAATGTATCTCAGCTTTGTCTCGTCGAAATATAATGATTAATCGTATTTTGGTTGAACTTTGCTTTGGGAAAGAAAATTTTTATATAATTATTTCAGAAAGCAATATTTGCTGGGATATATATGAATTAATAAATCTGTATTATTTATGTGGAAAAAACACGTTTTTTAAGGTGGTGGTAGACAATTTTTATGCTTTTTAAATAAAACATAAAAACATTCCTCAATCATTGCCACCCTTAAAAATTTTAGTTAGTTAAAAAGTAATAATTTAATATTGATACGACACTATTTTCAATCAGTGAATGTAAAAGAATTTTCGGTTGTGTATGAATAAAAAATGATTGCATCTAAAGATTACATTACTTTGACAAATCTAAATAAAAACAAAGGTTGCAAGCATCATGTATTTTTGTTAATCGACAACACATCAGAAAATAAAATTGTGACCTGGTAAATGCGTTATTGGTTATCCCTTACTACAAGCCCATATTTTAAAGAGTTAAACATTTTTTAACTATATTATTTTATTTGTGAATATGGAAATTATTTTCTTTCACTGATTGAATTAAAATATAACCAGGTTATATTATTATATGTATTATAAATAGAGATAAGTTTCCACGAAAAGCCTAGTATACAATATTAATGAAGTGACGGAAAAAATGTTTAAATTATTGTGATGTAAATAATAGCTAAAAGACTCTCTGTGTAAGATCATAATTTATTAATATTTATAGTAATATTTATAAGAATTAAATAAAATAATTGAATAAGTGATAGCGGTTTTTATTTATATTCAATAACTATGCCATCAAATAGTTTATTTTTAGTATAACCAACAAAGATGAAGGTCTTAAAAATTCTTAAACTAACAAAAGTCATGTATGTAAGCTTGAGACAGATATTAAATTAATATTTTGTAAAAAGTGGAACTCTTCAAGAGAATTATTAAATCTTATGAGATAAGCAATTCAACAAAGTTATTATAAATTAAACTAGGGTCCTTTAGATAACTATACCTGTGCTAAAGAGAGGGACATTGAAACATGGTGTCATCTCCCTCTTAAGTAGATAGAATGTAAGAAATTGATAATACAAATCAGAGCTATCCCTTACGATATTGATAATTTTGTAAAATACCACATGTAAAGAATCCTTTTGAAAGGATAAATACCAACATTTGGTAAATCTGAGTAATGCTTGTAGATTGATTGCACCTCATGTACACTCTATTAAAATTACGTCAAGTTAGAGGGTTGAGAGTTCATTGCCTGCGATCTTTCTAGAAATACTGTTGCCTACTGTCATACCGCCATTCAACATTTTGTAACTTTTGGTGATGAACTCGGCCGAGTTCCAAATGAATATTTTTTGTTGTCACCAGGTGCGTGCGAAAGTACTTCAATAAATTTTGTATAGGTGATCCATAAAATGACTTACCTAAGACTTGAGCTTTGGCGTTGATCTGGCAGGAGTACATGGCTGCCATCAGTCTTTGGGGTTGGGCCTGGAATGCCTTTCTGCAACCTTCTTTCACAGCAGACATAATCTGACCTACATATGTACATAAACAAAAAATATATGCAAAATATAAAACAAAAATACAGTAACTTTGACTGAGAGAGCTTGACAAAACAAACACTAAATCTAATTGCAAAAAAAAATACGAAGAAATTACAATTTTATTGAAAAATTTAAATACAAATGTATTTAAGCCAAAGCTATAAAGGCAAGTATGAATAAAACAAGCCTAAGAGCTTTCAACAGACACAGCAAGCATCATCAGAGACAATAAATATAATTATTACCATTAATTCTTGTGGATCAAAACTTTGGTTTAAATACATTTGTAATTAAATGTATAATATAATGAACTTCCACTGTGTTAATAAAAATACGTTAAAATCAATAGAGAAATTTCACTATTTTTTTCCATTATAAATATGAAGCTGGTTTCTGCATTGAATAGTCAATTAAGTGTGAATAGGTACATTTATTTCACTAGCAAATTCACTTTTAAAATTGATTCACTCCTATTGTGATAAAATTTACTTTCAAGATTGTATACAAATAGAGAAGTGCAAAATGGGTACCCAAAACCATTTGAAATATAAAATGGAAATGGGTCAAAACATTTCCATTTGAAATTAATGTAAAATGGTTTTTAGAAAAGTATTTCAAATGCAAAATACCTATTTTAAAAATGTACTGAAAAAACAAAAGTGTATATCAGGTCAAATAATGAAAGAGTAAAAATAATACGGCCTTCTGTTAAAACAACTATTTAATTTTTAAACAATTTATTTACGCAATTTAGTTATTTATTTCCTTATTTTCCAATTTAGTAATTTACATGGGAGAAATGTAGCCAGTTTAAATAAATAGACTATCGTAAATTTTATATTAAAGCGTCTAGGAAAAAAGGAATTGTACTTCATTTATCAGGCCCCGTGTATCTCAACCCATATAAGGTTACTTAGACTGAGATGGGCGGGCCATGTACAAAAAATGCCGGAAAGACGGGTCCCAAGAAGGATTCTATAAGGACATCTGGGTGGAAAAAGGAGGATTGGAAGACCAAGGCTGAGGTGGGAGGATAGTGTGAGGAGGGATGCAGAACAGCTTCACCAGGTGTCCATCTGGAGGACGGCAACTGATGACAGGGGACATTGGAGGCGCTTGCTGAGGGAGGCCAAGGCTCGATTTGGGCTGTAGCGCCATCGAAGAAGAAGGAAAAAAGGATATAATTGATAATAAGAAAGTGTTGCAAAAATGTATTTAAAATGGAAAAAGCATTTCAATTGGAAATGGGAGAAAAAAAATGTTAAATATGCAAAATCGAAAATACCCACTAGGCTTTTCCATTTGAAACAGATTTATTTTAAATTAAACACTTCTCTGACAAATATATACATACATCTTGAATTTCTAGATAACTTGCAATAAAATGATAGTTGTTATTTACCAGAAAATGGTCCATAAGGTTGACTTGATGATACTTCCTCATCTTCTTTTGAAATACTCCATTCTTCAACTATAAACGCTACTCCCATCATTGGCTCTTCGCACAAAGGCCCGGCTAGGGTAGCGAGTTGAAAACCATTCACAAAACTGTTTGTGAAATCATTCCTGGTGTCGTTATTTTCTTTGATATCAAAATCAAACAATGATTTATTGAAATCTTTTACGTGATTCAATAATAAATTCGGCCCACATTTTCTGGGACCTGCCGACCAAATTTCATTGACTGCATCCTTCCATTCTCCACCGGCTGTTTCAAACGCTTTACTCAAATCATCTTTCAAGACTTGTATCTCCTTTAAACATCTATCTGTCAGTTTATCATATTTGATTTCTGTATCATTTGCTTCGTGCAAATCCATTTTTGAAAAATTGATATCTAAATTATCTTTTTTGTTGGAATTAATAGATTTCAAAGTGTATTTTATCTGTGTATCTAGTAATTTTAATAGCTCCCCATTATTTTCCAAAATTGTAGTCACTTCTTTTGGTAAGGGTACAGCTTTGATTTTTATAGTGCATTGCTTATTAGGTGTTTGCATTACAATGCTTTTTTCTTGGTCGTTATCACTAACATCTTGTTGAACAGCTAAGGATTGTACTTCAATATCTTCATTGACCATGTCAGTTTTAGGTGGTTCCACAATAGTTTCCTTAAATGGTACAATCGGTTCTGATACACTGATGGGTACTTTCGCATATCTTGTACTAAAATGAAAAGAAAAAACATTATTTCGTATTATCTAAATTCTTAACGGAAAATTCTTGATGAATCTCCATAAAAAATAATTTAAAAAAAAAAATTTAATTAAAACTATTATTATTATGGTAATGATATCATGATACGAGTCAGTGTCAAAAATTATAACAGTAAAACTTAAAACTAACCATTTTTTTAACTAAATCTAATTTTTATTAATTTATTAATAATATACATATTACATTTTTTTTATAGTATGTAAAACTAATGAATAATCACTGTCAAACACTATTCTTGCTTTCTGATCATAAAATATACATTTACAATCGTATTATATTGCTCAACTTAATTGAACTAGAGTAAACATTCATTATAACAATAGAAGAGATATTTTATAAAATAAATAATTGTCTGATCATTAAATATAATATATAGATGGTTATATAAGCAGAACCATTTTAGCTAAAATATTTGCAAGATACATAGGATAATAATAGGAAAAATATAGTTTTTTTTATTATGAGATAATTACTTTATGCGCATTAACTTATTGTTTTATGCCTTGGTTATAATGAAAAAGAAAACAGTTTGAAAACAAAAGTAATATGGTTATGGTTATTCATAAAACTTCAATCAAAGATATTAAAATAAACTATTATCAAAAATATCGCTGATATTTTTAATTATACTTTCAAACCCATCAAACATATTTTTTTACACTTGATGTCATATCTCCTGATTGCAAATCATTACAGAAGCCTTTCTTGTGTCAATAACAAGTTGCCACATATACATAAAAAAATTATGTTGTTATTAATCTCACATATCATTTAAAAAAAAAGTAAATACTTTGTCCCAAGATTATGTATAACTATTTTTTTTTAACATGTCCACGTAGGGGACGCCAGCTATTAGGATTTGGGTCCATTTTACTCTTCCGAAGAAGAGCACTACGTAGCGTTGGGAGGGGTTTGCAATCTAGAAAAGAGTTTATTAATTCGGATTTTAAAAAGAACCGGGTTGTACGAAGGTGGAAACACAGAATTCGGAAGATCGTTCCACAGTCGGGCTGCTGTATTAATAAAGGAGTTCAAGAAGCGACTTGTTCGTATATGTTGAAGGTCCACTGTGAATGGGTGCTGCGATTGAGTGAAGCAAGTGACTCTGTTGCGAGTGGATGGAGGAGGGACCAAAGATGCAAGTTCTTCTGAGCAATTCCCGTGGTAGTATCTATAGAATAAACTTAAAATACCGACTCTGCGTCTGTGTTCTAGTGATTGCAATCCATCAGTCAGTGATGGATCATCAATCAGATGTATAGCACGCCTTTGGACAGCGTCGAGGGTATTCAGTAGGTATTGGGGGGCGCCACTCCAGAGGTGACTGCCATATTCAATAATTGGACGTATTTGCGCTTTGTAGAGTATACAGATCTGGGTCTTAGTAAAATATCTACGCGCTCTATATAGTACGCTCAATTTTTTGGAGGCGAGTTTCACCTTAGCTTCGATGGAGCCCTTTTAGTGTAATTGGTTCGTTATAGATACTCCAAGCAGTTCGATAGAGCTGCTGTTAGGTAGGGTGCTTCCATTGAAAGACACTTGCAATTCATTGGGGTTTCTCTTCGCAGAAATTAGACGGGCTTGGGTTTTCGAGACGTTAAATGAAACAAGATTACTTTCACCCCAGGTATTGATTGAGTGGAGGTAGCTATTTATTTTTTGATGAAGGTCTTTCCGGGCTTCTGATATTTCACTCTGTTTAGGAGGTTTGTCAAAAGAGAAATTGTCATGGACTGTGCTGTCATCAGCGTAAAAGTGGATGGGGGCGCGTAAGAGCAAGTCATTAATATGTAGGAGGAATAGGGTTGGAGATAGAATGGACCCTTGAGGGACTCCCGCATTGATGGAATGGGGAGAAGAAGAGCAACCGTCCACTACAGTTATGACTTCGCGATCTTTTAAAAAATTCGCAATCCACTGTGATCGCAATTCGCAAACTGATCTGTGAATGTTAATTTTTAATTTGAAGTAGGTATAATCAATTTGAAAACTGTAAATATTAGAAATTTGAAAGTATTTTCAAATGGTGGTGATAGTAAGAAAACTTACACTATTTATATGAAACTAAATGTGAAGTCGGCATACACAAAACAATAATTGATTTATCGGCCGATCGGTTTAATCGCGCAAGAAAGCTTGTAGAATGATATAATTGGGAATATGGATTTTTTGAAGTAGGAATTAATGTTTGTGTTCTTGTTCTCAAAGTTTCTGAATTTATATTTATTTTTGACAATTTCAGAAGGGGGACCTTGATCTTTTAAGTTTCAAAATCTATAATTATTTCGTCATTTCGTTTCAGATCAGCTGACCACTGAAAACGTATTTCTATTAAAATCTTGGTCGCATGCACACCCTCTCATATATGATGTCACATTGGTTGCACAATGTCGGGCGATCTTGATCGGCAAATATTCTTGTGTCTCGTCACAGATTTTTAAATCGGCCGATTCTGTTAGCTTTCATGTGCGCTCTTACATGTAATTCATATTTTATTTATTTATTTTATTTTATTAAAAGCACATCCAGCTTACAATTTTCATAAAAAGAAGATAATATTGGTGCTGGACGTATGTTGTAGCTGACTTATATTTTGGTCGATGGAATCTATGGGGCCTACCCTTACACCTAAATGCGTGTAAAAAACTAACTAGTAATATTTTGAACATTTATTGAAAACAGCTTTTCTATATACATTCAAAAAATGACAATTCAGTTATTTTAGCTTTGGCCAAATTTTCCATAGTTTTGATATTACTTTATTAATGTACAAGTATAAATATCACCAAATATCTTGAATGAAATTCTGGTTGCACAGAGCGAAAATTTGTGTCTTTTTGCTTCGTTGGTTTATGTGCAAATCGCCCCCTTCTCGTCTAAAAGTTCAAAATATTTGGCTACAACTCTACCTTAAATCTTCAAGGCATCGTTCCAGATGAACTTCACCAGCCGTCAGTAAAACATGTTCACCAGTTTCTTGTACCAAAACTTGAACACATGCATCAGCTTGATTCAGCAACTTCAACCCTGATAAAAATAATAATCAATTTAATAAAATAATTGATTCATAATGAAGATGGTTAGTATAAAAGTTAATATGTACCTACTTGTATAACTGGATACAGATAACAGAAAAGGCAAACAATAAAGAAAATACACTTTTTGTAGTCGGTAAATATTTTTTCTTTGGTTCAGAATGACTATTTCAATTAATTTATAACCTGATAAAATCATATCACAAACCATATTAAAATGAAAGAATGTAAAATAAAGAAAGACATCATGAATAGAATGAACGTGAACACATTGAGATGGTTTGACCACATGGGGAGAATGAATGAGGAATGCCTGACAAAGAAAATTTACAATGCGGACAGGAATGGAATGAGAGGTCGGGTATTTAAGTATTTCTGAAAGAGAGAACATTCTAAAAGAGTGAAATGTAAGAAGCTTAAACAACAGACGAATATATTTTGCCCTTGTTCAATCTCTCTTGTTTCAAATCATTCAAGTAAAACTATTTCATGAAAGTTTCACAACAATGAATCATAAAAAATAGGTAGGTACTAAAAATTACAACTTTATCGATGTGAATCAAGTATTTTTATTATAAGTGATAAGAAATATAAAAATTACCTTTTATCAACTTGGGCATGTCTGAGGGGTGTTGAGTTTCTACAGCAACTCTTACAATTGGCACAGCAAACATTCGCATTTCAGTAAAAGACGGACAATACAGTGTGGTGCTTAATGTGGCTGTTTTCAAAACATGCTCATCCAAACCCCCTATGCCTAAAACATAACAAAAATCAAAAATATTGATAAATCATAGCTATATTATTGTTAACAAAAACAAAAAAACATTAATTTGTTAAGTTGAATGAACTAATTACATATTATATTGATAATATTTTTTATTTATTTAATTTATATTACATATATTAAGTTTTCAAAGTTCTTATTATTCACACTGTGGAATGCCATTGTAAATTATTTATATTGACTTAACAATAAGACACTATAGTTTTACTTCCACTCAATAAATTAACTTTTATAAATTAATTATTGTAACGTTTTCGGACTTTGGTCCATCATCAGCAACGTCGTTACTTAAACGCTACTTAAAGTTTATTGAGTGGAAGTAAAACTATAGTGTCTTATTGTTAAGTCAATATAAATAATTTACATATACTAAAAAAAACAATAAAAAAATACAGAAAAATATACACAACAAAAATAAACATATTGCCCTTTACCAATTTTATACCAAAATAATCTATTTTACTAGCCTAGAATGTTTCCTGCAGGCACCTCTTCTAATTCTTCTAGTTCACGACCCATTAATAAATATAAATGTTGTATTCTGAAAATATAATTACTCAGTTACAAAAAATTTCTGTATTATAAAACATATTTCAATATAGTTTCTGTGAAATATATCTAAGTAGAAGGCTAAAATCAAAAGGATTCATCAAACTTATGCGATATTAATTGTTACATTCCTTAATTCAAACAATATATCATTCCTTAATTCAAACAATATAGGTACTTACTCAACACTTGTGATATGTTGGTTACTTTTCAAATCCTTTAATGTAAGATTTGCATCAATATCTGGATTATCTATATCACCGGGGAAAGTTTTTGGGTCGTGTTTTGGTCCAAGAACGTACAAACGACAACCTCGTTTCAATGTACCACTGAAAATTCTTGCAAATCCAATAAACACATCCTCTTCAACGTCCAAAACTTTGACTTCATCATTCTCTTCATTTGCTTGATCAATAGGTACAGAAGATAAGTCAATATTTGCACATTCAGGATTTGAAGTCTGACTTTGTCTTTCTAAATGCCTCTGTCTGGCTATTTCTCTTCTGTGAGCTATTTCATCTGCTGTCAAAGGTCTGGCCTTATTCTCCGGAAGACACTTTCTATCGACTGGAAACATCTTAGAAATATACACGATAACAGGACGAGAGTCTGAACTATCACAAGCTAAGAAATGCGCTTTTAAGGCTTGAGTGTCGGGCAACATTGAATCAAAACGTTTATTTTGAGAACACATTAATTTTTCTACTTTTTCTTCACAGATTTGTTTGGGCGATGGTAACTTCAAACAAACCATATCTAATACTGCATCAGCTAATGGGAGCCACTGTGATAATATAGCTTGCAACTGAACCTTGGAATCTCGATGTTTCAAATCTCTAGTTGTTAAATTGATTCCAATTTTTTTAGTAATTGCTTCAACTTTATCACGTTCCTTTCTAATCACAATTGTTTCATACAAAGACCAAATGTTTTCTAAAACTAATTGCACAAAACAGGGTTTTTTTGCTTTCTCTTGGGCACCTTTCATGAATTTTTTCGATTTGGTATCTAAATAAAAATCTCCCCAGATCACTTTCATGAGTAGTTCTTCTTTGATTCCTGAAAAAGAATAAAATAAATAAATCAAAAAACATATGTATCATCAGTTGGCTATTAAATAATGTCAGAGACATAATGAAGATATACATACCTAATTTTTCAGAAAATATTTTAGCAAATTTAGATACACCAAAACCCCAACCATCTATAGCACTTGCAAAGACAACATTTCCTGATTCTGGAGTAAAATAAAGATGAGAGTCATCAGCATCTTCGAGGGCAGAAGTCCAATTATACGGTGACTCTACTTTATCCTAAAATTGTTTTATTTTTGACAAAATTATCATTTAGTTATATGTAACAAATTTATTATTTAGTTATACCTATGTATTTATGTAATATATAGGAAAAACACACCTTAAAAATACTATGATAAATTGAAAAGTTAAGTATATAGTTGGATTCAGCTTATTGTTAAAATATTGATATATTACCATATCTGTGATATCTTCTTTTTCAAAAATATCAGAAGCAAATAGTTCACCCAAAACAGCGTTGACTTGTTCTAAAATTTGAGTCAAATGAACATAAGCATCCAGAGGTGTCAACTGCATTTCCAATATAAGTCTATCTATTTTATTCAACACTAAAACAGGTGCAATATTTTCAGAATAAGCTTGCTTCAATGCCACCCTAGTTTGTGGACATACTCCTTCAACAACATCAACCTGAAATAAGAAAATATTAACAATTGATATTAATAAAATTTGCAAGTAATTATTTTTATTTATCAAATTGAGATTCTACTTAAACTCACAATCAGTACAATCATTTAGTTGGCCAGGTAATTTAAATGAAATTACTTCCACATCTAAAAGATATACAACCATAAGTAGTAAGATTTGTTTAAATTATTCAAATAATTATAATAAACTTTTTTTTTTCTTTTTATG
Organism: Molanna angustata; assembly: GCA_963576475.1. Classification (NCBI taxonomy): domain Eukaryota; kingdom Metazoa; phylum Arthropoda; class Insecta; order Trichoptera; family Molannidae; genus Molanna; species Molanna angustata. The sequence continues at coordinate 11,277,919 of OY754977.1, read as the reverse complement.
ATTATCGCATGCTTTTTGTGAACCTGCTAAGAAAAATATAAGTATTTCTGAAGTTCTTTAAAAAAAACTATAATTTCAAAGTGTTTTAAATTTGAGTTAAATATTCAAGTATGTCTATTATGAGATATGCAGAGAAAACTTAGCTTAGCTATTTACATTCTGACAACCATTCGATATTGCACTCCCTATAACCATTCACCATACAAACTTTTTAAAGCTAAGTATATTTTCATCTTTCAACAGGCACAAAAAACAACAGGCATAGCCATTATAGTTTTCACACAAATATATGTACAGTTTTATACAGCAAAATTCTTGTAGTACCTACTGGAATATTCCTTCTGTAAGTGTATTGCACATATATATATTTTTATTCTCCACTACTATGGAATGGTGGAGATTCATATATAGCATTGTTTCGTGAGAGCTCACCTCAAGGGCAATTTATATATACGTGGGTTAGTGATGGCTTAAAAAAATATAGGTTAGTGACTTAAATATTAAATTAAAACAGAAAAAAGTTCTATATTACTAGTTTAATGCCATGAGACATTTTTTAGAAATAAAACCAATTGAAGTTTGTCAGTTAGGTGTAGTTGAGATGTTTTTCTCCTTGTTTTGAAAAAAGGTGTGTGTTGTTTTTTGAAAGTCGTAATGTTGTTTAGTTGTTAATTATCGACGAAGTTTTTATTGGGTAGAATTCCATTATAAGTTTTATCTATAATTAAAAGTAAAGACTTTTTGATTCTACATTAATTTTTTTATTCTGCGCGATAGGCCTATTTCGCCTTGTTAGGGCATTAAGCTAGTTAATGCCCTAACAAGGCGAAATAGGCCTATCGCGCAGAATAAAAAAATTAATGTAGAATCAAAAAGTCTTTACTTTTAATTATAGATAAAATTGTTTAGTTGTCTTAGTCTGTGGGGTAGTTTGTGGCTGATCAACGACTGCGAAAGCGTGGTCACCAAATTTTGTATTGTTCTTGGCATACCTTTCCGATTGCTGTGTTTGTCATGATTTCACAATTTTTAAGCATATTTTTTCACCACTTATTTTTTTATCAATTTCTCAACGGGTATTATGTAGAGAATGCATACTACGAGTTTGTGACAGTGTTTATTTATATGGCGTATTATGAAAATTTGTGTCCACTGGAAAGCCCAAACAAATTCAATAGACTTCACATAATATCTAGAGTGCATTAACTTTGAGTTGATTAATTTTCCAATAGAAATGTGTCTATGATTTTTAATCGGTCAAAACTTTTAAAATGCTTTAATGTTTCGCTTTTTTTATATATTTGTTTAGGAATATAATAGAAATGTACTTTATAAAATTGCATTTAGGGATTGCCACCTTTTAAGAAGAAAAAATATACACTTGCTATGTAGCAATGAATTCAGTATTGGCCCCAATCCATTTGTTTAGTCAGTCCCAGTCAGATACCCAAACTATATAAAAACATTATTCTTCTTCTTCTGCTCAGGTTTCCCTGATGTTGGAAATCACTTGAACGAAAGCCATCCTGTCCTGCGCCATCCAGAACAACTCTTCCACACTCCTCACTCCAGTCTATTCTCGTAACAAAATATTAACTTTTTTTAATAACAATATTGTCTCTTCATCTTTCATTCCTTTCAATGTCTCTTTCTTACACATTGTTTAAAATATGGAATCCAGTCCTAATCCGAATCTTCAATCAATCCTGCAGATCAGCGGGATTTGCAGGATTACAAACTATGTATCACAAATCAAAATTATTTTTTCACATGTTAAGGAAATTAAATACAATGCAATAAAAAATCTACTAATGAGATCATGGCTAAAATACCATATTCTGCTTTCAGTCTCGCAAGTATAGCCTCGCAACAATGATCCCAGAACTCATGCGAAACCGGCCTTTTGGAGATTCTGCAAAATTCATGCAGGATCCTGCGTTTAAGGATTGGATTCCCTAGTTTAAATATGCTATCTAATATTAGGTTGTAAAAACTAATTACAAATATTTACCACAATAATTGATCCATCACAAAGCCTGACAGCAGTGGACACTTCGCTAGAAAAATCCACATGTCCAGGTGAATCAATCAAATTGACGAGAAATTCCTTATCAGCTGCACAATGTAAAAGGGATATACTACTACTCTTCATAGTGATGCCCCTCTTCTGTTCATCGGGTCGGCTATCCAAGTAACGAAGATTTCCAACAGCTTTAGACGAAATAATCCCATTGCTGGCTACCAAAGAATCGGCAAGTGTCGTTTTGCCATGATCAACGTGTGCCAAAATACAGATGTTTCTCACATTATCTATGACTTTTTGGAGCTCACCTAGTTTGCTCGGATTGACTAACCTCATTTTGAAAGATCTATATCTGAAAATCAACAAAAAAAACAGTAGATAATAAATCCATTATTCACTTATCTGCCTCCACTCATTCTGCATAAAGGAACTTTAATCAGGTCCTGCCCCCTCCGAGCCATTAGCTCTAATATTTAAATATCATTGTTGATTCTTTAAAATTTACAGTCTACTACTATTGTGTAACAATTTATATTTTTTGGTTTAATATATAGTATTTATTTATTTCTAATGCTTCTAGGGAAACTAACAGGTATTATGTCAAATATTTATTTAACAAGTAGCCAATAACAGGTTGCCACATTCTGTAGACTGTAGATATTTATCGTCTCACAGATACAGACTGAAAATGCAATTAAAAACTGTGTCTCCTGTTGTGAATAGCATATAGGTAAAGTATGCTATTCACAACAGGTGCTAGCATATAGGTATAAAAAATGCACAAAGGCAATGGAATCGAGATCAACATACAGCAAAAAGTCGACATTTACAAGTGAATTAAAATTGTTTATTAATAATAAGAAAATAAAGTGTTTCTTTGAAAAATATGAGACAAAAAATATTAATAAAGAACATTTTTATATGAATATGGGTAATACGTACTTTTAAAATAAATCTCTCGTTTGTACTTTTATAAATTTCTAGCATAACATACGCGTAAACGTCAAATACAAACGTCAGTTAGTTTCATAACATGATGAAATGTCAAAACCATGTGCTAATCATTTTTTTGCCAGTAATGAAAAATAGACGGGTACCTAATGCAAAAAAAAGAAAAATATATACAACGAAACTATTTAAGTACAAAAATATAATAAAATGTCTTCGTATTTTGAACAGAAACTCGATAGTTCTGTATTTTATTAAAGAATATTTTGGTATTACTAGTTGCATGTAACACATGAGATCCAACTGTCGATAGCGATAATACCCCCTATTCAGTAACTATTGTAACTAAAATAGGAACGTTCTAAAATTGTAGATTTTAGATTTACGGCCTTATTTCAGCGTTATTAAATATCAAGTTGGACTAAATGGAATAGGAACGTACCTATATTGGCCGGAACGCTCTTAAAAAGTTACTGAACTAGACGTGTTTTGAATCATTATGAAATTTATGAAATTTTTATAATTTTCATAATTATTCATAATAAGTCTGATTCAGCATTTTTTTAAGAACGTTCCGGCCAACATAGGTACGTTCCTATTGCATTAAGTCCAAATTTATATTTAATAACGCTGAAATAAGACCGTAAATCTAAAATCTACAATTTTAGAACGTTCCTATTTTAGTTACAATAGTTACTGAATAGGGGGTAGTATGTATAGTTGAAGAATAAAAATCACACTATAAACCCATAAATCCAAATAATTGAAAAATTTAACACATGTTGGTATGTATGTCAAGATAGGACAGTATGAAGGTCAGTCCTCTTTTCCTATCCGAAATATGAAAACGGCATGATGGTTCTGTATGTATGTATATTTGGAGATTAAGTACTTATCAAACTATTAAGTCTTCTTACATATTGTGTATAGGCGACTGCCATACAAATTGTATGAAGCAATGTCGTCACTAAATTCAATTTTTATAAAAATTCTAAATAAAAATATGAGATGTGATAATACAATCCTAATATTTTTTATAGAAAATTATATTATCTAGTTGGGGTGTTTCGGCTTTTTTGATATTTTTAAAAAAATTTGAAATATAGGCAGTTAAACTCATAAATTTATCATAAAAAAAAATATTTTTCTTAATAAAAAATGTTTGAGAACTTCTGGAATTTTTTTGAAAAAATCAATTTGAGATTTTGTATTTGTCTATGTTTGTACCAATTTTCAGCGTTCTAGCTTTTGTGGTTTCTGAGATATATGGAAAAATAAACCGAAATTTCAAAAGTTGATAACCCCTGACTGAAAAAAAAACTCACAATTCTGAGTGTAAAAGTTTTGTGGGCCTATAACTGTTTATATATTCTGAAAATTTGGGCTCTGTAAATTGAGCGGATCAAAAGTTATAAGGGGGGGGGGGACACACACACCCACACAGACACACACACAAAACTCACATAAAATGTTCTACTCCAAATTCTGAGTAAATCCATGTATGGGAACATATATGCTGTGAGGCCTCTTGTTGGTGTTATTAGCATGCAAAAAGTCCACTACGCCATACAAAATGTTCCTTCGTACACGCATCTTGGCTTTAATGTCGATTCATTCAGAGAATTGAATTCTCATGAACGAATCGACAGTTGGACTAGTTGCATGTAACACATGAGGTCCAACTGTCGATAGCGATAGTATGTATAATTGAAGAATACGTACCAAACTATAAACACAAATTAATAAATATTTTACGATTTTTTTTATACCTATACAAAACATGTAGGTATGTATGTCAGGATAGGATCATATGGAGGTCAGTCTGTTTTTCCTACCCAGAATATGAAAACAGCTTGATGGTACGTATGTATGTTTGGAGATTAAGTAGGTATCAAATTATCAAGTGAGACATTGTGTAGTGTATACTACCTTACATGCCTGACTTACGATGTCGTCACAAAATTCAATTTTTATAAAAATTGTTAAAAAAAAATTGAGATATAATACTATAATTTTATTTATGTTTATTTATTTATGTAGCTTCTCGGGCAACTAACAGGTACTATGTCAAATAATTATTTAACACGCACCCAATAACAAGTTGCCACATTCTGGAGACTTACGATATTTATCGTCTCACAGATCCAGACTGAAAACACAATTTTTAAAAACTGTGTCTCCACCGGGAATCGAACCCGGGACCCTTGGATCAGCAGTCAGATATCCAACCAACTGAGCCACGAAGGCCGACAAATTTTTATAGAAAATATTTTTTATAGAAAATTAAATTATCTAGTTAGGGTGTTTCGGATTTTTTTCGATATTTTTAAAAATTTTGTAAATATTGGCAGTTAAATACAAAAATTTGACAAAAAAAAATGTTTTTCTCAGTAAAAAAAGTTGAGAAAATCTGGAACTTTTTTACAAAAATTGATTTAAGATATTGTATTTGTCAATATTTATACAAATTTTAAGCTTTAGCTTTTATGGTGTTTGAGATATAGGGAAAAATATAATCAATATTTAAATGTTGGTTACCCCTGACTGGAACGGAAATTATAAATTCTGAATATAAAAGTTTCGAAGAAGATTGTTTTTTGCTTGGTTGGTTAAATCATATGTGTGCGCAAACCACCCCCCTTCCAGGCCGAAAAACTTGGGATAAAACCCTTAGGGATAAAAGTAAGGGTCTAAAAGTGACTACTGTAACAGTACGTGATCTGATGTATGTATGCAGACGATATAGTACTGTTATTAGTTATCAGAAAGTATGGAAGAGTTATACATATATTGTAAGTATAGCATAGTTATATATTGTATATTGTAAGTAGGTATATCATATGAAGGATGCATAGAAAACGGACAAGGATAAATGCCAGCAAATCGAAGGTAATTATAATGGAAAGTTTGAAAAGAGTGAAAGCAGAACTGCGTGTCAAATAAAAGTAGAGTAAGAATGACTCCAGCAAGTCGACGAGTATATTTATCTGGGAAGCATGTTTAAACGGAATGGATGGCTTGATATGGATATTGAAAGAAGAGTTATGGCAGGAAACAGGGTGAATGGAGCACTTAAACCAGTTATGAATTATCGCAAAATATCAAAGAATGCCAAAGTTATTCACAACGCAGTCGTAGTGACCCATGCAAATGAAACCTGGACATAACAGAAGTCGCATGAAAGTAAAAAATGATATTGCTAAGAAGAATGTAAAATAGAACGATATATAGCATGGTACGAAATGAGGACATATTAAAATAATGTAATATGAAGAAAGATGTAATTAATGAAATTAAATTTAACACATTGTAATGGTTTGGCCACTTAGAATAATGAATGAAGAACGTCTGATGAAGAAAACGTACAAATCTGACAAAAACGGATTGAGAAGTCGGAGCCCCCAAGGAAAAGATAAAACAACCATATGGACGATATTCTGAAAGACGGAAATGTAAGAAGCGTGAACAAATTTGCAACATAACGGGCTCTTTTTTCGATAACTGTGTATTTGTATTTTTAAATCGAGTGGGTTGTGGCCTACACTAAATTTCCCACTACATAGTTTGAGTAATATTTTTTCTTCTTAAAAGGTATACAATCCTTGAACGCATTTTTTTGACAAAATAAAAAAAAACTCAATTTTCCAGATTGTGAGAGCATTTTGAAAGTTTTGACAGATCAACTCATAGAGAATAATTGGACAAATAACAGCTATAATAATTTAATGCACATTATACATATTATGATATCAATATGACATTATGACGTCGATCGGAATTATGGTTTAGGCTGTAGAAAGGACGCAAAAAGAATACGCAGTACGTCATTTATACAAAAACATCACGACGGAACTTAAAGTACCTTTGTGTTCTGAAAAAAAAAACATAATCGTATTATAATAGACACTAAAAGTCTTCACCTGCAAACTGACCTGGATATTTATATGTACGTATGAATATGTAGGTATGCAAATTATTATAATTACTGAGTAGATGACATGTCGAAGATGCGAGATGGATGAAAAATAAATTCATACATAATATATTTTTATCCCATTGAAACAATTATAAAATGTCGATGATACAAAGTTTTATTGTTTAAATTAACTTATCGCGATAATTCATCGAGGGAAGTAATTATAAGCAGATAATTAAAATTGTATTAACAGATAAATGTCACGCAACTTTGTGTTATAAAAGGGAGATATTTTTATGTCTATTCACATTTGTTTTATTCCGAGTTACAAATATTGTTTCACGATGAAACTTTCATTTTTATTCTTTATAGTCTCTGTTATAGTATTGTGTTTGGCTACTGTGGGGTATTCACAAAGTCCGCCTGATCCATCGACAGCTCCTAAACCCATGAGAAGAGTATGTATTTTTTTCATTTTTATCAAAAGTTTTAAAAATAACAAATATATACTAAATTATTACTTTCTTGACAGTAAGTTGAATTTGTTCGAAAATTAAAACGAAAATTGAAATTATTTCCATGAGTAATGTAATATATATTAAGTATAGGTATCGGCAAATATCAACTATCGCCAGAATGGGGAACGGTTGGGATGGATAACCAAGCAAAATAAAATAATTTGTGTTCTTCCCAATTCACGTGATTTCCCAGGATGTTTGGCGATAACTTTAATAATACTATTTAACCTATTAACCTATTATAATTTAACCTATTGGACCGAACCATTATAAAAAATACGGTGATTGTATTTATTTAAACAAATGTTTATGGGTTAAATTTGAAAAAAAAATAATGTTACTGGAACAAATTTTCATTTTATTCTATTGGGACTAGTATTATAGCTTCATGACTGGGACAATGTAGAAGGAGCAAAAATTTTTGTGGAATGATAAATTGAAAAATAAAAAAATAATATCTTTATATTAACAAATAAAACCTATGTTATGTGTGGCTCGGTGTCGCGTTAGTTGGTTGGAAGAGATAGCCTTATAGTAATCAACCTGCCCTACTTTTTTTGCATAAATAATATGAAAAATAAATAATTCAAATATCACTTTAGGTTGTTCGTCAAGCACCTCCTGGAATGCCAGATATGGGAGATATGAAAAGCAAGATGCCTCCACCACCAGGAATGAGACGCAGGCGTGAAGCCAAGGGAGGCGGATCTATGCCAACTAAAAAGGGTTAATTATACTAACACGTGTGTCTCATGTGTCCTCAACATTTGCTTTTACTTATCAAGGATAAGTTTTTATAATTTCATCATCATCAACATTACTAACAGAATGGTGGTATTTTTGTTGTGACATCATTTTATATCGTATTCGAATATTATACATTTGCTTCTCCATTTACTACTTTAGTAAAACTTTATTGTAGGTATAAATAATTTATCTGTTTATATTTATGCATAAATAATTATTAAATATCGTTCTAATATATTTAATTTATATATGAATTAGAATCAGATGATATTTTTTTATTCTGTGTAAATTAATTCAATGGCGTGTATTCATTCATTAAAATTATTGAAAATAAAACAATAAGTAAAATATGTTTTTTCGTGACATATTTCGATATTTGATAGGGATCAAGTATTTATTATAAGTGATTGTTAACATCTTGTATTTCTTACAAACATCTTATGAAATTTGTAATCTTGCTCTATTATACATTTCTATCTCTATTATCTTGCTCTATTATAAATCAAACATATATAAATGCACTGGACAGTAAAGAAGAGTTTTGAATTATATGTGTGTAGGTATGTAATATCAGCATTCACTTGGTTTATGAAATATATATTTTGTACGTGTAAACTCTTGACACGTCCTTAAAAAAATATGGATATGTGATTATTTTTCACAATTTAATGTCATATAGTTTACTTTGAAGTTTTAATATAAAACATATATTTATTTTGTGTTTTTCATATATGTTTATTTCTTGTTTTTTTCAGAATAATGGTGACATCGAATGATTTTTCTTGGCGTTTTTTATTCATCAAAACTTAAGATGACCTCCAACCTATTATATTTTAGCGTAGCTGAAAAATTAATACGTAGTATTTAATATTTCTACCCACAAATCTCATTATTGCGGTCATACACCAAAATACATATCAATAACACTTATTTGTATTATGTTATTTAATGATTTTCATTTATTGTGAATAACTGTAGTTTCAATAAATGCTTGAATAATATAATTTAAAGGTATTTTTTTATGTATTAAATCCCAGTGTCCTTTGTTAATAACGAAGAACCCTTTTTGCCCTGCCTTAAGTATCGAAAAATAAGTCTCTTGATACCCGGTCCTCCCAGTAATTTGGAGGAGGAGCTCACTTTTTAATGTTATAATTGTCCAGAAATTGAAATCGTGGTCTGAATATAAATGAATTTCAAGTGTCAATGCACAAACTTCAGACCGCACGATTATGTCACAAAATAAAATATAAAAAATCAATCTTCAATATATCAAAATTAAGACGTCACAATTGAGATGATAATAATAATAAATTAGGACATCACGAATTTGAATATTCAATTGAAACACAACAATTGACAATAAATAAAATCACAATTGAAAATATCACAGAAAAAATAAGTATTCTTATCACAAAAATTAAAATTATTTAAAAATTGTTCTTGATGGGCACATATTGTCTGTCTCTTCATGGCCATGCATGGGCACAATCTATGCCAGGACGGACGTCGTCGTTGGTTGGTGGGGGCAGAATACCAGTGAAAATGCTCCCCCTGTCCTAGACAGTAGCAGGTGCTGGTTGAGCGGTTTTATCAGACACCACAACGGTGGGGCAGGTAACATTCGGCTTATGCGTCGGCCATATTGAAAATTATACCCCTTTACATTGCGGCAATGGTCTAAAAAACAGCAAATCCAGAGGGTGCTGATTTTCACCGCATTATTAATAGTCTATGTCCAGTAAAATTACCATAGACTTAATAGACAACTATTACGTCTATGAAATTTACTAAAAAAATTGACAAGTCTATGATTCTTTTGACATCTACAACAATTGACATTTCAAAATTAAAAGGTTATGTTGAGTTATAATTGCAAAGTAACTTTTTGTTAAGTTTATCGTAAATTTGCGATGGCTAGCAATATTGTTCGTCAAAAATTGAAAAACTTTTCTATCTTACCGAATAAAGTAATATTACCCGAAAAATATAAGGGCACATTTTTAGAAAAATGGGCCTTATATTGGAAGAATTTGTATGCCGATTATAAAGGAATGGTTGTAGATCTTGTCGTTGACATTCAAGAGAAACCAATCAAAGCTTTGTATTATACCTCGGGTGCCGTTGTTGTGTGGCAACTTGCTAAGAATAATCCAGATGAAAGGGATTTCAACGAAGATCTCAAAAGATATTCAAATGAACTTCTGTTGGTCGGTGAAACATGTCAAAATCCTGAAACCAAAAAACATTTTAAACATTTAGAACAGTGTTACAATGAAGGCGTTTTACGCCGATGCAATCTTGGGGTGGCTTCTTTGTTATGGGTGGATAATTTTGATGATAAATGTGATTTGTTTAAAGCAAAATGTGAATATATACAACCTAGTTATTTTTCGATATTGCACAGAACTGTCGATTTTGGATTTATGGGAAAATGGTGGAATATCTACAAAAAATTTCATAACTTTGATATCAATTCATAAAATGTATATTATTTCATTACTGTTCATATATTTTTAATCATAGTTATATTCAATTATTAATATTTTAGACTATAATTAATAGAACATATGAATATGTATTTTCAATATTAAGAATATGATATTTAGTTCTAATTTTTTATGGGTAGCCTAATTTATTATCATAAATTTGCAAATTAAGGAGGTAAAAATAATATTTAATTTTTTTAGGATCTTTAATAAAATAAACATTCATCAGTATTCATAAAAAAAACATTGAACTAAAAAAATGTAAGAATATACATGTGTCAATTTTCATTCTCAAATATAATTTGATAAATATCTGCAGTAGCTACAATGTTTTTGATATTTATTTATTAGCTATATGTTAACAATAGAGAAGTAAAAAACTTGCTTGTGGGTACAATTAAATGTTATATTATATTTGTTTAATATTATCTTGTTTGTATTTTTATGTTCTTTTAATAAAAAATAATTCTTCATTCACAGTTGTACTGTTAATCTACTGTTAATTTTTGATGGAGTTCCATAGTAATTGAATAAGTTTTCAATTCTCGATTTTATTTGACTTATTTTTGTCAATTCTATGTCATTTATGAGATGGGACTTATAAATTGAAAATTATGTTATATAAAGAAAAAATATTCACGTTACTTACATAAATTATAAAAATCACAATACATATCAAGGTGTGAAAGACTATTTGTTTTAAGGGACATTTTTCGATATTGACATTATCTTTGAAGCCAGGCTTGTATTTTTATTGAAAATTATACCAATGTATCGAGAGATTTTTTTTTGAGAAATAGTGACCTTACCCAATTTAAAATATGGCCACTAGTTTTTGAATGGCTCCTCTTGAAAATTTATAAAATATCGATAAAACAAACAGCCTTTCACTCCTCGAATTACAATTTTTGATTATTTATTTCTTATACAAAACCGTATCCTCTAACTTCAGTTAATCAAATATCAGTTTGTTTACAAGACTTATAATTTATGCATAAAAATAATGAATACTAATGTATGTGTGGATATCGGCAAACAGATACGCCATTCAAGATGTTTATCGGTCATCCTATATACATTTAAAACAAGTTGATTTACTCCCAATAGAATGCTACAGAACTCAACTGAAAAGGACTGGAATAAATTTTAACTGAAGCGAGTTCATTTGATCTCTAATCCATTGAACTAACTACTTAACCACTGACCCATATTTAGTAGTGCCATTAAGATAATATAATATTTGTATATATAGAATCAAAAATATTATTATTGGCATAATATATGATAGGTACTTATTTATTTACAAAAGGATTTGAGTTTATTAGAATACTTCATTGCGAATAAATGCGAAAAATTGCTCTTTAGTTTTTCTTGCCTTTATTAGTCAGAAATATGTTTGGAGTTTTAAAGTTAAAACTTATGAGCCTCCAGTGTTGCTACAGAAATGACGAAAAAGCACTATCTCCTCCAACAATTGTGTTTTCCTGATCGTCCAGTTGAAACCATCTACTATAAATGTTGCTATGTACGAGAATACTAGGAAAACTTAGAAAATACACCACTTAAGGAAACAAAATAAAATGACTTTGGCATTTCCGTCTACTAAAAATATTACTGTTTATCATGACGGTCACTTTCATTATTCCAAAATCGTTCATTCGTAATTTATGAAAATGTAGATTTATCAAAAAAATACAATACATGGTTAAAATTAATACCTCATTGACCAGGTAATATACCTAGTGGGGCATTGTTGATCATCTTATATGTATACATCTTATATTGTAAGGAAATAAATAGGTTCAGGGGGGACATCTGTATGAAAGCATTGTCATCTCATGTATAAGAACTGTTGCTTTCATTGTTCACAAACTAATTTCTCAATAGATGGCGTTACAAAATAAGATTTTTCGTTACTCCATAGGTGGCGATGGTGTTTCAGCTAATTTTCAAACAGATTTTCGTTATTAAAATGTATAGAACTTTCAAAAATCAGATTGATAGGGAACTCAATAAAAAGGAATAATTGGTAAGCGCATAAAATGATCATGTAAACCAGCCGATGACAGGTTGTAATTAATTCTGCCCTTCATAGAGAGATATTATTATTTATTTATAATGTTACACCTCTCTCAATAAAATAAATATCTCAGGCTGTCGCCAAATATTTTGAGCCATTTTGCCAAATATCGATGCAAAAAGAATTTGCGCACCCGGAAGCCTGGTTCAAGATATTTGGAAACAACTATACTTTTTTCTTATCTTCATAAATTATTGATATCTGTAGAGATAAATATTTTATGATTCTCAGTATGATTCCTTCTTGGAAAATACTATGGTGTATTATTTAAATGGAGGGAGAATTTGAAAACACGTCCATTGAATTGCTGGTAGCATGCACCAACAGCTTGATATCTAAAGAAAGACGGAGAATATACTCGTCCCACGTTGGGACGCGAAATTGATATCTAGAGAAGGCGGAGAAAAATACTAGTCCCAAGTTGGGACGCGAGATTGATATAAGGAGGCTGGGAAGAAATATATTGGTCCCATGTTGGGACGCGAAATTGATAACTAAAGAAGCTGAAAAGCATAATAAAAATAAACATTAAACTCTGCCCCTGAAAATAAAAATCAAATAAAACACAATCGGCTGCGATGTGCCTGAAAAGACAAATACATACAAATACAGGCATGGTAAAAATAATATATACATAACTGGAAAGATCTTACCAAACTGCTGGTCTCGTAACGGGACTGTAGAGGAAACACTTACACTACATATCACTTTATATTAATTAAAAATAACTTAAAACTATCTTAAATTCACCCCTCGTTGGTTATATGGACCTGAAACACACTTATTCACTATTATGCGATTATTTAAATTATTTTTATTCTTAAAAGTTATTTTTAATAGTAACTTAAACTATCTTAAATTCACCCCTCGTTGGTTATATGGACCTGAAACACACTTATTCACTACTTTATACAATTAGAGAAAAAATGCTACGGCCGTCCGATAGCCTAGCAAACTCGCACTCTCGCACGCGGGTCTCTACAACTACCGACCAACCACTGACTCCTACCGAATGACAACTGATCGACTACAGCCGGGCGACCCAGCGCCCGTGAAACATGGAGTAGGGGAGGGGGGGGTGGTTAACTGAAGATTCAATCCGTACCGCCGGGTGCCAACCAAGATTCCAGGAATCTGCCAAATGCATTTTACATTTCAAATTTATTTTCAATAGAAAAGACAATGCTTAAATATATAAACAAGGCCTGGGAGGCCGCTATAATCCGTTCCTATAATTAATAGAAGAAATACATTAGGCCAAAGTAAAATAATGGTTTTTGGGTTTCTTTGATATCATAATGCATGGAAATATATCGATCACAATACCTATGGAAATATCAAGCTCTACAAGTGTCCTTTGGAGAATTTTTTTTTCTTAAATATAAATCAAAACTATATCCATAGGACCTTGTTTTTTTGCAATCTGAAATGAGAAGGAAAACCAAATTCCTTTACGGTCAATAATATTCCCATTCTTTTGGAAACTAAGGAATAATATTTAATATTTTTACATTGGCAACATTACGCTGAATGTTGATTGAAATCATAGACAAAAAATTCTTTTTAGGTTATCTGTCGGAGTTCCAGGTACGTGTTATGGAAATAATTCGAAAATATCTTAATAATCCGCGATTTAATTGCACTATTTATGTGAAACATTGATAAATTTATTGTATATCTAGTTTCTCGGAGTGTTATTTTCTTCGCAATTGATTCTTGTAATATATTTTATTGAAATGATCTGAATTTGACATTTGTTTTAGCATGGTGTCCGAATCTGAAAATAAGGCCGGAGGGAAGGGTGATGCGCCGAAAAAAAGGAAAATTATGTACGAAGTGGCCGTAGGATTGGAGCGTGGTCATAGGACCACAAAGATTTCAGCCGGCAAAAAGTCAGCGGAGAAAAATGTCAAAATCAGGCCTTCAAGGAGGAAGGGGGTATGTTTATAATGTATTCCGAAATAAAATTATGATTTTGTACGATGCCTGACATTTGTTTTTCAATAATTAATTGACTACAATTATTTGATGTACGTCAATTATATCAATGTAAACAATTTTTCCATCAAAATGATTGTATGAGAAGTATACTAGCCCTATGAAACTAGGAATAACTTGATTTACTTTGTGTTTGTTTGAAATGTTTTTTTCTTATTTTCACGAATATTGAGAAGTGTCCATATTACGGAAAAAATAACTATTTTTCAAAATAACAAATGTCATAAAATTTTTTTTTAGTGCCAAATTTTTATTTATTTATTATTTACAAGTGGCCTACATCGCCATTCTATATTGAGATTGGCGATTTTTATTATAATAGTAACATCGTTATTATTTATTCAGATAAAATGTAGGCTACGACTATTTACACGACTCAACCATAGACGATAACAAAAATAACCACAGAAAACGCAGATAAATCAAGTTATAAAAATATTTACCTTTGTTTATACTTTGTTATAATTGTAGATCTCGATGAAAAATGATTTATAAAATTAAGTAAATGTAATAAGATGCCAATATTATTTATTTTTTCTTCAAGTTGGTTTCCATGATGCATTTTTATGACCATTGAAAAAATGACAAAGGTAAATATTTTTGAATTTTGATTTATCTGCGCTTTCTATGGTTATAAATGACCTAAAAACATAGACGACGTCAGAAAATCTTTCGTGTAAATAGACACTTTTTGGCGGGAAAACGCTTTTCCCGCCAATTCCGGTCGTAAAAATAGTGGCACCATAAAATCTATAAGAGGCCCGTTTCTTTGGTTTTCTTAATATGACAGTTTTTAATATATCACTTGAAAAGTTATTTTACACCAAAACTTGTTTTTGGAATATACTTTTTAAGTACAAAGCAATTAAACATTGAAGAAAATAATAACATATTTTAACATGGCTATTAGGATTTGGGTCCATTATAATCTTCCGAAGAAGGGCACGTTGGATTGTGGAGGGTTTGCTATTTGCGATAAAAAAAAAGGGTTGTAAGATGGTGGAAATAAGATTCGGAAGATCGTTCCACAGCCGAGTTGCTATTTTAGTATAAAGAGTGATAAGCGACTGATTTTTGTAAATTGAAGGTTTACTCCGAACGGGCGTGAAGATTGAGTAAAACGAGTGACTCTATTGTGAATGGGTGGAAGAGGGACCAGGGATGAACATTCTTCTGAGCATCTCCCGTGGTAGTATCTATAGAATAAACTTAGAATACCGACCTTGCGTCTGTGGTCTAGTTATAGCGACCCATCAGTCATTGAGGATATTCAGTAGGTATTGGGGAGGCCTTACTCCAGAGGTGACTACCGTATTCAATAATTGGGCTTTGTAGAGAATAAAAATTAGAATTTTTGTAAAATACCTACGCGCTTTATGTAATACGCTCAGTTATTTTGAGGCGAGTTTCACCTTAGTTTCAATTGAACCTTTGTAGTTGGTTTGTTATAGAAACTCCAAGCAGGTTATGTAGGGTGCTTCCGTTGAAAGACACCAGCAATTCGTTAGGGTTCCTCTTCGCAGAAATTATGCAGGCTTGGGTTTTTGAGACGTTAAAGGAGACAAGATTTCTTTTGCTCCAAGTAAAAATGGCGTGGAGTTAGTTATTTTTTTTTTGAGATGTAGGTCTTTCCGAGCTTCTGATATATCATTGAATGACATACAATAATGAATTGTGATCATAATATTTATATTCAATATTTGTTTACTTTACAAGTTTTATTTATATATACTATCATATAGACTTATTTTATCATCATCATTATCAGCAATGGCGCTACAGCCCGGTGTGGGCCTTGGCCTCCTCAAGAAATTGCCTCCATCCCTCCCTGTCGACAGAAAGTCTCCTCCAATTAGTCTGTCCGATCCCTCTTATATCGTGATTTGGGTAAAGTTGTAATGGTTGTTAAACTTGACATTTAATATTTTACGTCATAATGCAAATTATTTTTTTCTGGCTGGTACTCTGATCGCCTGTGCTCGTGGGCCAGGATTCATGAATCCAGTGAAACCACAATTGCCTTTCTCTTTTGTATAAGTTACTATTTAAAAAAAATATATGTCTTTGTACATAAGCATCTTTATGCATTCCCTAAAATGAATGAATGCTTGGGCAATAGACAATCAAAATTAGTCTTGGTACTTTTGCTCTGCTTGGTACCGACCCTTGATGAAATATATATGTTTATGTTATTATTAATATGAGTGGAACTTTCGTTGTCTCTGCACCGATGCTCATTAATTGGGCCATCTTAACACTTTATATGCGGGAAATGAGTTAACACATATTTTACCTGTACTCATACTTTAGCTCGGGAGATAACAAAACTTATTTTTCACAGGCTGACAGTGGGGTATGGTAAACTTGTTTAAAAGGGCATCAAACGAGTGAAGTACTACATCATCTATTTGTACAATATGTAGCTATCTGCCGATGCCTAATAAATTTGGGACCAAATGCAGACACCAGTGATAAAAATAAATTTTAAAATATATAACACAATAATAATATTTATGCTGCTGTGTGTGTGTGTGACGCTCACAAAGTACGCAGGTTTTTGCAATTGTGTTCATTTCTCCAGTGAATCCGTGTTACCGATGGTCATTGTATCAAACAAATCCATTTGATACAATTAGTCCGATCCATACAAATCCTCTCCGTGGACACTAACCTCTAGTCTTGTATATGTTTTCATGTATCTGGCTTTAATTAATACTGGACATTCACAGATTTCGTGTAAGGCAGTTTCTTTCTCATGTTTGTCACCCTCTACAGGTTGGGTCTTCTGATTTTTTTAAGTGGCAGTATTCCAATTTACGACCAATGAATTTCTTAACTAGTTCGCTGACATTTTAATATGATTATTAGTGTAAGTTTCAAGAATTAAATTTGCAATATTTTAGTATATTGAACTGATTTTTACTCTCCACACTATTCCATAGTGTGGAGAGAGTTTCGTCGTGATGTGTATGTATGTATGTTCGTTGTATGTATGGCGTACGGATTATCTTTTTTGTGTCCTCTCTTCAGTCTGATCGACTTCATTTTAACATCATATGTGTAAAGTGCATAGACCTAGAGCTGATTAGTTTTCCATAGATATCCGTTAATTTCTTCTCTATGATTTCATCTGTCCAAATTTTCAAAGTCCTCTCACGGTCTGGAAAATCGAGGTATTTTTATACTGTTAGAAATTTTGATACAACAAAAATACACTCATCAAAAATGCATTCAAGGATTGTCAAAATTCAAAGAAAAAATCTATGGTTTGCCATATCAATGTGAAATATATTTTATATTTGTATGAAAAATGTAAATAACAGAAGTAAAATAACTTCTGTAAGGGAAACTTGAGTGATCAACTTCATATTGATATTTTATGTGTCTCTATAGACAAGTGTATTTTTTACTCTCCACTTCTATCTTCCTCAAGGGGTAGGCAGTGAGAACCCATCACCGCATTCTTCTATCTTGACACATAATTAATTTCATCTGGATTATGTAACAAGATTAATTTGTGATTTCTAGGTATTTTTTTAAGTTTTATATTTCACCATTTTCAATGTGTTAGCTATAGGACTAATTTTAACTTAATTTTAACTTATTGTATTTTATTAAGTTTTATGTTTCACCATTTTCAATGTGTTAGCTATAGGACTAATTTTAAATTATTTTTTGCAAACTGAAAGCGCCCTTGAGGTGACCACGGTTGTCACTAAACGGCGCTTTATAAATTGTCATTATTATTATTATTATACATCGCCTCATCAACATTGATACACTGTCTCACACATGCTCATCTTGCTAGTAATGCAATTTTACTTAAAATTTCTCAACAGGTATCATGCAAAAAGTGTATACTATGAGTTTCGTGACAATGTTTTTGTGTGTTTGGTGTATTGTGAAAACTTTTGTCCTCTGGGAATCTTATATTTGTTTAAGAATCTAATATAAATGTTCTTCATAAAAATGCATTTAGAAATTGTCAACCTTTCAAGAAGAATAAATCAACACTTATTATGGTGTGGAGAGTTTAGTGTTGACTACAACCCACTCGTTTTAGTTTACCTTTAAATATTTTTATGGATTGAGATGACGTAACTTCATTACTTAGGCCATTCCATAGTCTAGCTGTGGAGAGTTTAGTGTTGGCCACAACCCACTCGTTTTTTTTATTTTGCACCCATGATCAAAACCAATCGACCAAGTTTTCAAGGGATTGGTGATATTCCCCTACTGCAGAATCAGCAGTGGTGGAAGATGAATAAAAGCTTATAAATATAATTCTTTTCAGATGTTGACAAAACATGCCAAGTTTGTTCGTGACTTGGTACGAGAAGTGGTCGGCCATGCTCCATACGAGAAGCGTGCCATGGAGTTGTTGAAGGTCTCCCGCGACAAGCGAGCCCTGAAGTTCCTCAAGAGGCGTTTGGGAACCCACATCCGTGCCAAGAGGAAGCGTGAAGAACTCTCCAACATTCTTACACAGATGCGCAAAGCTGCTGCGGCACACCATCCAAAATAATTTGTGAATTTTTAATAAAAAGATATCTTTAATTAACGAGTCTTTAAATATTATCAACATATTATTAATTATTTGGGATGGTATGTGCACTGTGATTGTTAGGATCTTTAGTGCTCCCTCTATTAGCTGGCTGGGTTTACAATTACAACAGGGAATTCATTGAGGGTTTAAAGTCAATATCTATTTGGTGCTTGCCCAATGTCCTCCATTTTACTTACGTCACAGCATCGCACTCCGCAAGGAGGTGGTAAGACATTTCCACTTGATGGAATTTAATTTCAAGACGTAAAATAAACCGATTATTCTGCCATAATTTGATGAGATTATTTTTCTACATTTTCAAATACTAGCTTACATATTATTAAACTAGGAGTGGGACATTAGTATATCTCTGCACTGCATTTATCATCTGTTGCTAGTTGGATTCATAAGGACTCTGCAGAACTCAAAGAATGTAAGAGGGCTGCTGAGAATTCTACAAATCTGTAAACACTGCACCAAAGAACCCTAACTAATGAAACTAGTACTTTAAGAACTTCTGCTATTTATTAATTTCATGTTTATAAATAAATGGGTACTATTTAAGTTGTAATCTGTGAAGAAAAAATGCCTGTGTCCTAAAAGTTGATAGTTGTTCGTGGCTACAAAATCTGCTTGTCCAAAAGAATTCCCTCAAGCATTGTTACTAATCAGAATGTTGTAAGAGAAAAGCTCGGTAGTTGCTAAAGAACATATTCATAAGGAAATAGCAGACTAAATGTAAATAAATCATAATTTGAATATCACTTGTGTTTTATGAAATATATTTTTTTATATGTTCTTAATCAGTTGATAAGGGGTTTATCAGCCGACAATCGTCCTTTCAATTTTATGTTTGTGGAATTGAATTTTATAATATCAGTGATGTCAACATTGAAAAACATTTTGAATATCAATTTAATAAGTTATCTTTATTTTGGAAAATTCTTATTTGAACCTTGTCTGAATAGTCGCTAGCTGAGCAAATAAGACCATTGATGAACTTAGAAATTGAGCAATTAATATTAGGAAAGGTATTTTAAATTATCTTTCTCATTTAATTTTTATGCCTGAATTTTTCAAATATACATATGTACTCAATTTCTTAAATGATATCTCCAGAAGAATATTCACACAAATATTCTTTTTTTTTCTTAGAATATATCGAGGGCATACAACCAAAATGCACTAAGTCATATTTTACTGTTTCGAGATAATGGCACTTTAATGAAAATTATATTTTCAATGCAAACTTGTGTGTTCCCCTTTAATATTTTTGAATGTTCAATAACATTGAAGTGATAAATTAATAGTTTTGAATACAAATATAGCACAATTAAAAAATATTGTTTTTAATCTTATAGTTTATTGAATGTTTATTAAAGCACTTGCTGACTTAGTGCATTTTGACTGTATACAATTTGTCATTCTCCACTGTTTGGAAAAAAATCCTTGTACGACATTTTTTCTGTTTAACGATTTTATTATCTTCTTAATAAAAGCAGATGATTTTTTATTTATTTATTTTAACACTTTTTGTACATACATAAAATTACATAGTACAAATGGCGGACTTATTGCCTGGAGGCAATTTCTTCTAGTCAGCCATCTAAGAAAAAAGTACATAACTTAGTGTCAGCATGTACATAATAACGCAGCCAGTGTATAAAACAACAAAACAAAAAGTGAGAATTTACACTAAATCAGAAACGAGAGGAAAATCAGGAAGGAAAGGGAGACCTACGGTTACCTATGCTTTTCCAGATAGTTAATCTACATGCATTTGTGTGATTGTTTTTGAGTATCCTGAATGAGACAAACTAGGACTAAAAACAATTTCCCACAAAGAATCATGATATGAATAGAATACAATTTCTTTGAAAACATTATTTATTTAAAAAAATATATCTATAAAATTAGTAGACATAAGAAATATTTTTATTATAAAAGTTAAGACTTAAAAAAATAGTTTAAATTTATACTATAAAAATTAACATGCATAAAAAATACAATTTCAATTTATATAAAAAAAGTTATTAGTAAAAAGAGTATTGTTTAAATTTACATTATATAAGTTAACAGATATAAAAAAGCTATTTAAATTTATATTAGAAAAGTGATAATGCTCAAAAAAATAACTTGATTTTTTTTTTTAAGTTATTAGGCATAAACAAAAACAATTTAAATTTTGTATAAAAGTAAATAGACTAATAGACATTAAAATCCAATCTAAATTTATATTTTAAAAGTCAATAAGTATAAAAAATACAATTTAAATTTACATTATATAAGTTAACAGACATAAAAAAGCTTTTTAAATTTATATTAGAAAAGTAATGAAGCTTAAAAAAATAACTTTATTTAAAAAAAACGTTATTAGGCATAAACAAAAACAATTTAAATTTTGTATAAAAAAGTAAATAGACTAATAGACATTAAAATCCAATCATAATTTACATTTTAAAAGTCAATAGGCATGAAAAATACAATTTAAATTTACATTATAGGCATAAATTAATTTTCAGAATCAGATTCATCTGTTCCAGGTTCTGGTAAACGACAATCATTTAAATGATCGTCAGCCACCAATTTTTCAAACCAATTGTGGAAAACATTTGGGATTACCATTTTACTACAGAGTTCTAACAAATCTTTTTTTTTCAAATGACTAATTTTTAACTGTTCTTCATATTTTTTCCCAATGTTTTCGATGTTAGTAAAATGTTGAGTGTTAACTCGGTTTGATCGTCTTCTAGATTTGACATTTAATAATTGAAAACTATCAGAATAGTTATATTTATATTGAATTATAAATGGATGTCTCTTTTCGTATCTTAACACCTTTATTTTAAGCCAATTAATTTTTTCTCCTACAGTGTTGATGGATTTATTTGTAATTAATTCATTCGCTAATGTCTTAAGATCAAACATATCATTAAAATAAAGCTCATGTGCTTCATACGGTTGTTTGTTTTTTTTTGCATTTTCCGTTCTAGCCAATCGAAAAATGTTTAACCAATCATTGACACAAAAGACAGAGGTGTGTTTTTTTTTCGATTCGATAGCACTATGCATAGAATCACATTCCATGTATGAGTGTCCACTTTCTAAGAACTTTTGTTCAATTACATCTAGTTCTGAAACCTGCACTAAATTAAGGAATAGACCTGCCAATTGTAAATTTCGATTCTGACCTCCACATGTATCAGAAAACAGAGATAAGTGTTTGATGTGTGTTGGTAAACGATTTTTTATGTACCACAAAAGACAGCTTCCGATTTCACAACTTCCACGATTTCCATTGACTTCTGTCCATGCTAAGCAGAAGCCCCTATTAGGTTTCAAACCTTCGTAAATAGTTAGGTTATACATATTTAATTTTCTTTTATAATACAACAAAGACACCTCTGACGATGGAATCTGTAGGACACTTTGCAAATCGTACGTAACTGTCATAAACGTAGGGTCATTAGATGCCCTCTCTTTGTCCTCATCTTTTTCCTTCAAACTATCTTTTTTGCGTTGCAGGTGTTCTTCATATTCTCTTCTCATCTCAGCTTTGCCCTCATCACTGCTTGACTTATATTTATTGCAGAATGTGCATTGGTCTTTTTTTGGTTTAAAAAATGAATAATTATAGTTTTTACAAAATATTCGGCGATAAGTAATTGCACTAACAGGTTTTTGTTTCAATTCTTCACACCATTCTTTGTACAAACTATACATTTTGGCTATTGAAAGGCTTGAGTCTAAATATTTTTTTTGTGAATCTTTTCTGGTGTAATGGCTTTCCATTACTGGAAAAGATTCAATATGTGTTTTTACCGCCTTCATATCCTCATCTTTAGTTTTATTAGACGGACTATGTTTTCCTCTTTTATCAGATAAGGAAAAGTGTCCCCCTAATTTGTCTTTTCCTGCAAATGCTTGTATTACTGGCCTATTCGAAATATGCAATGTTTTAAAAAAAAATGACTGGCAAACCCTCTCTTTTTGATATATTTTGCAAAAATAATAGCTTCTTGCACTTTTTCGCTCTACAGCATTTTCTGTTCTTGCTCTTCGATATACCGGTGCATGTTCGATAACATTTTGAAGAATAAAATCTTTTTTTCTTTCATATGAAGATAATCCCCAATATGATTTGCAAATTTCTTTTCTGTCTTCTTCAGTAAATTTTTTGCAGTTAAATTTGCATTTGTGAAAACCCAAAGGAATTGGTAATTTAGCTTCTACCATGCCCTTGTAATTTTCATATGGTAAACAACTGTCCCGTTTTTTTTTATTTACATTTTTTTTCCAGTTTTCTGGTGTAGCCTTTTTCCACCTTGTGGATTTTGATTGTTTAGGCACATTATTATTATTCTCATTACTAATTAATTCAAAATTACCTGTAGTTTCATTAAGAATGTACTCTTCACCAATAACATTGTCATTATTTTCAACATCGTCGCTATTTGCAGGAACGAAAAGTCCTGTGATTTCATTTAGTATGTATCTTTTTGATTGGTTTTCTGTGAAAGAATCCTCTCTGTTTTCATCAAAACAATCCATTAATCCTATACTGTTCAATTGATTTAGTACATCTAGTTGGCTTTCATCTAAGTCGCTTTCTGTAACAAGAATTTAATTTCAATACAAAAAGTATTAATTCAAAATATAATCCATGCCTCGTTTATTTTAAAAACTTTTTTGAAACATATTTTTGTAATCTCTGCTAATATTTAGGGAATAGAAATACCAAGAATACAATATTGATAGTGAATTAACCATTATTATTGATAATATTTATTAACGTCTTCTGAAAGATATTTCTAAAAGCCAATAATGGTGACTTTTTGGTTTCTTTAATATTAAATCGATAAATAAATATGAATAATTTACCTGATTCATCAACTTGTGTCAAGTTAAAATTAATTTTAGTTGTCATATCTGCAGTGTTTGTTACATTTACATTATTGACAGTTGTCTGAGTGTCTGATAAAAGTTTTCCTACAAAAATATAAAACACGATTACAATTTATATAGAACACTTACCATTTTCTAATAATTATATTACACATTCAGCGAGACAATAATTATATTGTTTAAACACATAACACAAAAACGCTAGAGGATAATACATAGACAAACTAGTTTACACCTCAAAAGAACCAGCTATGTTCTAAATGAGCAAATCAATAATAAACTATATAGTATTATGACCAAAATCTATTTACCTGGTAAATCATCATTTAATTGTCCATCCGATGTGCTTTTGAACATGTTAGTTGTATCCACAGTCTTATCTGATAAATCTTCACCTAAAATACAGGAATTTTATATAAAAAAAACCATGTCACGATACACTTAATTAAAAATTATAGTTAATCCATATTTATATATCATTTAAACCAATATAGATTATTATGATTCATTTTATGATATTTTGATTTAATTTTGTTGAAAATTAACAGACATAACCTCAAAGTTATAAGTGAATACTGAACCGCAAATTAATGAATAACAATTATTAAGTATAAGAAAATTTACATACCTGCATTCATTTTTTTTTGTAATAAACACAATTCTATAATATGTTTTGCCCTCAAAGACTGAGACATGATAATATTTATTTAAAAACTTCACGATAGAAAACCACACAACAAACACGGAACTGTCAAAATGACTTAGTGATAGATTTATTTGATAGATGTCTCATCGACCGCGTACCATCGTTACAGGCAAAATGCACTAAGTTGACTTAGTTAATAATATTGCTACAATTTATTCAACCAAAATGCATGATGCTTTTTGGCAGAAATTTAAGATGTTGATATGACTTAGTAATATTTTTATTTCAGAAATAAATAATGATAGGACTTAGTGCGTTTTGGTAGTAATAAAACACTTAAAAATAAGTCCAGATGTTTAATTAACTCAAAATCAACAAAATATGACTTAGTGCATTTTGGTTGTATACCCTCGATATTGTATATCTTTTAGATGAGTACATAATATTATCTTCATGATTTGATTTTGTGTTAATAAAATGTGAATCTAAATGTCAGCCAATTTTTTTTTTTGGGGTAAATATGTATAACTCAAGTTTTTCTAACTTGGAAATTGTCCAATACATAATTAGAATCACATGAATTGTTTTTATTGTACGCAACAAATAAGAATTCACTGTGGCAAGTGATTTTTACAGTCTGTAAGAAAATTCTCTAGTCTAAACAAAGACTGCTAAAGATTAGCACGTTTTCCGTAATGTGGAAAAGGTTAATTATTATTTTGTACATAATATAAACAAATATATTGCACACTGGCGGGCTTATTGCCGTTAGGCAATTTCTTCCAACCAACCAAATTAAAAAGTATGACAAAATTGTGTGACTGCACATTAGCAAAAAATGAAAACATCAAAAATATATGTTACGATAACAAAAAATAAAATACTTCATTATGGTTCCCGGTTGTTCAAAGCATTGATATCAAATTCCATTAATTAGCAAAAGCTAATTAAAAATGCAATGATCTCGATGTAAAATAATTTCTTGTACGCAAATAAATTGAAATTAAAGAGAAGGAATTTGATATTTTTTTTATAAAGTGAACATAAACATGCAAGATATAAAATACCTTTTCAAATTTTGAAAAAGGCAAAAATTGTTTAAATATATTGAATACTAAGGATTATAAATGTTAAATAATGGCAACATTATAAAGAAGCACCTGTTTGAAGCTATGGATTTCCGCATAGCAATAATTTCGTTGAATAAATTATGTCTATGATTTTGTCGATACGGTTTCTAAGGTTCAAGTTATAGAAGGAATTTAATAAGTAATGCGGATTATTGTGGCGTGTTAACAAATACGAGAGTTCGGCATTTCGAACCTTTTGACAAACGGTTTTCGTGTATTCTTTCATTCTCAAGTTGTAAAAGTACATTCCATAAATGTCTGTCAATTAATAGACGCTAGGTCGTAAGTGCACGTTTTTAATCAGCAAGTGTGTGACGGGGGCTATGCCCTTGTTTTCAACCCCAGTGCGTGCAAAGAGTTTATTACGGGCAAATTTAGAGAAGCCACAAGTATTATTACAAACCAGAATGCCGAACATCAAAGTTTTTAGCGGCACGTCTCACGCCGACCTCGCACAACGCATTGTTGACCGTTTGGGTATTGATTTAGGTAAAGTGGTCACAAAGAAGTTTAGTAACTTAGAAACATGTGTAGAAATAGGAGAATCCGTCCGTGGAGAAGATGTGTACATCGTGCAAAGTGGCAGTGGCGAAATCAACGATAATCTAATGGAACTTCTCATCATGATCAATGCTTGTAAAATTGCTTCGGCTTCTCGAGTTACGGCTGTGATACCTTGCTTCCCCTACGCCCGTCAAGACAAAAAAGACAAGAGTCGTGCTCCTATATCGGCAAAGTTAGTTGCCAATATGCTTTCTGTTGCCGGAGCTGATCACATTATAACCATGGATTTGCATGCATCTCAAATTCAGGGTTTCTTTGACATACCTGTTGACAACTTGTTTGCTGAACCGGCTGTGTTGAAATGGATCAAAGAAAATATTTCAGAATGGCGACAAAGTATTGTTGTGTCCCCAGATGCTGGCGGTGCCAAAAGAGTAACCTCAATCGCCGACAGACTCAACGTTGAATTTGCCCTTATTCACAAAGAAAGGAAGAAAGCCAATGAAGTAGCCTCAATGGTGTTGGTCGGTGACGTTAAAGATAGGGTAGCAATATTAGTTGATGATATGGCGGATACTTGTGGCACCATTTGTCACGCAGTAGAAAAGTTATTGGAAGCCGGAGCTACAAAAGTGTACGCAATATTAACTCATGGAATATTCTCAGGGCCTGCAATCTCACGAATCAACAACGCCGCTTTTGAAGCTGTAGTAGTGACAAATACCATTCCACAGGATATCCACATGAAGGATTGTCCTAAAATTCAGTGTATTGATGTTTCGATGATGTTTGCAGAAGCTGTAAGGAGAACTCACAACGGAGAATCAGTGTCATATCTTTTCTCAAATGTTCCATATTAATTCAATACTTTTATTAGTACACTTTTCCTAGGATTACTTTGGTTTCAATCCAGTTGTCCATTTATTAGTTAATTTACTTATGGTTTATTTACTGAAATTGTAGATCCTCATGTTTTTATTTTATCTACAATAGGCTATTGAAAAATGGAATTTATATTCAAATTTATTACAAGTATTGCCTTTTGTTGTATATAATGATTAATATCTCAAGATGTTATTATGTAGTGCATCGAATATTTTAAGAAAAAAAATGCATTTTGATTATTTTAGATATATATTATAGAGATATACCTATTGGTTATTTTGAATATTTTTTAATTATACAAAACTTAAATTTAATGTTTATAATATAACTAACACTCTATTGAAAAATGACATATTTTTGTATCATGATTAAAACTATAGATTCTAAACGATGAACTCTTGATAGAAAATACCAATTGTATATTTTGAATTTTGCTATCTGAAATATATAGTATAGCATTGTGTTGTGTTATCCGATATTTTGTTAACACTGTGTTATGTATGCATGCGCTTGTATGATACTCGTACAAATTATATGCATCGCAAATACAACCATTTCAATAAACATGTTGATCTGAATAAGCTGTTTTCAATTAATACAATTAGCAAACAAACTTCCCAAGATAAGATGCCTTAAATAAGTTATCTGTTTTTATCACTGTTGACCTATCGTGTTTGTAACCATTTTTGACCTATCCAACATTACGTTGTGCGTCATTGAAATCTTTCAAATTTGTTTTAACATTAAACAAAATATAATATAGACATCAGAGCTGAAGAGTAGCATATCAGAGGCATAAAAAAATTGACTCTAAATTGCTTTCTTGGCAGCTTACAGATACTAAGTCAAATTTACTAACAAATAAAGTTACGTAATAATATTACTTATATACATACTTGAGATTTTTTATGTAATTATTTAAATTAGTAAAAAAGTGCATAGACCTCTTGCAATGTATAATGATAAATCGCTTCGTTCGAATCTAAATTCGTTCATGGTACAAGATATTGGTGCATACTTGTAAAAATATTTTAAATATATGGTATGGTGCACACTTGTTGCAATATTTGAATACTCATAATAAATTATATTTTAAATACATAGGCATTGAGCTACTCCAACTGAATGAAGTGAATAAAATTAGATGGGTCGATGGCAGAGCGGTTAACGCGTTGGGCTAGTAATTCAGTGGTCGCAAGTTTGAATCCTGCCTCAACCGATTTCGTTCACCTATAGCACAAGCATTTATTTGCTCATCTTAGGGAACGTAGGAAGATGTATATGTACTTGTTTAACAAGGACATATTCATTTTTTTTTTTAAAAAGTATTCACTCTACTCAATTTATTTATCGTTTAAAAATGACAAACTTTTACGAGTTGCACTAAATGTGACTGGTATATTTAGAATTTTCATGCACATAGAAATGGCTAAATTATCGAACTAATAACCTTTTTTTCTAGTAATGGCTTAATATACTACATAATTAGTTTTACCCACTAAAAATAATCTTAGAAAGGTGTATAATATAAAGTAATATACTATTGTAAATATATGGTAAACTGTTGGTTATGTATAGCAATAAAATAAAATAAATTAAAATAATTTTCATCCATTAACAATATAAACTAAGGAGGCATATTATGTTGTTAAACATCTCACTAATTCCTATGGTTTTTATATTCCCTTTCATATTGTAAGTCTGGCACCTGGGACTGGTCAGTCTTTTTTTCCTACCCCGAATATGTAAACAGCTTGATGGTATGTATGTTTGGAGATTAAGTATCAAACTATTGAGAGTCCCCGTAGATATTGTGTAGTGTATACTGCCATACAAATTGTATGAAACAAATTCTATTTTTAACAAAATTGTTGTAAAGGGGGACACAGGCATATTAAATGTTCTACTCGGAACTCTTAAGTTGATGTTTTATGACTTCAAAGTTGAAAAATGTAGACCTGGCCATACAAAATCACCTCAAGTGCCCTGAAAATTGATTATATATTGTATCGCGATTCGAAAGATCGATTAAAGACTGGATAACAGTTCAGTGTAGTGAATTCTGGAAGGCCAGTTGTGTACAACGACAGGCGAAGGAATTCATAAAAAAGGACAAGAAAGCTGCTAAATCTTAGGCAGAGAACAATAAAAAGCAATGGTCTATTCACTGGTCAATGTAATCTGAAAAGTCACCATTACATAATGGGGATTGCTGATGAACCAAACATTCTCACATGTAATCTGTGAGTGCTCAGCTCTAATGGAATCCAGACACAGACACCTGGGAGCCTTTATACTAAGACCCAAGGACGTGGGAGGTATATCAATGTGCAAAATATGAGACTTTATCCAAGAAACCCAACTGTTATTGAAATGACAGCCCTATAGGGAGGTCATAATACACCAAACATGGTCGTAGTGCGGGGGCGTATGGTCCCACTCTTAACTTATAATAATAAATCGTTTTGGCTTCAAGTAATATTTGCAAAAAAGGTGCATTTTGATATCTTTATGAAGGAAGATTTCAAAACATCTGAGATTATTTACAAATTATAACTGTTATTTATCTTTATTTCTTATGAAATTTGCAATATCATATTTTATCAAAAATAAATAATCTACTTGATTTAATATAAACATCATGTTTACATTACAAGTGTGCAGCAGCGTTATTCCAATGTATCATACTAATATAAACATCATGTTTACATTACAAGTGTGCAGCAGCGTTATTCCAATGTATCATACTAATATAAACATCATGTTTACATTACAAGTGTGCAGCAGCGTTATTCCAATGTATCATACTAATATAAACATCATGTTTACATCACAAGTGTGCAGCAGCGTTATTCCAATGTATCATACTCACGCTGACTATACTGTACTTATTCATTATTTTTAATTTAATTTTTTGTTATGCATGCGTTAACTTGGCTGTGAGGTCACAACATTGCTAAACATTCGACGATCATACCCTTAACTAGATAAATTATTGTTCAACTGCTCATCAACCTGAATTAAATAATATAATACATTAGGCCTGAATTAATTAATTGATTGCGGGAAATAAAATCTATTAGCAGTAGTATATTAAGGATTGAATTTAACAGGCGTCACTATGATAATAATCAAAATCAGTTACATAGTGTTAGTGAATAAATATAAATAACTGTGAAAATCAAAATACTGGGTTTTCAATCTTTTTTTTTATTTGTTATTTCAATAAAATACATCAAATTAATACAATATAACTTGGCATAAATATTACTATGGAATTTATTACATCACTAAGTGAAGCCTGTTCTGAGGTGATCTGTATTGTATTTTGTAATCTGTTAGGCGACAGTTACACGTAAAGTATTTATTGTGATCCGTCAATAAATACTGATGTATCGTGGTATTTACTGAACGCGTAGTCTAGTGTATTGATGGATGTCAATATTTGTTTATGGATTTAATTATTAATATAATGGTATGTATTAAGCAAATTAAATCGTTGCTCTGTAAAAAGAGAAATTTATTATTTAAATAATTATAAAAGTACAATAAAAGTAATAATAACATAAATAAATAATAATGATAACAACTTAGATTATATATGATACAGATACCTAGTCAGCGCAATGAATGTATGCCAACTAAAACTACGAGGAAACAGAAGAATTTCTTGTATACGTACACCTACTGACACGCACACCTACATAAAACGTAAACCAACCGATCTACCGCCTCACACACACATGTAAAAAAAACTTGGCATACATTTGAATTCGAAATTTGTACTAGACGCGGCTTCTGTACATTATAATTCTATGGATAACAAATATAATTTTACCTGTAAAAAGAGAAACGACATTAAATGCTTTTAGTTCCTTCTTTTTAGAATCTTAACTGTCACTTTAAAACAAGTATAAAACTAAAACTTTAATATAGAACCAATTCAAATAAAAATGAAATAAGTATTTCTAGGTGACATCTATGTAAGTACTTGTTTTACATTAATTTATTAATCCATCAATAAATACTGACGTCCATCAATAAATAATATTAAATTGATGGATCACAATAAATACTTAACGTGTAACTGTCGCCTTATAGAGTTTCACACAGTCAAACTTTACTGGAATACAAAATAGAGTTTGTCATGTTTTTTGTAAATTTGTTTATTCCAAAATCCACATTATAACAAAATAAAAGTTTTGTAAATAAAAAATAGCTTTTGTGTTGTTATCAGGCAACTAAACTGCTCTGGGTACCAGGGCATATGGGGGTCGAAGGAAATGAGTGAGCTGATAGACTCGCTAGGAAGGGTACGAGAGAGCATCTGTAAGGATATCAGAAGTAAAGATAATTACGGAGAAAGTGAGATCTAGCTACTGGATTGGACCTGCTCGGTAACTATGACCGAAAAAGGCCCAGAACATGTGTGAGCCTCGGCAGGAAAGTCCTAAAAACTCTGACAGGGTTCCTCACAGGCCATTGTAGACTTGGGGAACATCTGCGGAAAATAGGACTAGAAGAAGACGGCACATGCAGATTCTGTAGGGAGGGGGCGGAAACGCCACACCACCTCCTCGTGCAGTGTGATACTGTGACACAATTTAGAATGAGGACCTTGGGCAAGCCCCAAATTTATGTTTTTTATCGTCACACATGATCCAGACTGAAGACAATTAAGAAGTGTGTCACAACCGGTAATTGAACCTAGGAGCTATTGCTCAGGAGTCAGATATCTAACGAACTGAGCCATGAATGTAGGATATTATTCCAATTCACATAAATTACCGGTAGTTGCTTGATTTTTGTTTAGAGATAGGACTCAACAAATAATTATAATCTCCTAATTTAACTTGAATTGATTATATTTTGATATAAAAAAAAATAGTTCTCTAGGATATTGTGTAGACACAACAACTGCAATGGGTTTAATGTCTGTTCACAATAAAGAAACAAATTATGTAAGATACACTATCAACAAGGGTTAAAGGTTAAACAAAATATTCACTTAATATTAAGATAAAGAATTCTACTTGGGGGTCAATCATTGTTGCTTATTTATTTGTACTGACTACCTATGTTCCTATGAGAGGATAAATGAGAAATGGGGGATAGGATAGTGTGGAGTTCAGTCCTTTTTTCCTACCCTGAATATGTTAAAAGTTTGATGGTATGTATGTATGAACATCAAGTATCAAATTTAGAGTCCGTAGATATTTTGTCAACAACTAATTAATAAAATCAATTCTATCGGAGAGCATTATGGACTTAATATCAATATTAAGAAAACCAAAATGATGATTTTTAGCCGTGATAGCCACCCAAATATAAATCTTCAACTTAAGGGTGTTAGTAGGGACTCTAATTTTGGTGGGGGCCACGGAGATGCATATTTTTGCTGGAAATATGCATCATACAAATACCGTGTAATGCCACAATTACAACCATCAGTAACACTACCAATAGTCCTACTCCTAGCGTCCTCGAGTGGTCTTAAGATCCCGCGAGTCCCGGGCAATGTGGCCACTGGCAATGCCATCAGCCATAGAAAATAGGAGAGGATGAACGGCGATTCTCTGGCGCCTCAAAACTGGAATCCCCAGCTAAGGGAAGGAAAACCGCGACAGAAAACCACCCAAGCCAGGTCTTATGCTACAAGTGCCTAGGGCTGAATGGCACCGGGGTTATATGGTGTCGCAAGCGTTGTGCCTTCCGGAAACCGGTCCGAATCCGGAGTGTAAGCAGGACTTGCCATGACGTGGGGCTCCGTTATGTGGTGGACCGTCTATTTCCCCTTACTTCCCTAAGGTCTGGAAGTCGACTGAAGGACCGTACGAACCAGATGAATACAAATAAACCAAAAAACCCACCTTCGTCCTCCCGAAAGGGGGGGCCTAGACTCGCCTACACAGGGGAGTCATTATCAACCGTAGCCGGAGGTAATACAGCTATTCCCGCCCGAAAGGGGGGACCAAGACCCGTCTCAGATTAATCTGCACCACTCGAAGGCGGCGTCTGCCGCATTACTCCTCCGCCTCTTAGAAAAAGGAGAAGATGTTGCCTTAGCCCAAGAACCATGGGTTGTCAAAAATCTAGTGGCTGGGTTAAAATCTAAAGACTACAGGATCTTCTATACAAACAATAATGGTAAGCGAAGGTCCTGTATTATGATAAAGAAGGAGCTCAATGCCTTTAAGGTGTCAGAGTTCTGCAACGAAGATATCACGGTGCTGGCAGTAGAACTTCAGTCCCACACCATTTGGCTGATTTCTGCCTACCTAGCACATGATCACGAAGAACCGCCCCCTCCAGGTATCATTCAACAAGCCATACATAGAGCAGAAGATGAGAGGATACCTGTGGTGACAGGTGCAGATGCCAACGCACACCACACAATCTGGGGTAGCACGGACACAAACGAGAGAGGTGAGTTACTTTTTGAATATATTTTATCAAATAACCTCGAAATTTGTAATATAGGTGATACTCCAACATTTATTACCGCAATAAGGCGTGAAGTTCTAGACATAATAATTGCCAATGAATATGCTGCCCAATATGTAAAAGAATGGAAAGTCTCAGCTGACCACTCCTTCTCTGATCACCAGTACATTGATTTAACTTAAACTTTCAGAAACCAGATAGAGTCATGTACAGCAATAGAAGGAACACACAATGGGATAAGTACAACACTGTCCTCAGTGAATTTCTTTCTGAAATACCAACCAAACCCTCAACAACAGAGGAATTGGATAACATGGTAAAGACCCTTACTAATGCTTGTAACCAAGCCACCAGGGAATCGTGCCCGGTGCGTATAGCTAAAGGGAGAAAAAGACCACCATGGTGGACAGAAGAGATAATTGCCCTAAGAAGGGAATGTCGCAAACTATTTAACCTAGCCAAGAAAAACAATGAATGGGAAACTTATAAGGCTAGTCAAAGAGTTTTTAAGAGTAAAGTAAAAACGGCAAAAAGAACCTCATGGGAAGATTTCTGCACAAAAATTGAAACAATCCCTGAGGGAAACAGGATTCGCAAAATCCTAGCTACGGATCCAGAGATGCCTGAATATATAAAGAAAAACGACGGCAGCTGGACTTCAAGCAGCTCTGAAACATTAGAGCTATTAACAGAAACACACTTTCCTGGATGTAAACTCGACATGCCTAGGGAAACCGTCCGCCCGATAGGGGGGCGCAGACCCACCTGCAAAGAAAGGGCATGCCTGAGACAACAAACCAAACCAGGAAACAGAAAAACTCCCAGAAATTATTTAATACAGAAATGATTGCTTGGGCAATTAACGAGTTTGAACCATACAAGTCGCCAGGTCTGGATGGTATCATTCCAGCGGAACTGCAAGCGGCCTCGGAGACTGTCATACCCTGGTTGGGGACAATCTTCGAAGCATGTATAGAACTCTGTTATACCCCCAAATTATGGAGAGAAGTAAAAGTGGTGTTCATACCCAAAGGTGGAAGAACATCTAATAATACATCCAAGGATTTCAGACCAATCATTCTATCCTCGTTTGTCCTTAAAACGCTAGAAAGACTCATAGAAACCAGAATAAGGGGTAAAATAGAACCTTCAAAGTGGTCAGAGTCTCAACATGCGTACAGCAAAGGGAAATCTGTAGAAACAGCATTACATACCCTGATACACAGAATCGAGAAATCTATGAAGTATAAAGAGTACACACTGGTCTCCTTCCTAGACATAGAAGGAGCCTTTAATAACATTAAATATGAAACAATGACTCAATCTCTGAGGAAATTGGGGATAGAGACTTCGCTCATAGAATTTATCGACAATATGTTGAGAAATAGAGTTATAAACTCAGAACTTGGGGGCTCAAAGATAAAAAGATACCCGGTGAAGGGAACACCCCAAGGAGGCGTTCTATCACCTCTTTTATGGAATCTAGCCCTAAATAAACTGTTGATGGAGTTAGACGACACCGGGGTCGGAGTAATCGCTTATGCAGATGATCTCGCCATAGCGGTGTCCGGTAAGATCCTC
The DNA here is from genome assembly GCA_963576475.1 of Molanna angustata. NCBI lineage: Eukaryota > Metazoa > Arthropoda > Insecta > Trichoptera > Molannidae > Molanna > Molanna angustata. The sequence goes on along the minus strand of OY754977.1, from coordinate 11,242,559 downwards.
AACATATCTCATCTCTCTTACAGAGGGCACTAGACAGGATAACTCAGTGGTGTAATAATAGTGGGTTGGGAGTAAATCCAAAGAAAACAGAGTTGATCCTCTTTACAAATAAACGGGTAATCCCGGCATTTACATTGCCAACCCTAGAAGGGGTGACATTAGAGATCTCAGCTCAAGCTAAATACCTAGGTCTGATCCTGGATAGGAAACTGAGCTGGAAGCCCAACACGCAGGAAAGAGTACGGAAATCTACAAATACACTGTACACCTGTAGAAAGATCGTGGGAAAACGGTGGGTACTACACCCCAAGATAACCCACTGGATGTACAAGGCGGTCATAAGGCCATCGAGGGAGATCGCGATCCACTTCCACGCCGGCGACGCTATAGAGCTCATTGGCCCTGTTCACCACCGGACGCAGCCGCAACATCGGACAAACACAAAATATCCACCATCCATCGGGTTCAACCACTGCCCCCGAGAATCACAGGTCATAAGGCCAGTCATGATGTACGGAGTGGTGGTATGGTGGCACTGCTTGAAAAAAGGAGTGCACCTAAAAGAGCTGGCAAAAGTTCAAAGACTAGCAGAAGTGACAACCACTGGCTGTCTGAGAACTACACTATCAAAAGCCCTTGACACCATCCTGCATCTGATGCCGCTTGACCTCCTAGGAAAACAAATGGCAACGAAAGCTGCCATAAGAATGAATTGTGTCAACCCTTGGAGGGAGACACACATTGGACACTCCATGGTTCTTCAGGAGTTCAAAAAGCCATCCAAAGGTATCGACTATGTCATTCCCAAGCCTTTCTTCGAGAACAGGTTCTCAACCCAAATCCCCTCGCGGAAAATGTGGAAGGAGAATCTGATCCGTCACGATGAAGCTCAGGTATTTTTCACTGATGGGTCAAAACTGGAAGGTAAGGTGGACGGAGGAGTCTTTTCGGAGCAATTAAATATTAATATTTCTTTCAGGTTGCCGGACCACTGTAGTGTTTTTCAAGCAGAGATCTTGGCAATCCAGGAAGCAGTAGAATGGATACAAGGCAATACAGTATCAAACAGCATTGTCTGTATTCTCACAGACAGCCAAGCGGCTATTAAAGCCTTAAAAGGCGTAAGTACTACTTCTAGAGTGGCCCTGAACTGCCGCAACATCTTAAATGGGGCAGCGGAGCGGTTCAATCTACAAATCATGTGGGTGCCGGGTCACAGTAACATAGCGGGGAATTGTAGGGCAGACGAACTTGCCAGAGCAGGTACCCTGTTATCTCTAGACAATATCAAACACAGACCTGGAGTCCCCATGGCAACATGTAAACTCTGGGTCAGTGAGAAAATTATTGCTTGTGCTGACCAAAGGTGGTCTGAGGAGAGCACATGCTCCATTGCCAGACAAACATGGCCAAAATATGATCTCAGAAGAACCAGAGAAATACTCTCGTTCAGAAGAGACTCACTCGCCAGAGTCATATCAGTATTAACGGGACACTGGGTTATAGGAAAGCATGCCAGAAGGCTAGGGCTGGAGGCATACGATTACTGCAGAGCATGCCAAGACGAGGAGGAGGAGGAGACGGTGGTCCACTTCCTCTGTCACTGTCCTGCTCTCTCTAGAATTAGGAGAAGCTCCTTGGGAAGTTTCTTCTATGATGATTTAATTGACATAGCGTCGGCCGACATTGCAGACATTATGACATTCATTAGCCGCTCAGGCTGGTTCAAGGGGGATGAGTGAGTGGGAGGACAGCCCCAATGTGGTATCACAAAGGGCCAATTGGCCTAAGTGTGTTCTCCTCAAGAACTGCCACCCGCAAAAAAAAAGGGTGTTAGTATCGAAAGGGTAAAACAATTTAAGTACTTGGGTAGTATAATTACTGAGAATCTAGACCCTGACACTCAAGTAAAATGCAGAATAGAAGTGGCCCGATCGTGATTTTACAAAATGAAAAATCTTCTCCTCGACGACAATATCAACTTATAGCTGAGACAAAGAATGGTCAAGTGTTATTTATGGGGTGGAGGCGTGGACTCTCAATGTTTATATTATAAACCGCCTTGAAGCATTTGAAATGTGGATCCACCGCAGAATGCTTAGAATATCGTGGACTGACATAACTCTGAACACTGTAACACTGAAGTACTACGTAGAGCCAACACCAACAGAGAATTATTCACAAATGTTAAGCTCCGTAAAGTGTTGTACTTCGGTCATATTCTGAGAGGTGAAAAGTATGCCATCCTTCAGCTCGTCATGAAGGGGAAGATAGAGGGGTCGGAAGAAGGCAGCTTTCCTGGCTGCAAACCATCCGCGAATGGACCGGTATAAGAACTGTGGAGGAGCTGTTTCGCACTGCACAGGACAGGGAGGCTTTCTCTATGGTGGTCGTCAACGTCGGGGAGACCTGATATGACACAAGAAGAGATATTTTGTATTCTGCCATGTAAATTACGTATGAAACAATGTCATCACAAAATTCCATTTTTACAAAAATTGTTTAGAAAAGGTGGTCTGCTATAATGTAGACATTTTTTTAGAAAATTAAATTATCTAGTTAGGGTGTTTCTAATGCCTTCTTCCTTCAACCACCTCTCCACCGCTGGATGTAGGTCTCTTCTAAGTACTTCCATTCGTCTTTTCTTGAGCTTTTTGGGCCCATCTCCTTCCAGCGACATGGACAATATCATCGGCCCACCTTTTCTGAGGCCGACCTATTCCCTTTTTCATATCCTATGGTCTCCAATATGTCCATTCCGTGTCTGACAACATGACCCGCCCATTGCCATTTAAGTTTTGCAACTCGATTCATGATATTGATAACTTTCATCTTGCATCTGATTTCCTCATTTCTTTTTCTGTTTCTTAGACTTATGCAGAGTATTTGTCTTTCCATGAATTTTTGAGTGCATTTTACCTTATGTATGATCAGCATAGTTAGCGTGATAGTTTCCAGACCACATGTATTATTGTTTTTGAGATATGTGATAATATAAAACAATAATTTAAATGTTGATAAACCCTAACTGGAACAAAAATTCGAAATTCTGAGTAGAAAAGTTTTGTAATCCTAAAATTTTCTGTTTATTCTGAAATGTAACACATATTCTGCGAAGCCTCTTATTCGGTGTTTTTCGACTTCGAAGTCTCTACTACGTACAATTCTCTCACACGTCGATTTATTAAGAGAAATAAATTCTCTTGAACAAATCGACATTTCGATTAAATTCAGATCTCTTTACTGACTTCCTGTTGTATTTTTATACATATTTGTTTTAAGTTTATATTTTTGATTTTCTCATTTATAGACCAAGAGTCAGCGACTGACAAATTTATGTCATAGTATGAAGGCTGATATTTTTTGTAAAAGGATATTACAGCGGGTAGCATCGATTGTATAGTTTGAACCCTAATTAGTGGTGGCTTTTGGAGAAAACATCCTTCAAAGTGTTGAATATTGCTATTTCAACATGTCAGTTATAGTATTAAGTGTGATTTTTCTATATTATTTACAACGGAAGACTATTTAGAAATCATGCATTTTATTAACACCTTTCATTGACACTTTGGTTGGTGGAAACCCTCTGACAGACACCTTTAAATAGACATAACATTTTTTTAAATTTTAAAGTTGTCTGTCGAGGGGTTTCCACTAACCAGTAAATGGACAGTGTGTTTTATAATAATCTTCTGTTGTAAGTATTAAAAAAAATCAAGCTTTTGACTATAACGCTTCTTACTATAACTGCATTTTAAAAGAATTTTATTTTTGTTTTTTTTTTATATTATATTCTCAGAGAACGCATACTTTGAGTTTCATCATGATGTTTTTGTGTATATGACACTATGAAATTTTAAATAACCTGTACAGTCCCGATTATAATTTATATCAACTTTATTATATTGATATCATGCATGCATAGTGCATTTATTGTAACAAAGCTGAGTATTCAAAGATACACTTTTTTCCTCTTGGTAGGTCTACCAAAAGGAAAAAAGTGTTTACTGAGAAGAATCTGCAGTCCCCTGTAAACAAAAAAAAAACTGTCCTAAATAATCCACAGGTAACAAGATGTGTATTTTCAATATATAAAAAAATGGATGGTTTTATTATAGGAAAGTCAGTTAAATGCGCAGATCATAAATTAGTTTCGTTTTGTTGCGTATATGTGTGAACGGCCCCTCCATGGCAAAATAGCTAAGAAGTTTCACAGCATATAACTTAAACAAGATGCTCAAAATTTATTAGAAAAGTGACATGGTTGTCTTTGATACATCAGTGGCGCAATCGCACAATGACCCAGTATACGACTTATCCTCCTCAAATAATCATATTTCTTGAGTTTTTGTAGGAAACTGTTTTGTGGCCCGTCATCCAGTCTTTTACTAGGAGGACGAGGGGTTTTCCTTCCCTTAGCTGTTGGGACTCAGTTTTGTTGCGCTGGGCACATTGCTTGGGGTTGTTGAGGATCACAATGACCACACATGGACACCAGGGAGTAGAAATTGTTGGTAGTATTGACGGTGTTATGCAACTGTGGCTTTATCATATGGTATTTATAATAGCATATCCTGCAGCGGAGTGTGTTCAATCATGATCATACCAACAGTTGGTATGATCATGATTGAACACACAATAGTTACTATTAGAACCCCGCATGGTTGTCTACGAGTCTAGATAAAACTTGACAAAGTTTTAAAGCCAAGGCCAAGTTGTTCCAAATAATGGTGTTGCGCACGGTTACAAACGTGATTGTATAATTTTCGCCAAACATCTTAAATGAGCTTCCGGTTGCGCAGAGCGCAAATTTTTGTCTTTTTGCTTCGTTGGTTTACGTGCAAATCGCCCCCTTCTCGACTAAAAGTTCAAATTATTTGGCGACAACTATGCGATAGAACGTGATTGTAAACGGGACATATACACGTGGTCAAACCAACTAGGCAAAATACTCACATTGGTCTTTTATGCATCCACGCAATTTTTCAAGATGTTTAGTGATAACACTAGATTATTTATGAAATATACTGCATATGAAAAAAATATATTTAAATAATTAAAGTAAATTTTTTCTCAAGTCAAATGAATGTGAAATTGGACATTATTTTTTGCATACGTAAAGTCTCATTCTACAAATCACGAATTAATTTCATTTGAATGGAAATAGACAATATTTTTTAATGGCAATTCCTAATTGCTTCATGTAAAAATAAGGAAAATGCAGTTTGCTTCCGTTGTAGGTAGTTTCAATTCGGGATAGTTTTTAAAGTATCCGAAATATTTCTTTATTTTTATTTACAATATTATTTTTCTAATGATGCGTCGTTAGTGGCAAGCTCGTTCGATTTGTATTTGAAATTTCTCAAACACATTATTGTCTAAAAAAATACGCTTTATCATGAATTGCAATGAATATTTTAATCCGTGTATACGGCAACGTAAGTATCAATTTGATATGATAGATTTTTATTATTCCTTGTATTGTTTAGTGAATATAAAACTGGCGTCTTGTTGGATTATTTATCTAAAAAATATGGTACATCTGTTCTTTCCTTCAAGGGTACATCACATGGTGATATTGTGCAAATAAATTGTCAGCAGCATCTGTGTGTTTGTACAGTGTAAAATATGTAGTAAATATTATTTTAGTATTATTTAAATAACGTCCAATGTGTATCATTTTCAAACATATCGTTATTTCAGTACTGTGTACAGTGTTAGTCTATTGTATCTTGGTAAAGCTATGTTGTTAAATTAAATTGCAAAATACAAATCACGCGCAATATGTGTAGTTCAGAATTGAACTTTATTTCAGGTGAACAATGAAGTTTATTTCTTGTATATTATCCATTTGAAATAATTGTTTACATTTTCGGTGTAGTGGGTATATTCTTTAAAAATGATTGATTAAGCCACACATCAATTACTTGTATAAGTATATTTAGTATAACCACTGTCCATTTATATGTGTCATAATATGTAATAAATGGTATTAGATATTTCCAATATTTATCACACAATAAAGTCATGAAAATGAGAAATAAATTTATGAAAATACTGGCTATCAATTTATGCTCAATTAATGTTAGTAATGAATCACTCACTGTAATCAATTTGTTGTTTATTCCAATTTATAGAAGCATTACACTTTTTGAAGATGACATACGATGACACAAATGAAGATGGCATTCCAATAAGAAAAATTCATGTTAAAAATCTACATGCTGAAGTGAGTTATTTGTTTTATAATATCCCTAAACTATTTAGTATACATTAATTCCGTATTAAAATGGTTTTGAGGGCGATATTTGTATTAACCAACTAATGCTGACCGCTGGCACAGTTGGTAAGCCACTTGCTTTCTGTGCGGGCGTCCTGGGTTCGATCCCTTAAATATTGCTTCCCTGGGCTGGAAACCCTGGTTAGATGGAAGAAATTGCCATATGGCAATAAACTCGTCACTTACGCAGGGTGCAAGGAAGTATTTATTATTATTATTAATATTAAAAGCAACTAATAAAAACTGCAGAATTAAAAATAAATTGAGATCAAGTTCTACTGCATATTAATATTTCCTGTGTTCGATCAACAGCAGAGGAGAAATTTATTTAAATTCATTTCTCACACAAATATTGCTTCTCTGGGCTGGAAACTAGTTAACTGGAAGAAATTGCCATAAGGTAAACTCGCCACTTGTGTAGGGTGCAACAGAGTTTTTATTATAATTATATCATGAGACACTGATAGTTGTACTGATTTTGAGTGCGTAGGTAAGATTAATATATTTTTTTAACCAACTACCATAGTATAGTATTCAATCTTTCAACATTTGTGCCTGTGTCCTGGGTTTGACTCCCAGCATATGAGTTTTTATTTCAAATGCAATTCTTGCTTCGCTGGAATGGGAAACATCGTTCAATTGTAATAGATTGCCATTTGGAAATAATAAACTCGCCATTTATACAGTTTTCAAGGATATGATTATACCATTACCATTACACCGATCCCCTGTTTGTAGGCAGAGAGAACCGAATACCTGTCTCCTCTTGATCTATATTTCTCTCATAGTCATCATTTATTTATTCTTACTTTACCATACTTAAAGATATGCTTAAGTTAACTTTTTATTGAAATGTCTACTTCTCCTTTCTTGTCAGATAAACATCACTCATTCCTTCTATGCGAACAGGCCATCTCAAAGCATTATTATTATTTTTTTATTTATTCATTTCTATACCCAATCAAATACATAATGGTGCACAATGGCCGGCTTATTCAAATTATGATTGTGGGAAATTAGGCATCTACAGGGCTTACGACTTGTCATCGCCTGCTTTAAGCGCTTGCGCAACTTTCACTAGGGCTTAATGCTTAATAGCAATATCTTCTATTAACCTAACTATTTTTTTTTTCAAAAATTAATATGTCCTTATTAATCAAATACATAATCGTACATTCCCAAAAATAAACGTAAATGCTTGTGCTATAGGTGAACGAAATTGGTCGTGGCAGGATTCGAACTCGCGACCACTGTATTACTAACTCAATGCGCTAACCGCTCTGCCATGGACCCATCTAAAATAAATTTTTTACCACTTTTTAGACCACAAGTAAAGACCTCAGAATTATATTCAAGCGGTTTGGAGATTTGGATGATTGTAAAATATATCATGCGCCAAATAATGGAAATCCAATATATGCATTTATCACATTTGCTGAAGTGGAAAGTGCAAAAAAGTAAGTATAAATTGTTAAGATTTCATTAAAATTCAATACAGAGTTATTGTGATTATATAATACTTATATAAAAAAAATTCTCTTTTGTACATTTACATTTCGTTAAAAAACTTGGCTCCATATTCAACTGTTTTCGATATATGTTCAATTTTGTCTTGCCTCTTGTATAAATATAATTTTAATTTCTGTATTGGTACTACTCGTAAATGTGATTTGTACAAAACTAGTCGTAATCAACAAAATAAATAAGTGGAATAATTATATATTGGTTTCATTTTAATAATTTTAAATGGAATTCCACTAAGAATTGTCTGTCAATAAATTAAATGTAATTAAATAATACTTGATAGCAGAGTTATTTTTATCATAATTATAATGATCGAAAAAGGTTTATTTTGTAGAATTCCATTTTAAATGATGTATATAATTAAAAGTATACCACTTTTTAATTCTATATGAATTTTATTACGTGCGATAGGCCTATTTTGCCTTGGTAGGGCATTTACTAGCTTATCACTTATACTAGCTAGCTTATACTTTTATATTTACTAAGCTAGTAAATACCCTAACAAGGCGAAATAGGCCTATTATCGCACGTAATAAAATTCATATAGGATAAAAAAGTGGTTTACTTTTAATTATAGACATCATTAATCATAATTGATATACAAAGGTAAATGGAAAAAAACAAGGGGATGTGGCCAACACTAAACTTCAAACTAAAGTTATCATCAAATATCTTTAAAAATCACATGAGGACAGACTGAGTAGAACACATATTTTAAGTTTTATTGGTAGATGTGAAAATGGTCCCCTACTATGTTGTAACTTAGTCCTATTCAGTAACTATTGTAACTAAAATAGGAACGTTCTAAAATTGTAGATTTGAGATTTACCATCTTATTTTAGTGTTATAAAATATCAACTTGGACTAAATGGAATAGGAACGTACCTATATAGGCCGGAACGTTCTTAAAAAGTTCCTGAATTAGACGTATTTTGAATAATTATGAAAATGATGAAAATTTCATAATTTTTATACTTATTCATAATACGTTTGATTCAGTAAATTTTTAAGAACGTTCCGGCCAAAATAGGTACGTTCCTATTCCTAGTTGATATTTTATAACGCTGAAATAAAACCGAAATCTAAAATCTACAATTTTAGAATGTTCCTATTTTAGTTACAATAGTTACTGAATAGGGGGTATTTGCTATATATGTGCATTTTTATTTTTTTCTTGAGAAGTTGACAATCCCTGAATCCATTTATTATTTTATTTGATTATTCAGAAACTCAACAGCTGTTTAAATTATTTAATATACAGTAGTGTATGTTTTTATTTAATATTGTCGACCTTCATGGCTCAGTTGTTTAGGAATCTAATCCAAGGGTTGCGTATTTTCCTTTCACAATCAACACGGAAAGGTAAATATGCCCAAGGGTCCCGGGATTGATTCCCAGTGGAGACACAGTTTTTAATTGTGTTTAATATGTGTTTTGTTTAATATATAGATAGTTATAGGCCTACAAAACTTATATACTCAGAATTTGAATTTTTGCTTCAATCAGGGGTTATCAACTTTTAAAATTTTACTGTATTTTTCTATATATTATGTCAAAAACCATATAAACTAAAACCCTGAAAATTGGTATAAATATAGACAAATACAAAATATCAAATTTGTTTTTTCAAAAAAAATCCAAAGTTTCTCAAACATTTTTTATTAAGAAAAACATTTTTTTATGATAAATTTATGTGTTTAACTGCCTATGTTTCCAAAGTTTTTAAAAATATCAAAAAAAGCCGCAACACCCCAACTAGACAATTTTTTCTATAAATAATATTAACATCTCCAACTTTTTTTAACAATTTTTATAAAAATTGAATTTAGTGACGACAATGTTTTATACAATTTGTAAGGCAGTATACACCACACTAGGGGGTTCCCAACCTTTTTGTACTCTAGAGCACATTCTAAAATATCAGTAGGGTGGGGGGCACCACATAATAGACAAACTCCTTCCATAACTTCTCATTTTCCCATAATTTAGTTTCTTAAATTCATAATTTATTAAGGAGAAGACTGTCAGTTTGGCTGTCAGGGCCATGCTTATTGCTTTCACTGACAAACCACTCATACATACAATATCGCAAACATACGAACATATTTAATAAACCTAGGCACTTAAAAAAATTAAAACTTTAACTAATAAATAAAACTTTAACTTTGTAATATGGTTGGTTGGAAGAAATTGCCTAATGGCAATAAGCCCGCCAGTGTGCATTATAATGGTGTATATTATGTACAAAATGTTAAATAAATAAAATAAAGTAAATAAAAATAATTCACATTTTTAATTAATGTTTATGAAAATTCTATGTCTGTCAAATAGTGGCGGGCACATACAAATCGTTCTGCGGGCGGCATGGCACGGGGTTGGGAACCTCTGCACTACACAATATCTACGGGGACTCAATAGTCTGATACTTAATCTCCAAACATACCATCATCCTGTTTACATATTCTGGGTAGGAAAAAAGACTGACCTCCATACTATCCTATCCTGACATATATACCTAAATGTTATATAGGTATCCTGGATTCGTATTCCACCAGATGAGAAATTTTGTAAAAATAATTTCTCCCAAAAATCTTGTTTCTCTGTGAATGATTATAATATGTATGTATTTATATTTTTCTTTCAGAGCACTTACGTCAGTTGTATTCTGTAAAAATAAGAAATTAAAAATTTCTCCGGCAGACACGTGGCATCAACCGAGGGACTCTAAGAAAAACAAAAGTGATTCTGCAGTTTCAAAAAATAACGAAAACAACTCCACAAACAGTAACAAAAGACAATCCGACAATAAAGGTAGCTAATTTTTTTACAAAATTAAAATTAGTTTTTTCTTTATATTTTGTCTAATATTTTAACACTAGCGAAACCTGGCTGACGGTCCTGCATATGTATGACTATTTTTATACCTCTGTATAGTAAATAACAAGAGATGATTTGTATGTAATCTAGAATATATAATTCGTTGTAGAATAATGTAGAAAAGCGGAAGAAATTATTTTATCAGATGGGTCGATGGCAGAGCGGTTAGCGCGCTGGATTAGTAATCCAGTGGTCGCGAGTTCGAATCTTGCCACGACCGATTTTGTTCACCTATAGCACAAGCATTCATGCTTTATTTAGGGAATGTACGAGGATGTATATTAGGGTGACCGTTATTTTTAAAAATATTTTTTATTAAAATGCATGGGCTCTTGTTTTATTCATTTTTTTTTTATGAATATGTCCTTGTCCTGTGGCGTGTTCGAATCCTGCCTCGACCAATTTCGTTCACCTATAGCACAAGCATTTATTTGCTTATTTTAGGGAACGTAGGAAGATGTATATGTACTTGTTTAACAAGGACATATTCATTTAAAAAAATATAAAAAAAATATATGTTTGCCAAGCTCAAACAGATATATCAATATTCATTCATACTGTCACGGCGCAATCCCACAATTTGGGGTAACCAGCGATAATTTTGCGGGTGTGCATTACCTTATAAAAGGAAAGTACGACATATGCGTGTATGCCCGCACAACAGTCTCCTCTCACCTAAAAAGGCACTACATTCAGAATGGGTGGTGAACCTCATTGCTGAACTATGTGAGATGTTATCCGGCTCTTACGGGACTCTCGAAAATGATGATAATAGAATACAGTGGAAGCACTATTTTAAGCCGGTGCCTCACAGAAAAATACAACATCAATATACCAACATCCATTTTAATATATTATAGATTTATGTTCATTGGAGGAGGCCTACATCCAGCAGTGGAGAGATGACTGACAAAGAAGAAGATAGATTTATGTATTTTTTATGTTTTACAGATGATACAACAAAATCAAAAGACCTTGATCCTAGTTGTTCTCAAACTACAGACGATGATGATAATAAGGTTAGAATATTTTATGTCAAAATGAAGTAGATTCAACTCATATTCGGGCTTCACTTACACATTTTTTTTTGACGATACCATCTCAATAGAGGCGAAGTTGAGATATTGTAGAAGAACCATGAACTCAAGGCACCTGCAGGGCTTACGACCTGTCATCGGCTGGTTTACGTGATCACTTTATGCGCTTGTGCAACGTTCACCAATTATGCCTTCTTATGAGTTCCCTTATCGATGTAAATTTTGAAAGTTCTATATATTTGAATAATGTGTTTTAACAATTCACCTGAAAATAAGGAATTATACTTTTGCCATGTATAAAGTAACTAAGAAACCTTTTTTTTTGTAACGCCATCTATTGAGAAATTAGTGTATTTGTAAACGATTGACTCCCGAAAGGGAAAAAAAATAATATTTGCGTATATGCAATTAATTGATAATTTCAACTTTACGCTAAGAAACTACCTTTATTTAACTATCTTCGTGTATAATGGAGAGTAAGTAGATAGGTTCTAGGTGTAAATTAAAATTGGAATTAAGCGGTAAGTTCTGAGTGTTTTCTATCTCCTTCTTGCACTATATAAGAAGAAACGGTCTGAACATACTGTTTACAATATGTATGGAAATGTTGACATATGAATAAAATACAAAGATGGCGTACACACTTGTATTTGGTAATATTGGGTGTCATTATACTTGCAACACCCGTAACTTTAACTATGACATAAATACGCTTAATATAAAAGTTTGAAGATATTGAACTATTTATTGTATAGCATGTAGTTATAATTTAACTATATCTACAAATTTAACTATTCTGAAAAAAAAAACGCCCTTTGTGTATGTATTTTACATTATATGATGTCAATGTGGTGATAGCCCAGCGGTAAGGTCGTTGCCTCACATGCGTGAGGTTGTCGGTTCGAATCCGGGCGGGTCACGCACCTCTGGATTTTCAAAAAAATCTAAGTGCGAATTTATTTCACTAGCTATGTGTAGCCATGATCCAATTTGTCAGGTTTACCTTTCTAAGGGTTACAAAGGTCAGATGGCAGTCGCTTCAATGTAATAACCAGACTCACCAATTCCAGGATCATGGTCAAAGTGTACCCGATAGAAACGGGACAAAAGAAGAAGAAGATGTCAATGTGAAGTTAATTGAATTTTTGATTTTAAAATATAATGTGAAATCATAACACTGCACTGTTGCGTAGTATTGGGGAGAAATAAGAAGTATATGTTGAAATAAGTCTTCTTCCTTGACCTCATGACTGAGGATGGTGTCTATAATAATAAAAATTAACTAAATTTTTAACTTTGTTTACACCACGTGATCTCACGTGGTGTAAACAAAGTTAAAAATATAGTTAATTTTTGTTAAAATGTACCACAAAGTTAAAAATACGATATTTGATAATATCTATAATAATATGTTATTATTTCTATATTATTGCATTTTCAAATGATGTTTTAGTGTTAAATGTTAATGCACACCTACGTGATCATTTTAGATGTTTGGCAATAACTGTATTTCTGTTTTATTTCATTTATCCAAATAATATGTTGTTTCTATTTTATTCCAGAATTGTGATGTCGCCGATGATTCATGCGAACAGTACAATATTCTAGATATTTTAAATGATGATTGCATCATAAAGATCTTCAGCTATTTGCCCGTCAAGTATTTGATCAGATCTGAGAGAGTCAGTAAGAAATGGAGATGTTTGGTCAACTATAGATTGCAAAGTGAATATTTTTGTCATTTTTCAAATACATCAATACCTCGCTACTACGGGGAATTAGGTTACAGAGCATTACCATGAAATAAAACTCAACTTTATTTCATATGTGTCATCTAATATATCAATATTATTACATGTTATTTATCACTATTTATTCTTATATTATTATACAAATATTTTAGTAATATATTTCATCATTTTATGAACAAACGCATCCCTATTCCTCAATATTTACACAATTATCTTTCTCTCGAACTGTATTCACTAACACTGAGACTGTACAAATTGAGGCGATAGTCTGATAAATAATTAATTTTATCTTGCTTAGTTTCATATCAGCAGTATCTGCTATCAAAGATTTTGTTTTGATAACAACATATTAAAACTTTTTCCTTTTGATAAAATATCAATGATTTAATTTCGATAACGATTAAAATTAATGGTACAACATTTTTTAAATTCAATAAAATAATTTATTTTTAATAGCAGGAATTTTTTTCTAAATTGTATGTGAAATACCTACATTATTTTTTATCGTTTGTAACCTTTTTTAAGAACATATTTCAATTTATATAGGGATTCCACCTTCTATCCATAGATTCACATAAACAGTCCTGAAAATGACATAGCCTTTTTTTTTCTAGACAAATTTCTTTGGAATGGGACCAGTATTTCAATCACATTTTAAAAGTTTTTTTTGCAGTTAAGGATAAGCTCCTTTTTATTTCATTTTAAAAATGTTGTGAAAATTGTACAAATATTTGTAAAATCTTTTGATTCGACTATCGCTTCAACTGATATCCTTCTTATAACAGCACAAATGTAATTATGTACATTGAAATATTCAATTTTCATTTATTTAATGTATACCTTAATGCAGTTAATAATTCATTTATACTTTAATCCATCTAAATATAAAAAAAAGTGTAGTACATAATTTTATTTATAGTACTAATTCAATAAATAACATTAATTTTGATTTGGGCATTCATCTTGACATTGTGATCACACAGTTATGTTGTGTCTATTATAATGTCTTATTTAATAAAAGTTGTTAAGTTGTATACTAGCTGTTGAACTTGATTACAACAAGCATGTAATTACAACAACCATATTGTAGTTGGTAAATTCATAAGTCAACTGAGTCAAATACCTATAGTATGATTAAAACTTCTTTTGAGTACCAAATTTTCAAACCTGAACTGACTTCTGACCATGGGTTATGAAGTTTCATTCATACTGTGTGTGCGATTGTACTAGTTTTGATTCCTCCATTACTTAAAAACATACACTGTGTGCTCATAATATGTTTTTTTTTTAGATATGAGAATATTCAAAACATCATCATGGGCGCACGAAAGATCACCGCTGACGACAAACACTTTGCGTACCTTACTAATTAGATTTGGCAATAGTTTGCGACGGTTACATTTAGACTATCAATGGTCCCTGCTAAATGAGAGAACCCCGCAGATTATTGCCAAGAATTGCCCGAATCTAACAGAAATCTTACTAACAGGCATAACGGCCAAGAACTGGAAGCCACTCTTAGAAAACTGTACAAATTTGAAGTCTCTGTCTTTTATTTCGTGCGAAGAAATATCAGACCGTAGTTTTGCCGATCTCAAAGGCAAACTGGAAGAGTTGACCATCACCAACAGCCATCAGTTGAGCGGAGAGTTCTTGAAGCACCTCGACGGGAACACACTGAAGAAGCTCACCCTCAACAAATGTTTAATGTTAAATGGAAAAGTGATTTTGAAATATTTCGAAAAGTTTCAAAAATTAAAGAAACTGTGTCTGGACCATTGCAGTCTGTTGTTGTCTAAACACCTCAACGCCATTCTGAAACTAGTGCCACAATTGACTGAGTTTTCTAATTGTAGCGTTAATCATTCGCGAGTTATTAATATTGATGGCATTTCTGAACTGTCTGATTTAAGAGTGTTGCTTCTGTCAAAAAATACAGTTGTCAATGATAGTTTATTAAAGAAAATTGTCAAAGGATGTTCCAAATTGACTACGTTGGATATTAGTATGAAGAGATCTTCACCATCAGGTAAGTCGCATCTGACAAGTTCAATATTTATGGTTAGTTGAGTATGTTGTGAAATTTCTACCTCATATGGAGTTGTGGATAAAATAAAATCAATTTTGATTATAAGTGTCATAAATTTCAACTATCATGGAAGAGGAAACATTGGACCTGAGCCAAATTGAAAACGATATCGCCAAACGCTATTTTTTTTATGGGATTTGACGTTTGTTGTAGAATTTTTTCTACAATAACAAATAAAAAAAACGTTAAATCCCATACAAAAAAAATTAGCGTTTGGCGATATTGTTAAGCGTTTTCAACTTGGCTCAGGCCCATTAATACAAAAATATTTTTAATGCAGCAAATACAGTTTCAGACAAATTGAGTGCATGAAAAAGTAAATACTGTATTAGTCAGGTTAAGACTTATGTGGATTAAATTCAAGATGGGAATTATGGGGGTGTTTTTGCTCATAGGCTACGCACCCGTGAATATGAGTGCAGAAAGCGAGAAAGATAAATTTTAAGCAAGCGTGGTAGAAAAGATGAATAAGAAAAAAGATAGCGAGAAGATAATACTAGCAGAAGATTTGAATAGCTGGGTGGGAACTCAGAAGAAAGATTTTGAATCAACGCTCGGGCTCTACAGTGATAGTAGAATAAATGACAACTAGAAAAGACTGATTGATGTTTGTGTGGAAATGGATCTCTCTGTGTCAAACACTATGTTAGATCACAAAAAGATCCATATGTATACATGGGAGAGAGGGGATGAAAAGTCTATTATAGATTTTGTTTGTGTGTGTGGATTCTGCTTTGAGGAAAGTGATGGTGGACATGAGGACATATAAAGGTGCCCAACTGGAGACTGGAAAATTAATTTGTTTGCTGGGTGACGATGCCGAACTCAGGAATAGTCTTCCATCGAGAATCAATGTGGAGAAGCTACAAGAGGAAAATGTCAGACAAGAATTTGAAAGAAAGGTTGAATGTGCTCTTGGTATTCACATAGCGAGAGATGTGGATGTAAGGCATGGGACATACTAAAGAATATTGTAATTAGTGCAGCAAAGAATGTGTGTGGTAAGGCAAAAAGAGGTAGAATGAAAGCAGATGCATAGTGGAATAAAGAAGTACAGGAAATACTGAAAGAGGAATATAAAACATGGAAAAATTGGTTAACATGTAAAGGAGAAAGGAATAAAAAAGAAGCTAAAAAAGTTTATAAATGTAACAAATGCAAGAGGAAAACAAAAGAGGTTGTGTAAAGGGAGAAAATGCCTCGAAAGAAAGAGAAAGTATAAAAATTGTGAATGATTTTGCAAGTAACAAATGTTTTGGAAAAAAGTGAATTGAAGAAAACAAGTAAAATCAAATGGTTCAAAATGTATTAAGGACAAAGATGTAAATATGGCTATGGATGAAACAAAAGACACGCAGATATGGGAGGGGTATTTTGAAGAACTTTACGAAAGTACGCAGAGTGAAACTATGCGATGTGAAAGAATAACACAATTGATTTAAATCAAAAGATGACTGAAAGCAAAGGCATGCATATGGAGCGTTTGTGATAATATGTAGAGGATGCACTGACCATATTTTTTCATTGCCACCGTGCATGGCTAAGTATATGTCTATATCTTCTTCTTCTTCGATGGCGCTACAGCCCAAATCGAGCCTTGGCCTCCTTCAACACGCGCCTCCAACCTCTTCTATCCTCAGCCGCCGTTCTCCAGTTAGGGACCTGCAGGAGCTTTTCTGCATCTCTCCGTATGTCGTCCTCCCATCTCAGTCTTGGTCTCCCCATCTTCCGTTTACCTCCCGGGTGACCAAACATGATTTTTTTGGGTAGTCGCGTGTTTGGCATTCTCTGTACATGGCCAGCCCATCTCAACCTAAGCAGTCTTATATGGGTTGAGATCTTTGGTGCTTCATAGATTTTGTACAGTTCTTCATTTTTATATGTCTATATATGTCTCTGCAATGTAATTCTCATACAAAAACTTCGTAGCATCGTAGTTTGTTAGATTTAAATCAAATAAAAATAACTTAAGTGAGCGACTGTGCAATGAAAACATAGATAGTATTTAGAATTTAATATTTAGGTCGGGCTCTGCATTCGGGTCTTAGGTCCACGTCCATAATTTCTCCAACATACCTTCTCACCCCACTTGAAAAATTTGTACCTTTCACTTTATCATTATTTTCAATACCTCTTTCACTTCTTGCCATGGTTGATAATGGATGTAAGATATCAAATCAAGTTCTAAATTTTCTTCTGTTCAACGTTTCCGCTGGGCTTTTTAATGTTACCATACTTGGGGGAGTATGTAAATCAAATAAAACTTCTGGTAATTTTACATCAATATTCTCTGATGGTAATTTCTGTAATTTCCTCTTCACAGACTCCACTGTCCGTTCAGCCTGACAATTTGATTCTGGATGATATGTCCAAAATGTGTCTTAATACCATTTTGTTGTACAAAATTTCTGATGTGAATGCTGATCCATTCCATTTTGTGAAAATATTTTTTTGAAATCTTTCACTGAACCAATGATCTTGGTGTATTATTTGATTACAAATTGTCATTTGTAAGTCATATTATAAACAATATAACGAACAAGGCTATGAAAACCCTTGGCTTTGTTTTAAGTACATGCAATTCTTTTTCAAATAGAAGTCAAGTTGACAATAAACCCTCGTGATTACCCATATCATGGATATATCATATGGAATTCTATACTTTCTTTAGTTGTCATAGAACTCCATATGATAATTATATCCATGATATGGGTAATCACAAGGGTTTTGATTTCGCCGTTTGGACCAGACTTGCCCCCCTGGCCTTACACATCTCGCGGATTTTGTCTTGAAACATTGTCGATCTGTTAAGAGCAATAAATTCTTTGAATTGACAGTTGTATTAAATTGTCTAATTGAGCTTTTATGGTTTTTGAAATGTGGGCAAATATAAAATAAAAATTCAAATGTTGATAACCTCTGATTGGAACAAAATTCTAAATTCTGAATGTTAAAGTTTTGTAGGTACAAATTATATCACTAGCTATGTGTAGCCATGATCCAATTTGTCTGGTTCCCTTTTCTAAGGGTTACGAAGGTCAGATGGCAGTCGCTTCAATGTAATAACCAGACTCGCCAATTCCAGGATCATGGTCAAAGCGTACCCCGATAAAAACGGGACAAAAGCGCTAAGGGTTTTTTTTATTTAAAGTTTTGTAGGTACAAAACTTTCTATACTTTTTGAAATTTTAGTGCCTTTTCACACGACCCGGTTGCCGGGTAGCCGGCGTCGGGTAATTGTATGGGCATGCATGCCGGTGCGTGTGAAAGCTACCATGCGTGCCCATACACTTCGCTTCCAGTTACCCGGCGCCGGCTACCAGACAACCGGGTCGTGTGAAAAGGCACTTAGGCTCTGTGAATCAACCAGATCAAAAGTTATAAGGGGCACACACAGTCACTTGGATAAACACACACACACACTTAATGTTTTACTATGAATTCTGAGTTCATCCATATACGCTAAGTTGGTGTTTTTTTATTTCAAATTTGAAAAACCATAAAAAATATAGACTTGGCCATACAAAAACTCACGGATCCTGGCTTAATACGTTGTCGATCTGTTAAAAGACATAAATCTCTTGAACAAATTGACAGTTTGATACAAAATCAAACTTAGTAGCAAATTAAAGTAGTACTAGCAAACAAAAAAAGTCCAAACGGATGTACAATAGTCAATGGGGTCATATTTTGGAGTACATCCATTTTGGAAGTCTTCTAAATGGACACATGGTCAGTGTCTATCTTTAGAAGAATATGTGTGAATAACTTAGGATATTAGATGGGAATGTATGACAATAACTTAGGATATTAGATGGGAATGTATGACAATAACTTAGGATATTAGATGGGAATGTATGACAATAACTTAGGATATTAGATGGGAATGTATGACAATAACTTAGGATATTAGATGGGAATGTATGACAATAACTTAGGATATTAGATGGGAATGTATGACAATAACTTAGGATATTAGATGGGAATGTATGACAATAACTTAGGATATTAGATGGGAATGTATGACAATAACTTAGGATATTAGATGGGAATGTATGACAATAACTTAGGATATTAGATGGGAATGTAAGACAATAAACAAAAATTTATTTATTTATTTTATTATAGGTAATAGAGCGTGATTAACGTAAAAGTTTACTTATAAACCGTGACTATCTTTATTACGCCTTAATTTCATATACGTCAAGTTAAGACAGATCGAGAGGTTGTTTAACGCTTGACTAACGCGTCATAACAAATATTTCAAAATGGCGGATCTTTCACATATGTTCCGACCTTGGAGGAGTTAATATGATGGAGGCGCCCATATGCGAAATATTTGACGCCAGATTCGTTTGACATTTGGTCTACATAAGATAAAACAGAAGAAACGTAAATACACCCTTCTCAATATGACAATAATAAAATGTAACAATTGCTAGAATAAACGACCAGCGGGTTTAGACAGTAGGGATGGGAAATGACATATAATATTAATGTGAATTCCCAAAATATGTTTTTTATTATAAATACATATACATTACACAATTTCATTAACATATACATATCTACGACAGCAGATAATAAAAATTTCATTTATTATGTAAGAAACTAAATTTACTTCAATGAAATTAGAGATTTTACTTTGAATAATTTGTAAAACTCGCCTATTAGAGTTTTTCGTAAACCAAATATTATATTCTTCAATTGAAATTTGGGTTTTTTTTTTTGTCAATTAAATGTACATGTGCATATTTGATAACTATACGAATATACAAGCGGCGCGTTTGTCTTTTGGTAAAATACAATAAAAAACGCTTCGCTAGTATTTTTTTATAATGAAAAAAAAATGCAAAAATTAATATGCCCAATAACTAGAAACTTGGATTTTTAGCGTTTGCGATAAACTCGATTTTATTCGCGAATTGCATATTTTTTTCGTGATTAACGCGAATTCTCAAGTTTTAGAAAAAAAAAACGAAATTTAGATTTGCAATATGCAGAATTCAAAGAGTATTATTGAAAAATTAAATTAATTAATGAAATAAAATTTCTGTGGGTGAAATCGACAAAACCCACTTTCAATGTATTTAATGGTAAATATTATTTTTTTATATAAATGTATTTCAATGGGAAATGCTGTTTACATCGATTTCCTAACAATAATACTACTTTAACATCGATTTTGTAAAAAAATAACGCTGCTTTTAAAAATCAATAAACACGAAAAATTCAGGTCTACAAACTAAAAACACACAAAAAATAACGAAAAGTTCCGTTCGTTGCATTTTAATTAAGGGACTTACATCGTTATTTAATATTGAGTGACAATGGAGGTTGTACAAAATAAACAAAGATATAGGCTGAAATATATTTTATTTACAAAAAAAAATCCGCCAGTTCTATTAGCCAATGATTCTACTGGAGTGCAACTGGATGATGAAACGCTTGGCATTGAAGACGTACCGGGCAAATTTGCTAGAAATTCCTGAAAAAAGAAAAAAAAATATGATCAATTACCATTCTGTAGATGCTTTTTCGAGCGAAACGCCTCAATGGTCAAACAAATTTATTATGTGGAAAAAGTAAAAAAATTGAGATTTTATTTATTTTAAGTAATAATATTATTTTTCAAAATATGATCAGTTCAATCGTGGTCTACATCTATAATTTTTCCTGAAATTCGATAAATATCATAAGTCTCCAGAATGTGACAACTTGTTATTGGGTGCGTTTTAAATAAATATTTGACATAGTACCTGTTAGTTGCCCGAGAAGCAATTAGAAAAAAGAAATTATTCATTATAGTAAATTTTCGACTCAATTATAAATATGACATATTGCATTTTATTTTGTTGAAATGTACCACCATATTTCACGATAATTCGATACTTGAGAATATAAAAAGATATTTTATTAAAAAAATATTTACTTATAGGTATTTGTTTTTATGAATTTCGCAACTTACCTCAGTTTGTACTGGAGCATCAATCGATGAGAAGAAAACCGATGGAACTACGTTTTCTTTTAGTTTCAAAATATAACCACTCCTATCTATTTCGCCAGCCTTGAAATGGGAGGAACAAATACAAGAATATGGGGTTATTCTTCTGGAGATGTTTCTAACGGCACCTATCCAAAGTTAATATTATTGCGGATCGCTAAGGAATCTGCAAAAAAACCATATTAATAAATACACAATTAAAAAAAAATATCCCATTAATTTTTTATATCTATGCTTTTTGGTCATATTTGATTAATTTTTATATCTACGGCGCTATATATCCCAGTTTATATATTTATTATGTATTATAATCTAATAAATGCATAAAGTTGTTCCTCAATTAACAATGTTGTTTAGATTGGAAATTAGAGAAATGTTCTTGGAGGAATTAATAATGACCTACTAATAATATTGCCCAACCCTACTGCAACGGAACTCATAGACAGACATCACATGATCAGACATGTTTGTTTTGAGTAAAATGACATTGCGAATTGCGAAAAAATGAGCTAATATGAAAAATAGGAGACGGAATGAAATACTAATTAACAAATATACACATAAAGCAATATATTTTAGGTACACAGATTAAAAAAAACAAAACTTTGAATGTATTACGGTAACAAGAAATGATCTTAGATATCTTGAATTTTTATTGACCTTAACCTAAAAAGTAGCGTCGTATTTTTGGTAAAAACAACCGAGCCAATATTATTAATCTTGGAGGAATAAAAATGATGCTATTAATATTATCTGTACTTTAATTTTTTATGTGAGTATTTCATTCTATAATTGTTATATTTAAAACATAGAAAATCAAGGTAGTTTAAATATGGGGGAAAAAATATATTGTAATTACTTACTTGTGATATGATATTGATTTGTCAATACCGTATTTTTTTCCACAATTTATTATACAGCAATTTCGACCCATTTTGTAAGATAAGAACAGATAAGTAAGTATTTCGAAAAATAATGGCAGCTTGTAAGCGATATAGCAATAAGCAGTACAGTTTACAAACTGATCAAATTTCAAGTGTCAACCATAGAAAAATGACAACTGTTGCCAACTTAAAAATAACAATATTTTATCTTCATGTTTTTACAAATGGTTTTGGTACAACAATTAAGTTCGTGCAGGCTTCAGAAGTACATACAGATTTTGTATGAAGATTTTGTTCAAGGCAGGCCCTTGGTTCCGACGCATATTTGAGATTGACAGAAAAATTTAATACTTATAACGATTTTCCTAGTTATTCTTCATCGCAATCGTGTTTAATTTGACTCAACACGGCACAACGCGGTTTTCGTTTTCATTTTTCGATGTCAGCTATCCAAAAATATCATGCAATTTTCTATTTTTTTGACATCTGTAAAGCCAAAGTGACCATATGAAAAAAATAAATGAGGGTGTTCGTAAACAATTTAGTGAACTAGTAAGTCATATCTTAGTATACGTTTATAAGTAAGATTTTTTAATACCGATCTTAACTATTTTAGTCGTGCTTATCTAGTTGCGCGTTAAGTAAGCTATTAACGAAATCTAATAAGTAAGACCGTATATGTATTATTAATTAGTATAAATTTTTTATATCTCAATAGAGACAAAGTTGGATTATTATAGAAGAACCAGGAACTCAAGGCACCTACAGGGCTTACGACTTGTCATCAGCTGGTTTACGTAATCACTTTATGCACTTGCGCAACGTTCACCAATTGTGCCTTCTTATTGAGTTCCCTTATCAATGCAATTTTAAATGTTTATATATTTTAATAATGAGTAACAGATTGGTTGAAAATAGGACATTATTACTATTGCCATCTATGATGTAACAATGAAACCTTTTTATAATGCCATCTATTGAAGAGTTGATTTATTTGTAAACAATGAAAGTAACAGTCTTTATAAATGAGGTGACAGTGTTCTCACACAGATGTCACCCCTGAACTGTGCCAGAAAATAAATAATTTATAATTGTATATTAAATATATTAGGCCTTCCAGGTTTGACAGACGAAGGTGTTAGCTACGTTTGGAAGCTTCCAGATTTGGAGGTGCTTGGCATAAGCGATTTGGGGATAACAGACAAAGTTTTTGATCAAATAGCGGTCAATGAAAACGGAGCCAAACTTCGAACATTGGTTTGTCGACACAATGATGAACTCACCAATGGGGCTCTTGTCAGATTAGTGCAGTTGTGTCCAGAAATAACGGTAACATTTTTCTTTCATGTTATTTTAGTTAGACTATGTTCACTTTATATTTGCCATACCTACTACTACCTGCTTCTTCTGAAAAATTGGCCCTAGACATTCGTATATTTCTCAAAATTATCATTTTTGTTGATATTGGAAAAAAATATTAAAAGCATTTTATAACGTACATTAAGTTCTTTCTCATGAATAATAACCATCGAGATTATCAATTTTTCATTATAATCATATTGCTTAAATATACAATCTATTTTACTCCTCACTAACCCAAGGTGATATAGGCCCGAGATTTCAGTTGGCCCTTAAATCGTTGGATTTGGTAATCCAAGTTAAAAGTTTAGGGAAGATTAAATTTCATTCGCGTATTTCAGTGCAAAATGAAACGTCAGTTACGTAATCTTCAACTATAGATATATTTTACGTTTTTCTATGGTTATTATCTATAACGCATCTGTCAAAATTGTAATAACCTTAAATGATACGTGACGCGAAGCTGTGACTAAATATTATTTTATTATTATAACAACACATTATTTTATTTGTTTCATTACACAGCATGTTACTTTTTAATTTTTTTATACCGATCGATGTTTTTTTTAATTAAAATCAAACATTGTAGTGAAAAAATGTCATTGAATATGTACTACGTACGTAGTTCTTCAATGCAAAATGTATGTAGATTTTACAGATGGACATGGAACTAAGTGATAATGGTAAAATAGTGTCTTATGTAGAAAATTTAAGAATACACATTATATATATAGAAACAGGATGGATCAATTTAAAAAGTGGGATGAAAAAACATCGCAAAAATAAAGTTGCGTGCCTGACGTTTCATTATGGCTGTCAGTTTATTTCGTTTGTTGTCAGGCAATACATCATAATTATGTAAAAAAGAAAATAAATATTAAATACATGAACCACTTCTATATCAAGTCTTTTATTTTAACAACAAAAATAAATCATGATTATAATTATTATGCATAGTTATTTGTAGTATAAAATGAAATAAAACATTAAAGCGTGCGGCGATTAGTACGCCACCTGGCGAAAAAGGCTAGAAACAATACTTAACTCAAGATTAAGACACGCGATCCGCCAGAAACGTTGAGTTAAATATTTGTCGTTTAGTGACGTATTTAAGGGAAGATTAGGTACTGAAATACGCAATATTTTTGTTAAACTTGAGTTAAACTCCTAAGGGCCGACTGAAATACTGGGCCATAGTGGGTAGTTATGATTTCGCAATTTTTAAGACTTTTTTTTTATTGCAGGTTATCAACTAGTATCTCTGTGTGTGTATGGCGTGTTTATTCTATTTTATGCTCATTTTATTATTTTTAAAGTTTGCAAATTTGTATATCTAATACTCGCTTAGGCCCCATTAGATTTCAAAGGATGTCTGAATAGTGCTTGAATTTTTTTTCTGTCAAATATTTCAAAGTGACCCCAAGTTCAAGAAACATAAAATTTGATATTTTTATTTTGAATTTTCAAAAAAGGCCAGCACTTTCATAAAATTGTATTGAAGAATTATCAAGTTTTAATAATTAAATAAAATATTGATCACTCATTTTATAAAAATGTTGAAAATTCAAATACTTTGTGGAGTGATTTGGTAGTGAGAAGTATAGCGTTGGCCACAACCCACTTGGTTTGTTTATGAAGCATGTAACCTGCTTGTTTGTAAACCAAATTGTCAAGAGATAGCATTGTTCAAACAATTCATTTTTAATGGCTGGTTTTTTGATATTTCCTTCCTCATTGAATATAGGTATGATAAAGGTAAGCCTGACACCTGGGAGTGATTGCGTATACCAATGTACATCCCCTTTCTATAGGTGAAAATTGCATATTTTAATATCATTTGTATCTTTTAACCTTTTTAAGACGAGCGTCATGTATAGATGCCCACCGGCTGCGTGCCTAAACGCTGAGCGTCATCTATACATGCCCTCATGGCTATACACAATTGTGAACCTTCATATCTCAGTAAATTCATACTTGATTGAGACGAAAATTAGATGAATATTACTCCCATATATTTGACTTCAAGACATCTGTCGGTGAATCAACAAAACAATTGTTAAATTATTTAAAAAAATTAAGAACTCTAAACACTGAAATTCATCAATCATCACCGGCGAAATTCACACTCTCCCGCGCTTTGTAAGGATGTAATACGCATGCGCGTAGGAAAGAGGGATACTTCGCGCTCAACATTCTGCTTTGAATTCGATCCATACCAATACACAATCGGCGCATATTCCTTATCTACATCAAATGCTGGAAGGATCACGTGACATATCGATGACGCCATGTACTTTTTTGTATGGAGATAAATACGATAATATTATTCTTCATTAAATTTATCTTATGTTTATATTATGAAGTAGTCGATTTCATTGAGTTTATGTGATCATTTGTTTATCTTTGATCTTTTTATCAAATATCTACATCATTGGATTTTTTTTACAGTTATTATATTCAATTAAAACGAGATTGAAAAAAAAACTGTGTGGGATGCGAAATACTGTCCGTCCGTAGGGAATGCAAGTACTTGTACCTACCCGTCTTGATTGGGTTAATGTCCTTTTTGTGCTCTTATACCATTCGTCTGATTACAATGTAACTTGGTGATTTGTTCAGTGCAAATTTCTGAAAAAAATATTTTTTTTTTTTATTTTTTTTTTTTACATATTTCAGAAACAGTAATTACATATTTCACAAACGGACGGTTCTTATAGGTAGAAATTATATTGAAATAATATTAAAATCTGCAATTTTCACATATAAAGTGCATGGATAGTGGTAAACGCAATCATTCTCAGGTGCCAGACTTACCTTTTTCAATATATTCAATAAGGAAGGAGATAAAAAAAAAACAGCTATTAAAAAATGATTCATCGAAAACATTGCTATCTCTCGAACTAAAATAGATATTTAGAATTGTTGCATTATATTGTTAATGTTTGTTTTACAGAAAATTGATGCTTACGGTTGTTACAAAGTAAATGAAGAATTTGTAAAATCGGCAAGCGAAGCTGTCATGCTCCATCCCAACAGAACTGAAAAGTTACTTCTTCATGTGGCACACATCGATATGTTCACTGAAAAATCTCAGGTAAAAATAATATTGAAGAAGGTATCTCAATACAACTGTAACAGGAATATATTTATTTTTATTTTTATTTTTTATTTTATAGAATACAACAGCATTACAATAAAGATTTATACAGATATACAGAGATAATTTTTATGTTGCCAATTATAGTATTCTAAATATATTAAGTACATACACATTTATTAACAATTATGAAGACAGGATGGGAAAGGAGAGAGGTAGGAAGGGGAGTGGGGGGAAGCATTGACCACTAGAAACTCATATTATGATTTGCCTCACGTGTCTCAATGTATGAAGAATAGTAAATTAAAATTAAGTTAAAGTTAATGTTAAAGGGGCACAATTAAAAAGTTAAAGATGTGCACAACAAAACAGAGCACAGATTAAACATCCGACAAATTCACAATTTTTTTTTTGAATACATAAAAACTTGAAGCAAACATATCCAACTCCGGAACGCTCAAACAATTTCTATTGTACCCAGTACAAGCTCTATTAATATAAGAATTTAGCATATAGTTAGTTTTAGAAGGTTCTATATAAAAGAGAGACTGGTTTCTATTTCTCCTAAGTGGACAGTGAAAACGGAGTGTGCTTAGAAGGGGTGCGCTGTCGATCAGACCGTTAATAATTTTATATAGAAAACAAATATCATGGATTGATCTGCGTGTCTCCAGTTGTTTTGTGTTGTGGTGTTTAAGAGCTTGAGGATAGTTAGAGAAATGTAGTCTATTACGAAAATTTAATTGCTTTATATATTTTTTTTGAAGATTTTCTATTGCGTTAATATGTATTTCATAGTTTGGATTCCATACAACCGATCCAAATTCCAGTAAGCTTCTAATAAATGAATTAAATAATATACGCAGCGTGTCAGAGTTATGAAAAGGTTTCGTGTTTCGAAATATGAATCCGAGGGTTTTATATGCTTTAGTTGTTATGTATTCAATATGATTAGTGAAAGATAGTTTTTCGTCCAGTATTATACCTAAATCCCTGATTTCAGATTTATATATCAGTTCTTCATTATTGATTTTATATTTAAATAATATTTTATTACGGTTTCGAGAGTATGTTATGTAATTACATTTTTCCACATTTAAGAACAATTGATTTTCC
The DNA here is from genome assembly GCA_963576475.1 of Molanna angustata. Classification (NCBI taxonomy): domain Eukaryota; kingdom Metazoa; phylum Arthropoda; class Insecta; order Trichoptera; family Molannidae; genus Molanna; species Molanna angustata. The sequence goes on along the minus strand of OY754977.1, from coordinate 11,214,541 downwards.
GCACAATAACGTTGTAAACTATATAAATCATCTTGGAGCTCCAAACAATCTGACGGGCTTTTAATTTCTTTAAATATTTTAGCATCATCTGTGAACAACAGTATGTTGGAATGTTTAAGACAAGATTTTATATCGTTAATGTAAATTAAGAATAGCAGAGGCCCCAGATGAGAGCCCTGGGGTACTCCGGAAAAAATAGGTTTATAGTTAGAATTGTGACCGTGCAAAGCCACAGCCTGAGACCTGTTACTTATATATGAATTAAACCACCTAAAGAGATCTCCTCTAATCCCGATGTTCCAGACCTTATGTAGTAAAATTTTGTGATTTAATTTGTCGAATGCTTTAGAAAAGTCACTGTAAATTGTATCCACCTGTAATCTATCGTGCATTGCTCTAGTAACACTATGGGTAAACTCAAGCAAGTTTGTTTCTATAGATTTTTTAATCCGAAACCCATGTTGGTTTGAAATGATTAGAGGATTTAGAAGAGGTAGAATCTGGTCAATAATTATTTTTTCCAACAGTTTACTTAATATTGGAAGCTTTGATATAGGACGGTAATTTGTTATTTCATTTGGGTTACCACTTTTATGAATTGGGGTAATTATTGTTTTCTTCCATAATGCGGGGAAGCAGCCCTCCTTTATGGATTTATTAAATATTATAGACATTGGTATTGAAATCATTGGAGAGCATCTTTTTATAAATTTTCCTGGTATATTATCAGAACCCGGGCCTTTATTTTCATCAATAGATTTAACATATTTGGTAACGAGTGCAGTGTCTATTTCAATATTATTAATAAAAATGGAAGAGGAGAAAGCAAAATCGTTCAGATGATGTTCAGTTCTGGTCATTGCGTTATCATCTCGAATATGTACTGAGGTAAAGAAATCGTTAAATAAATTGCATATAGATTTAGGATCCGTATGCGTAGTATTATTGTGTGACATCGTCTTAGGTGTACCAGCTGAATTTCGCTTAGTCTTTATAAAGGAAAATAGAGTTTTTGGATCATGTTTAATATCATTTTCAATATCCTTCACGTACTTTTCATAACAATAACCTTGTATCAATTTTTGTCGTTTTCTTAATAATGAAAAGGATAAATAATCCATGGGATTCAGAGATTTTTTCCATTTTTTGTGATATTTATGTTTTTCCTTAATAATATTTATTAACCCAGCAGAGAACCAGTGAGGGAAAGAGTGACCCGATCTTATTTTTTTGATAGGTATGTTATCACGTATGACTTTAGACAATATTTCATAAAATCTATCTACACCTTCATCAAGAGCCAGATCAGATAGTTCATTTTCCCAATCATAAGCCGATAGATCACCTTTTATTTTCGTATAATCAGCCCTATCAAAGAGAATAACATCTCTAGAGTTATTTTTCATTAGACTATTTCTTGTTATACACATATTCAAGGTAATGGATAACGTTCTGTGGTGGGGATCAGGAGTGACCAGGTGTGATTGAGATGATACAACTTCACATATATGATTTGAGACAGCAAGATCTAATATTCTGAGTGAAGTATTAGGTACCAGACAGTACTGTCTCATGCCAGTCAACGAGAGAAAGTTGACGAAGTGAGTATTAGATGGATTTTTAACATAGTTATCGACAGTAGGCAAGGAGTCGCCATCAAGCGTCCAGCTGATATAGGGGAGGTTATAGTCACCGATTAACAATATTGTATCGTCATTGAAAAGGGAGGATATCTCTTCTACCATATCCAAGTGTGTTTTAAGACATGCAGAATGATCAATGCCAGGCGCGATATATGAGCAGCATATGTGTAGTTTTGTGGCAGGGCTTAATGGGATAGATACCCATAAGTCCTCCGACGAAGAGGACCATGAGAATTGCTGAACTGGATTAAGGTTCGACTTAACAGCTATCAAAACTCCTCCACCCATAGTTGAGACAGACGAGTCTCTGTCTCTTCTAAAAACCACATATCTTTGATCAAAAAGTTCAGAGTTTAGAAAGTTGTTATTCAGCCAAGTTTCCGACAGACAGTACACATCACAATTTCCACAAAGTATACTCTGGTATACCTCATTTGTCTTAGTTCGGAGCCCCCTTACATTTTGGTAGTATATATCTAGTTTTCTAGTACCATTTGTACGAGTAAGACGGGTAAACATAGAGACACGTCTATGGCCTTAGGTAAAATAGGAGTTGGGGTTAACTGTAAACAACATAGAAAAGTCAATATCAATAATTTGATACCAACATTATAGAGATTAATTATAACAGACAGTTGGTCGATGTACATTAGGTAGGAAAATAGGATAAGAAGGGCTGGAATTAGGTATAGTGATCGCGAGGTTGGGAAAGGAATATATAAGAGAGACAGAAAAATGAGCACAAACATGAGATGATGACTATTAACAATTAGATAGTGTCTACAAATTACAAAATTGATTAACAGAAACTCTATGACAAGTTCAATTTTTCCAAATCCTGCTCCCGAGAAATCAAGATTTTTGGAGATGTATCGTTTCGTCGCAGAAAAACCTTACCGTTTCTCACCCAAATATACTTAATGTTCTTGTCTTTAGCGAATAAGCGGGCTTTATAAAGTATCTCTTTATTGTATAGTGTCAGGTGTTCATTTATAAGAATGTTTCGGGGGGTCCCGGCGATGCCAATATCCTTGTTGGTGATTGTTCTTCTCTTCGTTCTTATCAGTGCCAGGAAATTGTCCCTTGCCATTTGTCGGATAAATTTGACTATAATAGGCCTGGGTGTGGCGATAGAATTGGATCGTACACGAACGATGTAATCAATCTCACGCAGATCAAGGTCTGAGCCTAAAATTTTAGCGATGGATTGTATTATCTCAGGTAATTTTTCGTTATTGGCCTGATTAACCCCTTTAATTTCAACATTGTGGGATCTGTTACGCTGTTCATGTTCAGTGTTTATGGTATAATTGTTCTTTTTATTTAGGCTCTCTTGCAATTTGACACATTCTTCGAGCTTAACTATTCGTTTTTCATATTCCATGTTCTTTTTTGTTAACTCGCTGTTATTCTTCTCTGCTTCATTTAGCTTAATGCAGATGTCTTCGTATTGTTTAGTTATGCAGTTGATAGAATCCAGCATTTTTTTATTTTGGTCTATTATTTCTTCAAATTTCTTATCTTGATTGTAAATTGTTGTCAGCAGTAATTCTTTCAATTCAGCTATTGTAATTGTTTCTTGTTTATTCATTCTCCTTCCCCTGTCCTCAGCGTCTGACGGTTGACGACTCCTGGTCGCCACACTATTAGATGCCATCTTGGTAGTGTAATGTGGTGCGTTAAATATAAAATAAAAACACAAAATTAGATTGGACGGCTTTGGTTTTAACTCGTCACACGTTGCTTCCAAGAACGATACCGCGTTGAGTTCTTGACCACTCTACCTCTAGTCGACAGCTGGCTGTATCTACACTGTTGATTTACACCAATGTTCATACAATTTGGAAGTACACCGTAACATAGGAAGAAAGTTGAATACAGTTTATTCTTAATAGATGTCACTTGGGTGTGTAATGATGTTGGGGGATGTTTTTATTTTCTTGTAAACAGAAAATATATTAAACACTTTTACAGCAACTGATTATAATTCCGATTAGCACTGTAGTTGACAAACTTCAAACATAAATCTTCATAACTAGAAAGTACTGATAGTAGAGAAAATTATATATAATGATTCATTTAACTTCACTGTACAAGGATTACACAGAAAAATACAATATATACTGTTAATTATTAGAGAAACAAAACAAAAAAAACAGGATCAATCTTAATAAGTGTTTATACACATACTCAAAGTCGATTGGCTGATTTAGATGATCAATCCGGACAATATAACATTTACAATTGTTTATTTTATTTATACATAGTACAAAAAAGGTCTTTTTTTACATAAAGCAATTTCTTCAAACCAACTCAAGCAATATGAAGCCTCAATTAAATTTGATTCAACAATTTTTTTTTCATCTTATGATGAGGCAGATAAAAAAATATGATTTTTGAGATGAGAACCTTAACCCATTTAGACCTAAGGTTTTTTTTGCGATTTTTTTCCTGAAATTCATATATGTTACATGAAATGGTGTAAAAAAAAATATTTTTAAGTAACTTTTTTTTTTATTGTTTCTAGTTTTTGAGAAATAAGGTGTTCCGAAATCGGATCACTAGGCACATGGACTACATTTTTATGACATTAGAAGAATATACTACTACTACTAGATACTATAAAAATATTATTATTAAAATATTATTACTATAAAATATTATTTTCTTAGCATTATTATTACTAGGTACTACAAAATTTACTATTAAAAAAAAACTACTTATGATGATATATGATTGCACATTTGACATGCAAGGCAACATTACATTTTTCACATTTAAATGTGTTTTTATGGCATTGACGGCAACGTGTTTGCTTATTTTGGTTTACTATATTATGATTCAGACCATCATATCTTGAACCCATATTGCACTTCTGAGATGGTCTTCCCTTTCTTCCAGTCTCTGGAGGATGACCGTAGGTCTCCAGATAGTTAGATTCTATACGGCGACGAAACTCCAAAAGATCTAAAGATTTTTCCTCAAATGTTTTGTGTAATTGCCAAGCATTTAGTAAAATTAATTCAAAACAGAAGAACAAAGGGCTCGAATACCATTTCTTTCCTCGTATTGATGCTTGATATTTAGCATTTTTTTCAAAGAACCTGGTAGATTATTTATCGTTCCACCCTCTTCGTCTCCAGAATCTTCATCTGAAATTGGCGCTGTTGCGTTTTCAGGCTGTTCGATAATTATAGCCCTTGTTCTAATATTATTTTCTGTTTCTAGCATTTCCACAATTTCATATAACGATAAGCCCTTCGACATCTTGGAGAAGGCCTGTTTTAACTTAAAATAAATATAAAATATTAGAGCTCTTCGATGTATGAATGTTTTAAATTTAGTACTTTACTATATTTATTATTTTATTTGATATTATATATAAGTTATATTTTGTTAAATATAATAAACTTGTAACTAAAATAGAAAAATAAATAAACATCAATCTAAACTTTCTTCACTACCGTGCAGCATTGAATGTGATATGTATAAGCCTAGTGTTTTAAAATCGGAACACCCAACTTTATAAACCCATAATAACGACAATATCAATAATTTCTGTATATTGTGACTATAACACGGTAGCGTATATAAAGTAGATTAGTAATAGCAAAAATTGTATTCATAGGACCAAAAGAGCAAAAGTAATAATTACCTAAGTTGGAAAATACGTTGCTGAAATCGTCCAATATTATACGTCAATGTTTTTAAATATATTGTGACGTCATTACAGGTCTATGCACGTTCAAATACTAACCAAAAGCAAGGTACACTAACACTATCACCCACTTGATACTTCTAACGTCATGTGTTGTTGATATTAACAAGTAAAAAAGAAAAATCTGCAACGAGTCTAGTGTTACAAAATCGGATCACTAGGCTTAAATGGGTTAAATGGAGGAACACCAAGGATCACAAATAATCACAATAAAGGGACAATAATGATAATTAACAACTGTGCCGACCACCGTGGCACAGTTAGTAAGCCATTTGGTTTCTGTGTGGGCGTCCTGGGTTCGATTAGCAGAGGAGAAATTTATTTAAATTTAATTCTCACGATTGTTTCTTTGGGTTGGAAGCACTGGTTAGTTGGAAGAAATTGCCATACGGCAATAAACCGCCACTTGCGCATGTTTTTCATCAAGTTTTATCAATCCTAAGTTGTATATATTTAAAAATCAGTGACAGTGCTTGAAAGTAAATTAAATATGTTTACGCCATCCAATTAAGAAGTTGTCAAAAGAGATATTTATGTGGAGATGACTGTTCCATGGGACACAGATACTACAAAAGACCACCAATACAGAGTAAACAAGTACAAGGAACTGGTAGATAAATCAGTTCAAAATGGCTTTAGCACAAATATATATGCTGTAGAGGTAAGGGTGAGAGGCCTGCCTGCAAGATCTTTATATTCCTACTTTAAGGACCTAGGTCTCCCTAGCGGTAAAATAAAAGAACTTCTGTATAGGGTGTCAAAAGCAGCATTTTCTGCATCATATTGGATTTGGTTGTGCAGGGGAGTAGAGTATCAGTCGGAGGTTGGTGGGTGAGTGGTGAGCGTTGACTTGAGTCATAAAGGGGCCCCCTTAAGCCCGCATACATGATTGCAAGCTCGTGTGGCTCGCCTATTCTCACTGGTACTCTGGTCACCTGTGCTCGTGGGCCTGATTCGTGAATCCAGTGAAACCATGATTGCCTTTCTCTTTTGTATCTTATGTACAAATAAACTTCTATCTTTTGATTTTGTAAGAACAATTGCAATACTATTAAATAGATGCCACCTCTAGATTGCTCTGTCCCTGAATGTCCCATGTTTATTATTCTTCTTTTAATAAATCAGCTATCTGTGCTAAATGAGTCATTCTTGGTCCTGGGATGAGGATGTCCAACTTTACTTCCATCTCTGGTGATTGCTGAACCCCTGGAATTACACGGAACGCAATTTCAGGAGTCTTTCTCATCCACCCTTTTTTTGTATTCTCTCCAATGCTATTCCTGCCTGCTCCACCTAACAATGTCCTCATCACAGGTTATTGCTGAGCTGGATATGTGTATGATTTGAAATAAAATAGTCGTTATATATTAATGATTTCAGGAGGTCATCAGGAACATAAAATGCCCTCTGTTGAAAGTTGAAACAACGGAAGATTTCTGTGATCCATTACTCCACTCGTACAAAATATGCTGTGACTACAATAATCTATTAGATAGTGATGATGATGACGGTGATGATTATGATGATCTCTCAGATATGTTTTACTATGGTAAGAAGACTCTTTTATTATGGCGTGAATTAATATATTATGTCGATGGCAGAACGGGGTTGGGAATTTAGGAAAATACACAATAATGGTTGTAGCAACTTTTGTCTAGCAGAAGGATTACAAATAATAACTTAATTTCACTATATTTTTTTATCCACCTTATACAATGTGAACATATTGAATCAATACTTGATGTTTTATTTTATATTCCTTCTCGGGCCACTAACACGTACTATGTTTAATATTATTTTAACACGCACCCAATAAAAAGTTGCAACATTCTGGAGACTTAGGATATTAATCGTCTCACAGATCCAGACTGAAAACACAATTGAAAATTGTGTCTCCACCGGGAATAGAACCCAAGACCTTTGGATCAGCAGTCAGATACTTAACCAACTGAACCACGAAGCCCGATGAAGGATGTTGTTTATCATTGCTGTATGTTGTATATTCTGCAGCTTATTATGTTACCCTTGTTTATCTTTGTCGGCCTTCCTAGCTCTGTTGGTTGGATATCAGGTTCCTGAGCCAAGGGTCTGTGAGACGATAAGTATCATAAGTCTACAGAATGTGCCAACTTGTTATTGGGTGCGTGTTAAATTAATATTTGACATAGTACCTACCTGTTAGTTGTCTGAGAAACAATATAAAATAAATCACTGAATAATGCATACATACATACATATCAACATGGCATATTTCACAGCTAAAGGTGTCCATCCTCACATACCAGCCTCATCACACTTAATTTTTTAAGACGAGCATCATGTATAGAAGCCCACTGGCCGCTTGCCTATCGCCGAGTGTCATCTATACATGCCCTCAAGCTATACCGAACTTTAACTAGGATTGAGACAAAAATTGTATAAATATTACTCTCATATATTTTACTTTAAGACATCTGTCGGTCAAAACAATTGTTAAATTATTTGAAAAATTAAGAACTCTCACCATTGTAATTCATTGAAAATCTTTGTAAGGATCTAATACGCATGCGCGTAGGAAAGAGGGATACTGTTCCGATTCATTTTATTTTATTGCACCGCACATTCTCTTTTGAATTTGATCCTTACCAATACACAATCGGCGCATATTCCTTATCTACATCAAATGCCAGAAGGATAACGTGACATATTGATGCCGCCATGTACTATTTAGTATGGAGATCACCACAATGAAATTATTAATGTTTACAGATGGTTGGGATGACGATGCTAACAGTTGGGGTCCCGATGATTTCTACGATGACGATGATGATAGTGATATGGATGATGGTCCCGAATTACTCTACAAGAATGTCGATTTACTAAGAGGAGCTTTTCTTCTCTAGAAAACATTTTTGTTTTTTCCAAACTGCTTAAATTTTTTTAGCAAATATATTTCGATACTTTATTTTTTTTAATTCAATGATTTTTATTTGGTAAATTGCAAAATTATACACGTGGATTTATTATACAATATTTCATCATTTATTTTTAAATACATGTAGAAAAGACTTTTTTTTTAAATATTGATTTAATTTTTTTGAGTAATGTTTCGGTAAATACATTCAAAATATAATATAAGTATTAATAATTTAATGTTAAAAATGTTTAGTTTTATAATGGGACATCCAATGATTAAGTATGTTGATAATAATTTTACCACTCCTCATCTCCGTGCTACTCACAACATTTTCTTTGTTTTGTATTCTTGCTGTTTGGGCGTCCTGGGTTCGATTCCCACCAGAGGAGAAATATATTTAAATTAATTTCCCAAGCAAATATTGGTTCTCCGGACTGGAAACATTGGTTAGTTGGAAGAAATTGCCATAAAGCAATAAACTCACCACTTGCGCAGGGTGCAAGGAAGTGTTGGGAAGCCCAGATGGGTAAGTTTAGTTCTTTCTCCTTACCTTAAATAGTGTGAACCAATGATATATAAATAATAGATACTTTCCTAAGTGTTTAAATTCAGTAAACAAAAAGGCGCATACCTCACTTAATTCTTAATGCACTTTAGTTACACGCATGATGTTGTACAATAGTGTTCAGACGTATTGTTGTAGTCAAAAAAATATCATCTTGTATGATGAAAACACGTAAAAGTTACAGTAGAATTTGAAGGAACGACCAGATATTTCATTTCATGCTGCATATTTATTCAAAAACTAAAATATTTATATGGATTTTCCATATTCATTTGTATTTTGACTAAATAAACGAGATGAAACGAGTAGACAAGTCATATTCCCTTGTAGCTATGCAGAAGGATTCTGTTGTTATATTAGCTCTTTCACACAGCAGTAACTTACATATATTAGGTCATCTCTTTCACAATAGTTATTATTTGGTGTGAGAGATAATTATAATGTGATTGTACTGGAGTAAAAGAGAAAATATGTCTGCAGTGTGTCTATTATTGTATGATCTTTTTCTCACTTAATGTATTGTTGTGTGCACACTCTTTCTGGTGATATTTTAAGAATTCATTAAAATGAACCATTTTTGTAGAGCGTTTGTTCTCATATAACGTGTATATATCAAATGTCATTTGTTTGAACGGTGTAATGTACATAATATGCTCTCAATATAAAAATATTTTTTACAAAAATGTAAATGTAAAACAAAATTTGTAATAAACAGAAAACCTACATTGGCAGACAAGAATGAGTGTGTGATATTCCAAGGTGCAGAGTTTAACATTATTATTGGTTATATCGGGTTTCTCCTCCCATCACCCATCCCATTAATGGATGTCCCCAAAAAATATTTTTAACTTTTTAATTTTTAGTGGTGAGAATAAACTCAGTTACCTCTTTACAGTAAATTTTATTGTATAAAATAATATAATTATTATATAAACATGCACATGGTATTTGTAGCAATATGGCAGGAGGTGAAATAAATAAAGTGACATAAGTCAAAAATAAGTTATGATAGGTTGTTTTCTGAGTAACCCTCATTTTGTAGTCCTGAAAAGATTCATTTTTCTGAATCTGTCAGCAATTAAAAACCGGGCTGGAAAATTTAAGGCGATACTCCCCTGAAGATAAATCTATCTGTTTAAACATAAGATTAAAAACAGTCCTAACCACTCGCTTCTCCTTGGTCACTATAGTACTTTGCAAGGGGAGAAAATCCCCAATGAAACTTCTCCTCGGTATTTGGGTGTTATGTTGGACAGGTCACTGACTTATAAACAACACATTGAGTCCATGAAGAATAAAGTCAAGGCAAGAAATAACATCATTGCAAAACTAGCGGGAACTTCCTGGGGTAGTTCGGCAGAAATTTTGCGAACATCGGCAATAGCCTTGGTATACAGCGCGGCGGAGTACTGCTCACCGGTGTGGGCAAGAAGTGCTCATTGCAACAAGATCAACACAGAGCTGAACAAAACAATGAGAATTGTTGCCGGTGTGGTGAGATCTACTCCGCTCCCTTGGCTACCTGTCTTGTCCAATATCGCTCCCCCGGAAGTGCGCAGAAATATGGCAACAGTTAGGGAAATGAAAAAAATAAAAGGGAAACCATCACTGCCGGCGTTTCAAGATGTATGTCATCCTCCGCGCAGCCGCTTGCGGTCGAGGAAGCCAATTTGGAGTGTGAGACATGCGGACTTTGATGCCGGCAGTGACTGGAGACAAGACTGGGAAAGGGCGGAAGTTTGCAACAAATCCCTGATTCCAGACCCAACTGTACGAATCCCTGGTTTCGGCTTGCCTCGTAAAGCATGGGTGCGGCTAAACAGAATCCGCACAGAGCAGGGCTGCTGTAACTACCTCCTTTGGAAGTGGGGCAAGAGGGAAACACCAAACTGCGAATGTGGAGCTACAAGGCAGACGGTGGCACACTTGGTGGGAGAATGCCCTCTTTATGCATTCCCCGGTTCACTGGAGGAACTACATGCGGCTGACTCGGAAGCGGTGAACTGGCTTATGTCAGCGAGCTTCCGAATATAATCTGACGTGACACCAGGACGCAACCCTCACGGTGAAGAAAAAGCCGATCCCATACGCAAAGTAAAGTAAAGGTCACTATAGTATGACACAGAAAATTGTTGTTGCTCTGTAAAATATAGTCATCCAACTCATTTAAGAATTAAATATTCACATGCCATCCATTTCTCGGATATACATGGGTTGAAATCAGTGCCTCATATCTACATATTGTAGACAAAGTATCACCTTTTGTTTGTATATAATGTTATAGTGTACATATTATGAGATAAATTTTATAGTAAAAATATATAGCTCAATACTATCATAGCCGTTTTAAATCAATTTAATAATCACAAACTTCGCTTCTATGATTTTGCATCCTAATAATAATTAAAACGGCAACAATCAAGGCAGGAAAAAATATATGAATACATTGTCTGATAAATAGTGAACAAAATAAATACAATATCGTCTTTAAAACAATTGTATACGCCATGCGAGGTGAAGCGAGTGGCTAAGGACTAAGGTTAATCTGGAAAGTAACCCTACATCTTCTTCTGACCTATCTCTCCCCTTCAGGATGTAGGCCTCCTTCAACTTTTCTACCCTCCTCTAACCTGTACTAATTCTTTCCTGCGACTGTATCTGTCATCAGCCCATCTTTTCTGGTGTCGACCTATTGAGCTTTTGTCTTCCCAAGGTCTCCATTGTAGAATTTGTGGTGCCCATCTGTCAACTTCCTGTCTTGCCACGTGACCTACCCACTGCCATTTGAGACTGGCAATATAGTCTATAATGTCAAGAAGCTAGGTACGGCGTCTAATTTCATCATTCCGTATCTTCTCTCTGAGATTTATCCCCAGCATTTGTCTGTGTGCATTTAGTCTATGTACGGCGGCGATAGTCATCATGTATTTACAGGGAGGACACAGGCTTCAAAAAATTTACTTTTTAGACACATGGGTTTAAACTTGGTAGAGCGATCCAAAAGCTGCCCAACCTAAACCGATCCTTGGGATTTATGCAATTTGATTTTCCTCTCCCAGTTTTGTTTTACCTACATAGTTTTAAAAACAGCAAATTTTTCTACATTCAAATCGACAATTTTATTGTCTTTGTAATGATTTCTTCTTATGCTTGGCATAATTATTCTTACATTGTGGTGGGGTCAGCCATTTTAATCTTTCGCCGCCACTTTGCTCGATCCTGTTTAACATCGCTGTCCCTCATGTCTTGACCTGTTTTAACAAACAGTAGGTCTCCATTCACGACCAGCTTTGGTGACCGAATTTTTAATTGATTTTCGATCAGTCTGTTTCAGATCAAAATCGCCAAGCATTTTTTCTTTTTAAAATTTTTTCAACAGTAACCTTACTCTTGAAACTCAAATTATCGTTTAGAACTTATTTACCTGTCGTCTGTACACATTCAATTTATAGACTATTACAATTAAGACACCCTACCTACCGCATTATTCTCCGTTACAAAGGTAGGTCTTAGCTATCGGATCGTATTTGCAGTGGAGAGTAAGAAGCTGATCTGGAACTATAAAAAGAAAGTAATATTTTGTATCAGCTTTCTTTCAACATAAAAATGAACCCAACTGCCATATTTCTACATATATAGATACTAATGTGAATTGTATATTAATGTGTTACAAAACCTGTTGAAGTTGAGGATTTTTTAAATAAAAAGTTATGAAATCATTAGTTCTTTTATTTCTCTAATTGTTTTAAGTTAAGTTTAAGAACTGACCAATAAAAATACTACTTGTCTAGATTTTCACAAAGAAATAAATATAGTAATAATCCGTCTTACTTATAAATGTAAACTATCTATAGTACCTGGTAATAGAGCGTGATTAACGAAAAAGTTTACTTATAAACCGTGACTCTTTATTACACCTTTATTTCTTAGGCGTCAAGTTAGGACAGGCCCAGAGGCTGTTTAACACTTGACTAACGCGTTATACCAAATATTTCAAAATGGCGGGTCTTTCACATATAATCCAACGCATATTCGAGGTTGACAGAAAAATTTAATACTTATAACGTTTTTCCTTGAAATTCTTCATCCCCATCGTGTTTAAATTGACTCAACACAGTGCAACGCGGTGTTTGTTCTCAATTTTCGATGTCAGTTATCCAAAAATTACATGCTTTATCTATTTTTTGACATCTGTGAAGCCAATGCAGCCATATGAAAAAAATAAATGAGGGTGTTCGTTAACAATTCGGTAAACTAGTTAGTCATATCTTAGTATATGTTAACTATTTTAGTTGCGCGTTTAGTAAGCTATTAAAAAAATCTAATAAGACTGAAAGAATTTAGTGTGAACTGTTTTCATCAGATAGAGTACTATATAATGGTGGTTATTCTGAAACGACAAAACCGATTGACATCTGGGATTATCACAATACAAAAATGGCGGCTATCGTCTTTTTTGACAGTGGGTTATTCTGAACGCACATCTGTTGGAATTGTTGACTGAACAACTGTTGATATTGAAACAAGCGGTCAAAGCATGTTGTTTAGATTACAGATAGACTCGGTTTGACTTTTTCTTCGACAAATATTTAGATATTCGCTTAAAATGGCACAAGAAAATGCAGCTTTGGCTTTAGTTGAATATTTAGAGGAAAATGACAGATTGGAAGTAGGATTTTTATTCATTAACAGCACATTTGTAAAACTTTTAAAAATGAAGTATCGATGTTTTAATTTTTTTATGGTTTTGTCCTAGGTATGCATATAGTAGGTATTTATAGAAGGAATTTGAGAGAAGTGACAAACCCATTTGATATTCCTGAAATTAGATTTATTGAAGTAATACAGAGTTGACCGAAATATGGCGAGATTTTTAATCAACATCATTAAACCTCATGTCTGTGGATATACAAAAAGAGCTATAGGTACCAATCGAAATAAAGGTTCTCACAACTTTGAATTTCTACGGCCAAGGATCTTAACAAAAGGCAGTGGCTCAAGACATAAACGTATCAATGTCACAACCTTCAGTGAGCCGTCACATAACAGAAATAAGTTACATTATCACATTTAGACATTATTAATGACATTTTAGACATTATTAATGAGTAGATGGTAGATATTTATATAAAATAGTAAAGATTGAAGCGCGTAAACAACGGTATTCGCATGTGCATAGAACACACTAACCATAGAACACACTAACTACGCATGTGTTCGAATGTTTTGAAGTGTGAAGCACAGATAAAATAGAAGTGTCTGAAGACATAATCTGTGGTCTGAAGTTAGTTACGATTGTTTTTGACCATGGACAAGGCAAGGCAATTGCATGTTCAGAATTACCAAAACGTGTACTATTGCGTGACGATTGATTTGACAAACAAAAACAACTATTGTGATTGGATTCATGTCGATACAACGGTAGTCATTTCAGAATAACCACCATTATGTAAAAGAATCATATTGGATCATCTCACTTAGATAGCTTCTAGGAATTCAAACGTGAAATCAATTTGGTATGTTAAATTTAACATTCAATAAATTTGTTAACTCATTGAAAAGGCATGATTGGTACAATTTTGTACAAGTGCAAAAAGTGTACACTAGGTCATATGATTAAGCATAAACTGTAGATGTGCCTTGTGATAAATAAAGAATAGTTTTTTTTTCATTTATGGTTTTCAATATTTCTTCTATCTGAGATTGAGATGTAAATATATCTCATTATAATAATCTCAGAATATTTTTTTATGAGACCACAAGGGAAAAATCCATAAAATAAAAGAAAGACATTGAAATTATTCATAAAGTCATACTTTTATTAAACAGTACAAAATAACATGAAAGAAATGCAATATAAATTAATCTTATTTTGTTTTCAGTGTTCATAAAAATATATATATAATGTAAAATACTAAAGAGAAAGGCAATTGTGGATTCACAAATCCAGGCCCACGAGCACAGGCGACCAGAGTAACAGCCAGACAGAATAGGCGAGCCACATGGGCTTGCGACCATGTATGCTGGATTAAGGGGTCGCTTTATGACTCAAGTCACGCTCACCACTCACCCACCTACCTCCGACTGATACTCCACTCCCCTGCACAACCAGTAATTACAGTTGACCCGCAGTAATCTAATAAACGTTTTGAAAGTCGTTGGATTAGAGAGTATTGCCACAAATTTCTGTAATCCGGAACATTTTGAAAAAGAGTTCCTTGTAATCTGATAAAATTTTTAGTTAGCAGCAAACTTCTTGAGCCGTTCAGATAGAACACTCAAAGTTGAGTGTCGGATGTACCTGAAGTTGCAGATTATGGCGTTTTACACACCAATCTCACAAAATATCAGTTATCATACAGGTGCCTTTTTAGGTTATATTTTCATTGAAAGACAATGATTAGGCAGTGGAGTAAATAATGCTCTTTGACCTTTTATTGCAAACTTTTGAATATTTTTTTCAAATTAACCTGTTTTTGGATGCATATTGTCACCAGATATTATGTCAACTGATATAATAGATACGACAGAAACAAATAGAAGAAATCTTACCACAGATAAAATAGAAAAGATACTGTCAGAGCATTTTTCACCCGACTATTTTGCAGAGCATTTGGAACATACTCCTTCAATCTGAACACGACAGAGCGTCTGTTTCCAGTCATTCTGAACGCGCTTTTTGTTTTTCTTTCTCAAAGGCTCAAGAAGTTTACCAGAATCTATACAACCTGTTCAAACACACATTAACAAAGATTTGGCAATTAACGAAAAGAGCTCTTTGGGAGGTATCTCACAATCGGGTTGTCTGGGTCACAGAGTAACAACTCCTTAAAGTAGTTGGACAGAGTTAACAAAGCGGCTTAATATGACCAATCCTTTAGTGTAAGCGGGTCTATTAAATGGAATGCACTACCTCCAGATGTTTGAGAACTTTCACTATAGGATTGAAAACAGCTTTGTTTTGTAGAGCAGCACTTGAAATGATCTTGAATCATTAAATGGCGCTATAAGAATCCCTATTATTATATTATACATAGGGGGCACCGGATTAGACAGGGACTGGATTACTGGGGGTCCACTGTAAATGATGGATGTGTATTAAAATTAATGTGGTACAAATTTTATAATTTTGAATCACCTACTCGTTAGATTTTTTCTCCCTTTCATTAAATACAACAATTTAATAACTATGGAAAATGAGACAATAATTATAGCAACCATGCATAACATTAATTTTTTGTAAATTCAAAAATAAAAGGTAAAAAAAACATTAACTTCATTCATCAACATTTTAATAATATTCAACATTCATCATAAGGACACTTCATAAAACACATGCAAGACATCCTAAACAGGGATTGTGAATTTTTTTTTTCTAAAATCCTTTAAATTAGCCTCATTGTATCTTTTGTCCCACCATTTGCTATGTAATTGCAAATATTTTTATAGGGTGTCTCAGTATCTGCGTCTCATCAGTATAATAAAATGACTATTTTTCTATATTACACATTAAAATTACATATTTAATATTATGTTATATTTCAAAGTGATTTAATTTTTTTATTTTATTTATATATTTTTAAAAAATAACATATTGCCCTTTACGAGAGTGCACAAAAACAAATCTTGATTAAACATAATTCACATCCAAGGATACAGATACTGCATTCAACTTAAAAATGTGTGAAATAGATTATTGAGCGATCTAAGTTTACAAAATATAAGATAGTATTTTTAGAAATATTTATCTTCATATTCCAAAAATACATAAAATCTAGATAGCTCATTTGCTATAGTATAATTAAAAATATTTCTTCTTTCCCCTTAGCGCTTTTGTCCCATTTCTATCGGGGTACGCTTTGACCATGATCCTGGAATTGGCGAGTCTAGTTATTATATTGAAACGACTGCCATCTGACCTTCGTAACCCTTAGAAAGGGGAACCAGACAAATTGGATCATGGCTACACATAGCTAGTGATATAAATCCGCACATAGATTTTTTGAAAATCCAGAGGTGCGTGCCCAGCCCGGGTTCGAACCGTCGATCTCACACATGTGAGGCGACGACCTTACCACTGGGCTATCACCGCTCTATAATTATATATAATTAAAATGATTATTGTATAAAAATTTGGAATGCAATAATCCTATCATTAGGATAATAACATACTTTCGCGCTAGGTTGGGAATTGGATTTTAATGTTAATTTATTTATTTATTTACAGAAGGGTGCTCCGGTCTAGAAAGGCACTAGGTGATAACCTGTCGCCTGTTCCCCAAATCCAACGCGAAATGATGTCGCGTGTGTACTCGATCCTGCCGTGCGTAACTCGGTAATTAGTTGCAAGCTAATTAAAGAACGTTACACAGCAGAATGAGGTACCCACGCCACACCATAAAACATTTATAAATTTATCATATGAAATATAAATTAATTGATATTACAGACAGGTATTAAAATAGTTTGAATTTGACTTACGTGTTTATTTGATAGTTTGACTCTAATTATAATTCAAGATTGGTATATACTTCAATAATTGACTATTAAATAATTTAAATAAAATAGATCGATGAATGCGCGGAATCGAAATGTGAGTCGAGCAGAGTGACGATCTACCGCTGGCCTTGGTTAAACTGAACGACGGGAACGCGATGTGCAGGATCTTAAATAGCCGGCTGACGTCCCCCTACTCCTTGAAGTGGGTGGTCAACTCGGCTGGTTGCACCCGCTACATCACCCCCCTGCCAGCTGGATAGCGCCACCCTGGTCCGTTCCTCAGCATTTCCTCTGATTGTCTGTAACAATGACATGTGTTTTTTTTAAATACAAAAAAATTTTATATTGGTTACCTGAAATGGCATTACATATATATATATATATATAGCAGTTTATTTTACTAATAAAAATTTAGAGGTCATATATTTATCATGTTCTTATTTCTATACTTATACATTTCTAAAAAAAAATATTGTTTATATTAACTTGTTCAATGTACTTTTTTATATGTACTGTAATTTGAACAAGAAGATAAAATTACAATTAAATTTACATTTCTATACAGCATTTTCTTAGTATACAGCATTTTCTTATTATACAGCATTTTCTTAGTATACAGCATTTTCTTATTATACAGCATTTTCTTATTTTGATTTGGTCAAGTTGGAATTTTATAAGATTTTATATTCAAATATTAGTTGCATATTGACCAAATTTTTCATCTATATTGAATACATATTACAATTACACAAAAATTAAAAATAGAAATTATTCAGGTTATAAAAATGATTAAAAATTACTCAGCTTAGAAATATTTGTAGCTGGTGAATCGCTCCGGGAAATATACTCGTCTTCCGGCTCTAGTGGTTGTATGTGGTTGCCGTTCTGGGGTGGCATCTGTAGTGTCATCTGAAGTGTCATCTGAAGTGTCATCTGGCGTAGTGGCTTGGTGCGTCTGTGGCGTGGACGTCCATCTCTGTTCTGTAGAGGTGGTGTGTCTACTGCTTGGTTCTACGCCGTAGTCTGTGTTCTCGTTCAGGAAGAATGCTGGTTTGAGTCTGTCCAATGATACTTGTTTGTTTTTACCATTAATTGTGATGGTAGCCGTTTTGTCATCCTTCTTTATTAACAAGTATGGTCCGTCATATGGTTTTTGTAGAGGTCGTCTCACAGCATCATGTCTTAAGAAGACATATTTGGTGTTTGCCATTTGTTTGTGCACAAATGTTTTTTTTCTCCCGTGATTTGCTATTGGGATAGGTCGGATTTCTGACATTGTTTGCTGTAGTTTATGTCCATAGGTGTTTTGCTCCTCAGGTGGTCCATCTTCGAAGAAGTCTCCGGGGAGTCTGAGGGTTGTTCCGTATGTCATCTCTGCTGGTGTATAGTCTGACCCCTCCTTGATTACGGTTCGTAGTCCTAGGAGTGTCAGTGGTAATGTCGTCGACCATGATATGTTTCCTGCGGCCATTAGTGATGTTTTTAATGAGCGGTGCCAACGTTCGATCATCCCATTCGATTGTGGGTGGTATGCAGTCGTTCTGTTATGTATTATTCCGAGCTTATTCATCAGTTTATTGAATAGTGAGCTTTCGAATTGGCGGCCTTGATCGGTCGTGATTGAATTCGGGACGCCAAATCTTGCTATCCAATTATACATGAGAGCGTCTGCAACGGTTTCTGCAGACATGTCTTTTAATGGGATCGCTTCGGGCCATCTTGTGTAGCGATCAATTATCGTCAGCAGGTATATGTAGTCTCTGGATGGAGTTAGCGGCCCCACCAGGTCTATGTGTATATTCTTGAACCTTCCATCTGCTGGTTTGTATTGTTTCAAAGGTGTTACAGTGTGGCGATGAATTTTCGAAGTTTGGCATTCGATGCAGTTGTTCACAACATTTTTTACTGTTTTGTCAATGTTGGGCCAAATATATTTATGTTTTAATAACTTTGATGTTGTTTTTACTCCGGGGTGACTTAATTTATGTACTGATAGTATTACTTCTTCTCGCATTGTGATTGGTACATATGGTCGTAACGTGTTGGTTGAGATGTCACACCATAACATTTTGTTAGTGTTAGGTATTGAGATTTTCTTTAGTGATAGAGATGAATTTTCCTGCATTTTCTTGAGCTCTTTGTCTGTGAGTTGTTCTCTTGCCATTTTAATATAGTCGATGTTTGATGTTATTTCTATCTCTTCGATTCTTGATAGAGTATCTGCGACTATGTTTTCTTCGCCTGATATGTGTTTGATGCGCGTGGTGAATTGACTTATATAATCCAGCTGTCTTTCTTGTCTAGGAGAGTTGAGCTTGATTTTATTAAAGGCGAAAATTAACGGTTTGTGGTCGGTGATTATTACAAAGTTTCTTCCTTCTATTTGTGGTCTGAAATATTTAATCGCCTCGTAGATGGCGGTGAGTTCTCGGTCATACGTACTGTACTTTTCTTGTGCGCTATTAAATTTTCTGGAGAAAAATGATATAGGTTGCCAGCTGTTATCCGTTTTTTGTTGAAGTGCTGCGCCCATGGCGTGATCTGATGCGTCGACCATTATTGCTATCTCTGCCGAGGAGTTTATGTGTACGAGTAGTGCGGCTTGTGTCAAATCTTGCTTACATTTGTCGAACGCTTTTTTTAATTCAGTTGTCCATTGTAGTTTTCTTTTATCATTTTTGGTGTACCCTTTTAATTGGTCGAATAATATTTTTTGCGTTTCGGCTGCGTTTGGCAAAAATTTTCTATAAAAATTTAGCATGCCCATGAAACGTCGGAGTCCTTTTGCGTCCTTTGGGGGTTCAATTTTTATTATTGCTTCCACTTTTTCTGGTATTGGTGTACTTCCGTTTTTGTTGATTCGGTAACCCAAAAAGTGTACTTCTTCTACGCCGAATTTGCATTTATCCTGGTTGATAATTAATCCGTTTTCGGATAATCTTTCGAAAAGTTTGTCGAGATGCTTCTCATGCTCGTTTATGTTTCTGGAGGCGACCAGAATGTCATCAATGTACGTGAAGACGTATTCTAGGTCCCTTGTTATGTTATGTAGATGTCGTTGAAATGTTTGTGCGGCGTTGGACAGTCCTGGTGGCATTTTCGTGAATTCATACAGTCCAAATGGTGTTAGTAGGGCGGTTTTTTGGATGTCTTCTTCTTCCATGTTTATTTGGTTATATGCTCTTGAGAGGTCTATTTTAGTGAATATTTTTGCATCGTGTAGTTTATGTGAGAAGTCTTGAAGTTGTGGAATCGGGTACTTGTCCGGTTTTGTTATTGAATTTAGGCGTCGGTAATCTCCACACATTCTATAATTTCCATCTGGCTTTTTTACCATATGCAAAGGGCTTGACCAATTGCTTTTCGAAGGGCGACATATTCCCTGTTCGATCATATATGCGAATTCCTTTTTTGCTATTTCTAATTGTAATGGGTTGAGCCTTCTCATTTTGGTTGTGACGGGTGGTCCTCTGGTTTGAATGTGATGAGTAATATTTGTTTTTGATCCTTTTTGTGCCATATCTGCTCTTGTTAAACTTGGGTATTTTCGTATAATTTTTTGGAATTTTGATGTTGACTGTACCGTTGCTATGTCTATAACACTTGTTCTATAGACGGTTCCTTTGCTTGTCAACCCTGTTTTTTTATCAATGAGTAATTTTCTTTTTAAGTCCACCAATATATCATAATTGGTTAAGAAATCTGCCCCTATGATCGGCTTGGTTACGTCGGCGACTATAAATTTCCATTTGTGATTCCGGCGTAATCCGAGATTTAAATTGATAATTCGGTGTCCATATGAAGGTATTATTGTTCCATTTGCTGCGTAAATAGGAGTGATGATACTGTCTGTAGCGATGGTTGCCTTGTCGTTTTTTAGGTATCTTGGTATGATGCTTATTTCGGCTCCTGTGTCGATAAGGTATTGCACGCCCGTGATTATATCTGGTAGAAAGAGACGATGCTTCATTTGCGACGGTGTTGTCTCACACACCTGTCGCATTTTTAGTTTTCCGGATGGTTATAGGTGCAAGGCTGTCGACAGTATTTTGCTTGACTTCCATATTTTTGATGTGGTATACATATATCCAGCGGCTTGACGTTATCGTTATTATTATTACACATTTGCTGATAGTTATTATTATTATTATTATTTGACATTTGTTGGAAGTTATTGTTATTATAATTGTATTTAAAATTGCGTTTGTTTTGCCGATTATAATTATTATTATTATTATATTTTTGATATCTATTTGGGCTTGTGGATCTTGATCTTGAATGGTCGCGTTGATTATTTCTGTAGAATGGTCTTGATTGCCTCTGTTGAATTTCAAGTCCCATTATTTTGTCGGTTAGCATTTGTATTTGTTGCTGCATGGTACAAAGTAGGTTTACTGTGCTTTGGTTGCTTGTTGCTGAGTTGCTCAATGAAGAAGTTGATGGTAGGTTTACTGCTTGAACGTCAGTTCTACTGTTGACTTCCATTATTCTGTCTGCTGTTGTGGCTAGTACTGTGACGTCATCTGTATTAATGGCTGAAATTATTTCTTGTATACGATGAGGTAGTCGTTCTATCCATAATCTTGTAATTAACGTGTTGTTATTTAATGTTGGTCCAGCTAGGCTTTTCATCCTTCGCAATAGTTCTGATGGTGTCTTGTCTCCTAATTGTATTCCATGGAGTAATTGGGTGAGTCTTCTCTCTTCAGACTCTTGTAGACGGTTCAGAAGTGTGAGTTTGAGGTTTTTGTATTTATCCATACTTGGCGGAAATTGTATGACGTCAGCGACGCATGACATGGTTTCTGGATCTAATGCGGCTAATACATGATTATATTTGGATTCATCCTTAGTTATTCTTGCGTTTGAAAATTGGGCTTCTATGGTGAAAAACCATAATTGTATCTGATGTCTCCATACGCTTGGCAATTTGATGTTTGTTGAATAAATTTCGGTTGCTTGGTCTTGTGACGATTGTTCTGTATTTTCTTTGTCCATGATGTTCATTTTATCGTATAACATTTGATGTGAGTTATATTCTTCAAGTTGTATTACAGTTTATAAATATGAATAAAAATAAAAAAAAATATTATAACTATTTTTTTTAAGAAAATAAAAAATAAAAATATTTTTATAGTTGTTTTAAACTAAAATATAATTTTTTGTGTTTTATTTATTATGATATTATCAGTATATTATAATTGAAGTTGCTTTGTTTTAATTGTATGAATTGTAAATTGTACATATTTTTAGAGTTTATTTTTGTTCGATGCTTATAAAGTCTCTTGTTTGTGGACGTTCCTATACGTATATATGTTTGTTGTTATTGTGATTAGGTAACTATATTTAAAAAAAATTAAAAAAAATAATTTATTTTTTATTTAATATATTCAGCGTAAAGTATTTAAATGCTTTGTTTTTAAATAGGATATAATTTTTCATTAAATTTAAATGTATATTTGATTTAATAATTTAAAATGAATAAATGTTTAAACGTTTTTAATCTGAAATAAAAGTACAAGTTATGTATATATTATCAATGAGATATATTATATTACGTTTCGCTGGCTAACAAATGTTGGTGGCGAATAGTCCTAGATTCATGCGTGATTCGTCGCGGTGTTAGATTTTGGTATTTCGTTTTTACGCCTACGTACCCGGTATTGTCTCGGTGTACAATGTCGCGGAGTGGAATATATTTTTCGATGATGTTTACTTGATATTTCTATAGATTATTAAATTATGTTATGATTTCGTATTTAATATTCGTTTTTTTATACTTTTGTTAATATGACTGCGTTCGTACTTTATTATTATTCGATATAATATTTCTATTTTATTTTAAAATAAATATTTTTGTTACATTTACATTTATTATCTTTCTTATTTTTTGTTTCAAATGTGCACGGCACTGTACGCTCAATGGAATATGATTATTGTATGTACTTCGAATATATTTAATGTTTCGTTTCGAGCTTCGATTTCGTGATTTTTTTCGTGGAGAATATTTTTATTATTATTACCTCGGTTACATATTTTAAATTTACACTATAGGATTCTACCTATTTCATAAGTAGGTATCAGATAATGTATTCCGATTGATGTTCGGGAAGATATTATTATTGTAATTTTTTACAGGATATTTTTTTTTGGATATATTTTTACTACCGCAAAATAATATTAAAATAATATTTTTGGTTAATTTTGTTACATGTTTTTATTATCGCGATAAAAATGTGCGCGTCATGGTAAACAAGTTTTTTTTGTGACATTTTTTAGACAATAATTTTATTTTACATTCCGTGTAACATTTATGCGTTATTTTTAAGCAATAATACTAAAATTTATTTACCTACGTATTTACTTTACAGGTTAATAATTTGTCTTGTAGGTATTTAAAAATAAGGATTTGACGTGAATTTTTAGATAGATATTTTATTTTTATTTCTGCAATGATTTTATGTTACTGCAAATGAATTTACTTTGGCTTTTTTAAATAATAAAATGTGGTTTTTACTTATCTTTTTATGCGTGCTGTTTTTGCGCATAATACATGCTTCTTTAGGTTCTTTATTTTTATATTTTTATCTTTTTTAAATCTCCTTTAGTTTTTTTTGGTATTCCTTCCGTTATTTTACCTCCGTTTGGTAGTTTTTTTGGTCCGTTTTAGCGTAGTATTAGAAACTATTTATATGCTTTACTTATCTATTTCGTCGATTTTTTGGTTTTTACAATGTGCGCTGTGTACGGGCCTGCGCACGGTTATGAATTTAAATTATTACATGTTTAAAGTTACCCGTAGGGTTCAGTCTAACCAGGTCCAATAACCGAAATAATTATTATTCAATAAAATTTTAATCTCTGTCGTATGAGTTTAGAATGTGCAAAGTGACTAGATAATTGTTATTGAACGAATATTATAATTTGTTCCTGATAACAGATTATCGTTTGTTACACAAAAAAAATTATTATCACAAATTAAAAATCGACAAAATTGCAACAGAGCTGGGGCTTTACCAGTTTTACACACTATCTTACAAATATTATCTTTACACAACAAATATACCTGTTCTGCACGTTCGGTGGTCACCAGTTTTCGCGCTAGGTTGGGAATTGGATTTTAATGTTAATTTATTTATTTATTTACAGAAGGGTGCTCCGGTCTAGAAAGGCACTAGGTGATAACCTGTCGCCTGTTCCCCAAATCCAACGCGAAATGATGTCGCGTGTGTACTCGATCCTGCCGTGCGTAACTCGGTAATTAGTTGCAAGCTAATTAAAGAACGTTACACAGCAGAATGAGGTACCCACGCCACACCATAAAACATTTATAAATTTATCATATGAAATATAAATTAATTGATATTACAGACAGGTATTAAAATAGTTTGAATTTGACTTACGTGTTTATTTGATAGTTTGACTCTAATTATAATTCAAGATTGGTATATACTTCAATAATTGACTATTAAATAATTTAAATAAAATAGATCGATGAATGCGCGGAATCGAAATGTGAGTCGAGCAGAGTGACGATCTACCGCTGGCCTTGGTTAAACTGAACGACGGGAACGCGATGTGCAGGATCTTAAATAGCCGGCTGACGTCCCCCTACTCCTTGAAGTGGGTGGTCAACTCGGCTGGTTGCACCCGCTACAATACGATTACATGAAAATTCTTCGAAACACAATTGTTCGAATGCGCAATTGTACGAATAACAATTTTTCGAAAATCAGTTATCAGAATGACAATTGTCCGAAAGCAAATTATTCGAACTAACATTTGTTGGAAAACCAATTGACCGAATTTAATATATTTTTGTGTCATTATGTTGCCTCCTTTGACATATTTGTTGCCAGTACTTAACATATATTCAATGAAGACTCTTATTACTTGTTGTATTATTGTTGGGTAGGTATGTATGTTTGCACATTTTTAATAATTGATGTTTGTCAGCGCGGTGCGTCGCCATGTTGTTTATTCCATAGATTTTTATTATACATAATATACTATGTAGATGTAATACTCTGTGCAAAAAGTGAGTCATGGAATATCGCGCGTTTGACGTTTTGGTTGACAACATATTTCAGTTTTCCTTACATTTCAACACATCCTAAATAACTTTCTGTAAATCTAAATAAACAAAGTGTTTTTTTATGACAAATAAATCCCAAAACAATTCACATTAGTCGTTATTCTCTATGGAAAAACGATGTAGGTACTAAAACGTCTAAAATCCTCCGGAAAAATGCCTCACTTCGATTCATACAAAATTCTCATCTAGTATATTATAATAAAAATCTATGGTTTATTCGTTTCACAATACTATCAACATGACGTCATAAAAATTAGAACAGTTGTAATTTCTGATAATTGTGTGTTCGGAAAATTGTTTTTCGAAAAAATGTGATTCGAATAATTGCCATTCGTAAAATTGATTTTCGTAAAATTGAGCATTCAAATAATTGTTTTTCGAATAATTTTTCTGTCACCATAACATACTACATGCTCTTAGAGATTTGATATGTTCAAAGGAAAAATCATTGCGAAAATTATATTAAAAATGGTTTCCTGAAAACAAAGTGTTAGATGTTTTCATATTATGTTTGACATTTTCATATTTTTCATAGCCTTGGCACATAGATAGTTATGTAATAATAATTGACTCTATATAAACAAAAAAAACATATTGCAGTATCCACTATAGCAAATTGAAGAAAAAAATATGTTCTCAGATTAATAGAATTTATTACAAATTAACTAGAACTAGTTGCATGTAACACATGACTGTCGATTGCGATAGTCTGTATAATTGAAGAATACGTACCAAACTATTAACACATAAATACAAATTAATAAATATTTTAAGATTTTTTGTTTTCTGTATAAAACATGTATGTAGGTATGTATGTCAGGATAGGATAGGTCAGTCTGTTTTTCCTACCCCAGAATATGAAAACAGCATGATGGTATGTATGTATGTTCGGAGATTAAGTATCAAACTATTAAGTCTTCTTAGATATTGAGTATAGGTGACTGCCATACAAATTGTATGAATCAATGTCATCAATAAATTCAATTTTTATAAAATATGTTAAAAAAAAATTTAGATGTACTACTACAATGTTAATATTTTTTATAGAAAATTAAATTATCTAGTTGGGGTGTTTCGGCTTTTTTCGAAATTTTTAAAAACTTTAAATTAAAACTTAAAATTTTTAAAAAATAGGCAGTTAAACACATAAATTTATCATAAAAAAAAATTTCTTAAAAAAAAAATGTTTGACAAACTTAGGAATTTTTTTGAAAAAATAAATGAGAGATTTTGTATTTGTCTATACCAATTTTCAGGATTTTAGTTTTTATAGTTTTTGAGATGTATGGAAAATAAATTCACAATTCAAAATTTTTTGTTTCACCCATGACTGAAACAAAAATTCAAAATTCTAAGTATAAAAGTTTTGTGTTTGACGATTACACATTCGAAACTATTAGCGAGTTTGTGTACCTCGGTACTATGGTGACAACAATGTCTCGACCGAAATTAAAAGCCGAATAGTGTCCGCAAATCGGTGCTACTATGGGTTGCAGAGGCACATGAAGTCTTGTCACCTCACCAGAAAAACTAAAGTCCTCCTCTATAGGACTCTTATTCGGCCAGTACTCTCATATGGATCAGAATGTTGGGCAATCGCTAAATTTGATGTAAGAGCCCTTGAAATTTTTGAGAGGAAGGTGCTGAGAAGGATCTGTACGGTCCGACTTGTGAAAATGGAGTGGCGTATCAGGCACAATATGATCTGTACAAGGAGCCTACCATACTGACAGAAATAAGAATAGGAAGACACACGTCCAAAGAATGAGTGAGTAGGACGTCCCAAGATGAATCATGAATGGTGCACAGGGGGGACAAAGAAAAGTTGGAAGGCCGAAGCTCCGATGGTTGGACAGAGTGGTGAACAGCATCGGCGTCCATAACTGGCGTAATGCGTCGCAAGATCGACAGTCATGGAGGCGGGCTCTGCAGGAGGCTAAGACCCGACCTGGGTTGTGGAGCCACAGATGATGATGATGAAGTATAAAAGTTTTGTAGGCCTATAACTATCTATATATTCTGAAATTTTGGGCTCTGTAAATTGAGCGGATCAAAAGTTATTAGGGGGGGGGACACATGGACACACATTAAATGTTCTACACCAAATTCTGAGTAAATCCATATATATATAGAATCCATACATATATGCTGCGAATCCTCTAAGTTGGTGTTTTTTGACTTCAAAGTTGAAAAAACTGTGAAAAATATAAACCATACATACAAATCTCGCGTATCCTGGCTTGATACTTTGTTTGTCTTTGTTGAACAAATCGACAGTTGGATTATGAAAAAATTAAGTACATATAATTATTAGTTCTATTTAATTTTTTCGCAAACGCGACTCCCATTCACCGGTATCGCTTTATGCTGAGCATCGTCAGAATGGTGAACAATAGTGATGAAGACTAACTATATGTTTGAGAAGTACTTACATGTTTTGTAATATTTAATATTGTTTCGTATTGTTGTTTTGATGCGTGTATATATGCATGTATATATGTATAATATACTATTGTCTCAATAGCCTCACCTTAAGACAGGCGAAGCCGTTTAGGTGAGGTTATGATGATTAAAAAAGAGAGAGAGGAGGAAGTTAACTTTAATTTCATTGTTTTTTTGTACTATGTTTTGTAACTTTTTAGTTTCTTATCTTTTTTTCTTGTACTGTGAAACAATTAATATCGCAAGTCTCCAGAATGAGGCAACTTATTATTGAGTGCATGTTAAATTAATATATGACATAGTACCTGTTAGTTCCCCAAGAAGTAATATGAAATTAAAAATAAAAGGTTTTTAATAACTTTGTATAAACCACATTATCAATTGAAATTATGCGACTGGTTTCGGAACTAACCATCAGGCTGATTTTCAACCAAGTTCAATTTAAAATTTGCCTGAAGAGGGAACAGTTATTTTTTTAATTGTCAATACTGACGGTGTTTAAGATGCAGAACTCCATTATAAACAAAAATTATGGTTCTACATATATATTTTCCTTATACTGCCTAACCCCTTTATCAACTGGTCTAGTTGATAAGATGATAATAGGCTCATTTAAAGTTATTGGGTGCCGACCCACAGCAGTATTGTGTTACATAAGGATCACGATCAAAAAAATAGAAAAAAAATTTCAGAAAAAAAATCATGATCATAGGCCTAATAGTTTAGCTACAGTTATGAAGTTTAGTCTGAAATCCGATTTTTATTTTATTCAAATTTCACAAAAGTTTAAATATTTTTGGAATCACCGAATATAACTGAACATGCATAGGGGTTAAATCGATAGATATTAAAGTCCCCTACCGCTCTCCTTCAGATGATCCACCCCCCCCCCCCCCCCTATGTTACACTGTGTATTATTTTATTGTATATATTTGTGTGTACAGAATTTAATATCTGGCTTACCCATAAGTTATACTTATCAAATATATCTCATTCATAAAGAGTTATTATTCTTGTCCTATTTTAAAAGTCTTCTTACATAAAAATAACTAACCTTAAGTTTATTTGTCATTTCAATAGAAAAATATATTTATATATATGTATCATTATATGAATATTTTGTAACTATCGGTCACAAGTCAACAATGTATGTTTAAATTTTAATTAATATAATTGATGAGATTCAACAACTTCTCTTTTAACAACATTTCCGTGGAAATCAATGTCCTCTATGGAAATTTCAATGTGATTTGTGTGTGCACTATCTCCGTTTGCCGATCGAATGTCCAATTCCTCTTCTTTGATCAGGGTGTTACGAGGTGGTAAGATTTTCACAAAGCTTTCTATTATTCTAGTCGGCTGTTTAATATCTTTTGACTTTTTTACTTTCGGTTCTTTTTTTGTTTTGACAGATTGTTTTTTACTCTTGCGGCTTTTTTTGGGTTTCTTCTTGGAATTCTTGATTTTCTTGAAATCAGTGTCAACTTTATCGCTGGGACTTTGCTTCTGTATTGCAAGGATTGAATCCAAACAGACCGAATCTTGCTCGTCGCTTTTTAGTAAAATATAAGAGGCTATTTTTTCTGCGGTCTCCTCATTGCACTGTACAAGTCTGTAATTGTTGTCTTTTGAAGAATCATCTGTATCAACAGTTTTCTTTCTTGAATTCCTTTTTCGTATACTCTTTGTACTGTCAGTAGAGTTGCCTAATGAATCACAGAATGGGTTTAAATTTAATTTGTATAGACCATCATCGGTTAAGTAATACCTGAAAATAAAAAAAATATATAAAACTTGATAGAATCAGAAAGTTAAAAGAAAGGAGTTTTCAATAGATGGACTTAGTAATTATTCATTGTTTGCAAGCACAAGATATCTTGGTATTGAAAGGATATTATATACATCTTCTTGTTTCATGAGAAAGCGTGTCTCTCTAGCTGGCCGGCTTGTGATGCCGGGCTCCAGCCATTCTTCCATCATTTATGTGGTCTGCCTCGCAGTTTATTGAAGTATATTTGTTGGGAGACAATTTTAGGTAACCTGCTGTCTTCTATTCTTGCCACGTGATCCTACCAGAATTGTCTTCGGCTCCTGCACCATCTGACAATATCTGTAACGTCGCAGGTTTTCTTTATTTCTATGTTTCATATTCGGTCCATGAGAGTGACCCCTACGATGGAGCGCAAGGTTTGCATTTGCATCGTCTGGAGCAGGTTTTGTAGAAACTGAATAAAAGGAAAGTGAATCAATGGATGGCAAATCATAAGTCCTGTAGGTGTCTAATTTTATAGTTTTTCCACAGAGATAAAGCCCTGAGCAGGAAAGGCTCCGTCTATGGCAGCAAGAAGCCCCCGATATAACTTCGGCTGCCCTAAGGAGAGTCTTCCCCCAGACTACAACGTAGAGAGGCATACGTGGAAGCCACTAAACAGACTGAGGACGGGCATTGGGAGAACGCTGGATAACTTGTCTACATGGGGCTTCCTGCAACAGGGAATACCAATGACATGTGACTGTGGAGAGTAGCAGACCACCGCACATCTGTGCAGCTGCCCCTCAAGTCCAGTCAACTGCACCATGCACGATCTTATGGTGGGCAATGATTGTGCTATCGATGTTGCTAGGCACTGGCAGAAGATTGTATAAATGGGTAGCTGACATGATAGAAGAAGAAGCTAAGGTATGCAGGGATATCAAAAGAGTACTTTTTATTAAACGGTACGGAGTACGGACTGAGGATGAATGCTAGCAAATCAAAGGTAATGGTCTTTGAAAAGTGTGAAAGCAGAACATCGTGTCAAATAAAAGTAGAGAATGAATGGCTTGAACAAGTCGACGAATATGTTTATCTGGGAAGCATGTTCCAACGGAATGGACGGCCTGATAAGGATATTGAAAGAAGAGTTATGGCAGGAAACATAGTGAATGGAGCACTTAAACCAGTTATGAATGATCGTAACGTATCAAAGGAAGCTAAAGTTGCCATTCATAACGCAATTGTAGTGCCAACCTTGATGTATGCAAGTGAAACCTGGACATGGCAGAAGTCGCATGAAAGTAGAATAAATGCAGTGGAAATGAGATCGTTAAGAAGAATTTGTAATAGAACGATGTATGATAGAGTTAGAAATGAGGTCACTAGGAAAGAATGTAAGATGAAGAAAGATGTAGTAACTAGAATGAAAGTTAACACACTTAGATGGTTTGGTCACGTAGAAAGAATGAATGAAGAACGCTTGACGAAAAAAATATATAAGGCTGACAGGAATGGAAAAAGAGGTCGGGGGCGCCCAAGAAAAGGATGGCACGACCATGTGAATGATATTCTGAAAGAAGGAAATGTTAGAAGTCTGAACAATAGAAGAACATGCATGAGACGTAGCATGAATGTTGACGAGGCGGTGAATGTATGTCAAGGGACATGGCGTGATGGTATGTATGTATGTATGTATGTACTTTTTATTAAAGGACAAAAGAATAATTTTTTTGGCAAGATATGTTTTTTTTTTATAAAATTTTGAAGGGAAGGCTCATTTTGTCAAAAAATTGCCTAGGAATCATAATGTTTATGCCGATAGTATGATTATATCTGTTCCAAGGAGTTTTGAAAAAAAAATTAAGTTAAGAGAGTTCTGGGGAAGCCTGATAACAATAGTAATAACAGGACTATCAGAGATTATAATTTTCATCAATTGTACTGCTCTCTGAATTAATAATTATCATAAATGTTATTAAAAAAAAAACTTACTTGAATCTTGGCATATTAGATGGTAGTTTATATTTGTGCTGTCTTATGAGGTGCTTGGTGAGAGCAATTCCACGAGAATATCCATGATCACAATAATGACATGCGTATATCCTTCCTTCCAATCTTCCCAACCACTTTCTTCCTTTCTTATCGTGTCGATTTAAATGGTCCACCAAATCATTCTTACCAACGCATCTGAAAAATAACTGCATTGTACAGATTTGTATTTCAAATACAAATAAATTGTCTAGATGATATATCATTGGGATAGGTATTCAATTTGATTCGACACTTAGAAAATGAAAGAAGGAAGAAATTGTTGAAGTTTATTAATTTTTCAGTACCCAAACAGTCATCAAATATGATAGCTAATAAGCATGGTTAATACCTTATAATTTTGTCATCTTTGTAAAAATAACTTTGTACCATTAAATTTATAGAAAAACTTGGACAACCACTTTCAGGTATAAATTTAATTTAATTGTATCATTTACAATTTGAATTTATACATGAACAACTTCTTTTATTCTTTTAAGTGTCAGTACCGTGAAGGTACGATACTAATGAAGGTATGTGGTCAGTATGTGGAACTTCTTCTGAAGAATAAAATATCTAAACACCTCATCAGTAAATCTTCTTATATGGGGAGTCTCTATCCTATCTATTCCTCCAAGGGCCTGACAAATATTTGTTGTGGGTAATAACAAATATTTGCCAGGCAAATATTTGTATTTTTACCTTTAACTAATATGTCCTGGGTATAGGATATTCTAAGATAACAAATTTATAATATTGTATGAAGAAATCTAATTAAAAATATGCCACATCTCTTCTGTGCGCTTGATAGTCTGTATGATTTGGCTCCACACTATAGTAAATATATGTCAAAATAATGTGTCACCAGAAATAACATCGAGATTGCCTGAATCAAAGAAAAAAATTCTTCCATTTTGAGGGATGATTGAGCCAAGATATTTGAAGGAATTACTATCTCCCTATCATAAATTTTTATTATTATACATAAATAAAAGCTGACTTACTCATAGGAGCACAGGTGACATTTTAATGGTTTGTCGTTGACATGAATGCGTCGAATGTGAGTGATCAACGTGGAACGCGCCGTGAATGACAGCATGCACTTCTCACATTTATGTGCACATCTATGATATCTCATATGGGAATT
Organism: Molanna angustata; assembly: GCA_963576475.1. NCBI lineage: Eukaryota > Metazoa > Arthropoda > Insecta > Trichoptera > Molannidae > Molanna > Molanna angustata. The sequence continues at coordinate 11,181,752 of OY754977.1, read as the reverse complement.
CAGCAAAGTCAAACTTCCGAAAATGCTTGGACACTCTGTGCATTTGTATTCCGATAACTTTGCCTAAAAATAAAACCAAAAACACCCGACATATTTAAATGAACAAGATGATATCAATTTTGCCAATTTCACCAACGAAAAAAATCAAATTTTTAATATGTGCAGTACAAAATGTTATTTCATATACTTCTGCTTAGTGACAAATACATTTGAACACAATACAGTCTCTTATAAACATATTGTTGACTATTTCCTTTGCATTTTATATTCATAATCATAAGTTGAGTGTCATCAAAATCAATGGTGAGTTTCGGTGAGGTACTGCGCATGCTCCATTCAAGGATTTGAGCTTCTAATGAGTACTTAGTTGATATTTGATTGAATGTTCCTCGGAGGAGTCCATTATTGTAATTTTTAAGTGAATTTTCTTATCAACGTTGTAAGGAATGGGCTGATCCATTAAAATATGAATCTAGTTCAATAGCACGATTTGTAACAGAACGATGTATGACAGAGTTCGAAATTATGATAGACAATTAGATAGCCTGGAAATCTTGGAAATCAGAAAAAACGTAAACATGAGAAATAATATAATTAATAATCAAACACAATTCCCTAATAACCCTATATTGAATATTTTCCCAATACAAAATTTAATTAACCAATAACTTCATTGCACCCCCCACCCTAATAAATAGTTTAACCCAGCCCACACTCCACCCATTATGTTTACCTTAAGTCTATATTATTTTATTGTATTTTATTTTAGTATACTTTGTAATCTACTGAGGAAGGGAACTTTGTTCTCGTAACATGTAGAGGAATTTTTATTCATTTGAATAAAAATTATAATTGTAGTGGTGTACACAAAGTTGTGTTTTATTTCATTTAATTGAGTTCGAAATTATTTATTTATTTATCGTATGGTTATATAAAAGTACATCACATTAATCTGTTCATTTAACACACTACATATAAATTGCAAAATATCTTGCATTTCAATTCTACATGCTCTTTGGTTATATGTATTTTACTTTTCAGTTGTTGCAAAGTTAGTTCGCCTCCTCGTGGTGCACCCTGGTTAACACTAAATGAACTAACACATCGGTCGCCAGACAATAACTACATCAATCTCCTGGCGTACATCACATCACACAACAACAACTGAAAAAGAGTTTGAAATAAAGATACAAGGAAAGAATGTAGGATGAAGAAAGATGTAATTAACAGAAAGTTAACACATTGAGATGGTTTGGCCACTTCGGGAAAATGAATAAAGAACACCTGACAAAGAAAATATACAAAGCGGACAGGAATGGTATGAGAGGTCGGGGGCGCCCAAGAAAAGGATGGCACGACCATGTAAACGATATTCTGAAAGATGGAAATGTAAGATGCGTGAACAACAGACGAACGTGTATAAGACGATGTATGAATGTTGATGAGGCGATGAATGTGTGTCAAGATAGAAAAATGTGGCATTCGGCTCTTTCTGCCTACCCCGTGAGGGACATGGCGTGATGGTATGTAGTTCAATAGCCAGTGGAGACACAGTTTTTAATTGTATTTTCAGACTAAATCTGTGAGACAATATATATCATAAGTCTCCATCCAGAATATGGCAACCTATTATTGGATGTTTGTTAAACAATAGTTAGTAGTTCACTCGTCGACTGCCACGAACCCCGATCGGGGTTATTCGGCTAGTATAATGAACCGCCACGAACCCCGTTCGGGGTTTTGTTTCGATACATTTTGTATTCAGCAGTATTCGTCCGGCGTTTGAAGTGGATTGTCGTGTGTTTTGTGGCGTGATACTATACACTTATTTCAACTCCTAAAATGAGTGATTCACCGGGAAAGTCAAAATACTACCTCAATAAACATATTTTATATGTTGGCTACTCGGGTACAAATATCCAAAATATAAAGGCAGTCAACGGGTTAATAACAGTTAGTTGTTCGAGAAACAATACAATATAATAGCGATTGTTTTGAGCTCTTACACTTTAAGTTTGTTGGATTACAATGTAAAAAAAAAGAAATATTAATTAATGTAATATACCTGTCTGTCGCAGTGATCAACAAGTTTTTGTTTATTGGTGAATAAGCTACCACAATTGTAACATGCAAACTCTTTCTCCGACGTATGAAATTTTGTATGACGAAATAAATTTGTAATGTTAGGAAAACGCTTCTTGCAACCGAGCCAGTAACATGTGAGCGATTTTCCATTTTCTTGCTCTCCCAATGCGTGACATTTCACATGGTCAAAAAATTCCTGAAAAATATTAAATCAGTTTAATCAGTTGTTTAGATTTACAATGAAATCACAAAATCAATGAAGGATTTAATATTTAAAGTAATTTTAATTTACAAGGCTTGAGCAAGACGACCAATATATGTGTCTGGGAAGCATGTTTAATTGGAATGGACGGATTGATAAAGAGGTCTAAAGAAGAGTTATAGCAGGAAACAGAGTGAATGGAGCACTTAGACCAGTTATGAATGATCGCAACATATCAAAGGATGCTCAAGTTGCCATTCATAACGCTATCTTAGTGCCGACCTTGACGTATGCAAGTGAAACCTGGACATGGCAGAAGTCGCACGAAAGTAGAACAAATGCAATCAAAATGAGATCGCTAAGAAGAATCTGTAATAGATCGATGTATGACAGGGTAAGAAATAGGACATAAGGAAAGAATGTAAGATGAAGAAAGATGTCATTAATAGAATGAAAGTGAATATATTGAGATGGTTTGGCCACATGGGGAGAATGAATGTGGAACATCTGACGAAAAAATATACAAAGCTGACAGGAACGAAATAAGAGGTCGGGGATGCCCAAGAAAAGGATGGCACAACCAAATGAATGATATTCTGAAAGACGGAAATATAAGAAGTGTGAACAACAGAAAAAAATTAATAAGAGGATGTGTGAATGTTGAGAGGATGCAAAAATGCGGCGTCCGGAACTCTCTGCCTACCCCGTGATGAATATGGCGTGATGGTATGTAAGTATAAGGAGCCAAGGAAGAACAGATGACAAATGAGTTCAAGATGATCACTTTAAAATCGTAAGATATTATAAAACTCAATAAGATAATTATATCCATGATATAGGTTATCATGAGGGTTTTGATTCTACCGTTTGACGGGACTTGCCTCCCCAGTAGTCTTACTCAGTACACTTGCATCTGATACCAAATTTTCATCTAGAATTTTCACCTGTCACCTGCTTACATTCAAATTATCGACTATTATGATAAAGACATATCTTAATACCACATTATTTTCCGATAAAAACATAGGTTCTTAGGAAAAAGTTTGAGATTGCAGTAGAGAGTAAGGCACTGCTGACTATATTAATAATAATAATTAGAATTTATAAAGCGCCGTTTAGTGATACAAGATCACTCCAAGGGCGCTGTGGCTTATTTGTTGGCTCTACTAAACAAAGCAGTCTTAAGTAATTTACTGAAGGTGTCAACACTCTGAGCTCCATGTATATCAGGGGGCAATTTATTCCATTTTAAAGGCCCGTTCACACTGAAACTGCGATCATAGTAAGCCGCTTTATTGACTCTGTCCAACTCTTTTAAAGAGTTGGTACTCTGAGATCCCGATGATCTCAATGAGAGTTGTCTTCCTGATAGGACATTCTTTTGACATAGTTCTTGTATGTAGTGTGGAGCCAAGTCGTTCAGAGCCTTAAACACCATCAAGCACACCTTATAGTCTACTCGTTCTGGACACTTCAACCAGTGCAGTTCATTTAGAAGAGGAGTTATGTGACATCTTTTGTCAGCTCCATATATCAACCTCGCAGCTGCGTTGAAAACCATCTGCAGTCTATCCAGCTGATACTTGGGCAAACCAGCGTATATAGCATTACAGTAATCCAGCCGTGATACAACAAATGCATTGATAAGCGTTTTAGCTTCGCTTTTAGGTAAGCTGCGGCGGATACTTTTCAATTGCCTCAGATATTATGTTACAATTCATAAATAGGACCGTTCACATTTGATGAATATTGCCTACAGATAATAATAGGGTTTAAAAAAATTGTACTTCCACAGTGAGAAACGTTTTACCCTGATCTTAATATATAAAAATATCATGTCACAATGTTCGTACACGTTAATTTCCCAAACCATTCAACCAATTTCAATGAAATTTTCTGAATTTGAATGGTTGGTTCCGGATTGAAAGATAGGATAGTTTTGGACTCAATTTCTATCGAGAAAAAACAAGATTTATTATTCAACGAATAAGTTTTACAATAATAATAATAATTTAATATTTTCACAAATTTTGATTTCCCTTGTGGCGAGGATGTACCTCCCCATCAAGGATGCCATCTCGCTTGGACGATCTCGCTTCTCACGAAGATTGCCGAAGACGACCGAGAGATAGCGCATCATATTTCGTTCAACAAACGTGGCGAATGATTCGCTCGTCAGCCAAGCGTTCAAGCACAGTGTTCAATAATTATAATATTTTATCCCGACCCCAGTATCGCGGAGCAATAATTTGAAATAAATTTGTTAACTTTTTAATCTGAAAATATAATCAATCTGAGTAAGTTTTCTTTTATTATGAAACCTATCATCACTCTAATATTTCAATTCTAAATAAATGACTGAGTAAAACAATTGCAATATCTAAAAATAGTTGTATGTGTTTTGGGAGATGATTTAGAACACGCAATTTAAACTCGCAACCTTTTCTGATTTCTTATTAATATACTAATTAAATATACAGCTTCCTCCCAACTCACATTACCTCTATAATTGGTGACCCACGACAGTTTTAATATATTTTTTTGAATTTTTTAGCACATTTTTTTAGCAAATTTTTGTTACATGTTTTGTTCAAAAAGAAATAATTATCATTTTAACATTGTGCATTCTTTTATATTCATCGCTATTATCTTTGATTGGTGATTTTAAACAATTTTTAATATATTTATATGCATATTTTAGCATTTTTTAGCGATTTAAAATTTTCATATTTTTGTTACATGGCACCCCCCCCTCCCAAGATTTTTTTATAGGAAAAAAGGTCGTAATCAATTTTGAAGTTGTATTTATCTTTCAATTGATGGCGGTATGAAAATCTATTGATATCTATCTGTATTACGCATCTAGAGAATATATCATATACTGATGTACGAAAAAAATTTGGAAAACTCTTCCGCTACTTCCATCACCACCCGCTCTGTTATGGGGACTGTAATTCATCCCCATGCAGAACCCTAACTGAGTGACAAAAAATGCATAGCATGAAGAGTAGCTCATGAAATAGCTCATAATGTAAAAAAAACAATCGACGAATGTGACAAGACACATAAGATTGGAAATATACATAAAATTATAAAATACACAAATTCACTTATTTATCCAATCATGGACTTTAACTCCGATCTGCTAAACGTACAACACTATCCATCCATGTGCATAACACAGAATTTTTCAGCTCGTCGGTTGAAGTACGATCAGCAAGACTATGGAATAGTCTAAGTCCGGATATTGCGTCGTCTAGCTCAGTTTGTATTTTCAAGAGAAAACTAAAGAAGGAATATTTATCCCTTAACACCTGATCCCGATTTCCTCTCCTTGTTCTTTCCCAATGTTCTTTTTGCTATGATGTAAAAATACAATTTTGTCATGTTTTGTAATCTGGTTGGATCGAAGAAATTGCCTATTGGCAATAAGCCCACCAGTGTGAATTATATTTTTGTTTATATTATGTACAAAAAGATAAATAAAAGGAGGTTTATATAAAATGCGGTCTACATCCAAGGCGGTCTGTGGCAGAACAACGTCTGCCCGGGCCCACTAGTGCTCGATATATTTAAAATAATATGCAATATAAATAACAATCAGAAATAACAAAAAGTTTATTCACACCTGAATACACGTAAATTTCAAAGTGCATCCGACCCATCGACAAAGAAAATCAGAAGTCAGTATTGGTAATTTATTCCTCGTTGACGACTCTTTGTAACATTCTTGTAAGATATACAGATAACTTTTTCCGATGGCCCTTAATCTAGTTTGATATGTATGATAGTTCACATGTCTTTTGATTGTCTGATCATCAGCTGATTCAAAATCACACAAATCCCATAGACAAACGTAAACACCTGAAAATTGAATAAGTAAACACAATTAAATGAGATAGAGTGGTACTTGTAGGACGAATCTTTTGCCAGTTGAAGTCACACAAAGACTGATTATGAAGATTATACTAGGCAAACTTATAGATCACCCGACTGAACAGATCTATGTAGACTTTCCGGTCCCAACACTAAAACAATAATATATATGATTGCAACTACATAATGCTCACAGGCAGAACAATACTGATTTTTTTTCTAGTGAAACAGGAAAAACTAGAAGAAACTTCAAAATCAACATACCAAAGAAAAATACAACTGACTTTCTCACTTCCATTAGAGAATGAAAAGATCAAAACAAATTTAAAATAGCATTAAAAGATCATATTTTTGGCAATTTGTGCAAACCTATAAGTAGAATTTTTCTTCTGTGTGTAATTACGATACTCCTCTCTCGAACACGAGTTTTTAACTCTATCGAGAGAGTATCAACATTGTATTTTGTTATATATTGTTTTATTTAGAAATAATGTGTAATTTTATATAGGTACCTAAATAAAAGAAAATAAAAGTTCAGAAAATGAACATTTAGATTAGCAGCAGGGAAGAATTTTACTTAAAATTATTTCTCACACAATCATTGCTTCTTTAAAACTGCTAAACACTGGTAATTTGAAAGAAATTGTCATTTGTCATTATACTTGCACAGCGTACAAGTATTTTGGGTTCTAAATGACTACTTTTAGTGTAAATACACTGCAAAGTTGCGCCATTCATGCTCTATACGTTCACATATCAGTTTTTTTAATTTTACTAAGAAATGCACTACCAGGAAAAAAATCATAAAGAAATAAAAATAATAAATGTGCTCACTTGTTCCATCATTGTAAGACTTAATTAATACTTCATGTAAATGTCCTTTAACATGTGTTTGAAATTCTGCGTAATCTGTAGTGTTGTAACGGCACCCAATCCATTCACAATCTATGTGAACGACACGTCTTTTATAAGTATCTCTCTTTTTTGGAGGTTTGCACTAAAAAAATGTTAATAAGCACAAAATATAATGGACTAAACAATAGTAAGGAATAAAAAATATTTGTGGGAAAATAAGGCCAACAGCGGATTAAAGAATTATATGGGGTAATAACATTTGCGGTACTGATGGATGATTTGCAATGTACCCTGAGTAGGCGGCAAGAGACATTTGAGGCAAACGGGTTACAAATTAGCAGATCAAAGATAGAATACAGCCATGTTACTTTTCTGGACAGCAACCAATTGAGCCACATTTTATGCGGATTCAGAACTTACTAGTGCCCACAGTAGAATCATTCAAGTACCTCAACACAATACTGTCCGCAAAGGGTGGCATCAACGATGACATTGTGCACCGCTCATAGCATGGCAGGATGAAATGTAGGTCTATCTCTGGTGTATTGTGTGACAAGAAAAAGCCAATAAAAATTAAGGGTCGGGTATATAAAACGGTAGTCAGACAATCAATGACCTACTCATCTGAGTGCTGGGCATCAAAAAATAACCATGTCCAGACTATCCAACGAGATGAATGCTCTGATGGGCTGGTGGTGTTACAAGGTTGGACAGGGTGAAGAACCTCCATATCCGTGGCAGTTTCGAAGTCGAACCAATCAGCAAAAACTGATCGAAAACAGATTTGAGATGGTATGGACACATGAGACTGCCACAAGATAACATGATAAAAAGAATGATAGACATACTATACAGGTGGAGCCCAGAAGATCAGGTAGACCATTGACCACTTGGATGTCTACAATAACCAGAGATCTCAAGGAGGCAAGGCTTCTTTCGGAAGACACGGATAATAGAAGGACTTGGAGGATAAGGACTAGGTGAGCTGGACGAAGATGTGGTAGTAACATTTTAATGAAAAAACAAAGAAATTTGGGTTTTAAAATTGCATCTCCTATTACTTACTAACTCTAGTGACTAATGTTTGTAAATATTCTCTAAATAACAGATTTGTGTATAAAGTCATTGATTATGTACCTTTATTTGGTTGATAATGTTTTTTTTAAAATGCAACTCCCTCACGCGAAAAAAAATAATTACAAAGTAGCCTAAACTCAACCAAAAAATATGTATGAGGAAAAAAATGTGTGATATATTTATAGATTTTTGCATTTCCAAATTTTGTTTATATTTTTTAATAAACCATAAGACGCATATATCTGGTTCTAAACAATAATTCAGAAAAATCATAGCATTGTTGTTATAATACATTTTTACCAGGATTTCTTTCCTGTCTGTTTGATAAAAATGCCCCTGAGTCAAATTGAAAATGCTGTTCATTATCGCCAAGTGATATTTTTTCTGTACGAGATTTGACGTTTATTGTCCGTTGTTATAGAATAAAATTCTACAATTTATGTCAAATCCCATTGCGTTTTCAATTTGACACAGGGGCAAGATCATTATAACTTACTTCAAAATCGTCAGAGTCATCAGAGAGAAATTTTCTCTTTTTACTTTTTAAGTCATCCATTGACAATTCCATATTTTCGTCATAACATTCCTCTGGGTCAATAAATTCAGAAGATGGGATAGAAGTTTGTTCGACAACCCAATGCCGAACACGGGCAGCTTTTTCTTTAGAGGAAAGCTTTAAGTCAGAGAGTTCTTGGATATTTGCTGATGATAAATTTAAATGAGTTCCTTGTATTTTTTCCACTTCTATATCGATTTCCTCTTTGATGCATTCTTCCATATTATATGACAGCTGCTAATTACTATAAATACAACGATCTTTTAAATAATTTCATTAAATTTAAGCATAGCATAATAATAGTATAGAATACTCTTTAGCCTGCAGTAAACGCGACTGCTTTATGTTGACTAATTTGGTCAACATTTTGCTACGAGCATTCAGTAATCATTTGGCCGTCTGCGTGATACGTTCTCCAAATAGGGAATTTTTTAACTGCTTGAAATTATTTACGCAGTCATAACGGGTAGAACTATACGAACAATGTCTACCAGCAGAGTCATACATATTATATTGAAACGAGCCGGGCAATAAAACGGCTTTACTTTTTCAGAGAGTTATTGTATGGGAATTATTCTATAGTTTTATTATTATTCTATGAATTTAAGTTGAGAAGTTTACATATTTATGTCAAACAAATAATTATCATTTTATCGTCACTACCTAACAAAATTTTAATACTAACCGTCAAACTGCTATAAAACGCGTAAGTAATATTCAAAACAAAACAAAAATTGTATTACAGCATAATTAAAATTTACATTTTTGACATAACTAGACACAACACATTACGTTTTTATGACATTTCATGGATCAACAGTTTTAAACCGATTTTGGCTGTTATAGACAAAAATAAACAATTTAAAATAACCAACTGTGTACCCATTCCTAAAAGGTATAATACTAGTTGCATGTAACACATGAGATCCAACTGTCGATAGCGATAGTGTGTATAGTAGAAGAATAAGTACCAAACTATAAACCCATAAGTACAAATTATTTAATATTTTAAAATATTTGGTTTTCTATACAACACATGTACCTAGGTATGTATGTCAAGATAGGATAGTATGGAGATCAGTCCTTTGATCCTACCCGGAATATGAAAACAGCATGATGGTATGTATGTATGTTTGGAGATTTAAGTATCAAACTTCTTACTTACATATATTATTGTGTATAGGCGACTGCCATACAAACAGGGCCGGATAAATCATAGAACAACCCGGAACAAGAAATCAGGGCGCTTGTCTAAAAAGGGCGCTTAAAATCCTAAAATGTTAATTATATAAATCAAAAATTCCCCAGGTATGGCACTCGGTTCTCTCTGCCTTCCCCGAAAGGGACACGGCGTGATGGTGTGTATGATAAAATTCTGCGGTGTTAATATCTTGTCCGTCTATTACCGTGTTATTCGTAAACATATATAGTCGATTCACACACACACACACACACACACACACACACACACACACACACACACACACACACACACACACAAAATAATCATTCTAATAATTTACTTGCTAAAGTGTTAAATTATCTACATAATGAAGCCAGCGCCCCCCTATCTGAAATCGCCCGGGCGCTTGATAATGAATTTCATATGAGATGATAGCGGCGTGTTTGAAAACATTCCAGATGCTACACGCCACAGTAACTTTAATTATACATTATACTAAGAACTCTTATTGCTTGTTAATGAAACTACATAAGCCGTTTCAATAAGCGGAACCTGTCAGCAACTAATAGCAAGGTTTTCTAAAAAAGGGAAACGAAGTTCTTTAGAAATGTTATGATAATTTCAGTGAAGTTTTCCCTTTCGACTTTAGCGACATACTTACTTATTTTCTCGATCTCGGTCGCCGACTCGTCACCTGACTCTTTCAATTATTCATATATTATTGTTTCTATCTCTCTCTTCTGTCTGATGTCAAATGTTAACACGTGTCCATATTTTTTACGAGTCTAGTATAGACCATAGATTTTAATATATACCTATAACTAGATGGAATACTAGTCGGCAAAGTGTATCGAAATCAATGGGAGTTTTCGTGTGCTGTTTTGTGTAAAATTCATTGGCATACCTCGTTTTATTAATATTAATTTATGTAGGTATTTATTATACCAAGAACTTATTTAGTGTTTTGTGTTAATTAGAATCGCGATTTGTTTTTTTTATTTTAAGTTTGGTGTGATTTTAAATTTTTACTGGAATTTGATAATTATATTGAGTTTTTTTTTAATTAAAAATAGTTTTTATGATATTTTTAGTGTTAACATTAGTTATTAAGTTTAGTTTATTTACATAATACTTGAGATAGTTAAAAGGACTTTTAAATTATATTTAACTTTAAACGGTTTATGTGATGATCCAATATTTTAAAAATTGTAAGACCTAAGGTTTTAGTTTAAAATGCCTACTTCTCAGGATACGTTACATACATGAATAGGAATAGGTAGAATTATAATTTATTTTTATTCTTTGGTTTATATTGATATATTGATTTTTACTGTATAATATTGCATAATATACTGCATAATATAATATTGAAATTCCAAACATTTGAGAAGGAAGGGGGGGGGGGGCGGTTTGAAATATATTGCTCTGGGCGCAAAAACTTGTTTATCCGGCCCTGCATACAAATTGTATGAAGCAATGTGGTCACTAAATTCAATTTTTTATAAAAATTGTTAAAAAAAAAATGAGATGTACTTTTACAATTTTTATGTTTTTTATAGACAATTAAATTATCTACTTGGGGTCTTTCGGCTTTTTTTTTGATATTTTTAAAAACTTTAGAAATATGGGCAGTTAAAAACATAAATTTGTCATAAAAAAATATTTTTCTTAATAAAAAATGTTTGATAAAACTCTGGAATTTTATTGAAAAATTGGATTTGAGATTTTGTAAATGTCTATATTCATACCAATTTTCAGCGTTCTAGCTTTTATGGTATCTGAGATATATGGAAAAATAAAGTAAAAATTCAAAAGTTGATAACCCCTGATTGAAACAAAAATTCAAAATTTTGATTATAAAAAATTTGTAGGCCTATTACTGTTTATATATCCTGAAAATTTTGGCTCTGTAAATTGAGCGGATCAAAAGTTAATAGGGACACACACACAGACAGAGACACACACAGACACACGAAATGTTTTACTCCGAATTCTGAGTAAATCCGTATATGGAACATATATGCTGCGAAGCCTCTAAGTTGCTGTTTTTTGACTTCAAAGTTGGAAAAACCGTGAAAAATATAGACCCCTGCATACAATCTTGCGTATCTTGGATTTAAACTGCCTCTTCCTTCAATCGACAGTTGGATAATTTTCGCCAAACATCTTGAACAAGCTTCCGGTTGCGCAGAGCGCAAATTCGTGTTTTTTTTTTCTTCGATGGTTTACGTGCAAATCGCCCTCCTTCTCGGCTAAAATTTCAAGATATTTGGATACTTACAACTATATAGTTATTAAATTTTAATATTATATTTCCTAAAGAAACATATTTTTTGAATCGAGAATACTTATTACTGGGCTTCAAAGGATATCCTATGATGTACTGACACCAACTCGCCCTGATAGAGGCTAGAGGGCATATAGTGTCTAGTGAGGACGTGAGGCGACCGGCACAAAAAAAGACGATCATCAGTCTCGGATCGAGGGAAAGAAAGAATTTAGGTTCACCTGCTGGAGGGGACGTCCAACAGACCAAACCAGGCATAGCTTTATGGCCGCTACGAGTTCGTTTCGCTACTCCCACCACCACCCGCTCTGCCTATGGGGACTGTAATCGGCCCCTTCACAGAACGCTAAGTGAACGACAAAAAAAAATGCATAGCACGAAAAGTAGCTCATGGAGCCCTCTAGATTAGCAATCTCGGCACCATAGTGCAAAAAGAAACAATCAACGAGTGCGAACAGAAAATTCACACCCGTGGACTGTCTATGACCTCAGATCCCCCTACATGCAGACCATCAGAGAAGTGACCAAGATCTCTGGAAATAATTAATTTAACGGGAATCTTCTAAAAGTAAGGCACCATATCTATGACAGAAAACCTTAAAAGCTTTATAATTTTTCTTCGAGATCACAAAATCCGCATGACCAATGGGACCTTGAAGAGGCCCACGGACAGCAACGAGGAGCTCCGATCTATATGAGGACACCATTGGGTGGCAACATTCCCAAAGGATATGTTCCGAAGTTTGGTCCGGGTATTGACAGAAATGACATGAGGCAGAGGAGGCAATGTTAAATCGGTGAAGATAACTTTTAAAGTTTCCGTGTCCTGTGAAAAATTGGGAAGTCCAAAAGTCTGGAACAACCCAGGGAGATTTAAGACGATACCTCACGTCGGGAAAAAATAAGTAGGTAATTCTTCCCACTGAGCAGGCCGTCCAGCGAGTCTGCCAGATGTTCTGCAAATTTTCATTTACAGTCCTTTCAACAAAGCCGCGTGACACTCGACCCTCTGGAGGGAAGAGAGGAATATTTCCGATCATAGAAGAACAGCCCCGCATAAGGTTGAAAACAGCCCCTCTACGCTGAAGTTCCAGATCAAGGGGAGTCATGCCTGTCAAAATTGGCAGTGCTTCAGTGGGACTCGTTCCATATGCTTTGGATAGAGCGATGAGAGCGAATCGTTGGCCTGAGAGCAAAATTCTACGTATATGTTGAAGCTCACAGGCGTGAGACCAACATCCTGCTGCATAGCAAGCAATGCCGAGGTAAACTGCCTTATAGAAAAGGCAGGATACTTGAAACTGTAAACCCCAGTATGCCTTGGCGATGTGTGAGATCTTTAAAAAAGCTGACTTAGCTTTGTCGACACACAATCGAGCATGGTTTTTAAAATTTGGTCCTCTTTCCAGAACAACTCCTAGGCAAGTGATTTGGTCCCGAAAACTTACATTTGTTCCTGAGAACTTAATAGACGGCTGTCTACGTAGTAAGCCTTTGAAAACCAAGCCATATGTCTTATTAGGAGCGAAGCAAAGTTTATTTTTTACACCCCAGTCGGAAACTAAGGAAAGAGCTTGAGTAGCTGAGTTCTCAATAAATCTACGGGAATTACCACGGACGAGGATGTATGCATCATCGGCATACGCTTGAATCGTACAATTACTGGAGAGAGGAAGATCCAGCAAGTCATCAAAAAGAATGTTCCAGAGAAGTGGACCGAGAACAGAACCCTGAGGACATTCAATGCTTACCTGTCGCGTATGTAGAAATTGTCCCCCAGGCAGGACTATGCGGCGATTTTCAAAGTAACTCTTAACTATCAGATATATATTGCGGGGTATATTCCTTGACTTCAGTTTATGCAAAATGAGCGGCCACCAAGCATTGTCAAATGCACCACTAATGTCAAGGGAAATAGCAATAACATATTTTTCGTCAGAATGTCTTACAAATTCTGACATATAATTTATAGCATCGACTGTTGAAATTCCAGGTCGGAAGCCAAATTGGCGAGAAGAAAGTGGACATGAGTTAGAAAGATGGGATTCAATTCTACTGCATATAAGTCTTTCCAGAATCTTGCCCAGAATAGGCAGGAGAGTAACAGGTCTATATGCTTTTGGGTCCGTGCTAGGACGATCGCATCGTTTGGGAATTATAGTCATGAGGCCCGTTTTCCAACAGTCTGGAAAACAGCCTTCGTCTAAACATCTTTTTAAGAGGGAAACCATTTCAAATTGAGCCAAACGCCAACATCTTTGTATTAAAATAGAGTCGATACGGTCGAGGCCTGGGGATTTATTTAGTTTAAGGTTCCCAATAATTAAATCGAGTTCCTCAACAGAAACTGGTGGCGAAGCGGGCGTCTGAGGAATGTTGTGTTGTTGTGGCGCTACGAGTTGTGACGTCCTCGGTGTTGGTTCCGATCTGCTTCTTCCACGCAGGTACAAAGGCCCTTCTTTGATGCTGTTCACCGTTACTCAATCGCCGACGTCCCTAGTCAAGGATTGTAAAGTAATAAGATAAAACAATTGTCAATAAAATAAAGTAAACTTTCGAGAGAAGAAAAATCCTAACTTTAGGGTATGCTCTACGAAGGCCTCCACAGTCGGAAACAGCCTTCTTTAATGGAACCGGGTTGTTGGCGTTTTCTGTGTTCGGGTGACGTTCCATCGACCCGTTTGTTTTTTTTATATAAATTCGTCGGCGGCAGGGCCGAATGTCGGTCCGTTTCTTTTGAAAAAAACTTCTTCTTCTTCTTCTTCTTCTTTTGAATAGACCTTCAGGTCTGTTTTTTAAGAGGCCTGCTCTTCCTGCGAAGTGGACCCCCAGCTATCCCTCCATCTTTTTGGCGGTCTACCGCGAGGGCGGGTTCCGTGAGGCTGATTGTGAAGCACGATATGAGGAAGTCTGGTGCTGTCCATCCTTTGGACATGACCATACCAGTCCCTCCTCCGCTGCCTGCTCCATCTGATGATATCGTCAACCTCACATAGTTCCCTTATTCTAGAGTTCCTCACTCGGTCTCTCAGGGTTTTGCCTGAAAAAAACAAAGGAAAAAAATCTTTTATTTTCAAATTTGAATTTGAAAAAAAAAACGTGTCGCAGGTGAAAAACCCGGTGTGGCAAAAACTGTTTCCAAAAACTCCCGAAAAGAAAATAAAATATTCACAGACGAGAAGAAAAAAAAGAACGATCTGGGTAAGTACCCACAAAATAAAAATGGTACAGTGGATTTCCCTCGCGGCCGAGGAGACCAAGGCGGCCCGGTATTAGTACACCATTTTTTTTAAATCTAACTTACAAAAGTTTAGTAAGTAAAAATTGGTTGGTTATGTTTGTATGCAGTCATGATTGCGAATGGCGTGAGTCAGTCGTATAAGTTATTAAAAAAGTAACTAAAATATTAAAAATAATAACTTGATTGGTGTTAATACAAGACAAACCGTCTATACATGATGTGTCAAAAACAAAACCTGGTGTAAAAACTAGGCTCTCCGGTTTTTAAAAGCATTCTTTGCTCAATTTTAAGTAAAATTCTAAAATCCGATTAAAACAGACAATTTAACAAATTTGTGTATTAAGCACGGTGTAGTGTTGCAATTTTTAATAACTTATTTTTGTAAATAAATTTCCATAGATCTTGAAATTATTTCATCTATGAATTCTTTTTCACGTGTATCATAGAAAAGAGAAACGTGTATTTCGATGACATTGACATGAGTTCTTATTTGTGTTTACAATTTAATATTATTTGTTATATTTTATAAAATAAATTGTATCAGCCATGGGGAAATTAAACGTTACTGTATTACGTTATCTTTCTAGAGAGGACTTTAGGGTCCTAACTGCGGTATATACTTTTTGTTGTAATAGTTTGTTTTTGTATCGAAAATGTGAGAATCAAAACACCAATTCCTAATAGAGATCTAGATAATTTATAACACAATTATTATTTTAAATTCCAGATCGAAATGGGTATGAAAAACCATGAACTGGTACCAGGTGCTCTTGCTGCTTCTATTGCAAATTTACGACACGGAGGTGTACATAAACTTCTCAAAGAACTATGCAAACAAAAGCTTTTGAGTTATGAGCGTGGAAAGCATTGTGAGTGATCGATTCAAATAACCATATACATCTTTGATTTTATAATAAACATTTCTATTGACGATTACTAAAACTTGTGTGTTCACTACTTTAAAGTGATCATTATGTGAGACATCTTTTATGTTATGGTATTATATGTCATACAATGTTTTTTTTGTAAGTTTCTTAAAAACAAATTCTGCTTGTAAGTACCCTCTGTAAAACTCTGGAATAGTCGAATCTCTGTAGGTACATTTGATACTGATTTCCTCATCTTTCGTATCTTTCATTAGTATGAATTTATATAAAATAATTACTCATCCGATTGTTTGTTCTCTGGGCCGGACACACTGTATTTGGAAGATATTGTCATTTGGTACTTGTACAGGATGCAAGGAAGTGTTCATTGTAATCAGTATTTTCTTCTAGATGATGGTTTTCGTCTCACAAACTCTGGATATGATTATTTAGCATTAAAGGCTTTAGCTATGCGGGACATATTAGCATCTTTTGGAAATCAAATTGGAGTGGGAAAGGAATCAAATATTTATATAGTTGCAGATGAAGATGGTAATCCGCTTTGCCTTAAACTACACAGGTAATTATTTTTTCATTAAACATCGATAAACATACATATGTTACTGGTTTTGTTTAAAATGCTTTAGTTAATCCTATTAAGTGGAGTGCATTGCATCCAGATGTCCACAGTGCTTAAGAGGCTATAGTAGGCTATATACGGCCGCTTTCTCCAAGGTCCCTCAAAACCGAACATCAGCTAAGTACCCATTCGAAACTTAAATCCTTAAGTGGCTTACTTAATAAATTTGCATTTCACCAACAAATAACAGCCACACTAAGCTAAGGTCAAGATTAGTTTTTGTTATGTTTCCGGTGAACATGAATATGGACTCAAGATAACGTTACTTTAAAAAATATGCAAATAAGAAATACATAATAAACTATAAAAATATCATTAAAATATTCTAACGTGTGAATTTCACGATTTTTACTCTATATATAAATTAATTATAAAAAAGTACTTCTTTGATCTCATGAGTACAGGTAATTGCCGCTGGCGCCAACAGATGGCGCTAGCGGCGCTCGCTGTCAGGGTAGCCTTGTTTGTACACCAGTTTTTGTTTTTTACACATCATGTACAGACAGTTTATTTAGTATTCACACCAATTTAGTTATTTTATTTTAATATTTGTTACTTTTTTTAATATACAATGCAACTGGCTCATGCCAGCCGCAATTATAACTACAGACAAACCTAACCAATCTATTTTTACCAAACTTTTCTAGGTTTGGTTTAAAAAATCGGTGTACATCCTAGGATATACTCGCTGTCATGGCTATTTATTCGCTTCGCACTTGTTGATTGTTGAGATTGTTCGACACGGGACGCGCATATTTATCAGAGTATAATATTTAGCAGAGTATATGTAATTATGGATTAACCAAGGAAACGTTCTACAAATTTTACCCCCAGTGAAAAAACTAAATTAATTGAATTAGTTTCAAAAAACACGGCAATTACTTCAAAACAAACGGATGGAGCATGTCTATTTCATCGACCAATTCAACGATTTCACAAATCCAGCCATCTTCCAAGATGATAATAAACAAAATATAACTTAAATTTTACAAAAAAAAAAAGATAAATTCATTAATAAAACAACTCTGCGACGAAATCGTAACCCAAATATCTATCTGTCAAACGCGTTAAGTGACGCTTATGACGGTTAATCCACTAGAGACCGCCACTTAAAATTTTATGCGCCGACGTCGCTAAGCGAGGCTAAGATTGTTTGGTGAAATGCAATTTTGCGCTAAGTGGTTCATAAATGTGTTTTTTTAAGTTAAGGAGCCTTGGGGAAATCGGGCAATAGTATATTTTGAAAATAATTTCACCAGTACCCTCAAAAGATATGTCTTTGAAATAAGAAACAGTTTTTATGTACATCTTCATTCTATTGTATGAGTTTTTTGAATTTAGAGTTCGATTAATACTTTTCTTGTAAAATTGGTGTTAGTAAAACACTTTTTTATTTTTTTGTTGTAAGTAACTAAAAAACTACAAAGCCTATGAAGTAGATTTTTACTTCAATCGAAAGAGAATATGAAAATCTACCGGCTGAGTTTTTTTATTATGATACTTAATATTTTAATAACTATTCTTGCTATTTAAAAAAAACCTCTAAATATTACCTTTTATTGCACAGTAAAATGTTGTATATCACATATCAGGTGATATACAATTTTTTTTTCATGTTTCATACATTAGAAGGTAATTTAATGTGCATTTTTGCGTACATCCGTATACCCAGGGTATACAAGGGCCTTAAAGTAAAAACTGTTTTATTTCATGATTGAAAACAGCTTTGTTTCGTAGAGTAAAATATGACTGGGCTATCAGCGCCCTTGGAACGATCCTGAATCATTAAACAGCGCTATAAAAGTGATTGTTTTCTATGAATATGCAGGAAAATATTGTTTTTTTTATAGATTACTATTATAAAAATAATTTTAAAAAACTGACTCCAAAAACAGCTAAAATGAAAACCTAAAAATGCACTAAAAAGTATGAAACAATTGCTCAGTTCAATTAAAAAGTATGTTAATTTTACATCTAAAACAACATATATGACTAAACATTACATAGGTTGCAAAATATGTATTTACATCAATAATAATAATAGGGGATATCATATTTCACTAAAAAATGATTCTAGATTTTAAAATCTGTGAAAGCTACCCTGCCCTATGCCCAAGTTGTAAAATCTAGCTTTTCTGTTATTGTGAGATACCTGGTTATTGTTTATTGAAAGCATGACAACTACGATGCCGATGGTTTAGGTGAGCCTCGTCACACCTAAAAAGGCCCTACATTCAGGATGGGTGAACCTCATTGTTGAACTATGTAAGATGTTATTTTGACTCCTGTATTTTAGACTACCCATCTCTTACGGGACACTAGAAAACAATGGCAATGGAAAAAATATAAACTTTGATTTCAATTCCAGATTGGGAAGAACTTGCTTTCGTAATGTTAAAAATAAACGGGAATATCATCAACATCGCAATAAAGCATCATGGCTGTACCTCTCTAGAATTTCAGCTACAAAAGAATTTGCATACATGAAAGCATTATATGAAAGAGGATTTCCTGTCCCAAAACCCATTGATTATAACAGGCACTGTGTTGTTATGGAACTAGTGCAGGGAGGACCGCTGTAAGTATACTATAGTATAAGTAGTCGGCCTTCGTGGCTCAGTTGGTTAGGTATCTGACTGCTGATCCAAGGGTCCCGGGTTCGATTCTCGGTAGAGGCACAGTTTTTAATTGTGTTTTCAATTTGGATCTATGAGACGATTTATATCATAAGTCTCCAGAATTGGCAACTCGTTAATGGGTGCGTGTTAAATAAATATTTGACATAGTACCTGTTAGTATATTTCAAAATAAATAATATGAAATTCGCTATGGTAATTATATTTTTCCGACCGCCGTTGCACAGTTGGTAAGCCGTTCGGTTTCCGTACGGGCGTCCTGGGTTTGATTACCAGCAGAGGAGAATTTAATTTCTTGCGCAAATATTGCTTCTCTGTGCAAGGAAGTGTTCATTATTATTATTTTATTATGAAATTCATAATCGAGATATATTTACTAAAGTTATTTTCATGAATAAAGGTATTGTAAATCAATTTTTATGTAAACGAGTGGGTTGTGGCCAACGATGCACTGCTCACTACCAAGTCACTCCACAAATTCAAATCTTGTAATCGGAAATCAAACCTAGGACCTTTGGCTCAGGATTCAGATGTCTAACTAACTGAAACACGATGAATGATATTAAAGGATTTGCCATGCTTGTTAATTATAAAATATTTCATTAAAAAAGAATTTGACGTATGGTTTTTCCTACATTATTTTTTATTGTTGTGGGTTAGCAAATTTGTGGGTAGTACAATCCTTTTTTAATACTTTTTGACTAAGGTTATTTATTTTTACAGCACTCACGTAACATCTGTACCAGACGTGGAAGCACTCTACGACGACTTAATGAATCTCATCATCAGGTTTGGCAACTGCGGAGTTATTCACGGAGACTTCAACGAATTCAATATCATGATCGACCAGGAAGGAAAACCCGTTGTGATAGATTTCCCCCAAATGCTTTCCACTTCACATCCAAATGCTGAAATGTAATTATCAATTGTTATATTTATTATCTAGCATACCTTGTCTTTATGTCAGGGTAAGCAAAGAAAACTTAATGCTGTTTTAGTACCACTCTTTTTAAGTCTATTTCCTTACACCAAAATTTTTCCAACATACATGATGATTGGAATGACTATTGCATTTTGTGTAGAGATTTTGACTTCCTTTTACACCGGATCAAATATTACTTGTATTAATGAGTCATTTGCATTGTTATTTTCTGTAACTGTCAATCAGATTTGCATCTCTTTGAAAAATAATTTCTTAAAACAAATAGCATTTGATTTGTTTTATTATATTTGTAGCAATTTTCATCATTCAATTATTTGTCAAAGCTAATTCTTCTTAAAACTCCATGATAACACAGATCAAAATAACAAAAAATGTTTGCTGTTTATAGTAAATTACATTGATGCAGTATCAGTGTAAAGTGATCAGTGTCTTCCAACTGTTGATTTGTTTTTTGTTTTTAAACTACATATTCAAATTTGTTCATTATTTACACCGATATAGTATAATTTTATTATTGATTGTTTTTTTTCAACTATTTATTACTTATTGACTGATAATGTCTAGAGACCTAAATTATTCACGTTTGCAATATTCCAATTTTTTTCGCGAATAAAATTCCGATTTTGTTGCAATATTCCGATTTTGGTGAATAACGCAATTTTTCACACTTTAGAAAAATAATTTTGGCACTTTTAGGACATATTTGTAAAAAAATACACAGTAATTATCCACCGAAATGGCAGAATTCAAAAATAATTATCATAACTCAAATTTCTACAGTCAATGCATAAAATATAGTCAAATTAAAATAAGAACTCTTAAATTATATAAGAATATGTTGACAAAATAAATAAAGCTATATTAGCCGACCGCCGTGGTACAGTTGGTAAGCCGTTCGGTTTCTGTGCGGGCGTCCTGGGTTCAATTCCCAGCAGAGGAGAAAATGATTTAAATTCATTTCTCACGCAAATATTGCTTCTCTGGGCTGGAAACACTGGTTAGTTGGAAGTTGGAAAAGAAATTGCCATACGGGAATAAACCCACCACTTGCACAAGATTATTATATTATATGAATTCGTTACGCTAATGTCTATTCATATAGGTTTTTATCCTATATGAATATTGTTTTGGCAGACAGGAGAACAAACTATAAAAAATATGGCTACGATGGTGATTCTTAATTTTGAATCTAATTAATATTTATAGAAATAAATTGTTTTTTTTTTATGTATAAATCAATGTGATTTGAATAGAAAATAGCTTTAAAATTTTTTTTACCTTTAGGGTCTAAATCATGTGTTAATTTCTCTTATTTTCCTTTTTTTGTAGAATATAACATTGTGTTCTTCAAATGTTGCTCTTTTACTGAAAAATAACACTGATTTCTTAAAATAATGTTATTTTTAGCTTTTCTACAAAATTATCACTCCTTTCTCAAAAAAAAAAAATACTATAATAACAACATTGCTTTTACTTTTCTACAAAAATAACACCCCTCTTCCAAAAAATTATGTGAATATTAACAACTCTTTTCTACAAAAATAACTCCGCTATCTTTAAAAAATTAATGCATATAATTCAGGTATAATATCATTAATAATGGTTAGGTACATGGTTATGAAGCAAATACGTTCAGACGAGGACTTGATTCCCTATCTGAAAAATTATTACTAACACTATTTTGGAAAAAAAAAACACTTTGTTCAGGATTCAAAGCCTTGTCTTTTATTATTGTTAATATACAACTTTACTTCATCTATAATTAGAAGGAACATTAGCAGTGGAATTAATCTTTCGATTTGTGATGTCAAATCTTGCTTGAATACAAAATATCTTCTTCTCACCACTAAAACCTCGTACTTTGACAGTAACCGTTGCTGATGATGCGTATGTTAAAATGCTATTTATCATAGAGTTTATAAACAGATCTTCCATTTTGTAGTTTCCACTTTCAAATGGACAGTTTAATCTGTAACATTAATCCACTCGTTACACCTTAGTCACTACAGTACCCAAGTTCATTTTACCGTCGCTACTCTTTGGCACTATAGCGCCCACGACACAGAAAATATGGAACATTCACTTTTTTTATTTTACTAAAAAAATGGTACAAAAAATAATAGAAAATATGTTAAATTTACTATTTTATTTGCTCTATTATTTACTGTATTTTAAATGTCAAATATCATACATGTGTCTTTTTAGGTTCATCGAAAGAACAATAGAGCAGTGGAGTAAATAATGCTCTCTGAACTTTTATTGGAAACTTGAATTTTTCTTAAATTAACCTTTTTGTGAATGCATTTTGTCATCAGATATAATGTCAACTGACGTAATAGACCACAGAAACAAATAGAAGTCAGAGTGTTTTTCACTCAACGATTATACAGAGCATTTGGTGCGTACACTTGACCTTCGATCTGAATGTGACAGAGTGTCTTTCGAGTGTCTATTTCCAGTCATTCTGAATGGTTTAGAATGTCACTAAGTGCACTCGGCGTTCATTGTGAACACAGCCCTGATTCAATTACTTGCTTCAAATATTGAATACAGTCGTCAAGGAATTGAATCAAGTTTGATAATGAGTTTTTTTTTTATGTCTTACATCATACTTAGACATAGCTCAATTATAACTTGATTTTTCAGATAATTAATTATATTTTAATAATATGAAGAATCGCTCATGAATCCCGTCTAAATTAGTAATTTCAGCACCGTGGTGCAAAAAGAATAATCAATGATGAGTCAATGAGTGTGAATAGATGTTTTTTTTATTTTATATATCTTACATGAACTGATCAATGAGAATATTTTAGTAACAAAAAGTTTGTGTCTGCCATAAAATATGTTTGAAATATTACCGTGAATAGTATTTAAACATTCTTGAAAAATCAACTTTATGACAGATTTTAAACTATATTATAATTTACTATTCTCAAATATTGAGTTTTTAACTTTGTGGTACATCATATCAAAAAAATTATAAACCACATTATTGAAATTGCGACTGGTTTCGGAACTAACCGTTCCCTCCTCAGGTAGATTTTCAACTTATACAGAATGTGACGATGTGATTAAAAGAAGACTATGGAATTTGATGTTGATGATCATTAGGGGCGGGACTTGTGTGGAGTGGCTTGGATTGGTAGGACTAAATTTATTTGTTGTCATCAATCCTGAGGAAGAAGCAGTTGCTTTGTATCCGGTAGAATAAAATAAAATTCTACAAAAGTTCAATTCATGTTAAAGTTGCAATATACTAACCTAGGATTTATATGATTAACAACGTCCTTATATTTATTGCCATAATGATTGAAAATTGTACAGCCATCGTCCACTTTGAGTGTGTCCAAATAGATTTCACATGACTCTAAATTATGTATATTTTTACATTTACATATTTCCACCTGTTCATATACAATAAATAAGTTAATAGTTGGGTTCCTTCTCTGGCAAGGAGTGATTTAGTGATTCATTAAAAATGGTTTCTCTTGCAATTATTTACTGTCTGCACTGAAAGCACTGGTTAGAAAAAATACAGTTCGGCCAAAAAGTTTACTCTTGCATATGGTGCAAGAATGACATTACTAGTTACATACATCACATGAGATCCAACTCTTGACGGTGATAGTATGTATAGTTGAAGAATACTTACCAAAACTATAAACCCTTAAATCAAGATTATTGAATATATTAATATATCTTGTTTTATATACAAAACATGTATGTCATGAGAGGATATTGTTGGTGTAAGTCCTTTTTTACTTTTTTATGGAGATTGAGTATCAAAATATTGAGAGTCCACGTAGATATCGTGTAATCTGCCATATACAAAACGTATGAAACAATGTCATCACAAAATTGCAACTTTACAAAAAAAATTGAGATGCACTATATGTAGGTATTTGCTTTTTATAAAAAATTAAATTATCTAGTTGGGGTATTTTGTTGTTTTACAATATTTACAAAAAATCGGAAATATAGACAGTTTAACATAAGTTTATCGTAACAAAAATGTTTTTTTTAGTAAAAAAAATTTGGAAAAACCCTGAAACTTCTTCGTAAAAACAAGTTTGAGATATTGTTGATAGCCTAATGTTGCGCAGGGGAGTGGAGTATCAGTCGGAGTTTGTTGGGTGAGTGGTTAGCGTGACTTGAGTCATAAAGGGGAACCTTAATCCCGCATACAAGGTCGCAATTCGCCTATTCTAGCTGGTACTCTGGTCGCCTGTGCTCGTGGGGCCTGGATCCGTGAACCACGATTGCCTTTCTCTTTTGTATTTTAAAAATGCTCTTAAGTATTGTATATTATTAAAGCGTCTGAAGTCACACTTTCTATCCACATAAACACAAATTCACGTCTTTTTCCCTTTATCCCTCTTCTTTTCTCCTCTCCTATCCTCCATCCAATAAACATAGTGTATCTATCTGATGTATTTTCTATTATTCTTATTTTTGTTCTTATTTATACATATATTATTTTTTTGTTTCTTATATTTGACTTTGTATTTTTAAGTTATGATTGATTTATTTAATTTTTTTTTTTTTTATTCATTTATTATTATTATTTTTTTTTTTCTATTTCTCTATTTGTATTCTTCTATCCCTGTTACTGGCTGTATTTACCATGATGGTTGACTGGTAGAGATTGCCTGCGGGCAATAAGTCCGCCACGTTGTGTAAAACAATAAAAGTATTTTATTATTATTATACGTAGATTGATCTCGGTTATGATCCGGTAATTTCCTTCACAACGGAGCGTACTCAAGTTGTGAGGCTATGTGTTTGTGTGTCTGTGTGTAGTTGTTTAAAGTGGTACCTGTAGAAATTTTCTGACTATTGTGCATGTGTTGATAATAGGCGTGATGACAGTAAGAAAAAATCATTGAAATTATAATTTTATTAGATAAAATATGTTATAAAGATTTGAAAAAATATATTTATTTTCATTTTAAAAGAGCGAATAATATTAATATTATTAAAATAAAAATACAAAATATGTTTGTCCGCCATTTTATGTGAAACACCAATCAGAGCGCATGACGTCACCATATTGTCACTGTCAATTGTGTTTGTTACTGTCAACTGTTGTGTTGTTCGAAATGGCTATTTTTTTCATAACAAACTATATGGAATATGCTGCTTATTTTTAACATGCTATTTTTATTTATTGATTTATTTGGTTTATTTGGGACAATAAACCAAATAATATCGCTATCCGCTCTATTGAATCGTTGACGCATCTGTTATAACACGCACCGAGTATTGTAACGTGGTGGAGAATATTTAACGTTTCAGAAATAAATAACTTGGTGGCTTTCATTGCTTGATTATAAAATAAAATGATGTAATTATATTGTTTGTGGGAGTTGTACAGTGTTACATGAGGTTGAAATGGAAATACACAATGTATTATGATGAATCTAATATACATATGGGATAACTGTTATGATTCATATACATATTATGATTAATATATTAAAATATGTAATAGGTGTGATGACTGTAAGAAAAAAATCATTGAAATTATGATTTTAAAAAATAAAATAGGTTATAAAGATTTAAAAAATGTTTTTTTTTTAATTTATAGGAGTGAATAATAATAATATTATAAATATAAAAATACAAAATGTGTTAGTCCGCCATTTTATGAGAAAAAACAATCAGAGCGCACGACGTCATAGTATGGTCGCGTCAATTCTTCTGATAGTCTTCAATACAATATACGCATTAATTGTCGGTCTGGACTATGTTTATTTTGGTGTTATCGATATATTAATATTTTAATTAGATACTTAAAACTAAAACAAATTAAATATAAATGGAACAAGTATTCATCAAAGCAAATAGTTTCAATTTACCTAGATACTCGCCTACCTATCGGGGGACACTATGGGCCGGTATTACAGTGTCAGTTTAAGAGCTAAACTCAAGTTTTACAAAAATATAGCGTATTACAGTGTCCGTTTAGACCTAATCTTCCCTCAAATACGTCACTAAAACGACAAATATTTAATTCAATGTTTCTGGCAGATTAAGTACTTAACTGTGAGTCAACTGTCATTTGCTAGGCAACTCGTGTAGTTTCAGTTTCTATCACTAGAGGCGTTAGGCAACGTGTGTAGTTTCAGTGTTGTATCGAAGGTGGCGCCACACAACAAAACAAACTGACAGCCGTATTGAAACGAACACGGGCATTTAAAAGCATTATTTTGGTGAAAAAAATTAAATTTACCATGTTGGATAATAAAACAATGGTATTTAAAGTCGTAGCGTCCCGTTTTGTATTTCGTATTATTTGAGGTTATTTAAATTTGACAGATAATAACCACAGAAAAAGTGAAATATGTCTATAATTGAAGATTTAGTAACTGACATGTCATATTGCACTGTAATACGGAAATGGATTCAATCTCCCCTTAACATTAATCTTGAGTTTGGCAAACTCAATGAGTTGAGGGCCGACTGTAATATCGGGCCTATGTTAATTGTATTTTGTATGTAACTTAGTTTTTATTGAATAAATAAATAAATAATGAACGCTCGCAACGTATGGTAAACTAATTTAGTTTTAGTATTCTACAATTTTGTCACGCGATGGTGAGCTGACGAACGTTCGACACGTTATGATGCTGGTCACTGCCAAACTAAACTAGCAAGCTATATTTTTTTCATGCGATGAAGCGATTCGCGAAACGACGGCGATTACGCGAAGCATGCGTTTTAAAACATCGTTACAATTTTAGCAGCATACGAATTATTACATAGCGCTCGTTATTTGTATTGTGTTCATAACAAGCTATATTTATCTGCTATCGTTATTTTTAGCAATAGCAGCCATAGTAGTTATTTTTCTGCCTGTCTTAACTACTCTTAACTAGAATGGAACTTTTGATGGTCGGATATTTCTTTGCGTCGAACAAAGACTTTTGTTCATCAGAATTTCGAAACGTAAAAACTTAATAATAAGTACATATAAGTACTTTATTTATCTGTAATTTAAATACAACTTACATCTCGAAAATCGATAAAATATGCTCCTTCTTCTCTCTACATTATGTGTTCATAAGCTAAAAACATACGCGGGAAACTTATGATGGCCTATTTTGACGTTTGGACATTAATGAAGTTCTTTATATGCTTATTGCCTAAATAATGGTAAATATTATATTATTGAGAGCTAAAAGTGGGGGAACAAATACTGTACTTCATTGTAAACGCGTACTTAATAAAATTCACTTGTGTCTCGCCGTGCGAAATTTAATCACTTATTTCTCTTTTTTTTCGCGTGGGACGAAAACAAATACCTCAGTAGGTGTTTTTTTCGTCGTGTTTGTACATTTAGGGACCGCACAACACTTATGCACTTTTGAATTGATTATAAATACACAAATCGTCTTAGAACACATATATTACATATAGTAGTGATATGCAGTTTACGATACCATGACGTCACCGTCAGGGTCGGCAGCCGCCATGATACTACAAGCTTTTTTTGGCGTAAATGTCAAATTTGATTTTAAAATGGCGATTTTTGCTACTAAACCTTTATTTTATGTAGAAATGTATATATATTTGAAAACAGTGAATGCGTAAAAACATCGTGAGATAGTTTTTCAAAATTAGTCATCATGCCTATTGTAGTTTTTTGTATGTTGGTGATTACGTATGGGGGTAACTTTAGTATGTCTATATTTTTTTGGAGAGTTTTTGGTATGATGCCTGTAGACGATAATATTATTGGGACTATTGTTACTTTTTCTTGTTTCCACTGTGATTTTATCTGTTCTGCTAAAGGTATGTATTTATCTATTTTTTCTAAATGTTTCTTTTGTAGATTTGCTGTATTTGGTATCGATATTTCTATTAGATATGTGTGTTTATGTATTTTGTCGATTAATGTAATGTCTGGTCGGTTATGTAGGTTTGTTCTGTCTGTGATTATGTCTCTATTCCAGTATAGTTTGTAGTTATCATTTTCTGTTACAGCTGGGGGTGTGTATTGATACCACTTGGGGTGTGTTTCGATAAGTTTATGTTTGTGGGCTAGTTCCAAATATATGTGTTTGCAGATGTTATCGTGTCTTATTGTATATTCCGTCGGTGCAAGAGTTGAGCAGCCACCTGTTATGTGTTCTATTGTTTCTTTTTGTAATTTGCACTTTCTGCATGTGTCGTTTGTTATTGTATTGTCTTTTATAATATGTTTCGTGTAGTTTTTTGTTTTTATTATTTTGTCCTGAATAGCTATGATAAATCTTTCTGTTTCTGCGTATAGGTCTGAGTGTTTGAGCCAATTATTACTAAGGGCTTTATCAATATGTTGTTGTTGTAGATGACTTGGGTGTATTCCATGTAATGTTTTATTTTTCCATGTTTCAATTTTTGCGTCATGTGTTGTTATTTCTAGATTGCGTTCGTTGTCGTTAAGTGTAAGTGGTGAGTAAGTGTGATCTATGTTTATGATTTCGTTGTGTATTGGGCTATTTTGTTTTGTGTAGAAGTATTGCCTTAAGTTATTTATTTGTGTATGGTGTAGATTTTTTATGTCTATGAGTCCTCTTCCTCCTTCCTCTCTTGGCAGTGTGAATCTTTCTATTGCTGAATGTTCGTGGTGAATTCTATGTTTTGATGATGTTGTTCTGAGTTTAATGTTGAGATCGTCGAGTTCCGTATTGGTCCATTTAATTATTCCAAATGTATATGTTAGTACTGGTATTGCGTATGTGTTTATTGCTTTAGTCATATTTTTTCCATTTAGTTGTGTTTTGAGGAGGATATTTAGTCTTTTAAGGTATTCGTTTTTGGTGGTTTCTTTTATCTTTTTATCTTTTATGCTTGGGTTCTGGAGAATTCCCAAGTATTTATAAAATTCATCTTCGTCCATTGCGCGTATTATTTCATTCGTATCCTTCAAGGTGCTTCCCGTGTGTTCCTTGGGTTTACCTCTTACTATTGAGCATGTGTTGCATTTATCAATACCGAATTTCATTTTTATGTCATTACTAAAGCGTTCAGTTTTATAAATTAGTTGTTTTAGTTCGTCATTATTTTTGCCATATAGTTTTAAATCGTCCATGTATAAAAGGTGGTTGATTTTTATAGGATTGGTATTTAAGTTGTGTGTTGTGATTTTGTAGCCAAGTTTGCTTTTGTTAAGCATCTTGGAGAGTGGGTTGAGGGAGATACAGAACCATAGTGCGCTTAGGGAGTCACCTTGAAAGATTCCGGTTTTAATGTTTATTTGTTTTGATTTTATCATTTTGTTGTTTAGTTTTAGGTATATTGTCGTGTTCCAGGTGTTCATTATTTGTTTTAAAAATTCTACAAGTTTTATGTCAATTTTGTATATTTCTAGAACTTTTACTAACCATGAGTGGGGGACACTATCAAAGGCTTTTTGGTAATCTATGTATGCACAGTACATGTTCCTTTTCTTCTTTATCGCCTGATTTGTTATGGTCCGGTCGATGATGATTTGTTCTTTGCATCCTCTGCTTTGCTTTCTGCATCCTTTTTGTTCTTCTGTTAATATGTTATTTTGTGTTAGGAAAAGATCTATTTTTGTAGTTATAATTGAGGTAAGAATTTTGTATATTGTGGGTAGACATGTGATTGGACGATATTTAGATGGATTTTTTGTGTCTGTTGATTTAGGTTTGAGATATGTGATACCTTTAGTGAAAAAAGATGGGAGGTTTTGGTTTTCCGTTACGCATTTGTGTAATAGTTCGGAGAATTTTTCATGTGTTACAGGGAGATATTTGTACCAGTAATTTTGGATATTATCTATGCCTGGTGTCTTCCAGTTGTGTGTCTTCTTTACAGCAGTTTTGAAGTCAGTTATATTTATTTGTATTGTGGCCATGTTTTGAAATTGGTTATTGTCATTTTCTTCCTCTGTTATCCATGTGGCATTTTCGTTGTGTTTTTTGTTTTCAGACCAAATGTTCTCCCAGTATGATTCTATTTCATTTAATTTAGGTGCGTCTGTAATTTCTATATTGTTGTTTTTAAGGTTGTTGTAGAAGCTTTTTTGGCTTGTTTGAAAATTGAGATTGTGTGTTTTCCTGTCATAGCATTTTTTGTAGCGTTTTAATCTATGTGATTGTGCTGATAACTTTTGTGTTAGCGTATCAAGGAGTATAGTTAGGTTGTGTTCATTGTATTTGTCTTTAATCGTTTCAATTTCCCGTAGTTTTCTTGGATTTTTTAGATTATCTTTAATTTTTTGTGTTACTTTGCCTATTTCATTTCTTAATGAGTTGATTTTGATTTGTATTCTGTGTTGCCATGCTGGTATAGTGCTTCTGTGTGTTCTATGGGAGTTTTCTGTTTTATTGTTTATATTTTGTTTGTTTAGTGTAATAATGGTGTATGCACTACAGTAAACTAATAGATGTAATTTTTCGAGTGTTGTTTCAGTGTTAATCATGTTATGTAGAATTGTGTTGATAATATTGATCATGTTAATGGTTTGTTTGTTGATTTTGAGCTTTGGTAGGTGTGGTCTTGTTGTGGGGTCGCTATCTTTATATATTTCGATTGTGTGTTCTAGTGTGTTTGTGATTTGTGTTTTTGTGTCTGGGTTTTGTTCTGTTCTTCCGTTGGTCTCGTCATTGTTGTTAGGGTTTATTGTTGTATTATTGTTCATATTGGTGGATTCATTAGTTATGTTTATATTTGGTTGTTCAGTGTTATTTTGCTGTGGTATTATTGATATTTCCTGTGGATTGTTGTGGTTTATTTGTGTATTTGTTATGTCTTGTGTTAATGTACTTGTTCTATTTTGATTACTCATTCTGATTGCGTCTTGTTTTATTTGATCAAGTATTGATAGTTGTATTCTTTTGTTGTTTATTATAACTCTTTTCTGGTCCGCCAGTCGCTGTTCTGTGATGTGTGAGAGTTCTGGATAAATTGTGGTGAATTGTGTATGTAGCTCCTGTCTGTATCCAATTATTTGTGTGTCTCCTTGTGTGATAGTGTAGTAGCAACGCATGAGGTTTATGTTTATGTCATCTGTCCATTTCATGCGTTGTCGTGGTTTTCCCGCTTTGGTGGTTGTCGGTTGACTTGCCGGCAAAGCACTTTCAGCAGGTCGGGTGTGTTGGGTTTCGGCTGTTGTTTCTTCGGGTGTCCCGGCATGTGTCCGCCTGTTCGACAGCATGTCATTAGCGGCTCTCATGCTGCTACGCCCAGCGCTAACTCCGGACGTGCCCTGGCGCTCCCCAGGTAGCGGTGTTTGTCCGAGGCTTGTGTTTTTTGTGTGATCCATGTATGTGTTGTGTGTTTGTACCCTTTACCCGTTGGCAAGCTACTCGATGTAGTTGTGTAGCTCCCCGCCCCTCACGTAGTTCTAGATGTTTTTAACTGGACGTGGGTTTGGTTTTTGAGGGGCTTATTATTATTATTATTATTATACGTAGATTGATCTCGGTTATGATCCGGTAATTTCCTTCACAACGGAGCGTACTCAAGTTGTGAGGCTATGTGTTTGTGTGTCTGTGTGGTTGTGTGTAGTTTTTTAAAGTGGTACCTGTAGAAATTTTCTGACTATTGTGCATGTGTTGATAATTGTAGTTTTTTGTATGTTGGTGATTACGTATGGGGGTAACTTTAGTATGTCTATATTTTTTTGGAGAGTTTTTGGAATGATGCCTGTAGACGATAATATTATTGGGACTATTGTTACTTTTTCTTGTTTCCACTGTGATTTTATCTGTTCTGCTAAAGGTATGTATTTATCTATTTTTTCTAAATGTTTCTTTTGTAGATTTGCTGTATTTGGTATCGATATTTCTATTAGATATGTGTGTTTATGTATTTTGTCGATTAATGTAATGTCTGGTCGGTTATGTAGGTTTGTTCTGTCTGTGATTATGTCTCTATTCCAGTATAGTTTGTAGTTATCATTTTCTGTTACAGCTGGGGGTGTGTATTGATACCACTTGGGGTGTGTTTCGATAAGTTTATGTTTGTGGGCTAGTTCCAAATATATGTGTTTGCAGATGTTATCGTGTCTTATTGTATATTCCGTCGGTGCAAGAGTTGAGCAGCCACCTGTTATGTGTTCTATTGTTTCTTTTTGTAATTTGCACTTTCTGCATGTGTCGTTTGTTATTGTATTGTCTTTTATAATATGTTTCGTGTAGTTTTTTGTTTTTATTATTTTGTCCTGAATAGCTATGATAAATCCTTCTGTTTCTGCGTATAGGTCTGAGTGTTTGAGCCAATTATTACTAAGGGCTTTATCAATATGTTGTTGTTGTAGATGACTTGGGTGTATTCCATGTAATGTTTTATTTTTCCATGTTTCAATTTTTGCGTCATGTGTTGTTATTTCTAGATTGCGTTCGTTGTCGTTAAGTGTAAGTGGTGAGTATGTATGATCTATGTTTATGATTTCGTTATGTATTGGGCTATTTCGTTTTGTGTAGAAGTATTGTCTTAAGTTATTTATTTGTGTATGGTGTAGATTTTTTATGTCTATGAGTCCTCTTCCTCCTTCCTCTCTTGGCAGTGTGAATCTTTCTATTGCTGAATGTTCGTGGTGAATTCTATGTTTTGATGATGTTGTTCTGAGTTTAATGTTGAGATCGTCAAGTTCCGTATTGGTCCATTTAATTATTCCAAATGTATATGTTAGTACTGGTATTGCGTATGTGTTTATTGCTTTAGTCATATTTTTTCCATTTAGTTGTGTTTTGAGGAGGATATTTAGTCTTTTAAGGTATTCGTTTTTGGTGGTTTCTTTTATCTTTTTATCTTTTATGCTTGGGTTCTGGAGAATTCCCAAGTATTTATAAAATTCATCTTCGTCCATTGCGCGTATTATTTCATTCGTATCCTTCAAGGTGCTTCCCGTGTGTTCCTTGGGTTTACCTCTTACTATTGAGCATGTGTTGCATTTATCAATACCGAATTTCATTTTTATGTCATTACTAAAGCGTTCAGTTTTATAAATTAGTTGTTTTAGTTCGTCATTATTTTTGCCATATAGTTTTAAATCGTCCATGTATAAAAGGTGGTTGATTTTTATAGGATTGGTATTTAAGTTGTGTGTTGTGATTTTGTAGCCAAGTTTGCTTTTGTTAAGCATCTTGGAGAGTGGGTTGAGGGAGATACAGAACCATAGTGCGCTTAGGGAGTCACCTTGAAAGATTCCGGTTTTAATGTTTATTTGTTTTGATTTTATCATTTTGTTGTTTAGTTTTAGGTATATTGTCGTGTTCCAGGTGTTCATTATTTGTTTTAAAAATTCTACAAGTTTTATGTCAATTTTGTATATTTCTAGAACTTTTACTAACCATGAGTGGGGGACACTATCAAAGGCTTTTTGGTAATCTATGTATGCACAGTACATGTTCCTTTTCTTCTTTATCGCCTGATTTGTTATTGTCCGGTCGATGATGATTTGTTCTTTGCATCCTCTGCTTTGCTTTCTGCATCCTTTTTGTTCTTCTGTTAATATGTTATTTTGTGTTAGGAACAGATCTATTTTTGTAGTTATAATTGAGGTAAGAATTTTGTATATTGTGGGTAGACATGTGATTGGACGATATTTAGATGGATTTTTTGTGTCTGTTGATTTAGGTTTGAGATATGTGATACCTTTAGTGAAAAAAGATGGGAGGTTTTGGTTTTCCGTTACGCATTTGTGTAATAGTTCGGAGAATTTTTCATGTGTTACAGGGAGATATTTGTACCAGTAATTTTGGATATTATCTATGCCTGGTGTCTTCCAGTTGTGTGTCTTCTTTACAGCAGTTTTGAAGTCAGTTATATTTATTTGTATTGTGGCCATGTTTTGAAATTGGTTATTGTCATTTTCTTCCTCTGTTATCCATGTGGCATTTTCGTTGTGTTTTTTGTTTTCAGACCAAATGTTCTCCCAGTATGATTCTATTTCATTTAATTTAGGTGCGTCTGTAATTTCTATATTGTTGTTTTTTAGGTTGTTGTAGAAGCTTTTTTGGCTTGTTTGAAAATTGAGATTGTGTGTTTTCCTGTCATAGCATTTTTTGTAGCGTTTTAATCTATGTGATTGTGCTGATAACTTTTGTGTTAGCGTATCAAGGAGTATAGTTAGGTTGTGTTCATTGTATTTGTCTTTAATCGTTTCAATTTCCCGTAGTTTTCTTGGATTTTTTAGATTGTCTTTAATTTTTTGTGTTACTTTGCCTATTTCATTTCTTAATGAGTTGATTTTGATTTGTATTCTGTGTTGCCATGCTGGTATAGTGCTTCTGTGTGTTCTATGGGAGTTTTCTGTTTTATTGTTTATATTTTGTTTGTTTAGTGTAATAATGGTGTATGCACTACAGTAAACTAATAGATGTAATTTTTCGAGTGTTGTTTCAGTGTTAATCATGTTATGTAGAATTGTGTTGATAATATTGATCATGTTAATGGTTTGTTTGTTGATTTTGAGCTTTGGTAGGTGTGGTCTTGTTGTGGGGTCGCTATCTTTATATATTTCGATTGTGTGTTCTAGTGTGTTTGTGATTTGTGTTTTTGTGTCTGGGTTTTGTTCTGTTCTTCCGTTGGTCTCGTCATTGTTGTTAGGGCTTATTGTTGTATTATTGTTCATATTGGTGGATTCGTTAGTTATGTTTATATTTGGTTGTTCAGTGTTATTTTGCTGTGGTATTATTGATATTTCCTGTGGATTGTTGTGGTTTATTTGTGTATTTGTTATGTCTTGTGTTAATGTACTTATTCTATTTTGATTACTCATTCTGATTGCGTCTTGTTTTATTTGATCAAGTATTGATAGTTGTATTCTTTTGTTGTTTATTATAACTCTTTTCTGGTCCGCCAGTCGCTGTTCTGTGATGTGTGAGAGTTCTGGATAAATTGTGGTGAATTGTGTATGTAGCTCCTGTCTGTATCCAATTATTTGTGTGTCTCCTTGTGTGATAGTGTAGTAGCAACGCATGAGGTTTATGTTCATGTCATCTGTCCATTTCATGCGTTGTCGTGGTTTTCCCGCTTTGGTGGTTGTCGGTTGACTTGCCGGCAAAGCACTTTCAGCAGGTCGGGTGTGTTGGGTTTCGGCTGTTGTTTCTTCGGGTGTCCCGGCATGTGTCCGCCTGTTCGACAGCATGTCATTAGCGGCTCTCATGCTGCTACGCCCAGCGCTAACTCCGGACGTGCCCTGGCGCTCCCCAGGTAGCGGTGTTTGTCCGAGGCTTGTGTTTTTTGTGTGATCCATGTATGTGTTGTGTGTTTGTACCCTTTACCCGTTGGCAAGCTACTCGATGTAGTTGTGTAGCTCCCCGCCCCTCACGTAGTTCTAGATGTTTTTAACTGGACGTGGGTTTGGTTTTTGAGGGGCTTATTATTATTATTATTATTATTATTTTTCCCGATTGGTCTACTTGTTCCAAATAATTGTCAGGTCGATTCATAATATATTGTAAATTATTTTGCTACCGAGATGGGAAATACAATAATCTAGCATTGAATTGAAATAATTTGTTGTTGGTGTATAATAAAATTATCAAATCATTTTATTATGATAAATTAGTTTTTTTTTTTCAAAGAATAGAGATTAAAACTAAATGCTGTTCATCGCAGGTTCAGAAAATTAATTTATACATATATATCTATTTACCTTCATTGTCCAAGATTTTGCAATATCTTCATTGATTCGCAACGAACCACTCAGATAATATTGTCCTTTTCTTTTCTGTGTTATTTTGAAAACTCCAAACTCAATTGGCAGATTATCTTCCAGCAAACATTGTCCAATATTCTTGAGCAATACTTTTTCTTGTTCGTAGCAACCGCCTAAAAATCCAAACAATACCGCAGAGTAAATCAAAAAGTTCCCAGTGAACATTTTAAAATTCAAGTGTTTAATGTTTGATAGTACTTTTTGTATCATCATGTTACATTTTTGCTAAAATTATTTTGTCATTAAGTTGAACTAAACTATGTATACTGAAATAATTACAGCATACCATGGTATTTTTTATAAAATTATTTGTGTTAGTTGTATTATATTACCAATTATGTGTAGGTAGTCAATTAATATCCAATCAGTTTATTTTTCTCAATAAGTTATTTCAGTTTTGTCAAATACTTCAGTCCACTGTTTGTTGTCACAGCCAATGATATATAAAAATAATAGATACGTTACTAGTCTTTAAATTCGGTAAACAAAAAGTAAGGCGCATACCTCACTTATTCTAGTGTTCAGATGTATTTTAGTAGTCAAAATGCCATCTTGTATGATGATAACATGTAAAAAGTACACTAGAACTGCGAAGAAATGACCAGATATATCGTTTCATGCTGTATAATTTATTCGGAAACTAATATAATATTTATATAGATTTTTAGATACTTATTTTTATTTTGAGTAAACGAGAGACTAGTCAAGTCATCGAATATTTTTTTAATTGCATATAGGCAAACATTTGATTTATTCCCAGTCGGGAGTCATATGATATTTTTTGAGACAAACTTTTTAACATCTCAATAGAGACGAAGTTGGAATATGAAGTTGGCAAGGTTCTCAAGAAGAGCCAAGGGACTCAAGAAGAACCAAGAACGTTGCGCAAGCGCATAAAGTTATCACGAAAACCAGCCGATGACAGGTCGTAAGTTCTGTAGGTGCCTTGAGTTCCTGGTTCTTCTATAATAATCCAACTTCATCTCTATTGAGATGTTGAAAAGTTTGTCAAAAAAAATAGTCAAGTCATATTCGCTTGTAGGTATGCTTGTGTGTATGTGTGTTGTAGTATTCACTTTTATTTATTTGGTTTATTTGGGACAATAACAGCATTATTGACTAATATGAACATAAAACAATGAGTAATTAATCAAGGCCAAAAAAACTGTCCACAAAATACGTATTTACAGTTGATTCTGAAAAAGATTAATATTATATATTAAAAAATAAAAAAAATATATATATATGACAAAAGCAACAAGGATAATGACGGAGATGGGGAGGAACTGTAGGAATAGAAATAGAAAAGTGGAGGAATGTGAGAGGTAGAGCAACTGATGGTATGTCACAACACCTTTCGTCATTATGATATCCATCCGCATAATATAAGCTATAACTTAATATAATATTTAATACGCATATTTTCATAAAGCTATAACTTAATATAAGTTCGCCTCTTTCACAGTCATTATTTAGCGTGTAGTTTAGTGTGAAAATATGTCTTCAGTGTGTGTCTGAATATATATAATTGTATTATCTCTTTCTCACTTGATGTATTCTGTGATGTGTGCTCTTTCTTGGTGATATTGTAAGAATTTGTTAAACTGTGCCCCTTTTGTAGAGCGTTTTGTTCTCATATAACGTGTCTATATATAAAATGTCATTGTTGACACGACTGTCATTCACCGAAATAACATGGCAATTATGCTAGGATTTTAAATAGTGTCAAATTATCATTTATCGTAAAGCACTTTGTTCTCGTATAACGTGTCTATTTATAAATTGTCATTGGTCACAGCAATTGAAATGTGATTTTTTGTTGCATTGTAGTTCAATCCACTTTTCACATTACAAATAGTATAAGATTAATAATTGGATTTGATTTTTATTTGTTTTTCTTCAGG
Source organism: Molanna angustata (assembly GCA_963576475.1). NCBI lineage: Eukaryota > Metazoa > Arthropoda > Insecta > Trichoptera > Molannidae > Molanna > Molanna angustata. The sequence continues at coordinate 11,143,719 of OY754977.1, read as the reverse complement.
TATTTCAACCGAGATGTGACATGTGTTCGTGACTTTTTCAAGAAACGTTTTGGATATGAGAGTCATCTGTTCCCGGTGTTCAGTGACTTGGAAAGAGACGATGAAATGGATAAAGAAATATCTTGTTCGGGCTATGGTTTCACAGGAGAAATGAACGAAGATTTGATCCGGGTAGTAAAAATGATTATTATTTTTTTTTTTCACAATAATTTCAATATTATGTAACAATTATTACATTTTGTACATAATAGTATATTTAATTATGTCTGCGGTTTTAAAGGATAGAATACAGCCGCCTCTTATTACAAGTGCCTGTTGGTTTCGGGCGGTTTCAAATGACATCTTCAAATTTTATCGATTTGGGAGATTGTATGAAGATTGACATAGCATTTGTACTTTCGGAGGTGCCTTGTGATAACCACAATAATATTTATTTTTGAACTATAAACATACACAAAGATTTCTTAAAATTATATTAATTATACAAACTTGGAGCTTACATAATTATTTACATGTTTTTATTAAAATACAAGCACACTGACTTGACTTTTATTTATAGGAATATGGATTTATCAAGACCAGCTGCTTTGATAAAACTTATGAAGAAGAAGATTCCGATTCTGACGAAAACCTAGAAGAATTATCAGATGAAAAATTTAACAATATGGAAACACATGGCATGAATCAAATCACAGATAAAGAAATTGAAGATTTACGGCAAGAGGTTTGTCTATGTTTTATAAAATGTAAAACTAGGACAAAAGGTCAGACCTACAACAAAGAAATTAGTATCAATAATTAGGAAGTCAGATGACTGGAATACCCTGATAAATACGAGATATACCCTTCCAAAGGAGATCTGCATCTCATCTCTTAGGCCTGACTTGACAATATACTCTCTTTCATTGAAAAGAGTTATTTATGTGGAGCTGACTGTTCCATGGGATACAAATATTCCAAAAGACCACCAAAACAAGCTAAACAAGTACAAGGAACTGGTATAAGAAATAGTTCAAAATGTCTTTAGCACAAATATATATGCTGTAGAGGTGGGGGTAAGAGGCCTTCCCACAAAATCTTTATATTTCTACCTTAAGGACCTAGGTCTCCCTAGGGGTAAAATAAAAGAACTTATAGGGTGGTAAAAGCAGCATTATCAGTGTCATTGGATAATACTGCTTTAACCACCAATGGTGGGTGAGTGATGAGCGTAACTCGAGTCATAAAGGAGCCCCTTAAGCCTGCATACATCTTAAGCCTGTGTGGCTCGCCTATTCTGACTGGTACCCTGGTCGTCTGTGCTCGTGGGCCTGGATTTTGAATCCAGTGAAACCATTGCCTTTCTCTTTTGTATCTTATAACATATTGAATTTTTTTTTAATTCTCAAATAAATATTGAAAATTTTTAATTTAGATTATTGTATGAAACAAGAAAAAATAATGTAATCATTATTATTTTATTTATTGACAATTCTTCCAATAGTATTATGATTGAATTATTTTGTACTGGATTCACAAAGTCACCCATTTATTTTGTTTAGCTATAAGGCAGTATATTTCATAGTTTAGGTATTTCACAGTTTAGTTTTAGAATTTTTATATTTTGGTACTATGAAATAAAATATTGAATGATTTAAGGCCCCATTCACGATCGTGCCATCCTTCCAAATGGCTTGCCATCACTCCAAAATGCGCTCGTGAATGTTAAATCCCGCGCAGCCCAAACGATCGAAACTCTATAGTACCGTGAAAACAGCGTGGCGCATCCTGTCGGCACGGCATGCTCGTGAGTGTGAAAACCAGCAGTACATTGCGCCATCTCATTGCGCCGAGCTGTTTGACACTCGTGAATGCGAAAATACAACATTTTCTCTTTGTTTTTTCTATTTATATACAGTGGTACCTCGACATACGAGTGCCCCAACATACGAGTTTTTCGAGATACGAGCCGGCGAGCGAGTGATTTTTTGCTTTGAGTTACGAGCGAAATTCGAGATACGAGTTCGGCTTAGCAGGTCAGAGGAGGAGGAGGTTATTTCTACAAGTGAGATAAAGGAGATCTTAGGAATGTGGGAGAGAGTTTCACAGTTCGTGGAAAAGAAACACCCAGAAAAAGTTGCAATAGGTCATGCATCTGATCTTTTTAATGACACTTGCCTAACTCATTTCCGGAACATTCTGAGAGGGAGGAAGAAACAAACCTCCTTGGACATGTTTTTTTCTAAACGGCCTACAGGTGAAAGTGAGAAAAATGTAGTGAAAAAGGCAAAGACCAGTGAGGATATCTAATTTATTTCTTTACATTCTCTTTTTTGTACAATCAATATTTGTCATTTATAAATACGTTTTTATTATTCAAAACCACTTAACAAAAATAACTGGGGTGACATTTTGGGGGTTGGAACAGATTAATGGTAGTTCAATTGTGTTGTATGGGGAAATTTGCTTCGAGATAGGAGTAATTCAAGATACGAGCAAGGTGGCGGAACGAATTAAACTCGTATGTTGAGGTACCACTGTATAAACAAACCGCTAAATAGCAGTTGTATAAAACTCATCGGAATTGTAACTCATTTTTACTTGAAAATTAAAAAAAATATAGAACTTAAAAATGCGAAAGCGCCGACCTCTTGCGTATACTTATTTTAATGGTGCGATGGTGCGCCCGTGAGTGTGATGAAAATTTTACAATGCTCCAAATGGAGCCGGTCCATATGGAACGACGCCGAATGGCACGATCGTGAATGGGCTGCTAAAGTGTAATAAAAATTATTATGCATGATCTTTTCAAATGAAAACCATGATGGAGTTTGCGTAAAACAGCCCCGGGAAATATTTCCTCTAACTTTCTTCTAATTTTGTTTATTTTAATTTATCGAAGTTAATAATGATCACTGAAAATTTCACATAACATGGAATTTTTTATTAGGAATAACCAATGGAGAATTAAAAAAATTACGATGCGTGGCAATATTTTCTGTCTCAATATTTTTTTTTCAATATATTTTTTTTTTTCAATATATTTTTTTATACTTAAAGTTATTAAATACACATATTTATTTTTCCATTTGTAAAATTTCACTATTGAGATTTTCAATGAAGTTAATAAGGAAAGTTAGTATTTTATTCCTGTGGCCCGCAGTTCATTTTGAATCTAGCCCGCTGGCCCAAAAGTTTGCCCAGACCTGGGGGGCAAGTCTGAATCGATCAATGAAATCAAAACCCTAGTGATTACCCATATCATGGATATAATTATCGTATGGAGTTCTATGACATCTAAAGATATTATAGAACTCCATATAATAATTATATCCATGGTATGGGTAATCGTGAGGGTTTTGATTTCGCCGATTGAACCAGACTTGCCCCCCTGGTGTAAAGTGTTGTGCGAAAGGAAATAGATATTAGTACTGAAGTTTTGTTATCCAAATTTGCTAAAACTTAATGAATAATTACTTATTTATATTTTTATTTTTGCAGTTGGAAGATAATTTAAAATGTGAAGAGGAAAAGGTAACGAAATCTCTCATGAATGAGTCAAAAAACAAAATGACTAACGCAAAAGGAAGTTCTGCTTTAACGATTAATCAACGCACAATCGACTTTGTCAATAGCATTCCCAAAGTATCTATTCCGGAAGAATTACAAGTTCAACAACTTTGTCAAAATATCAACGAAGAGTTAGAAAAGGAGGCACTTGATGAGAGTGAGGATAAATTTGACATTACAAAATTGGATAAAAACTCGCACAAATACAAATTGGCGATGGTTGAAAAGGCATTGTCTGATGTCCGTTCGATGAGGTCATACTCCACGGCTTCCACTATTGCTCCAGAGGTTATTAAGATGAAAGTGAGAAAGAACTTGGACGTAAGACAAAAGAGAGAACAAAGGAAACATTGTGTAGCCAAAGGAGAAGCTAGTGCAGCAACAAGAGCTAAAAGAGAAAATAAAGATACTATTAAACAGAGTAAAGGAATTTGGGGATGGGACGAATAGATCTAGACAAATTTATATATGTACATATAATTAATGTTGAATATTGTGCACACGTGGCTCTGAATGGATTAATAAAATGTCACTTGTCAATAGTGTTGTTTTCTTATGATGAAATAAAGTAATTCTCTATTTTATTCATGCTCACTATTTTATTTTATTTACTTTTTTTTCTAATTGCTTTCTGGGAAACTAACAGGTACTAGGTATATATAATATATAATTTGGATCATTTATATAGCGCCATTTTGTGAATATCTCACCTCAAGCGCGCTGAAAATTGATTAAGATGTATCATTATGGCTTTGATAAGATTTGCGAAAAAGGTGTTTTGAGATTTTTCCTGAAGGTAGATATATTTTCAGTTTGTCTGAGGGTATTTGGGAGCTTATTCCATGCATTTGGTCCTGCCACAGCAAACACACGATCGCCGAAATTAGTGGTATGCACCCTGTTTATTTCAACTAATTTTCCAACCATGGATGAAGATGCAGAATGAAGTGATGATTGTCTGTCGTTAATTGAAAGAGGAATGCAAAGTTTGGAGAGGTAAGTAGGAGCCATACCATGAAGTGCTTTCAAGATCATGAGACAGAGTTTATATTCAATCCTTTCAGGAACTTTAAGCCAATGGAGATTGCGGGGATGGTGAGACATGTGAGAAAACCTGGAGGCTCCGGTGATGAGCCTGGCTGCAGCATTGAAAACTGACTGAATTTTATTAATTTCTTTTTTTTGTAGATTTGCATATATACTGTTACAGTAATCCAAACGGGAGACAACAAAGGCGCTTACCAAAGATTTCATGGCTTCAGATGGGATACTCCTTCGGATTGACTTTAAACGTCTTAATTCAAAGAAAGCAGAAGATGAAACTGTGTTTATTTGGTTTGTAAAGCTTATATTAGAATCTATTTTGACTCCGAGAAGTTTGACACAGGATTTGGGAATAATATCTGAGTCTTCGAAGGTTAGTGGGGAGGTGTCTATTAAATGATGACGTTTTCGCATTGCTGTCCTAAGTAGTTCTGTTTTATTTGGGTAAAGCTTAAGTTTGTTTGCTGACATCCAAATATCGATATCTTCGATACATTTACGAATTACGGATTTAAGATGGTGAGCATTTTCTGGTGTGCAATAAAAGTAATGTTGCCAATCGTCCGCATAACAGTGTGCTAATAGTGTCCATGGGAGTCAATGATTGAAAATATGTCTTATGTGTATAAAATAATGAGTAACGGGCCTAACACAGAACCCTGGGGAACACCGAATTTTATAAGAGCGGGAGATGATTTTAGATTATTGAATTTGATCGTTTGGTGCCGTCCCGTGAGATAAGATTGAAACCATTTATGTGTTTTTTCTCGAATACCGTAAGTTGATTTGAGTCTTTCAGTAAGAATAGTGTGATCAATCGTATCAAAAGCAGCACTCATGTCTAGGAATGCTAGTAGAACATGGTTTCCGGTTTCGGTAGCTAGAATCGTCTCAGATAGTATTCGAAGGAGTCCAGTCTCAGTTGAGTGATATTTTCTATATGCAGATTGAAATTTGGTAAACATCCCGTTTGTCTCTATGAAATTATTTAATCTTGCACTTATAATTTTCTCCAGTATTTTAGCGATAAACAGTAAGTTGGATATGGGTCTGTAGTTATTTGTCATCGGAGTCAAGATTTGGCTTTTTTAGTAGCGGTGTTACTATTGCTTCTTTGAAACTTATCGGCACTTCACCAGAGCACAATGATAAGCTATTAAAACAATACATTTTTTAAGGAGCCATGTTGGAATGGGATCTAAGATACAGTTTTTGTTGGGTGAGTTATTTATGAGTGTGATAATTTCTTTTTCATTTGTTTCGGTAAAGTAATCTAGATAACTATTGCTTTAGTTGGTTGAGTAAGAAGGGGAAGATGACTTAGCTGTGGTAGAGCGAATTTTTATAATTTTTTTTTGCATAAAATCGGAGATGGCATCTGGAGAGACTATGTCAAATATTAATTTAACACGCACCCAATAACAAGTTGCCACATTCTGGAGACTTATGATATTAATCGTCTCACAGATCCAGACTGAAAACACAATTAAAAACTGTGTCTCCACCGGGAATCGAACCCAGAACCTTTGGCTTAGGTATCTAACCAATTAAACCACGAAGGCTGACATTTTATTTGGGATTTTTATAGATATGGGTAATTTAACAAAATTCCTCACGTCAACTAAGCAGGCGCAATGACCCAGTGCAGAGAGCTCAACCGCGTCATTGAGCTAGTAAAAAATTTAATAATAAAAGCAAAATATGTATGTATTGTATATAAGTAAGGTTTATTAATATATTCCTTTTTCTTCTCCCTTGCTATATCCCAACTTTTTGTGTGCCGAGTGTTGGGGTCAGCTCTCCTCGTACTTAAATTATAGGTTCTTCTGTTCTGTGTTATGTCACCTAGGCCATGTCACTTCAGTTGGTTTCGTCTGCATGATCCAGGAATTCTCTGGTCTTTGGCTTGGTTTACCATGTGATCTGGCGGTCTGTGTTCAACGTGCCCGTACTATCTCAACTGTCGTTGCTCTATCTTACTATGTATGTCAGTAATGCCTAGGCTTCCACGAATACGTGGACTTTCTTATTGGACATCCTAAAACAGGTTCACCTAGTTGGACGTCCAATGAGACAATATAAAAATAATACAGAATTTTATGTTCTTATCTTGCTTACTTTAAACCTTTAATACCTAGCATTAAATTTTTATTTTGTCCCGTAATGACAATCCAACTGTCCATCTTAGCATACGTATTTCAGCAGTTTCCAGTTCCCTAGAGTAGGAGTTGTACATTATCTAGCATTCGGAGCCATAGAGGAGTGCCAGTCTGACGATTGCCTGGTACACTTTTCCTTTCAACTTTGCTGGCATTTTTGGATCACATAGGACTCCCGACATTGATCTAAATCTCTTCCATCCCACACGTATTCCTTATTATAATCTACTTTTCAATCCTTTTTTAACTTAATTATATTTTCTATATTTATTATTCTTGTCGTGTCACAATTTTTTATCGTGTGTTGTGCCTCTGTTCCCACTTTACGAATGTCGGGATATGATTTTTTGTAAGTACACCTACATAAGTGGAGCTAATATTCGGCACTCTACACGAGGTGACAATTTTTAATATTATCATGTTTTTATATTATTGTTTATTTATTTTGAAACTTCTTGTACATATGATTTGTACACTGGCGGGCTTATTGCCTAATGACAATTTCTTCCAACCAACCAGAGTAAATGTTAAATATACAAAACAATGTGTACTATGGCAATAAGTTAATCACATTACAAAATAATTAAAGATATCAGAAGTAAAAAAAACAAAGAAGATAGCATATAAGAACAATTCATAGCAATGATAGGAAAACTAAAGGATAAGGAAAGAAAGAGATGTATTGTCATATTATCATTATATTATATAAATATGATAATAATATAATTCCATAGAACGTTCCAATAGTATTATGCCAATTGATGTCAACAATCTTCTTTACCTAGTGATTGGAATATATTTTTGTTTTCGATAGTATCTGCAGTCAACATATTATAAATAATAATGCATATTTTCATTATATCAGGAATATTGTTTTATGGTAAATATATATTTAGATTTTGATGTATAAATAAAGATAAACTTAATATGTTATTGAATAACAAGTTTTTTTTTTTATATGACCTTTTTGTATTGTGTACAAAGTTATTAAGACTTATCAATACAAACAAGTATTAATGATGTAGGATGCTTTAGAAATGTTTTCATAGATTATTTAATAATCTATATTACATATGTACATACTATTTTTATGTAAATAATATTGTACCTTAAACCATGTGTATATTTTGAGTATTGTTCAACCTGCAGTATTTATATAAGACGAATTAACAAGAGACTCACAATTAAAAAATGTTGAACTTAGGTACTACAATTTATTAGAAATTCTAGAATCTCCCCCCTACAGTCTTGACAATGTGATGTTATCCAGTCCTTTGTGTCAAAGTTTAACAGATTACTTAGACATTATTTAATCTAATTTGGATCTGCATAACCTATGACCTTTGACTATGCATATTTTTAACAGTCACTTCACGATTTTGGAGTCTCCCATGTGAAGAATATATCTCAGCCAAGTGGAGCATGTGTCCCTTGTGTTATTAAACGCAGTTCTTCGGTATACCCTGATCTCCAAGTCTTATGACTTGTGAAAATCTAGCTGTATAGTACGTGTAAGAAATCAAACAAAGAGAGCAAATCACAAGGAAGAAGAACTGAATTCACTTTTTAGTGCAGCATCTGTATCAGGGCCGGATAAACGTGTTTTTGCGCCCGTAGCAATATATTTGAATCCCCCCCCCTTTTTTTGGAATTTTAAATGTGGAACAATTTAAAATTATGTAAAATTACATCGGGTCTAAAATGACGAATAAATAAGCGGGATTTTTTACATACACACCCTTATCCCGAGCCTCTATCCGGATACGCAAAGAGAACCGAGCGCCATACCTGCAGATTTTTTATTTAGGTACATGATTAACATTTTAGAATTTTAAGCGCCCTTTTTAAGACAACCGCCCTGAATTCAAATTATGGAAATTGTTCAGTCAATTATTCTGAATCAAATAACGCCTACACATAATTTTATAAAATTATCATGAAAATCATTAGCTAATCCACCACATCTTCTTTACATAATTGCATACTTGCAACTTAAATGTCTCGAAAAAAATGGGAATGAACTGAAATGAGGTGTGTGGGGCGATCCTAGGATCTTATAATAATGTTTTTGAGACCTCATAAGTAAGTTTTAAATTTGGTGTTGGTCCTAAATTAGTGTTAGCAAAGGACAGGGAGAATTTCTCCCAAGTGATCGTGAATGTCAGAGGGACCCGACAGGACACATAAAGAAAAAGATGAATTTAAATCTGTTTATTTAAACCACCATTGTTGTGAAAAATAATCAAGTTATTTGGGTGCCTTAGCGGTGTACTGAGCATATCATTATTTTCATAGTTTACATATAATTGAAATAAATTAATAAAAAATGAAGCTTCGTATACCAGTTTTCACCAGCATCCGCAGAGTTTCCACGTATTTTCCACATTAGTGTACAGTTCATTCTAAAATATAGATTTGATATATTTTTAGTAAAGGAACCACGAATCTTTACAGCGATTAGTGTACTTTGGATTTATGGGAGTTCAAATTTTGCCTCAACTGCTTTAATATATCAATAGCACAAGCATTTTTTGCTTGATTTAGGGAAAATGTGTGTTTTGCATTCACTTCTAAAAAAATTCACCTCAATTGAGACAAATTTGAACATTTAATTATAAGAAGCTAGCAATTTGAGCACTAGCAGGGTTTTTGATATGATGTCATTGGATGAAAATCTTACCTACGTAAAAATAAAAAATATTGACTCAATAATGATTTCATACTTAAAAAAAATTATTTGATATTAGAAAATAGATACCATCTATTCAGAAATAGTCAATCTATTTATGTAGTTTTTATAATTAAATTAGGCCATAGATGTCACCATATGATAAGAAAAAAATTATATGAATATTAATAATAATCTGCAATGAAACATTGAAATTGTTGTGAAGCTATATCGGTTGCAAAGGTATATCCATTTGCATCATCTCAACGGGCGCCAAATAAAAGGAAAAGAAAATTAATATAATGAAAAAATATTTGTATAGTAAAAAAAAAGAACTAGATTATAATTAATAATTAAATTATCTTTTAACAATCGGAAGATGATAAGATTTTTTTTAATAAGAATTTCGGATTCATATTTATGAAAGAGGCACTATTCATAATTTACAAAGTGCGCTATATGCCGAAAACTGCAGTTAAGGTCCTGTAAGTTATCCAACTGTCGATTTGTTCAAGAAAATTTTATTCTCTTAAAAAATTGACAAAGTATCAAGCAAAGATACGCGAGATTTAGTGTGTTAAATTAAAATGTTAAAAAAAGTTTGCATGTTTGATGCACTACTACAGTGCTTATATTTTTTATAGCAAAATAAATTATTTAGTTGGGGTATTTCGGCACTTTTCGATATTTTTTAAAACTTTGGAAATATAGGTAGTTTAACACATAAATTTATCATAAAAAATGTTTTTCTTAGTAAAAAATGTTTGAGGAACTCTGGAATGTTTTTGAAAAACAAATTTGAGATTTTGTATTTGTCTATATTTGTACCAATTTTCAGGGTTCTAGGTTATATGGTTTTTGAGATATATGGAAAAACAAAGTAAAAATTCAAAAGTTGATAACCCCTGACGTAAACAAAAATTCTAAATTCTGAGTACAAAAGTTTTGTAGACCTATAACTATCTATATATTTTAAAATTTTGGGCTCTTTAAATTTAGCGGTTCAAAAGTTATAAAGGACAGACACACATACAGACACACTAAATGTTCTACTCCGAATTCTGAGTAAATCCGTATATAGAACATATATGCTGCGAAGCCTCTAAATATAGCGCCTGCATACAAATCTCGCGTATCTTGACTTGACTTGACTTGAAAACTGTGTTCCTTGATGAAAACATGATATCTATATTATAAATTTGTATGTACCTATGTACCCATATATGCATGTATTGAATGCGCTCCTAAACCGTTCATCTGGATCAAAAGGTATCCCAGGGATGGTTTCTGGATCAAAAAAAATGTTTCTTCTTCTTCATTGGGTATTAGGTAATTTTACCTATGAAGGTGGACTATCCTGGGAACCATTCATCCGATTGCAATGAAACTTTGATGAATTATTGAGCGTATGCCCGGGATGGTTTCTAGATTAAAAAGAATTTCTTCTTCTTCTTCTTCATCGAATATTAAGTCATTTTACCTATGAAGGTGTACTATACTGGAAAACGTTCATCCGATTGCAGTGAAACTTTGGTGAATGTTGTGCGTATGCCCCGGATGGTTTCTGGATTTAAACATTTTTCTTCTTCTTCTTCATCGGGTAATAGGTCATTTTACCTATGAAGGTGGACTATCCTGGGAGAAGGTTCAATTTTCCTTCCATCTCTTTGCAGGTTTCTGGATTTAATCTTTTATCTTCTTCTTCTTCATTATATTTTCTTAACTTACTGAAGGGACGGGAGGTACTGAAGGGACGGGAGGTACTGAAGGGACGGAAGGTACTGAAGGGACGGGAGGTACTGAAGGGACGGAAGGTACTGAAGGGACGGGAGGTACTTAAGGGACGGGAGGTACTGAAGGGACGGGAGGTACTGAAGGGACGGGAGGTACTGAAGGGACGGGAGATACTGAAGGGACGGGTGATACTGAAGGGTCTGAAGGGACGGAAGGTACTGAAGGGACGGGTGGTACTGGAGGGACAATCAATATTTCAATATGTCATGATAATCAAAGAGTATATTATAATACCTTTGATGATAACACGCAAAAGATATTTGTCAGGTAATGTTTTCGTTTAATCGCATTATTTAATTAAGTATATATACTTACACATGTATAGTTTATCATTATTATTGTATTATTATAAAAAGATATTCAGTCTTAAATGTTGTGTACTGTTCTAAATGATATTTCGAATGTACATTCAAATTATCAATATTTGTAATTTCAAACGTACGCATTTAATATAACGCATTTCTTTCAAGACATTATCGAAAATATATTTTTTTATTTTTTTCGCATTTTTACTATAAAAATACTGTTTTATTACTTGATTTTAACGTTTCCACATAAAAATATTTAGTTTTTAAATGTCCTAAATGGTATATTTGACGTTATTTAGTTTTACAAGGTTATTTCGCAACTGCCACGTAGCGGCAAATTGCAAAATCCCCGAAACCCCCGTTGGGGGTTGGGCCGCAATAGTGGCCAGGGGCAGAGCCCCTATTCTTATTATATTTGTTTAAAAAAATATTATTGTACGTTGCCCATTTTTACAAAAAAATAACGGAACATCAACAACATTTGAGATTTGAATGCTTTACATGCACCGAATAATTATTTCATTGTGAAAACATCTTGAAAAGCATGCTTATATAATATTATCATTATACATGATAATATTATGTGCTTAAGTACAATTTAAATGTTTTTTTGAAATATGATTCATTTATATTAGGTAATAAATATACACTAATAACTTATTGTTTAATTTCTATTATGGTAACATTATTAAACATTGAGCTAATAATATAATAAATTAATGAATATGTTGGTTCAATACTGAATTGGTTAGATGTGCAGCGGTCATAGGTTGGTGCGAAGCGTTAAAAAAACGTTGCGTGACATAAAAGAAATGGCGCGCAGCACCCAAAGAAATGCGCGTAGCCCATCAATAAAGGCGCGAAGCGCCTCAAAAGATGGCGCGTAGCGCCAAACGGGGGTTGGGTCGCGAAGCGGCCAGGGGCGGAGCCCCTAGTAATAATAATGTTGATTGTATACGTCAAGAGAAGACGAGACTCGACTGATTGTATATCGTCAGGAGAAAATATTAAAGGAAATCATTTTCTTTATCTACACTGTACCCGTGTATTTATTTTATATTGGTATGCAATAAAATTATTGATAGGAAATCGTTGTTGCCGCAGTATCTTAAGATAAGTGATGGTTAAATACGTCGCGAAGTCGTATTGATATCTGTTATTTCAGAACTAATACGTTAAGTTTTAATGATAATCTTGTTTTTATTATTAGGTATAGTCGCTGTGACTTTATTTCGACCTTCACACTTTCATATTATATTGCCTAAATATATATTTTTTTTGTATGTAGGTATCTATAGGGCTTAGAACTATTTTCATCAGAGTTAAACATTTCATTGTATTTTTATATTTCGCACGATTATTTTAAAAATACCAAATTAGAATTAGCTGGACGCTGATAGCTGTGTTAAAATATTATGTTTTTACAATTATCTACTTGGGAATCCTGTTGTGTTTTTTATAGTTTAATGTGTGATGTTGCAGTTCCAAATTCTAGTGACATTAAAAAATCTGAAAATGAACGTATATTGCTTCAAATTAGAATCAAATAAGTAGTTTTGATTTCAGTTACTGGCATTATTCCAAAATTGATACGTTTCAATTCAGAAAATAATAGTCCTGTATCGAACGATTTCATACATCTTCACTGTAAAAGTGTATGAAATTGCTTCTTTCATAATTTCGTTTCAATTATATTCAATATGCACCTACTTATTCTTAAAAAAATACTTGAGTTTAATTTATTTATTTACTTTTTGTACACAATATAAACAAATATAATGCACACTGGCGGCCTTATTGCCATTAGGCAATTTCTTCCAACCAACCAGATTATAGAGTGACAGAATTATATTACGTACTTACATCAACAAAAAATTAAAGCTAAAAAAGTAAGTAGAAAGAAAATATATATCATAGCAAAAAAGAGATTGGGAAAGAACAAGAAGAGAAATTCGAGATCATGTGTTTAGGGATAAATATTCCTTCTTTAGTTAATATTACGTAGCAAAGGGAAGGGAGGAAAAGGAGAGGGATTAGGTATTTTCGGAGAGATATCCCTGCTTTAGTCTTTTCTTGAAAATGCAATGGAAAGCGAGTTTGTAGTTTGTCGAAGTTATATTAGGACTCAAATTATTCCAGTCTTGCTGAACGTACTTCAAAGGAAGAGCTGAAAATTTCAGTGCTGTGAATTGGGATAGTTAATGTAGTACGTTCAGCAGAACGAAGTGATAGTCCGTGATTAGATAAATATGTGAATTTGGTTTTAAGGTACTGCGGTGAATTAAGGTTAAAGAGCGTATTGTAAAGAAGTGACAAAATATGTATATTTCGCCGTTGTCGTTGCCATCGGAGAAGATTACGATAAGAGGAAATGTGGTCGAAATTTAAGTCCAAAGCGGATACAAACATTCTGGAGGCGCTCGAGTTTGTTTAGATGCTCCTCGTTCGCATCCAAATAGTCAAGTAAAGGAAGGAGAAGCAATTGTGCTAGGGTTATTTTGCAATGTAAAGAAAGAACATTTTTAAGTCTGTTGAGAGAGTGGATGCTAAAAAAAAAGTTTACTTAGGTACGTGAGATACTTGTTCGTGCCACAAAATATCCTGGCCAATTAGAACCCCAAGATCTTTCACGACTTTGGTAAAAGGTATACATTGATTATTATTGATAAGAAGAGATAGGATTTGTGCATTATTAAGTAACGACAGCAGATGGGGACTGCCAACAATAATAGCTTGGGACTTAGTTGGGTTAATTAAAAGACCGTTCTCTGAGGACCAAGATGAGATGAAACTGAGATCATCGTTGATAGAACGGGCAGCACTGTGATTGTCATGGGTGTTAAAGTGAATATATAACTGAAGATCGTCTGCAAAAATGTGATAGTGACATTTTCGTCACTATCACATTTTTGTGAATGTGATAGTGACAAAATGTGATAGTGACAAAAATGTGATAGTGACATTTTCGTCTGCAAAAATGTGATAGTGACATTTTAAGTTATTTGTAATTTATAATTTTTTTGTAATAATTTTGTAATTTATAAAGATAGAAAATAGCAAAGGAGAAAGAACACCACCTTGGGGTACTCCAGATAACAAGGTGAAATCAGAGATCTTAATGCACTGTTTACGATTGTTGTGATAACAAATGAACCACTCCAGCACTTGCTTGGCTATATTGAGTGAGGATAGTTTAATTTTGTTACAAAATAATTTAATTTTGTCAACTATTCATAGCAGTGTTATTTTGGAAAAAAACCGGAAAGTAAAAGAAAGGAAAAAAAGTTTGTGATTCTTACATAATATTGAAAAATTTATTAATCATATGAAAAATTTCCAGTTTGTGTTTTGGAAAATCGAAGAGTCGTCAAAAATTTCAAGTTTCTATTTTGAAAAATCGAATAGGTATGTAGTCATGGAAATTTACAAAATCTGTTTTAAAAATCGAATTAGTTCTGTTTTGGAAAATCGTATACTCAAGAACATTTTCTCGCCTGTATTACCAATAAATTAAATATAAATCTATTTTTTAATTCATAAAAAATATAAAACACACTATATTTTTTATCTTTTTTTTTGGCGTTCCACTAGATATATTTTCCAATAAATAAACAAAAAATCCCAATTTTGAAGTGATTATTTTATTTTATTTATTTTTTTTATCAATTTATTTCTCACTAAATAAGTATTGTGCCAATTTAACTTAGAGACTTCACGTTGCTCGGGTTGGTTGGAAGAAATTGCCTTATGGCAATGAACCTGCCTTTGTACACAAGTACATAAATTATAAAAATAAATAAATAGATAAATAATTGCATCAAACATGAAGCAACATCATTTCTCCAAAAACTGAAACGGAAACCTAAAAATCTGAATTTACATTCCATAAGTTACACTGCAACGGTCGGAGAACCGGGGTAAATTACCCCAAATGGGGTAATAATGTTTTTTTTGGGTAATAAGGAAATTTTTCTAGTTTGCTATTTCATAAACGTGTTAGTATTTTTACAAACTTAATCAATTCAGGTGCTACTTACATCAAAAAGTCCCAATTTTGAAGTAATTGCATCAAACACGAAGCAACATCATTTCTCCAAAAACTGAAAGGGAAACTGAAAAACTGAATTTTTGTTTGATCCAATTTGAGAATTTTATTTTGTTTGTCTATTACGTAGTATTTTCATGTAACTTTTTTTTTATTTTCCGTGTAAATTAATTCAATAAATAATGTTTATTTAAATATACATTGATTGTCTCCTTTCCAAAATGGGGGAAAGGGGTAATATCGACTTATGCAAAAATATTTTGGGGTAATGGTTAAAAAAGTACCCCGACCGCTGAGTTACATTATTGAAATTATAAGATACATGTTTTTGATTTAATTACTACTTATCAAAATGTGTCAAATGTTTTTAATTACTTTCTGCATTTTTTTTAATATAGTTTTAAGTGAGGATATTTTATCAAGTTTATCCATACCACTTGGAAGGGCGTTAAACATTTTCGGTATGCTTACTTTCAGTGTCCTTTCAACGTAATAGTTTGTCCATCTGGGAGTTATCAATTTATTTTGTACAAATTGTCTGTATTTTATATTCATTACAGAAGTAATGATTTAATATGACTCGATAAGTGTATAATTTGTTAACTGGGAGTATTCCTGTTACACTGAATATCATTTCATCATTATCTTTCTTATATTTAGATAAATCTGATTTGGGTAAGTATTATGAGTTTTAACAATCTCGCTTGTGACGATTAAACTTTGTCTTCACAAGGATCGGTTCTCGGACCTACATATTTTATTCATTCTGTATATAAAAAGACTTGACGTCTTGATTCAAAACGAAGGATTTAATTCATTTGCTTATGCCGATGACCGCTTGCTCTTCAAATTTTGTAATCCCATATGCAAAAATCGTCTGGAAGTAGAAACTGTTGAGTGCATCGAAAAAGTCGCCACGTGGATGTCTAGCAACAAGCTTTAACTGAACCCAACTAAAACAGAGTTTATGTGGGTAGCTTCACCACGGCGACAGCACCTCATTGAGAGTACTCCTATCAACATCAACGGAGAAACACTCGTGCCAGCTGCAAGTGTCAAATTCTTGGGTATTCACTTGGACAATAAGTTGTCACTTGACCTTCAAATCTCAAAAACGGTCAGTTCATGTTTTTTTCAACTCAGACAACTGAAAAACATTCGTCGAAATTTACCCAAGAATGAGACTAAAACACTTGTAAATTCATTCGTTGTGTCTCGGCTTGATTACTGCAACGGCATTTATGCTGGATTGCCGAAGTATCAGCTCGATAGACTACAGATGGTATTTAACACAGCGGCAAGACTTATTTTCGGTGCAGAAAAACGATGTCACATAACTCCACTACTAAACGAATTACACTGGTTGAAGTGTCCAGAGCGAATTGATAGTATATAATGCTTTGAACAACCTGGCACCAAAATATATACAAGAGCTGTGTCAGAGAAGAGATCTCTCTGGGAGGCATCTCACACTCAGGTCGTCTGGATCACAGAGTAACGATTCCTTAAAGGAGTTGGACAGAGTCAACAAAGCGGCTTACCATGACCGATGCTTTAGTGTGAGTGGTCCTATTAAGTGGAATTCACTGCCTCTAGATGTCCGCAGTGCTCAAAGCAAGAGCACTTTCACTAAAGGATTAAAAACAGCTTTGTTTCAGAGAGCAACACAACATTAAACCATCAGCGCCCTTGGTATGATCTCGAATCATTAAACGGCGCTATACAAATGACTTATTATTATTATTGTCTACATACGTTTTAAATGATTTACCACATACCTCTATGCCGTGTATAATTAAGGATTCAGCAAGTGATGTATAAATTAGCTTTAATACTGTATACGGAAAAATATTTCTTAAAGCATATAGTTAAGCTAACACATTTCTAAGTTTATTACAAAATTATAGAATGTCTGGTTACCAATTAAAGTGTATGAACAAGAACAATCATATATTTTTGTGTATGTAGACATTCATAATTCTGCGATTTTATAATTACTTGTTTTCTAGTTGTATATGGTGAGGTTATATGCATAAGTTTAGTTTTTGCATTAATCGATAGGTTATTATCATGTGACCAATTTATTATACCAATATAATCGCTTTGTAATGTTTTGAGTCAAGATCTTTACCGTAGGCCACTAAGGCGGTATCATCAAGAAACATGAACATGTAGCAGTTTTCTATAGTGAGTGCTAAGTGATTTACATTATATGCCGAATGCCGAATGGAATGCCGAATGCGAAGAAGTCCTAAAGGAGTATGAAAAAACGGGAAATGAGGAAACAGCACATCACCTTGTTGATCTATTAAATGAGGAGAGATGCAGGAGATGGACAGAACAAATGGAACAGTTGGACTTCACCCACTCCAGCAGAAAGAGCTGATCATTACTCCGCAAACTCGGAACTGCTCCTCCGTCCAAAAAGGAACATAACATTGGCGTCAATCAACTTGTAAGTTCCATATTCCAAACCTCCAACATCAAACCATCTAGACAACAGAAACGCCAAATTAAAGAGCTTACCAAATCTAGCCTAACCAACGATGTGGACCAGCACAATCTCACAAGATAAGTGGGGTTGGAGGAGGTGGAGATCGCTCTGAAGCAAGTAAAAAAAGGCAAGGCAGCTGGAGCAGATAAAATCCTCCCCGAATTCCTAAAATTTTTAGGAGTGAGAGCCAAGTTGTGGCTGGCAAGATACTTTTCTGCTGTCATCGATGAGGGACAAATACCCAAGCAATGGCTGGAAGCAAAGGTAATCGCCATCTTGAAGCCAGGCAAACCATCACAAGACCCCAAGAGCTACCGCCCAATCTCCTTGCTCTCAGTCATATACAAGTTGTTTGAGAGAATCTTGTCAACGAGACTCACACCCATCTTTGAGTTGGCTCTACCTCCGGAACAGGCTGGTTTCCGACAAGGCAGAAGTACATGCGAACAGGTTCTGGCACTGACCACATATGTGGAAAATGGATTCCAGGAAGGAAAAAAATCGAGCTTAGTGCTCCTGGACTTAACAGCGGCCTATGATACCTTGTGGAAGAGAGGTCTGTTATATAAGGTTGCCAATATTCTAAATTCTCATAAAATAGTCAAACTGCTAAACAACATGCTTTCCAACAGAAAGATTAGGGTTCATCTCAACGGCGAAGTCAGCAGCCCCAGGTTTCTGCAGAATGGACTTCCTCAGGGTTCAGTATTGTCCCCGATATTATTTAATGTGTACACGGCGGACGTGCCAAATACCTCGTCAACTAAATTCACTTATGCTGATGATATGGCAGTAATCATACAAGCCAAAACCTTTGAGGTGCTGGAATTTACCTTGAACGCGGACTTGGAGATATTTCATAAACATTACCAAGATTGGCACCTCCAACTAAATCCTAAAAAGACTGTTACGTTGGCCCTCCATCTAAACAACCAAGTGGCAGAAAAGGGAACTGAATATACACATTGGTACGGAGAGGATTCCTAACGAAAAATTTCCTAAATATCTGGGGGTGAAGCTAGACAGATCACTCACTTGTAAGCAGCACATAGAACAAGTAAAGAATAAGATTAAATCTCGAAATAACATAATTTCCAAACTGGCTGGTACAACATGGGGTAGCAGTGCTGAAACATTGAGGACATCAGTAATGACCCTGGTCTACAGCACGGCAGAATATTGTTCCCCTGTGTGGGCGAGGAGCTCGCACTGTGGACGTCTAGATGCCGAGCTGAACCAATCAATGAGAGCCATAACGGGTACGGTAAAATCCACCCCGGTACCGTGGCTTCACGTACTATCGAATATCGCCCCACCCCCCATCAGGAGAAATCAGGCTACTGTAAAGGAAATCAAAAAGATAAAAACAATCCAGCATTCCCAGTACACACTTATGTATGTCATACATCCACCAAGAGTGAGACTCAAGTCCCGAAGACCAATTTGGGGAGTGGAGGAGGAAAGCTACAACACTGAGAATGAGTGGAGGGCTCTATGGACGGACTCAAAAGTGAGAAACAATAATCTGGTCCGGGACCCCACCATCCGTGTCCCTGGTTTCGACCTCCCTCGCAGATCCTGGGTGCAGCTCAACAGAATAAGAACAGGCATGGGGTGTTGCAACCATCTTTTATGGAAATGGGGAAAGAGAGAATCGCCGGGGTGTGACTGTGGCGCAGAGCTCCAAACGATCCGCCACATTGTTGAAGAGTGCCCGCTGCACAGGTATCCGGGAGAGCTGGGAGACATCCACGGGGCAAAGCAAGAAGCGTTGGACTGGCTGCGGGGTTTGAATTTAAGGCTCTAACGAGCTCCATAGACGCAGCCTTTTTTGGGCGAAGAAGAGCCTAGCCATTCGAAAAGTAAAGTAAAATATAAGTGAACAAAATCAGTTGAGGCGAGATTTGAACCCGCGTCCACTGAATTACTTATCCAGCGCGCTAGCTAAGTAATAAAAGATTATCACCATTTTTGTAATTGTTGATATTGTTTGAAGTACGTAAACAAATTAAATACTCTCTGTTTATATGTTGCAATGACAGCACCGCTTTATCCATTACAATCCACTATAAATCCATTATACCTAATAGTCCATTACAAATCTATTGAAAATCCATTGTTGTCTAATTAGACTATAACTGTCAAATAAACGGAGAGTTAAATAGTTTTATAATACCGCCGATAGTAATATCTACTTAAGAACATCTATCCGTTAGTAAATCGTAAACATACTTACGAATATATTTTGGTCTTTCGTTTATAAGACCGGCCCTAAAAGTAGTTGGACATACAGCAATAATTTTTTCTATTATTTTGTCTATTACAGAGAGGATAGAGATCGGACGATAATTACTATATTCATCGTGTGCACCGTTTTTATAGATTGGACGAATGACGAATTATTGCAATTTTTAGTCAGAGTAACAATCAATTTTAATCAGGGTAACAATTAATCAATTTTTAATCAGGGTAACATCCTTTATGCACATGTTTAACAGTTTACAAATAACAGAGGATATCTCAAACCCGATGCCCTTGATATCAATACATCGGATTCTATCAAACCCTTGTGATTAACGTTCATCAAGATTATTGATAATTGTTTTTATTTTTGAAATAGTCGCTTTCGGCAAATACATTGATTTATCATATGTTTTTGTTTTAGATAAGGTGATTGAGCATTTGTATCTTATGTTTGAGGTTTGGTTATGAAATTGATTTGAGAAATTATTTGCTATAGTTAGGTGGTTACCATGCTTACTCATGTATTTATTTATAACTTCATCTGGGGGCAAGTCTGGTCCAACCGGCGAAATCAAAACCCTCGTGATTACCCATATTATGGATATACTTATCATATATTATGGAGTTCTATGACATCCAAAGATGCTATAGAACTTCATATAATAATTATATCCATGATATGTGTAATCGTGAGGGTTTTGATTTCGCCGGTTGGACCAGACTTGCCCCCTTGGATTATTGTTATTTTTTTCCTGTTGCTTTTTTATTCATTTTATTAAGTTTACAATAACATACTTATACAAAATATAAAACAAACAAACTATATAGAAAAGATTCACAGTAAGACAAAACATATTTACCCTTTACTAGAGTGCAAGCACTCGTGTGTAAAGGAGACAATTTTTGTTTTCATTTTTTTTATATTACCCTTTCAGTTTTGAAATTAATTACTTAGGTACCTATATAGTTTCTTGTCAACCATGAAAAGACTAATAAAGAGTAAAACATCACTCATAAAACCCAAAGCTCATTTTCCAGTTGATAAGGACCTTATCAGCCGAAACATTCGTCCTGTGTACGGAAATGAACATTTGTGGAACCTAAATCAGTAATTTGATTTTATTTATTGCGAATCCTGAACCATACTCAATAATATTCAATATTATGTTTTATTTCTTTGTAATTCATTGAAATATTGTTTTGCTCTAATCAAACTTTACGTAACATTTCTAAAGTTTTCTAAATATAGATTATTGTTATTGAAATGTGAAAATAGACATTTGATTTGATTGCAAAATAGTTTTTGGAAATGTACCAATTTCTAGGTCGATTTTTTTTAAACTCCATATCTAAACTAAATTATTAATAAGTAAAGTTCTGGCACATAATATACTTCTCACTAAATTAGCTGGTGTGCTTCAACAAAAAAAAGGGTTCGTAAAAAGCTATACTTAATTTATTTTATTTTTTTTCGCCAAAACAAAACTCAACTGACTCCATATTGTGTTATTTTGAAGTTTGCGCCATATTCTTTTTTTATCATGCTTAAATGCAATTACTAAACAGAGGCCAAGAACCTTTTATACATACAAAAAAATCTTTGATGTGTTTCCTTTTTATTTTTTAACATTCTTTTCTAGAATCGCTAATTATAATTCCGTTTTTTCATTCCCTTCCATACCTACAGTCCCTTCCGTCCCTATAAAAACGATATTATTGTCCGCCGTGAAAACATACGGTGCCATCGACAAACTCCCATAGACTGACTGCCATACCACCATTGCATACCACAGATTATATTATAATACTACACTGATGGATATTGTGCTGTGTGCATGTGCATACGCGGTGCACCGAGGAAGAGCTCCGGTGCATACGATTTTTTCGCCGTGCCGTATTCCCGCCGTATCCGTCGACAAACTTCCGACATAATGGTTCATACAACACTAAACCGTAGGTTTTCACGGCGAATAAACGTTCGTGGATAAGATGCTTAACCCTTTGATATTTTATGTGATCATTGTGTTTGTTGATTTCATGCGTCAATATTTTCGACCAATGCAATGTAGCTTTATATCGTGTTTTCCCATTTTCTCTTCAGTTGTGGGATAGTCGTTTCGTAGTTGGCACGTGTCGTTAATGTCATTGCTATCTCGAAAATCTCACGTAAACACAATTATAAATAGTATTTACTCCTTGGATTCACGTATTTAATTATTTTCCTAAGGCATTTGTAGTTTGCATTAACAAAACCATAAAAATATGTCTGAAGATAATTTAACAGCAGTTCTATACAAAGTGAAGGACCTGAGATTGGTAAATTTTAGAAATATTATTATTTGTTGCATTTTAATGAATTCAAAAAGATTTCTATGGTTTACCTACTTATTTGAATTGAAAATAGAATTCTAGTTGGAATACTTCGGTCAACGACTCGCGGTATTACGTGCGTATTCCATTTTTAAAAATATGTCTAGGTTAATAATATACAATTACAATGCGGCATTTTCTTGTACCTACACATATACAAACCAAAACAAACTCGACCTGTTTTCAAATACAGGTATATACAATACAGGTAACAATATTGATAAGTTGCTAGTCGAACTACACGCTATTTGAATACATATCGGAAATAATTTGGATTCTACAATGCTTTTCTTTATGTAGGTATTTAGTTATATTGTGGTATATTATTTTTTTGTACATTATGCATCATGTCAGTGGTGAAGGTTCAATTTTGCACGAAGAAATTGCATGTTTTATTTTTTTTTCTCAGTACTTATACACTTTTTTCGGTTATTTTGCTAATTGCGGCTCACGTGAGCATTATACATTGAGTGTAAATAGTTTACTATTGTTTAATATTTTATGTTAAACATGTTTCAAAATTAGGTATACCTAATTAAAACATTAATTTATTTATTTGATGGAATTTAAGTTTATGAAATTTATTTTTAGGAACAACGACCAATTCCAAGTATCAAAGATGATGGTAAGTTTTTTTTCATTTTTTAGATCAAAATATTTTTGAAAAAAAAACCTCAAAATATATTTTTCTGGTAAAATTCTCATCAAGTTCAATGTTTTTCAACTGATATTTCAAAAGTACTTGCATATTTAAGTTTTTTATAACTTTTTTCTAATTTGCTGGATTGTCTCAAATGTACGAGAGTTTGAATCACATCCTGCCTCAAACAATTTCATTCACCAAATGGTGCTTATTACAAGAACATAATTCATTTTCAAAAATAAAATGTAGATATGTAAAAGTAGGTAATAATTAACAATTATTTTCCCATCAGCTATACAGAGATTTAATTTAGTCAATCCACATTGTGATGATTTTAACTTTGTATATTTACATTGAGTTCAGAATTAAAATGTATTAACAGTATATCATTAATTATTTCAGAGGTTCTCATCAAGATGGATTCTGTCGGTATTTGTGGTTCTGATGTTCATTACTGGACGGCTGGAAGTTGTGGAAACTTTGTTGTTCAATCACCGATGATAATTGGTCACGAAGCTTCTGGAATAGTAGCAAAGGTTTGTACTTAGTTCATATTTACAAATTGTTTGTTTTTTTATAAAATAATTTTATTATTATTACTGATATGCAATGAAAATACCACCATACCATACCATCACGTCTTGTACCTATTTAGCAGAGAGAACCACACAATAGATTCCTCCCTCTTTACATACATCAATTACATTATTCATATGCATGCATTGTCTCTTAATTTTATATCCTCTATGATCCTATTTATGTGATCGAGCCAACTTTTTCTTGACAGATGAACTTTTTCTTCTCATTGCTCTCCTGTACTTATACTTTATTGTCAGACAATCATCACTTATTCATTCTATGTAGCCAAACCATGTTTATTTTCATCTTGCTTACAATATTTTTTTCAAACTAACATTCCCATCTTATTCTATTTCCTTATGTTATCATAAATTGTTTTAACACACATTGGTCTCAGAGATCTCCATGGTTTCTCTGCCATGTCCATGTCCCACCCTACTATTATTTGAATTTTCCTTCTTCTTCTTCCAATGGCGTTTCAGCCTGCCGTCTTATAGTCTGACACCTAAAGCAAGACTTACGATTTTAATCGTCTCACAGATCTAGACTGAAAACACAATTCAAAAAACTGTATCTCCACCGGGAATCGAACCCGGGACCTTTAGATCAGAAGTCAGATATCCAACCAACTGATCCACTAAGTCTTTGGTGGATAGAGAGTCTGGCAGCTTGATAAATGTCATAAAGCTCATTATTATGCCGGATTCTCCATACCACTCCATCTTGCGCTGTCCCTAAGCTTCTTTCAAGTACTTTTATTTCGAAGGTATCCAGCATATCCGCAGAATTTGCTGTCAGTGTGCACACCTCCCATCCGTAGGCCAAGAAAGTTCTAATAATTGTCTTGTATAATGTTATTTTGGTATCCCCATGTACGTTTCTTGATTCCAACACTGCAGCATTGGGATATGCAAAATTTGTTAGTAAATTTGAATACTATTTGAATCTTAAGTAAAAATTTATTATTTAAATGGGACTAACGAGCAAATTATACAAAACACCTTTGTGTTGTGATGACGTTGTTATTTTTTTAATTTAATCTTTAAATTATCAACAAACAGCAACATACATAGTTGGTTGCATTTACTAGAGGAAGAAGTAATGAAAATAAATACATTAAAGTAACAGTTATACAAATAACATTCAGATAGAGATAAATAATATCTCAAGTAAAGTACATAATAGAAAATTGCAAAACAATTATGGAATTATATTATCACCACTCACTATTCGTTATCACAACTCACTATTTGTTATGATTCAGGGAACTGAATATGTCCCTTAAAAAATACAAAAATCACATAAAAGAATTCTGAAAACTAGCAGGTACTTTGAAAATAGGTATAAATGAAAGAATTACATGACTTTTACTTCATGTTCACTAAAAGTGAATATGAAGTAAACTATAATTGTAAAGGAAAATTAAAGGTCAAAAGTTGACATTCATGGTTAAAATTTCCTTAAACTTTTTTCAAAGTTCTTATTGAAATACTCAGATGGAATAGTTAGTGTATTTCCATAGGATTTGCTTAGAAGTGTCAGAAGGGTAATTAGAGTATGTTTAATTTAGAAATGAACTTTGTGGTTATGTTATACTTAAGAAATTAACGTGGAATTCCTTACAATTAGGAATTTTTTTCTTCTTTTGTAATTATATAAAATTTGTTTCTGATAAATAAATGTGTTTTGTTTAAAATAATTCTAGAATACATCAATATTTCTGAACTACTATTGTTAGATGATCAATGTATCGACATGCATAAACCAGGATTGCATATGAAAATTCACAATTTAAATATAATAATTAAATTGTAAAAATGAAAATATGACATTCTTCCGAAGATGGGTTGTTTCTATTGATCTAATTTTACTGTATTTAATGAAACAATTTTAGTATGAAAAATAAAAATAATACCATTATCATGCAAATTGATTATGAAGAATTGTTTTTTAGTTGGGAGCAAAAGTGAAAAATTTGAAAGTTGGTGACAGAGTTGCTATTGAACCAGGAGTACCATGTCGTTTGTGTGATTTCTGTAAAGGAGGACAATACAATCTTTGTCCAGATATGGCTTTCTGTGCCACACCTCCTATTGATGGTAATCTTACAAGATATTATGCACATGCAGCAGACTTCTGTTACAAGTAAGTTACATACATTTACTATTGATATGCTTATTAAAAGAAATTGAACTCTTCATAATAAGATTTATTATAATTTAATACTTTTTCAGGTTGCCAGATCATGTATCCATGGAAGAAGGTGCTCTTTTGGAACCTTTGTCAGTTGGAGTCCACGGTTGTAGAAGAGCAGGAGTAACCATTGGAAGTAGTGTCCTAATTTTAGGAGCTGGACCAATTGGTTTAGTAACTTTGCTCACAGCAAAGTCCATGGGGGCCTCTAATATTTTAATAACTGGTAAGCAACTAAACAATTATTACAAAAAAAAACTAGTTATCTCAATTCAAGAAGAACAATAATAAGGCCAATGACAGGTGACAGGAATATTCCATTTAAATGACATTATTTATTACAAAATATCAATATTAGACATGGTAAAATACAAAGATACATAATGTATTTGCAATTTCACCATTTCGTACAAACCTTGGCAAGAATGAAATAATCCGTAGAATTTGTGATGACTACAATAGACTTTTGACTGACTTTTGGACATTTTTAATTTAAAATATGCAAAATTTAAGCAATTGAGTAAAGATATTATAATATATTTGCAAGAGCAATCCTAGAATCAAATGTGGTCCTTGAATTTGTCCCCTTTTTCTCCTCCTACCACCTTATCATAGGTATTTTAATATAACATGCTGCAGGCACTCGTAATTGGAGAGTTGACCTTACATGTTATTTTGCATTTATATATTTTGTATTTTTTAATGTCAATTTCTCTGTGAGTGTTTCTTAAATAAAAAATAAAATAAATAAATAAAATAAAGATGTAGGTATAGGTTTTGGTTAGTGTTGTATGTAATTTAGAAATGGAAAATTCCACTATTTCTTCTCTCTTATTAGTCCAGTATCCATTCCATTATAGCTTTATATAGTTTGCATTTATTTACGAGTGTTGAAGTCAACATACTTATTTTTTAAGCTTAGAAACACATAGTGTTGCCATCACAGAACATATAATAGAAATATATTCTATGTACCGTGGTAGCCATCCATAGAATACTGATTTTGTTCCTGTGTGTTATTTCATTTATACCAGTAACATGGATATAAAAGTTTCTAAGGTTTTAATGTATAGCTGAAGATTTTCATTTTTCACTGTGATTTCAGCTGAACTTTGATTCATATAAATAAGATTTTACTTGCTCTGTGATCATTTCTAAATTTAGTATACTTTTATAAACTTCTTTTGTTTTGTATAGTATTGTGAAGAATATTTTTCATTAAGTTTTGTATTCCTAAATTAGATTTGGTGCAGAATCGTTTGAATATGGCAAAGGAATTGGGGGCGACTCACACACTTTTAATAAATCGTGAGGATAAGGAAGACGAGATTGTTAAAAAAATACATTCAATAATGGGAGTTGAACCAGAAAAGACTTTGGATTGCAGTGGAGTAGAGTCAACAACACGTGTTGCCATATTGGTAAATTAAATATATTTTTAAAACTAAATGAATTTATTTACATGTAAATTTATATTATTTTTCATTTAAATTCATTTAGGGCTCTCACAGACTTTTTAATTGACCTATAGTTTGGTCGGGTTGGACAGTTTGCTAGTTTGTAAGTATGTCAGATCATCCGACACCAACTGATGTAATATGCGAACTTGCATACATCTCGATACTGATTTAAGAGCCGGAACTAAACTATCGGGCGATTATAGTCTGTTGTCTGTGAGTGCCCTTAGAATCATAAAAAAGGTCATCTATGTTTTAATTGATATATAATAGTAATAACAAAAGAAACACTTTTAAGGGTGTTTCTAAAAAAATACCATAAGTATTTTCAACATTTCTCTAGTGAATGTTCTTCACATAATTTTAAAATTCAGCATAAATTCTCTTAAAATAATTTATTTAAAATATCCTTTTTACGATATTTTTTTAAATTACTCCATAACTATGTGTCGAAGAGAAATAAATCTTTTATACGCTTAAAGAGTGCATAAAATCAAAGTGAATGACCGATAATTTTTTTACAATCCAAGTCAGGTTTGTTCTTAAGAACAAAAAATAAATGAATAAATAATAATAAATAAAATAATGCAATAAATCAACAAATTTGGGGTTTCCCATATTTTGAATCACATTAAACCATTGGCGGTTTTAATATATCATGTTTTCAGTCACTAGGTTTAGCGTTATATGTCCTCTTAAACAAGTATTGCTACACCATAATATTGTCATTAATTTTGATGAATTTATTTTTTTTATTTATTATTTTATTTGGGTAGGTATATAAAATTACACAATATTTCTACTTTAAACAATATATAACAAAATTGCAATGTTGATACTCTCTCAATAGAGTTGAAAACTCGCGTTCGAGAGAGGAGTATCTTAATTACACACAGAAGAAAAATTCTACTTATATGTTCATGAATTGTCAAAAATATGCCCTTTTAATGCTATTTTAAATTTGTTTTAATCTTTTAATTCTCTAATGGAAGTGGGCAGGTAATTGTAAAATAATATTTCCCTATATGACAGTAATTTGTGTGATGCAGTTATATTTTTCTTTGATATGTTGAATTTGAATTTTTTTCTGTTCCACTAGAAAAAATTTCAGGTTGTTTCTGCCGAAATTTATTAAATAAAAATATTCAACCGTCACCACCTTTTGTAATATTGTGACAAAATAAAAAAATATATCTGTTACAAACTTAACTAAAGAACTAATAGAAAGTATGTAAACATTAGGGGTTTGATTGAATTTTAAAATATATTAATTAAAATATTGCATTGTTTTTACAGGCAACCCGAGCTGGTGGTGTGACAGTTCTTATTGGTATGGGATCAACTGAAGTCAAAGTGCCTTTAGCGCATGCTCTTGCTAGAGAAGTTGACATTAGAGGAATATTCAGATACTGTAACGAGTAAGTATTCAGTCCAATATAATTTGTAGAATCTACTATTCTTTCATATAACTAACTTCACATTATAAATATAGAATTGGATTTAAAAAAGACACAGGGATAGATGTTTAATGTGTGCAAATTTTGAATAAGACAAAAGGCATTTGAATGACTTCTACAACCTTAGATGGGCCGGTGGCAGAGCGGGCATCGCAATGGATTAGTAATCCAGTGATTGCGAATTCAAACCCCATCCTAAGCATTTTTGTTTAATTTAAAGAATGTAGGTATGAGGATGTATATTTCCTTTTTACTTGGACATATTCTTTTTTTTTTTTTTTTAAATCACCTTTAGGTAATTGTGGTTGCATATTAAAAACAGCAATCACAATAAAATTTGCTGATTCTGTGCAGTGTGGACACTTCAATAAAACATAATTCCCTACTAGTTATTGTTCAATGTTTTTGAGAATAGTACTTAAATAAATTTATTGTTATCCAAATTTAAAACAAATGAAACATAAGCTACTTCAAATAATAATTGAAAATGGCAGTATTGATAATGCTTTAATTATTTCTATGGGTATAAAACATGATTTTTACAAACTGGTTTCAGTCTGAAACAGTTTTTTTTGCCAATTATGAATTTTAATGGATTTCTTTTAAAATCAAAATTTTAATACAAATTTCTCTTGGGTGAATTATGTATTCCTCCAGTAATGGGATGAAAACAAATCATACATGGATGATCATCTGAGATGCTGAAGTTCTATCTAAATTCAATACAGGGTACACCACCAGACCCGAGTAACTTAAAACGGTGGAATATAGCCAGATGTGACAATCGCCACCTCTGTGGGATATCTGCATGCATGGCAAGGTATATCTTGGTCCGCTGCAGGGTAGCACTACAGTGCTTGAAATTGTGAGAGAAGCTTCCAGCCATGCGGTGGCAGGAGGCATCAAAGGATTAACTACATGGAAACGGTCATTTGTAACATTTGTAAAACCGGGACAAGAATTCAGAGCTACATCAAAGAAATTAGTATCAATAATTGGGAAATCATATGACTGGAATATCCTGATAGATACGAAAGCAGAGAGATATACCCTTCCAAAGGAAATCTGCATCTCATTTCTAAGGCCTGACTTGACAATATAATAATAAGGGATTTTATATAACGCTGTTTAATGATTCAACATCATGTACATCCAAGTCATATATATTGAAACAAGTACATATACATCCTCGTATATCCCCTAAACCAATCATAAATGCTTGCGCTATAAGTAATTTGCAATACTGTGGTAGCAATCATGTATCATTTAGCAAAAAAAAATAGTAAAATTAATACTTCATAGTAAAAGAATAATGTTAAAGTATTTTTTTTCTTTTTTCAGCTATCCTTTGGCTTTAGCAATGGTAGCAAGTGGTCAAATAAACGTAAAACCTTTGGTGACTCATCATTTTACTATTGAAGAAACAGAAAAGGCATTTGAAACAGCCCGAGCTGGACTTGGAGTAAAAGTGATTATTCATGTGCAACCTAAAGATACAAACAATAAATAAATAACTTTGTAATGTATTTCATGAATAAAATATATTTTTTAATTTACAAAAAGATCCCTCAGTTTTTTCTGTAGTGGAATTTCCCTTGATGTGACTCAATTATTTTGAGACATCAAATCTTACAGAATAGAAGATTATAGTCATACCGCCTTAGTGTTTGATATTGAGATATGGACAGGGTAAGTAGAAATAATGCGGTAGGAATACGGTCCCTGAGATGCATGTGCGATAAATAATTAATGATTGAATAAGAAACAAAGATAGGATTGTATGTAAGAGATATCATGAGTAAGATTAGTTGGCATGATCGCATAAATTGGATCTTGAAGGATTGAAAAGTAAATTTCATGATAGGATATGACATGTGTGATAATCTATATGAAAATGGTAAAATATATTTACTAAGCACGCTACAAAATAAATATAAATAGTTCTTGAAAGTAAATCCAGTCTGGTACCTAATAATTTTTTTTCTATGGATTTAATAGAGAATATAAGGCAACACTACCAGTTTGCTTTTCATCATATTGCAAACAGTAAAATTTATTCTGATTAATTATTGATACAGACAATTTTTACTTATATATTCTAAAGCACATCAAATCAAAGACGAGTATTATATCAAAAGGAAAAGTAATTTTTAGTTATTACATATTAAAATAAAGTTAAAATCTTACTTTGTAATAATGTCATCATTTTATAGGCACTTTTCAATTCATTATAGACAAGTAACAAATTCAGTTAATACTTTATTGATGGTTTCTGCTGAAATTACATAAAAGTTTTTTAGGTAATGGATAGAATTCAATTATAAATGAAAAAATATTATCAATAATTTATTAAAGATATTACTCAACAGTGCTTTCTTCCATCTTCTAAAAGTTGTAATAAAATTACATAGACATCATCATATTTACTAATATTATTTTGCCTCACATAACTTTGATATCTTTGCAATGCTCCAGCAATGAATTCTAAGCGGTCTCTTTCATTTGGATGTTCATTGAGCCAAACCATCAACTTCTGATGTGACCATCCAGCACACTGATGCGGTGATAAAAGATTTGATCCTCCAAAAGAAAACAGCATCATCATCACAAGAGAATAAGGTAAAGATGCACCTCTCGATTGGCTCTCTTGAATTTGAACCGGAGTCATGTTGAGCAACGTATGAAGAGCCCGGAGGGAACGATAGCTATCCAGAGTACTCAAATCATTGACCAAAGGTTTCAAAGCAACCTCCAATTGTTTACAATCAACTTGTAATTTCAATCTACCATAATCTGATAGAGAAACAAGAGAACAAACATTTTGTACAAAAACTGTGATACAATGAACGGCTATTTCTTCATAACATTTAGACACAGCCACAGTATCTTGATACAGTGACAAATATATATCTATACATCGTTGAATAAACTGCTGTAGTTCCCTTAAATACAACGAACATGAAATATTACTTGAACTTTGAGAAACATCACTTCTGGTTAATTCGGATTCGCTATGCATAGTGTCTAATATTATGTCAACAGCAGCATTGATTGAAATACAAAAAGGCTGTAATATTGAGAAATTTGAAATTTCTTTCAAGCTATCTTGAATAATCAATATGCTTTCTGGGTGTAAAATATTAGACATATTATTTAAAACACGAGATATCTGAGTGCTGAAGTAATATAAGGCATTAGATATATCAGCGTTACGTTGCTGAGAGCTGGAAGGTGCTTCTACAATTTGTCCTGCTTCACTTTCCATAAAAACCTGTTCTTCGGCTTCAGTGCACATTTGTTTTATAGACTTTGTGATGCTCGTTGCTAGAGCGATGCTCAGTTGTTTATCTCCCAATGAGACGCTGAGGGCAGAAGATATGACACGCACGGCTGAATCTATTTCTTCTGTCTTTGGTACTTGATTCACCATCCACATGGTTCTAACAGGATCCAAGAGTTTTTCGAGAGATTTTGATAAGAAATAATTTTCCCACTGAGACAACATATCTCTCTGCACAACAAAATCTTTATAATGTAACTTAATACAAAGATCGTTGTAACATTTGAGCAGTTTGGGATAGTCAACTTCTACACACTGGTTGGAATAACCGGAGCTTTTCTTTAGTTCTGTACTAAATGTGACATTCAATTTCTGCCAAAACTCTTTGGCCACACTGTGGAAGTTTTCAATGCTGTTCAAATCTTTCAAGGCATTCTGAAGAAGCACAATCTTTTTGCAACTTTGATACAGATTATCGGAAAACAATTTATCCATATTATCCCAAAATTTCATCCTAAAAATTTGCATGTTGATAAAATTAGCTTTTCCAGGTCCTGATTTAGAAACCTCTCCTTGCTTTTTTATGTCGTTACTTTTGACATCAAATGAACTCTGTATGGCTTGTTCAACATCTTTTAAAACAGATGACACTACATTTTCGATTCTTTCCTTAGCACAGTGCAAATTGTTGAACACTTTGAAACTTGAAAGCAATACATTTTTATCAGCGTTTATTAGGCCACTGAGCAATTGTTTGGAAGCATTTTCTACAAGTTGTGATCTTTTAACTTTGACATTATTCAAATATACAGCCAAAAAGTCAATTCCTTCAAAGTCATTGTCATCAATCAATTGTTCAATCTCATACAATAAATTTGCTTGAACTGAAGGATCATCTCCCATATTCTTCAAATGTTTAGAAAGCTGTATTATTTTGGATGCATGACGCATTGTATGACAGACAGTCTGAATTCTACTGAGGATTAATGTTTGACTCTCAAGCATGTTATATGGAATTAAAACTTGAGAACGTAAATTTTCAATGCCGGTAAGTAAACTTTGTGCGTCGATATGCATGGAGTCAATTGTTTTTTCAAGATTCGTGGCATGGCTGGCTTGTGTCAAAAGATCATGATGTTTCGATAAAACTTGACTCTCTAATTCAGAGTTTAACTTCTCGATGCCTTTTGTGAGTTTTTCAACCTTTTCGGAAACATTTGTGTCATCCAAGAGTGGTTTCTCGTTAAGAAACTGACGATAAAAATCGTCTTGTTCGATTTCAAAACAAACATCGCGGTATTCCATATTGTACTTAATTACTTTTTTATTAAACACGACAAGATGCGATTGTTGTAATATTTATTTGAATCAAAATAAAATATACGCTAAAACATATTAATTTTTGACGTGGACTCAACAGTTTATAAAATAAAGTACATCACAAGATTGTAATCACAAACGTCATAGTTGACGGCAGAACGCTGTATTGCCAGTTCGAATATAGAGTTAACAACACAAAAAAATAGATTACAAGTTCAAGGTATGGTACATTTATGTGAAATATTACTCTTCTTTCTATTCGATCACTCGATGTTATATGTAGTTGTCCAACTGTCGATTTGTTCAAGAGAATTTTATTTTCTTAACCTATCAACAAAGTTACAACCCAAGATACGCGAGTTTTGTATGCACTGTCTACATTTTTCACGGCTTTTTCAACTTTGAAGTCAAAAAACACCAACTTAGAGGCTTCGCAGCATATATGTTCTATATACGGATTTACTCAGGGTTCGGAGTAGAACATTTAGTGTGTCCGTATGTGTGTGTGTACGTCCCCCTTATAACTTTTGATCCGCTAAATTTACAGAGCTCAAAATTTCAGAATATATAAATAGTTACAGAGTTACAAAATTTTTATACTTACTCAGAATTTTTGTTTCAGGCAGGGGTTATCAACTTTTGAATTTTTACTTTATTTTTCCATATATCTCAGAAACTAGAACGCTGAACTAGCTAGAAACGCACTAGAACTAGCTAGAACGCTGAAAATTGGTATGAATATAGACAAATACAAAATCTCAAATTCGTTCCTCAAACATTTTTTTATTAAGAAAAATATTTTTTTTATGATAAATTTATGTGTTTAACTGTCTATATTTTCAAAGTTTTTTTAAAATATCGAAAAAAGCCGAAACACCCCAACTAGAAAAATTGATTTTCAATAAAAAAATATGAACATTGTAGTAGTAGGTACATCGAATTTTTTTTTAACAATTTTTATAAGAATTGAATTAAGTGACGACATCGCTTCATACGGTAGTCGCCCATACACAATATCTAAGAATACTTAATAGTTTGATACTTTATCTCCAAACATACCTAAATACATACCATCATGCTGTTTTCATATTCTGGGTAGGAAAAAACCTTTATGCCGACGATCTTCAATTATTTATTTATTTATTTATTTAGGGACAAATACAGTCTTAAAATACTAAAATGGAATAATACACTATAAAATAAGACAAACAGACCAATTACATATGTCCACAGATATTAAATATAAAACATTTCAAACATCATAAATTTAAATATAACTAAGATGTATGCGTTTGCCTGTGACGGGAAAGGAAAAGGATGGGAAAAGGATTATGACAGTTAAATTGTTATATTTTTGTTACAAACAACAACTCAAAATGTAAATAAAAGTATACAAAAGATAATATTAGAAAAAACAAAAATAACTAACAAAAAAAAAAAAAATTCAACATACGAGTTCATGCTATGCACTTATAGAGAGAATTTTTGTATGCGTTATTACTAGCGGTGAATATATCAGAATGTGTGATACTGGCTGAGAGGTTGACATTATAGAAGTTACAAGCCCTTTTGATAAACTCATTTTGATTAGAATTAGTGTTACTTCGAGGAACATAAAACAAGTAGTTCAATCTGCCATTTCGCAACGGCGCATGGAAATTAATTTTATTTGCATTGTGATTTAAATAACATAAACTCAACTCTAAACTGTTTGAATCACAATCTAAGCCAAATTTTTACATGGAGAACAGCTAATGGTATTATCATAAATCCCTCTAAGTCACAGGCAATCTTAATAGGCAGCTGCAAACTTTTAGCCAAAATTGATTGGCCATCCTTAATCCCTTTATCTATCAACAATAACATTATACCACTTTGTAAGAAAGTAAAAGACCTGGGGATAATAATAGACCAAAACCTATCTTGGCGGGAACAGGTTGCTGAAGTGAGCAGGAAATTTCATTATACCCTTCACTCATTAAAAAGATTGCAAAATTTCTTGCCTTTCTCCATCAAAATATCGTTATGCCAATCAATATTACTCCCTTTCCTTGATACGCTGATGTATGCTATTTAGACGCTAATCAGGAACTCTTAGATAAATTGGAGCGATTACAAAATACATGCATTCGATACATTTTTAAATTGAAAAAATTTGGCCACATATCGGAATACCGATCTCTTTTAAGGTGGTTGCCTATCAGGCAGCGTAGGAACCTACATACCCTCACACTTCTATACAAGATCTTAAACAACTCCAATGCTCCAGTTTATCTACGAAATCAATTTCACTTCCTCTCTGAACACGGGTTGCCTCTTCGATCAAATACTGAAAGAACGCTCAGTATCCCAGTACACAATACTTCTTTTTTCACCACCTTTCACCAAGCTTTCTCCGTACAAGCAGCTCGTCTTTGGAATCACATCCCATCGCAACTTCGAGTTTCATTAACACTTCCCGCTTTCAAAAGAAATCTGAGAAATCATTTCCTTACACAACATAACACCTAAATTTGTCTCCTTATCCTATCCTTGTCCCCCCCCCTCTCAGTCACCTCCGTTTCTTTATTGTTTTTGCTTATATGTTTTTTTCATTTTATTTGTTTTATTTTCTTTATAGCTTTTGCTTGTATTATATAAAAATTTTGCTACATACCATAAATGTAATAGTTTTTCACCAAATGAATATGGTTGGTTGGAAGATATTGCCATTTGGCAATAAGCCCGCCATTGTGCACCTATGCTCAGAAAGTTTAAAATAAATAAATAAAAAAAGGACTGACCTCCAAACTGTCATATCTTGACATACATACCTACATGGTGTTGTATAGAAAACAAAATATCTTAAAATATTCAATAATTTGGATTTATGGGTATATAGTTTGGTACTTATTCCTCAACTATACATACTATCGCTATCGACAGTTGGATCTCATGTATTACATGCAACTAGTCGTAAATTAAACATCTTGAGCAGTTTCGTCGAGGAGGGGGGCGATTTGCATATATACCAACGAAGAACAAAGACTGTTCGTTTATAATGATAATAAGAACAATGTATTATGTAGGTAGATTCAAAGCATACATATTGATACGGACGAGAAGAAAATAAGAAGACAAAGAAATGTGAAAAAATAAATTAATTAAATAAAATAGGTTAACTCGATTTTGTAAACGCCAATGTTCTTATGTGTATTGCCGCTGACGGTCGATCAGCGGCGGAATTCCCCACTCCATTGTGTTTATTAGTACATATACATACATACTAGTCATTTATTGAAAAAAGATAATTATTTACTGCCTTCTCTGCATCGACAAACGCCTTTCATGTATATCTCTCTATTCGAAACCCTTTTTGACCTTGCTTGTACTTCACCTGGATTGATTTTGACATTGAATTGGATTTGCTTATTGGATACTTCTGCTGACTGAAGCTGACAACTGCTGCCGCTATAATACAACCCCACTGCACGACCACTGCTGGGTGTTCTAACTCTCTCTCCTACGGAGGTGATCATCCTGACGCGACCTGGTGAGGACGCGAGCCACCCCCTTTGAATATTATGTGAGCGGCGCTCGAGAGGGTGTCGGTTACACATACATATATTGAAAAGAAGATTGGACTCGCGTGTCAAGAGTAAAGTCTCTTTTTTAAATCATAATATGTTGATTCATATCATATCATTATCAGCATTATTTTTTTTCTATTTTGTAACAATAAACACGGTCCATATAGTTCTTTGGTTTGCATATTTGATATACCTACTTGAAGAATTGGGTTGGGTGTTCTTATATTTACGTTTTAAATCAAATAGGTAATTTAATTTCTTGACATGTTTGAGATTTACTCAAATTAATATATTTATCCACATTTTGTCTATTAAATACCTACATTTCATACAAGGTTGTACTTCGCACTTCGTACAACCTTGTACGAACTGTAGGATTTTTTTTCATCCAGAGTTGCTTTTCATATTCTCTTTCTGGTTTAAGAAGAATGTTCCGAGTGCTGACAATACAATATAAATTGCAAGCATTTTCCATTGTTATACCGTGTCGGTAATGCTTTCACGTAACAACTATACAATTTCTTCTTAAATTTCACTTGTTAATATTATTATATGAATACCCTTTTCACATTTACGATTACATACAATATTTTCGTTCTAGGTATATCACTTTGATTCTTTTTTACTCTCCACACTATGAAATAGTGGAGATTCATGATTTCAAAAATTTTTAAGCGTATTTTTTACATCAATTTCTCAATGTGATTATGTAGAGCAGGGGCGGCCAACTTGATTAGATCCAATGTCTACTGTTTACTGAGGAAGCCCTGTGCGATCTACCAATTACATACTTCTTGAAATTTTAAATGAAACAGCATAGTTCAGTACACAATTAAGTAGTAATTTTTGTTTTATTAAGAGGGAAAACATAATACTGAAAAATATTCTAAGTAACTACTAATGTATATTAGTGTGAGCACTGCGTCTGAGCATCTTCCGCTAGATTAGCAAAATCAGGTTTGTTGTTGGAAATTGCCAACCTTAAAGAATCCAGTGTATGAACGTCTATCAAGCGAGAACGGTGTTTATTTTTTGTTTGTTTTATAAAGGAAAATGCAGACTCACCTAAATATATATGTTGAACCAAAACACGAATGCAATTGTTCAACACATTTCTTCAAATATGGATATTTCTCGTTGGAAACCAATGCCCAGAAATCTAGATCCATAAAGTAACGTGATAACTTGAACGTACCGTGATGGGTGCAGCAGTTGGTGATTACATTGCGCAGTCTGTTCTACGTATTTATGTATGTTTATATTTTTTGCCTTGCCACGATCGACTGGACTAATAGTCGCGATCGACCGGTTGGCCACCCCTGATGTAGAGAGTGCACACTATGAGTTTTGTCATGTGTTTGTATGTAGGTATGGCGTACGCCGTATGCCGTACGGATTTATCCTTTTTGTTTCCTCTACAGCCCAAACTATAAGTCCGATCATTTTCATATTTACATCTTATATGTAAAGTGCATAGACCCAAAGCTGATTAGTTTTCCATAGAAATCCGTTAATTTTTTCTCTATCATTTCATCTGTCCAAATTTTGAAAATGCCCTCACGGTCTGGAAAATCGAGGTATTTTTTATATTTTTTGAACATTTGATACAATAACAATACACTCTTCAAAAATGCATTCATGGATTGTCAAAATTTAAAGAAAATAATCTATGGTATGCTATATCAATGTGAAATTCATTTCATATTTGTTTAAAAAATGTATATAAAAGAAGTAAAATAGCTTCTGTATGGGAAAATTGAGTGATCAACTTCATTTATTTATTTATTTAGAGGACAACATACCTATAGCGTATAATAAATTATATATAATAAAGATGATTTAAGTAAATTTAATATTACAGGTTGTCACTGGAGTTATTGTAGTAAGTATATTAAGATAAGTTAAGAATAGTTTCATATTATGGTGAGATATTGTGTGAATGATAATGTGTGTCTATAGACAAGTGTATTTTTGTACTCTCCACTTCTATCTTCCTCAAGGGGTAGGCAGTGAGAACCGAACATCGCATTCTTCTATCATGACACATACATCGCCTCATCAACATTGATACACTGTCTCATACATGCACATCTTGCTAGTAATGTAAATTTTATAAATATATCAACAGGTATCATGTAAAAAGTGCATACTATGAGTTTTGTGACAATGTTTTTGTGTGTATGGTGTATTGTGAAAGCTTTTGTCCTCCGACCCACTCGTTTTGATATGTTGACGTAAGAGACACCTGCTATTAGGGATTAGGTCCATTCCATTCTTCCAAAGAAGCGCACTAAGTAGCGTTGGGGAGGATTTGCAATCTGCTACATAAACTATTTATTCGGATCTAAAAAAAATCCGGGTCGAAGATGGAAACACATAATTCGGATGATCGCTCCACAGTCGGGCTCCAAGGTCGGGCTGCTGTGTTAATAAAGGAGTTCAAGAAGCGACTGGTAAGTAACTGTGAATTGGGAGTTGCGACTGAGAAAAGCGAGTACCTAACTGAAAGCTGCAATTTGGATTATATTTTTATTTATATATCTTCATGTACAGCAAGTGCACAATGGTGGGTTTATTGCTATAAATCAATTTCTTCCAACCAACTCGAGCAACGTGAAGTTA
The DNA here is from genome assembly GCA_963576475.1 of Molanna angustata. Taxonomy (NCBI): domain Eukaryota; kingdom Metazoa; phylum Arthropoda; class Insecta; order Trichoptera; family Molannidae; genus Molanna; species Molanna angustata. The sequence continues at coordinate 11,103,924 of OY754977.1, read as the reverse complement.
AATACTTTATTATGCCTTGTTTAAACCAGTTTACTGTTAGTTAAGTAGGTAGGTAAGTACAGTTGGTATAATGTACCTACACTAGTGTAAACAGCTCGAACAGAAACGGGTCAACTTGTATTGCGAGCTGCCTCGCAATTTGTACGAAATATATTATAATCGTTTTATTTTTTGGCAAGTAACATCCATCGCGCGCCCGCACACCCTCCCGCTCGGCACCGGCACTTGATTCGCTACTAGGCACACTACTAGGCGCTAAAAAGCCTTATTGTTCAGACTACGTTAGTATTTAGTATTTAGTCGAGTGGCGAGTAATTTAGTGACTAAAATACTCGCTACTGCCCAAAAATCGTTCGCACTTTTGCCCGAGTACTACTGTTCACAAATGAGTGGTGTTTGGCAATATGAACAGTCTACAACGCAATAAAGTAAATAATCTGATTATGCTAATCGCAACGGCTATTTTAGAAGAGGTGGATGAAGAAATTTGTGTCATTAATAAAAAAAAGCTATGGGTACGAAAATGGATCGATAGAGATAAGGAGCTACTAATTGTCTTTTGAAGGAATTAGCATTGGAAGATCCCTTCGATAATACTTCGATAGTTTGAGTATTAGTATAGAATAAACCAAATCCGGGTATATTCATTGTAGTTTCCAAATCCAAGTAAGCGGATTGTTTCATTTGTTTGTTTTTATAATGCGGGGGCTTAATATTCCACAAGCATTCATGTTTTACATATTTGGAAACAAATTTTAAGGTGGTTTCTTCGCTCCAGCGAAACGACATTTTCGCGGCAACTAATGAACTCGACTAATCTACAGGTTCGGACTTATTAGTAGCGTCTAGTCCCAGCTCTTCTTTTCTCTATTCTTAGGTTAGGTTTAAGTTTGTTTATAATAATAATAGCGACTCGCGTGAGCGAGTTGCTTTATTATTATAAATAATAAATTTATAAATAAAATTAATATATTCTTTTAATTTTTCGCATTTAATATAAAATTTCACAGCTCATTTGACTTAATACTACGAGATCTCAGAGAGAGCCAACCGGAAACAGAATGCGGAATGGTAAGTGCGGATTGTAGACTCTAGGGGGCATACTTACTATTTGCAATTTGTGTTTAAGCTGATACTTACCCAGTTTTTCGTATGGCCGAAACTGACTTAGCATCGGATTAAACTCGTATTTCAAAAAGTAAGTAAGGCCCTAAGGGCCTTACTTACTATTTGCAATTTGTGTTTGAGCTGATACTTACCCAGTTTTTTGTATGGCCGAAACTGACTTAGCGTCGGATTAAACTCATATTATAAATATTAAGTAAGGCCCTAGTGGACTTATTTAGTCGATGAATCAGTGAGCACGGACGCGTGGTGGGGGCTGCTATTCGACCGAAAAATAGAATAAAATGGATCGACTCGACTTAATTACTTACAAACCTAGGTACCCGACTTAATTACTTACTAACCTACTCGACTTAATTACTTACTAACCTACTCGACTTAATTACTTGCTAACCTACTCGACTTAATTACTTACTAACCTACTCGACTTAATTACTTACTAACCTATACTTGAATTAATTACTTACTAACCTACTCGACTAAATTTTTGCTGTTCAGACACTTTAAGCTACTAAATTACTCGCTACTAAACTAAAATACTAGCATATAAACAGTACAGATGCTTTATAAGCAGTACAGAGCATAAGTAGGAAGAGACGAAAGCGAACGGGGTGCGTATTTATCATCTTCTTATTTTAAAGGCTTTTTATCACAGTTACTAGTGTTCTAGCGTATTTATCATCAAATATGTGGTGGAAACAAATGTACTCCACTGTCTAGTGTATATATGGTCATTGTACACCTGCCACTAGAGTAAACACTTAATAAGGCATACAACGCTAAATCTAGTGACTGAAAACATGATATATTAAAACTGCCCAATGCACTGCAGAGAGAGAGAGATGGAGTTCATTGGAGGAGGCCTACATCCAGCAGTGGAGAGATGGCTGACAAAGAAAGAATGCACTATGAAGCTACGGCTCACCCGCGTGCGTTAAAATGTTGTTTGAAACTCAAAATTTGTTGATTTTTCGCATTTTAAGAACAAACCTTACTTGAAATTTAAAAAAAATTTGTCGGTCATTCACTTGGATTTTATACATTCTTTGAGCATATAAAAGATTTATTTCTCTTCGACACATAATTATGGAGTAATTAAAAAAAAATGCTGTATAACATAATATTTTTAATATATTTTTAGGGGAATTAAGAATGTATTTTAAAATTGTAAGAAGAACATTCACTAGAGAAATGTTGAAAACACTTATTGTAATTTTTAGAATCACACTGTTTAATACATTTGAGAAATTTGATTTGAAATTGGGGTGCTTAGGTTTATATACCCCCTTAACTAAAACCAGGCATTGCACCATGACAGCATGTGCAAGTGGCGAGCGAATCACGAACATAGAAGTTCTTTTCCATTTATGATTGTGTGGAATGCCATGTAAACTAATGAAGAAAAAAAACAATTTTTTTAAGATTAAAATTCGCGTTATAATTTCAAATAAATTTCCCTCTGCTGTAGATATAATCACATCAATAAATTGATAATTTACGGCGGAGGGGGGGACGGATCTCACAGAATTTGCACTCTGCGCAGCGTACTTGATTTCTCAAGTTGTGTGTCGATAATTCTAACTTCCTCTAAAATATTTAGTTAAATGTTGGCACTCAAAGTAAATTTCAATCGTTGTACTGTTGATATTTAACTCATTTAACTAATGAGTTTCCCGACCACTAAGCTAGACCGCTAGACGGTCGATGACAGTACTCCATAATCCACAACTAAATTTAACTGATCGAATCAGATGACCTGCATCTTCTAGTATGTGCATTTTTTTATAACCGACATCTAATACATTTTGCAGAAAGATCAGAAAAAATAGACATCACAATTCTGGAAGTGTGGCTGTCATCAAAGAAAATGGTTGTTGAAATGTGGTTTCTGATAATATGTACAATGACTTCATTCGAAATTCAAAAACGAAGACTAAAATTGTACCATAAATATCATGTTTTTATTGTGTCGATGGGCAGGACCACGGAACAATAAATAATACTGCTGGCCATTATTTTGTTTCAGATTCTTGAAAGTCCAAAGACTTTCCAACATAGGAGTGCACAAACAACGGTTGATAACTAAATGATTTAATTTATTTCATCCTAGTTAATAATTGATTTTTAAAAAGTGATAATGCGGCTCTGTCGAAGTGTCACCCGCCCGCGCCACTTCCGCGTCCTACTCCTCCCCTCGAGCTGCTTCACTAGTACCGTAGAATTTTATACGAAATGATCTCTCCTTATATTCCTTACTCCATGGTCAGGACTGATGTGGAAATTCATTTAAGGATTTTAATAAACTACAAATAAATTACTACATTATAATATTATCTTTTCACGGGACAATCGATTCAGATGATTAGGCTTTTATAAACTGACCGTCGGTACCTTTTTCATCGAGAAAGGCTAAATCAACCAAAACGATCGTCTTGTAAAACGGAAATAAATCTTCAAGTAGTTGATTTTATCAAAATCCTAAAGTGGAAATTTCTTGTTCGTCTTTGTGGCGCAGTTAGATATTTTTTTTAATACTTTTATTTTATTTTGACAGGGAAACAAAACAGAAAAGTATACATAAAAATAGTAAATAAACATAAAATAATGTAAATAAAATCTGTACACTCAATGATATTATTTCATAAACTAATATACAAAGTAACTAACAATCAAATTAAATTTGCTAAGAACGGATCATCAAAATATGATAGGGAGGAAGAAAAAGAGTGAAATAATGAAATAAAATAAAGGAGGGAAGGAGAAGAGGTAGAAAATGCTTTTACAGCTGTAGGACGCGACACTTTTCAACAAAAATATCGGTAATTTCAACAAAAATAATGTAATAGTACCTACCTATAGCTAAAATAATTTTATTTCAAAAAAATATTCAAAAATTGAGTCGTTTGACTTCAATGGATCAACCAAAAGGATTGAATAATTTTATGAAATCAAAGTATTTTAACATAACTCTTATCTATGTTTGAGAAACACAGCCGTATATCATGACAATATTGCATATACATATATCTACTTGCATCGCAAACATTGATGTAGATATTACTAGGGCTTGGAAAACGCATTTATCAAGTTTACTTCTACATATATTATCTGTGCATTTTACCAATGTCGGAAGAGCTGTAAAAATTAACAGTGTTCAAAATTATAAAATTAGATAAAAATATGTTGACTTAGCTAGGTATATAATTTATTTAAAAAATGTGATCAAATGGCTTGACAAATACGAATACATAATAAACTTATTTCTAACCTCAAATGGCAAAGGTGTTGATAATGTTTTTCCTGTAACCAATTTCTATTCAATTTAAAAAGCAACTCGCTCACGGAGTCCCCATTATCATTAAGCGCTAACTAAACCTAACCGAATATTGTACGGGATTTAATAAAATACGACAACGAAATAATAATATGATTTGTACGTAAATTTCCATACCCGTTATTTTTTTGGTTAGGTTTAGTTAGTCTTTAATGAAAATAGCGAGTTGCTTTATAAATTGAATGGAAATTGATAATTTTATTAACATCTTTGCCATTTAAGGTTAGGAAAAAGATTATTATGTATTCTTCTAAGGCAGTGGTCGGGAAACTTATTGGCCAAAGAGCCAAATATGTACCTACATTACAACGATTCAAAAAAATTCTGAGAGCCAAATCTGTTTTTTAATTTAGTAAACCTTTATTATGATTTTAGACCTTCATTAAATTACGGGTACACTGAATAAAACTTTATTTCACACTTAATAAAAAGCAATAATATGAAAGAAAAGTGTCCATAAATTTAAACCATGAAAATGAATGACAAACATTTAATGCGAACAAGTATCTCCTTGGAAAGTCAGGTTTGTATGTTGTTGTTTTTAATTTTAGGCATGATTCCAGGTTCTCATCAATAAGACGACTTCTCAGTTTACTCTTGATAAAGTTCATGCTTGAAAAAGATTGTTCGCATGAATATGTAGAACCAAAAAGGGAAAGACCAGCAAACGCGAGTTTTCTCAGCTGATCGTAAGAGTCAAGAATACTATTCCAGACGTTGAAAATGATCATGTCTTCCTTCTTCAGGTCTTTCAAAGCAGACCACTTGTGTTGTGAACTAAGATCACATTTGTTCTTCTCCAATATTTCCAAATCAATACAAAGACGTTGAAATTTAGAGCTCCATATTTCCTTGTTTATTAAATCCTGCAATTGTATTTCAATGTTACCAATGTCAATGCCAAAAGGAGAAAATTCCATCTCAGTTATCGTAGCATTAAGAGGATTTTTGACGAATGCTAAGGTCGCGCTACTGTTTTTAAACTCCTGAAACCCGTGTTCGTGTCCGTGGATATTTGTGCCAGAGCCGCACTCAAGGAGCCAAAGAGCCGCATGCGGCTCTGGAGCCGCACTTTGCCAACCCCTGGTCTAAGGTATTCGTATTTGATCACATATTTAAATAAATTAGTTTTCTCAACATATTATTTAATTAATTGTATGATACTTACTATTTTTTATGCGGCGCTGGCCGATTTACTAATGATATTAATAACAATTAAGCACTACAAATAATAACACTCAATTATTATTATTACCATTATACACTTCCTCAAAAGAATTAGCAGATCAATGCGTAAATTGTAATTTATTTAAAAGAGCAAAATAAAATGCAACAAACGCATCATCAAGCTTTCAATTGGGAATAGTTCACCCATCCAGATACTTAACATATCAAAGGATTAGGCTCTGAGGAGGTCTCTATACTACCTAACAACCCTACTGATTCCCGAATATTAACGTTTAAAAAATCTTTAACGATTCTACATGTATTCATAATTACCGTTTTTTGCATTTTTATTATTAAATTTTTCGATAAATCTATAATTTCTAAATTACGGATTAACGATTTTGGAATAATGCCAGTGGCTGAAATAATGAACGGTAATATTATTATTTTACGAGAATGCCAAAGTCTTTTAATCTCATTACCTAAAGCGGTGTATTTTCTAATTTTTTCATCAAAAGTTTTTATAATATTACTAGAATTTGGAATAGCCACGTCGCAAATATATGTTATTTTTTAATTTTATCATGTATTATTAAATCGGGTCTGTTATGTTGAATTGACCGGTCAGTTAATATTGTTTTATCGTAATAAAGCGAAATATTATTATTTTCTAAAAATGAAATCGGATCATATTCATAATATGGTTTTATGTTTATCGCGTCAATTAATTTATATTTAATAGCTAAATTTTGGTGTATTATTTTTGCTACTTGGTTATGTCAAAATGTATATTCTGATTGCGCGAGAAAAGAACAGCCCGATATTATATGCTCGATTGTTTTCGGAAAAGCCAAACATTTCCTACAACTATCATCTACTATATTTATGTCTTTTATTATATATTTTTGATAATTTTTAGTTTTTATTACTCTATCCTGAATCGCTATTATAAAACCTTCTAAATCCGCGTCCAAATCACCAATACTCAACCATTTGTTTGACCGAATTTTGTCAACATAAGATTGGTTGAGAAATTTTGGATGTACAGAATGAATTATTTTATTTAGCCACGAATTTAGAAGGTCGTCATTTATATTTATAATATTGTTATTGGCATTCTCGTAATTTAAATTTAATGTTGTTAAATTTTTGTCCGCCTAATTATTATTATTATTATTTGTGCTGAAAATTTTCACGTTTAATATCTACTAATACTTTGACAGCTCTTCCGACATTGGTAAAATGAATTGTGCGTTTTCTAAGGTCTATAATATGTAACATGCGGAATAATAGCATTTAGTCTAAAGTTCGTTCTGCAATAAGTAACATGAAATATATTGTTCCCACGAACTGACTGACCTTCCTGGTACATGGATGTTTATTAGATATACAAGATCCGGTTAGTCTATAGCGTTTATTGATCATTTTATTCAACACTGGATTAATATAATTCTAATTATGCTGGTTTGCCCAAGTATCAGCTTGACAGAGAGATGAAGATTGTTATTTGAAAAAAAAAGTTACATAACACCTCCTCTTAGCGAACTACACCGGTCCAGAACGCGAGTAGACAAGGTAAGCCAGGGGGGCAAGTCTGGTTCGATCCCGAAATCAAAACCCTAGTGATTACCCATATGATGGATATAATTATCGTATGGAGTTCTATGACATCTAAAGATATTATAGAACTCCATATAATAATTATATCCATGATATGGGTAATCGTCAGGGTTTTGATTTCGCCGATTGAACCAGACTTGCCCCCCTGATGGTGTTTAAGGCCCTGAATGACTTGGCTCTATACTACGTCCAAGAACTGGGTCAAAAGAATGTTCTATTAGGAAGGCAGCTTACATTTAAATCATCTGGATCATAGAGTAACAACTCTTTAAAATAATTAGATAGAGTCAATAAGGTGGCATACTTTGGTCGCAGTTTTAATATGAACGGTCATTTAAAATGGAATAAATTGCCTCTTATATTCTTAGTAGTGTTTTATTCCCAAACATTTATATTAAAAGCAAAAAAATATATGATCTTAAAATAAAACATTTTTTTGCTGGCGTAATCTAACTTACGATTTGCTCAAGAGAATTTATTTCTCGACATATTGACAAAGTATCAAGCCAAGTCAGACGTGGGGTGACGAGATCCGAAGAGGTGAATGTGGGCACACAGGGTGGGCCACCGTGTTCATAGTACAGTCATAACTAACTCGAGAACAACGGTAGTAATGGCAGAGACGTGCAGAGGCTAAAACAGACCGGAGACCGTTGTACAGCACACACAGAGCGCGTGCCACTGAGGAAGCGAGACCTTGTGCCTCGTGGATGCTGTGGGCCGCTCACTTGCGAGCTGGACTATGCCTCCGGGCTAGTTCGCTAATGGTTCGTGGTTGTGAGTAAAGAGATGTGACACTTGGGATTCTGGAATCGTCTTTACGCCAGGTCCGCAATCAAGTGTCAGAGAATAAGTAACACCGTCTATATTTTTCACGATTATTTCAACTTTGAAGTAAAAAATACCAACTTAGAGGCTTCGCAGCATACATATATGTTGTATACATATGGATTTACTCAGAATTCGTAGTGTGTCTGTGTCCCTTATAACTTTTGATCCGCTCAATGCACAGAGCCTGAAATTTCAAAATATATAGGAAATTCTAGGCCTACAAAATTTTGTATCTCTAAAACTAAAAAGCTAGAACGCTGAAATTTTATGAAAATATAGACGAATAAAAAAACTCAAATTAGTAAGAGATTACGACGTCAAAAAATAAGGCTACACTAGTACTTACTAGATATGGTAACGGCAAAAAGGCTACGCTAATAGTACTAGAGATAGTAACGTCAAAAAAATAAGGCTACGCTAATAGTATAAGGGATTACGACGTCAAAAAATAAGGCTACACTAATAGTACTAGAGATAGTAACGTCAAAAAAATAAGGCTACGCTAATAGTATAAGGGATTACGACGTCAAAAAATAAGGCTACACTAATAGTACTAGAGATAGTAACGTCAAAAAAATAAGGCTACGCTAATAGTATAAGGGATTACGACGTCAAAAAATAAGGCTACACTAATAGTACTAGAGATAGTAACGTCAAAAAAATAAGGCTACGCTAATAGTATAAGGGATTACGACGTCAAAAAATAAGGCTACACTAATAGTACTAGAGATAGTAACGTCAAAAAAATAAGGCTACGCTAATAGTATAAGGGATTACGACGTCAAAAAATAAGGCTACACTAATAGTACTAGAGATAGTAACGTCAAAAAAATAAGGCTACGCTAATAGTATAAGGGATTACGACGTCAAAAAATAAGGCTACACTAATAGTACTAGAGATAGTAACGTCAAAAAAATAAGGCTACGCTAATAGTATAAGGGATAACGACGTCAAAAAATAAGGCTACACTAATAGTACTGATAGTAACGTCAAAAAAACATTTACGTATGGCTGGCTGGTTTTATGATATTTTCTTTGTTATTGAATATAGGTATGAAAAATTTAAGTCTGGCATCTGGCAGTGGTTGCGTTTACAAGTGCGCATCCTCTTTCTACGGGTGAAAATTGCAAATAATTTAGATATACATAAGTACATAATTTGTATGTCTGTTTGCGATGAAATTTTGGTGATTTGTTCAAGACACACCCGAGATGATTTCTGAGTTATTATTGATATAAATATTTTATTATGTAAACTTGATTATTCTTCAATGGATTTTTATGAAAGTGATGCGCCTGTATAGCAATTTAAAAATGAAATATCAATTTTTATGTATCCCGAGCTTGGGATCACTTTGAAATATTTGAAAGTTTAAAAAATGAGAAGCCTTGATCAGATATCCTTCAAAATCTAATGGGGTCTAAGTGTGTATTGGAATAGAATCGAAAAAAAACACGCAGTAATAATGATAATAATTTGGATCATTTTATAGTGCCGTTTTCGTGAATATATAACCTTAAGGGCGCGTGATACATAGTACACATACATATCACGAAGTTCACAGCACACACACAGATACATTGTGATGAAACTTTCAGAATACAATCTCAGTATGGTACAAGTTGATAATCTGCAATAAAAAAATAAACGCATAAAATACGAATTCATAACTCCCCAATATATCCCCTTGGTATAGTGTAGAGTTAAAACAGCCACACATACATGATTCATCGAAAACGTTGCTATCTGTCGTACTATAAGTTTAGTGAAATAATTTAAAAATAAACTTATTTATGTACATAAAATCAAAATCGATAATCATGTATTTTAAAAGTTCTTGTCCAACATTGTTCTCTTGAACAAATCGACAATGTACCTACATATCATCAAGCCAGGATACGCGAGATTTGTATGTAGGGTCTATATTTTTCACGGTTTTTCCAACTTTGAAGTAAAAAAAACACCAACTTTGAGGCTTCGCAGCATATATGTTCTTTATACGGATTTACTTAGAATTCGGAGTAGAATATTTAGTGTGTCTGTGTGTCCCCCCCCTTATAACTTTTGATTCGCTCAATTTCCAGAGCTCAAAATTTCAGAATATATAAATAGTTATAGACCTACAAAACTTTTATACTCAGAATTTTGAATTTTTGTTTCAGCCAGGGGTTATCAACTTTGGTATTTTTACTTTATTTTTCTATATATCTCAAAAACCATAAAGGCTATAATGCTGAAAATTGGTATAAATATTGACAAATATAAAATCTCGAATTAATTTTTTCAAAAAAAAATCCAGATTCTCAAACATTTTTTATTAAGTAAAACCTTTTTTATGATAAATTTGTGTTTATCTGCCTATATTTCCAAAGTTTTTAAAAATATCGAAGAAAGCCGAAACAACCCAATTAGATTATTTAATTTTCTATAAAAAATATCGGCATTGTAGTATTACCTACATCTCAATTTTTTTTAACAATTTTATAAAAATTGAATCTAGTGACGACATTGCTTCATACAATTTGTATGGCAAGTGGCCTATACATAATATCTAAGAAGACTCAATAATTTGATACTTAATCTCTAAACATACATACATACCATCATGCTGTTTTCATCTTCTGGGTAGGAAAACAGACTGATCTCCATACTATCCTATCCTGACATATATACCTACATGTTATATATAGAAAACAAAATATCATAAAATATTTATTAATATGTGTTTAAGTGTTTATAGTTTGGTACGTATTCTTCAATTGTGCATACTATCAACATCGACAGTTGGATAGTAACTAGTACTATAATAAATTAACCTTTTAATATTATGGATTAAACAAACACGACCATGAAAATTGTAGAAAAAAATCTAATTCATTAATTTACGTATTCCATCTTTTTTTAATGTGTCTTCAATATTCTAACCTGAAAATATAAAAATGCTGTGAAGGAAACATTTGCTTACAAAAAGGTAAAAATGTTCAAATCGTTGAGAGTTTATGTTTTATGTCCTTTTATCGAAGTGTACAATATTTATGAAACAATAATTTACAGATTTCTAATATTGAAGACCGAAACATATCATACGCGTTTAACTGTGGCTCGCAAACCGTGTATTGTATAATCTACGTTGACTGCAATAGCATTCGTATATTTCGGCTGTTCTCGTCATTATCCCGAAGCTGCGCACGTCAAAGCGGTTGAACATTTTTCTTTGGAATTATTTTTATTATTATCGTGTATTTTGAAAAGAGGAAAACGGATAAGAATTTAAAAACCCGGTAAACTCAATTTTCGAAACAATTTATCGGAAAATGTGTTTTTACCGAGAGTCAATCTCTTGGCCAATGGATTAAGTATCAGATTAAAATGATCAAAATCACTGAGTGTAAAAAGTGGTTGAAAAAATATTATTGAATAATTAATTAACCGACAGTAAAGAGTTCAATATCACAATTAAACTAAAAAAGTGTAATGGTTACTACACATTATTTATTCAATTTTTAAAATAAAACAATCTCAAATTAAAATTAACCTAATCGTTTTTGGTTTGATATATATTTGACCTCTTCAAACATGGCGTTCATTACGATGGACATGAAATACAAATGCATATAAAATACATACAACGCATACATATATTTTGTTCTAAATAAAAACGATTTGTATTTAAAAACTTTATTTTCCAAATGCAAACAATTTCGGCCCTACCAGTTGCACAATTTTGATATAACACGCCATTGAATGTTAGCTTTTCACATGTTAGATAAATTTCAGTTTAGTGGTGTGATACTATATATTATTTCAAGCGTTTTTTTGCTTATAAGCACACAATTTTGTTTCAAAAATAAGTTTAACTTTAATTTGTTGTGATTGACCATTTTTTATGAATATATATTAATAATGACTAAAATAATTTATTAACTTTAATATCCATTGCAATGATCATCTGGTCTCAAAAGCAATGATTCTTTTATGTATTTTCTACGAAAAAAGGGGCTACAAAGGGTAAAATGTGTTACGAAAATTTACGTGTATTGCGATAAGTGTACTGTATATTTGTGTTATATGCCAAACAATTATTGTTTCGTTAACGTTTCCACAGAACATACGAAAAATAATAAAAAATAAGAAGAAAAATGTATTTCATAGCCATAGAAAATAAAAAGAGTAATTTACAGGCAAAATATTACCTTACTTGAGACCCGATGTCCATTACAATGGACATATGGAAAATCTAAGAAAATGTGCACATATGGATTTTTTTCATGTCATCTTGTTTATTCTATATATTTGCATATGTTAATAATATGTTTACACTTAAGCGGGTTGCAGATTAAAAACCAAGTTAAGTTATTTTAGCTTAGCTCGCGTAGCTGAGGTCATTTTTCATACTAGTGTGCAGACCGCAGACTATGTGATCTAAGTTAGTTGTGAATGCCGACCAGATCTATGCGGGGAGCTAAGTCAGCTAAGTCACGCCTTTCCCGCCTCATCTGATACCTCTCCACGCCAACGTTGCCTAGTTCAGTATCGTCGAGTGCTTTGTGCGTGACGGATTGTTGTCAATCTGTTCGGCAATCTTTGACTATTGTGATTCAAATAAAAAAAATATGAAAAAGGATAACAAGGGATATAAATGACTCACAATTTTTTTCTGTTTTGATATCCATTACAAATTTAATATAAAAGGTATATTTTTTTGTTATATTTACTTTAAACAAACAGCGAATCTTTCGCCAAGTGGTATTTTGTTAAATAATATCCCCAATAATCAATGACAACAATTTCTTATCCAATATATTAATTTCTTTAAAAAATATGCCAGTTGTATTAAACTTATTTTTCTAAGTCGAATGAATTCATTATCAGAACTTTCGTTTTCAATCATTTTAACCATCTAGCGACAGGTTCGTCAGGCTCGGTAAAATAGTACACATTGACACTTAGTACACTTTCGCATTGTTTTCGGTGTGCACGCAACAACAATAGCTTAGCTTTAGTTGGCTTAGGTTAGCTCGCACAGCTTAGCTTCAGCGTAGTTTCATTTTGGTCTGCAACCAGCTTAATTGTTGAGCCTACATTGTCATAAATAATTTATACCTATCATATTTGTGTAATGTAATGTCCTATTAGGCGTACATCGTACGTGTAAGTAAATAAATAAATAAAAATATTAGCGAGCCCTATTTGACGAACCACAATGTTTTTCTGGCGCTAGATCTTGCCGTTTGCCGTCGCCCGTCAGTACGGCTCCGAATGCAGTCGGGGTAGATCGTAGTGTTGGGCTGTATATCGTCACGCCGGATGATAACACGTGTGTGTGAAAAATAATATTCACCACATTACGGACAATATCCGGACTCGATAATTTCTCGTTGTGATTCCTTTCTAACACTGCCTTCTCCTCAGTCATTTTGATAAACATTGTGCTATTGTTGAGACCTGTTAAATTTCGATTGTAAAAAACCCGCCTAGATAAAACTGTGCCGTGTATATAAAAACCCAAAACTAAACGTCAAAAGGATTTGTTACCGCGCTGAAATCAAATATTTTAAATCGAAATCAGTGTGATTTGTAATTGTGTTCTCAAGTGCTCGTGTATAAAACTAATAAAATCTAAAATATTATTGTGTTTTTGTGATTTGTTTATTTTATTGTGTGGTTTGTCAACACGAAACTCGCTCGTCTACTAAGATTATTATTATCTGTGTTTGTGTTAGTAAGGTATTTTTGCACCTGTAATATTGGATACTCACGAATATAAAAACCAACACACCGACACAGCTGTGCTGAAAGGTACGTGTCTTCTTCAATAATATAACATGTCATGTTTTATAATTTCGTTATTATTAAATGTAATTTTACGTAATATTTTCAATGTTGACAATGCACGCATTGTTTTCATTATAAAACTAAGTAGGTACTTAAATCATTAGAACTCGCCTAACGTGTACTGATAATATACCTACCTACTTTTTTTTAAATTATTGAATATGTTTTTAGCGTTAGAAAATATATATTATTTGTTATTTATTTATATACCATCTTAGATAATTATTTCTTTTGACTGTGGAATTAACTAATTACCTATTATTAAATTTCATCGACAATGATTACTTATAAAACAAATTGAATTCAATATTTCTTGAATATGGCATACAATTAATATTATCTTATTTGTGTAATTAAAGAAATTCAAATGATAATAGGTTTATGCAATAAATTGATTTTTAATATGTATTGGTTTACAAATACATATATTGTTAATTTGACAATACATTTTTAATTAGTTAGTATTATATGACGTACAAATACCCAAAAAAAAAAATTTAATTACAAACATTTGATGATACCTAATCAGCAATTAAAATAATCATAAATTTATATTGACAACGAATATCAACGTAGATTATTATAATTGAGTATTTTAAATAGGTAATGATAGTTCTCTAATTGTATAGCACATTTTTTTATAATTCTTTGCTCAATACAAAAGTACGTTACAAAAATGTAGTACCTACACACGTTTTTATTTTAACTAATATGAATATGACTTTTTTAACAGAGGTATAAGTCTGCGGGTATAAAATCCAGTAAATATTATCCGAGTAAGTACATAGGTATATCCTTATTATCAAAAATGATTTGATTAAAATATATAGGTAAGTTTATGTTTACATCAATTGGTAATATTATTATTTTTGTTTGTATCGATACTTTTTTGTTTCATAATTTATTTGTTTGTGGATTCAATTTAAAAAATGAACTTTGTATTCGCATAAAATATAAAAAAATACAATGACACTGCTGTGTAAACTGTTTACAGTCTATAAATATTATTTTGTTAAAATTAATTTTATGACATACTTTATCAGTTTTTGTTTTGTTTTCCTGATGGCATTTCTGTTTTTATTTAAAAACACATACTCCCATACAATGATATATAAAAAAAGTAATAGATAACGTTACTTGGCTTTAAATTTGGTAAACAAAAAGTATGGCGCATAACTCACTTAATTCTTACCTCACTTTAGTTGCCCGCAAGATGTTGCAGTGTCCGGACGTATTGTAGTGAAAATGCGATCTTGTATGATAAAAACACGTTAAAATTACACTAGAACTGTGAAGTAAGGACCATATATTTCATGCTGCATATTTAACTAATATATTTATATGGATATTTCGGTTGTTATTTTAATTTTAAGTAAACGAGATACTAGTGAAGTCATATTCGCTTGTAGGTAAACGGAGGTATTCTGTTGTATTCGCTTTTTCACACAGCTATAACTTAATATTATAAGTTCGTCTTTTTCACAGACATAGCTTGGTGTGAGAGATAATTATAATGTGATAGAGTAAAAGATAAAATATGTCTGCAGTGTGTGTCTATTATTGTACGATCTCTTACTCACTTAATGTATTCTGTCGTGTGTGCTCTTTCTTGCTAACATTGTAAGAATTCATCAAACTGTACCATTTTTGTAAAATGTTTTGATCGCATATAACGTGTCTTTATATAAAATGTCATTGCTCATAGCGGTGTATTATTTTTTTAAGAAATCCTCTATAAGATTAGTTGTGATGCTTCTATGTATATGGCGTACTAAGAAATTTTCCGAAATATTTGTTTATATTATTATATACAAAAAGATTAATAAATACATTTTATGTCACCTCCCGTGTACATCTCAAACTATAATTACGATTGACTTCATATTGATATCATTAGCGAAAAATGCTACAACTTGATTGATTTTCCATCATCAACGGTTTTTTATTTTCTATGATATCATTTTTCAAAACTATTTAAAAATTCTTTCGCGTTCTGGATAAATATTTATTTAAGAATGTAGGTTTACAATATAAATGTACATACATACATACATACCATCACGCCATGTCCCTCACGGGGTAGGCAGAGAGAAATAAAATTGTATTAAGGGATTAACAACTTTTCTAGAAGAAAAGAAAATAGGTGTTTAGTAAATATAATATAATAGCCGACCACCGTGGCACAGTTGGTAAGCCGTTTGGTTTCTGTGCGGGCGTCCTGGGTTCGATCCCCATCATCATCATCATCAGTGGCTCCATAGCTCAGGATGGGCCTTGGCCTCCTCAAGGAATCGTCTCCATTGCACCCTATCCATGGCATTTTCTCTCCAATTCCGCACACCGGCTATCTGAAGGTCCCTCTCGACTCCATCCATCCATCTTAGTTTCGGCCTTCCCACACCCCTTCTTCCCTCCGGACGCGTTGTGAGGATTCTTTTTGGTGTCTGGTCATCTTCCATACGATACACGTGTCCTAACCAGCGGAGCCTCCCTATTTTTATCGTTTGGACGATATTTGGTTCCTTGAATAGGCTCTGTAGTTCGTGGTTGAACCTGATTCTCCACGTGCCTTGATCGCAGAGGGGACCGAAAATTTTTCTTTCGAAAACCAGAAACGCATCTATGTCCTTTTTAGTAAGAACCCAACACTCAGATCCGTATGTTAGTTCAGGTCGTAAAAGAGTTTTATAGATGAGGATTTTAGTGGTTCTTGACAGTACACGTGATCTAAATTTCGCTCCCCAGCATAGGAGAAATGATTTAAATTGATTTCTCTCGCTAATATTGCTTCTTTGGGCTGGAAATAATTGTAAATTGGAAGAAATTACCATATGGCAATAAACTCGCTACTTGCGCAGGGTGCAAGGAAGTGTTTATATTATTATTATTTAACTATAGGTATAATGGAGAGTTTTGTTGGTCTCTTGTCAATATACTTATCTAAGAAATATAAATCTGAGCGAATTAGAATGCCAAATATCAGTAATATCAGATTGGTTTTGTAAACACATTTAATATTGACATGTTTTATTTATCGTGATGTATTAAGTTTCCAAGAATCTATTGGGTTAATTAAATATAGATAGAGTTTATAATCGAATTATATCGGTGTATATTGTATCGGTGCATACTTAGATTATATATTATACAGATACCTAGTCAGCGCAATGAAAGTATGACAACTAAAACTAAGAACAATGTTCCCGGCCGTCAATACCGTCAATCTCTTTTCTATGCACTATACGTACACCCTACCGATCTACCGCCTCACACACACACACACACACATGTAAATAAAACTTGTCATACATTTGAATTCGAAATTTATATTGCACGCGGCTTCTGTACCTTATAATTCTATGGGTGTATACTTAACGAAACACATAAGTACCTACTTGGGTTGAAAAAATGGTATTTTTTTTCTTTTCGACGTTGTCATGAGTTTGATTGCTGCTGACACGAGAGAAGAAGTACTAAGGTAACTACATACCAAGATTATTAAATATTTACATCCACAAAATCAACCCACTCAGTTAATTATGATAAGTTATCTTTTATATAATATTAAGTACATAAAAACGTTGGATTGAGGTAGAAAGAAATGAAATTTTTTACATCGTTATTTATTAAGGAATCGAGTATCAGAATATTTCTAATATATTATTTATAATATATCTACATGAGTAGGTAGGTAAGTACATGGTTCTTTAGAAAATAAAAAAAATAATTTGATCATTTTCTTCGAATACAGGTAACGTAGGCTGTTTTAAGAATTAAAACATTTTCCAAATAAAAATATTTTAATAACGTACATACGTACCTACTTACTGATTTTCACGTAACTTGGAATTAATCGTAATGGTAAAATGTCGAGAAATATATTAAGGAGGTATTATGTATTTTCAAGGTAGGTTTTTACAAACATAAAAACATATTTTTAAATATGTCTATTATATAAAATGTGCACTCATGAATTTCGTCACGTTTTTTTGTGTGGAATTTAGTGTTTTCTGCACACTGCACGGTCCAAAGTATAAGTTCGATCGATTTTCTTTCGTTCGATCGTTTTTACTAATTACGGTTCATCACATAATTATCTTCTCTATATTATAAATTTCAATGTTTGTATGTATGTGTTGAATGCGCTCCTAAACTGTTCATCCGATTGCGATGAAACTTTGGTGAATTGTTGAGAGTATGCCTGGGATGGTTTCTGGATTAAAAAATTTTCTTCTTCTTCTTCATCGGATATTAGGTCATTTTACCTATAAAGGTGAACTATCCTGGGAACCGTTCATCCTATTGCAATGAAACTATGGTGAATTGTCGAGCGTATGGCCAGGATGGTTTCTGGATTAAAAAAATTCTTCTTCTTCTTCATCGGGTATTAGGTCATTTTACCTATGAAGGTGGAATATCCTGGGAACCGTTCATCCGATTGCAATGAAACTTTGGTTAATTGTCGAGCTTATGATCGGGATGTTTCTGGATTAAATTTTTTTTCTTCTTCTTCTTCTTCATCGGGCATTAGGTCATTTTACCTATGAAGGTGGACTATCCTGGGAACCGTTCATCCGAATGCAATGAAACTTTGGTGAATATTCGAGCATATGTCCGGGATGGTTTATGGATTAAAACATGTTTCTTCTTCTTCTTCATCGATTATTAGGTCATTTTATCTATGAAGGTGGACTTTCCTGGGAGACGAAGGTTCAATTTTCCTTCCATCTCTTCGCAGGTTTCTGGATTCAAACTTTTACCTTTTTCTTCTTAGTATATTTGGTTATTTTACTTATGAAAGTGGAGTATCCTGGGAAAAGAATGTCCAACTGTCCTTCCATCTCTTCGCAGGTCTTCCAGGATGGTTTCTGGATTTAAACTTTTTCTTAACCTCCTGAAGGAACGGGAGGTATTAAAGGACCTGAAGGGACGGTTAGGTACTGAAGGACGAGATATACTGAAGGGATGGGAGGTACTAAAGAGTCTGAAGGGATGGAAGGTACTAAAGAGACGGGAGGTACTGAAGGGACGGGAGGTATTAAAGGGCCTGAAGGAGGCGGAAGGTACCAAAGGGACGGGAGCTACTGATGTTTCTGAAGGGACGGGAGGTACTAAAGGGCCTGAAGAGACGGAAGGTACTAAAGAGACGGGAGCCACTGAAGTTTCTGAAGGGACGGAGATACTGAAGGGCCTGAAGGAAAGCGACGTACTGAGGGCTTGAAGGGACGGGTGGTACTGATGGGTCTGAAGGTACGAGAGGTACTGAAGGGCCTGAAGGAACGGGAGGTACTGAAGGGCCTGAAGGGATGGGTGGTACTGAAGGGACGGGAGTGACTGAAGGGTCTGAAGCGACGGGTGGTAATGAAGGAACATTTTTAATTATACGGGCAATACGAATTTTGCCGGGGGTTCACTAGTCTATATTATAAATTTGAATGTTTGTATGTATGTGTTGAATGCGCTCCTAAACCGCTCATCCGATTGCGATGAAACTTTGGTGAACTGTCGAGAGTATACCAGGGATGGTTTCTGGATCAAAAAATTTTAACTTCTTCTTCATCGAGTTTTAGGTCATTTTACCTATGAAGGTGGACTATCCTGGGAACCGTTCATCCTATTGCAATTAAACTTTGGTGAATTGTCGATCGTATGCCCGGGATGATTTCTGAATTTAAAATATTTTCTTCTTCTTCTTCTTCATCGGGTATCAGGTCATTTTACCTATGAAGGTGGACTATCCTGAGAACCGTTCATCCGATTGCAATGAAACTTTGATGAATTGTCGAGTGTAAGACCGGGATGGTTTCTGGATTAAAAAAAAATATTCTTCTTCATCGGGTATCAGGTCATTTTACCTATGAAGGTGGACTATCCTGAGAACCGTTCATCCGATTGCAATGAAACTTTGGTGAATTGTCAAGCATATGACCGGGATGGTTTCTGGATTAAAATTTTTTTCTTCTTCTTCTTCTTCTTCATCGGGTATTAGGTCATTTTACCTATGAAGGTAAAATGACCTTATACTCTGGGAGAAGAAGCTCCAACTGTCCTTCCATCTCTTCGCAGGTCTTCCAGGACAGTTTCTGGATTTAAACTTTTTTCTTCTTCTTCTTCTTTATCGTGTATTTGGTCATTTCACCTATGAAGGTGGAGTTTCCTGGGAGAATAAGATGCAACTGTCCTACCATCCCTTCAAAGGTCTTCCAGAACGGTTTCTGGATTCAAACTTTTTTCTTCTTCTTCTTCTTCTTTATCGTGTATTTGTTCATTTTACCTATGAAGTTGGAGAATCCTGGAAAAAGAAGGTCCAACTGTCCTTTCATCTCTTCGTAGGTCTTCCCAGTATTGTGTCGGGAATTAAATTTTTTCTTCACCTACTTAAGGGACGAGAGGTAATGAAGGGAAGGGAGGTACCGGCAGGCCTGACGGGACGGCAGTAACTGAAGGGACGGGAGTAACTGAAGGGACGGGAGTAACTGAAAGGACGGGAGTAACTGAAGGGACGGGAGTAACTGAAGGGACGGGAGTAACTGAAGGTACGGGAGTAACTGAAGGGACGGGAGTAACTGAAGGGACGGGAGTAACTGAAGGGACGGGAGTAACTGAAGGGACGGGAGTAACTGAAGGGACGGGAGTAACTGAAGGGACGGGAGTAACTGAAGGGACGGGAGTAACTGAAGGGACGGGAGTAACTGAAGGGACGGGAGTAACTGAAGGGACGGGAGTAACACAAGGAACGGGAGTAACTGAAGGGCCGAGAGTAACTGAAGGGACGGGAGTAACACAAGGGACGGGAGTAACTGAAGGGACGGGAGTAACATAAGGGAGGGGAATAACTGAAGGGACAGGAGTAACAGAAGGGACGGGAGTAACTGAAGGGACGGGAGTAACTGAAGGGACGGGAGTAACTGAAGGGACGGGAGTAACTGAAGGGACGGGAGTAACACAAGGGACGGGAGTAACTGAAGGGACGGGAGTAACTGAAGGGACGGGATTAACTGAAGGGACGGGAGTAACTGAAGGGACGGGAGTAACTGAAGGGACGGGATTAACTGGAGGGACGGGAGTAACTGAAGGGACGGGAAGTACTGAAGAGTCTGAAGCGACGGGTGGTTATGGAGGACGACTTTTACTTATACTGAAAATACGAAGTTTGCCGGGGGTTCACTAGTCTATATTATAAATTTGAATGTTTGTATGTATGTGTTGAATGCGCTCCTAAACCGCTCATCCGATTGCGACGAAACTTTGGTGAACTGTCGAGAGTATACCAGGGATGGTTTCTGGATCAAAAAATTTTAACTTCTTCTTCTTCTTCATCGAGTTTTAGGTCATTTTACCTATGAAGGTGGACTATCCTGGGAACCGTTCATCCGATTGCAATTAAACTTTGATTTGAATTGTCGATCGTATGCCCGGGATGATTTCTGAATTTAAAATATTTTCTTCTTCTTCTTCTTCATCGGGTATCAGGTCATTTTACATATGAAGGTGGACTAACCTGAGAACCGTTCATCCGATTGCAATGAAACTTTGGTGAATTGTCGAGCGTATGACCGGGATAGTTTCTGGATTAAAAAATTTTTCTTCTTCTTCTTCATCGGGTATCAGGTCATTTTACCTATGAAGGTGGACTATCCTGGGAACCGTTCATTCAATTTCAATGAAACTTTGATGAATTGTCGAGTGTATGCCCGGGATGGTTTCTGGACTAAAAAAAAATTCTTCTTCTTCTTCTTCATCGGGTATTAGGTCATTTTACCGATGAAGGTGGACTATCCTTGGAACCGTTCAATCAATTTCAATGAAACTTTGATGAATTGTCGAGTGTATGACCGGGACCTACTGAAGGGACGGGAGGTAATGAAGGGACGGGAGTAACTGAAGGGACGGGAGTAACTGAAGGGACGGGAGGTAATGAAGGGACGGGAGTAACTGAAGGGACGGGAGTAACTGAAGGGACGGGAGCAACTGAAGGGACGGGAGCAACTGAAGGGACGGGAGAAACTGAAGGGACGGGAGCAACTGAAGGGACGGGAGCAACTGAAGGGACGGGAGCAACTGAAGGGACGGGAGCAACTGAAGGGACGGGAGCAACTGAAGGGACGGGAGCAACTGAAGGGACGGGAGCAACTGAAGGGACGGGAGCAACTGAAGGGACGGGAGTAACTGAAGGGACGGGAGTAACTGAAGGGACGGGAGTAACTGAAGGGACGGGAGGTACTGAAGGGACGGAAGGTACTGAAGGGACGGGAGTAACTGAAGGGACGGGAGTAACTGAAGGGACGGGGTAACTGAAGGGACGGGAGTAACTGAAGGGACGGGAGTAACAGAAGGGACGGGAGTAACCGAAGGGACGGGAGTAACCGAAGGGACGGGAGTAACCGAAGGGACGGGAGTAACCGAAGGGACGGAAGTAACCGAAGGGACGGGAGTAACCGAAGGGACGGGAGTAACCGAAGGGACGGGAGTAACCGAAGGGACGGGAGTAACCGAAGGGACGGGAGGTACTGAAGGGATGGGAGGTATTGAAGAGTCTGAAGCGACGGGTGGTTATGGAGGACGATTTTTACTTATACAGGCAATACGAAGTTTGCCGGGTGTTCACTAGTATTTCATAAAAATAAATAAATATAGTACCTTGTCCCTTTTCCTGACTCGACTTTACCCCTGATGTGATATATTAAAACCGCCTAATTCACTATGTAGATACGCTTTAGTAAGGATAAAAATATCGCGTGCATTAAAAATGGTTTATACGTGATTTAAATTATCGGAAACCCAAAATTTGTTGATTTTTTGCATTTTAAGAACAAACCTTAGTTGAAATGAAAAAACTTTATCCGTCATTCACTTTGATTTTATGCACTCCTTAAGCACATAAAAGATTTATTTCTCTGCGACACATAGTTATGGAGTAATTAAAAAAAAAAAACGATGTAAAAAAGGATATTTTTGTTTTTGGGAATTTAACCTGAATTTTAAAATTGTGTGACAAACATTCACTAGAGAATGCTGAAAACACTAACTTATACTATTTTTTCTAAAAATACACTGTTTAACATATTTGAGGAATTTGATTTGAAATTGGGGTGTTTAGCTTTATATGCCCCCTTATGTACAATTTATGTAGCAATTGAAGGTCATACATAATATTAGTGGCGGTAAATTTTTCTGTCAAAGTATCTCTGTACGTACGTGTTACGAGAGCTTTTAAACATAAAATGTTTATACGTCACATACTGGCTTCTACAAAAAAATGACGTCACTTGTCAGGTAGACTTTATTATCTAAGCATTACCAACGTGACCGACTTATCAAAAATAAAAAAACCGAACAACAGGACGTGATACAGTTCTGGGAATAGACGGAGATGATACTAGTGCTGATTTATTGTCATGGCATGTCCATGACCTATCCTTTACAATAAAGCAGGATATTTGTGTGTCTGAACGCGTAAAGTTACGTGAACTATATTAATTTGTTGAAGCGTCCGAAATGAGTAGACTATGACATTGTTATTTATAAAAAAATCTTTAAATCGTGGTTGCAAAATCTTATTCAAAGTCCAACTGAAACCTTATTTATAAAAATATTAGATCCCTAGTTCAGATGATCTCGATTTTGAGCTCTATTTCATACGACGGCAATGAATTTAGTTTTGTTAAGTTGGTTGTCATGACCACATAACAGAATGCGCGGCACGGAACACGTGTGCGCCCCACGACAAATTCATCCACAAATCCACGAGTTATGTAAAATTATTTTTGATTTAAATATTTTATTATGAAACCTTGATAATTATTCAAAACTTGTGGGTTGTGGCCAACGTCATTCTCCTTATTACCAGGTCATTTTACTTTATGAAATGAGTTTATTTAATTATTTTTGATTTAAATATTTCATTAAATAAGTTTGTTAAATTATTTTTGATTAAATATTTAGTATGTAAACTTGATATTTCTTCAATGCCATTTATAAAAGTGGTGTGCCTTTCAGCAATTTGAAAAAAAATCAAATTTTAAGTTTCCCGAACTTGGGGTTACTTTGAAATATTTTATAGTTAAAAAAATGAGAAGCACTATTTGGATATCCTTCAAAATCTAATGAGGTCTAAGCGAGTATTGGAAAAGAATAAAATAGAATAAAATAATAAAGAGTACCTACTCGATAAAGTAGAATAAACATTCTGTACATATCACATAGTACACAGAACACACAGAGATACATTGTGATGAAACTTTCAGAATACAATCTAAGCATGATACTAGTTATCTGCAATAAAAAATAACCTTAAATATTGCGAATTCAAAACTACCCACTGTATCCCGTTAGGTTAGTGAGGAGTTAAACGCTCTTGCTTTGAACATCAACAACATAAGGCAGTGATCGATTTCACTTTTTATGACTAATAACACTAATGTTTCGGTTACTGAAAGCCGTTTATAAATTCTATTTATTATTATTATTTCATTTTGCGAAATTGCGCTGTTTCAGATTTACGACTGTAAATATACCTAAGCCAATATTTTAACAAGACTTTCTTTAAACTTTTTCCAAGTAAATCTAACCTTAGTGAAGGGCGAAGAATAATTATACCTATTGTTTCTTTTTTATCGTTTTTATAGAAATCCCTTGGAGACAAGGAGTTTTTAGTCACCGTAGGAATATTCTTCTGCCTTTTTTATTTTAACGAAGGTTTTTGACGGTTGATGAAGGTGACTTCCACTGAGTGTAAGAATATATTATTATTATATTTCAACCAGTTTCTCCTGCGAGAGTTGAGTAACTAAT
Organism: Molanna angustata; assembly: GCA_963576475.1. Taxonomy (NCBI): domain Eukaryota; kingdom Metazoa; phylum Arthropoda; class Insecta; order Trichoptera; family Molannidae; genus Molanna; species Molanna angustata. Next base: position 11,079,216 of record OY754977.1, on the reverse strand, counting down.
GCCCACTCGTTTCACTTAAAATGTATTATTATTTTGGTCATTTGATCCGAAAACCTTTTTTTTCGTGCAAATTTCACAAAGCAATTCGGTCCGACGTTGGAACAATGGTCGACTATCGTTTTTTCTTTTATAAATAGGGTAGTGCCGGACCCCAGCCACTCGCTCATTACGGTCCCTCGTCTCTTAGGGGTTTTTTTTGTCGTCGTTCCCGACCCCAACCGACCCTCGAGTATTGTGTCACGTGTCACGGACTTCATCAATTTATTATGACTGCTTTTTGATTTTACATTTTTTCTTTTGACTCGTTTTAATATTACAAAAATAATCTTCAATATTACAATGATAATCTATTGTACTCTTAACATTCCACACTGAAGTTCACGCACTTATACACACCCTCACATACACATACACACACACCCTCACACACACAGATTGTATCATATATTGTAGTATCAAATTTTGTTTTTTTTCTTACACTACTAAATTAATTAATATCTAAGGTAATAATGTATACATTTAATTGATGCTGGGCGTGACTATTTTTTTGTATTGTGTATCACCAGTTTATTTGTCCACAAAAATTTAATAAAATAAAATAAAAAATACAATATTTCTAAAAAATGGAATCAATTAGTTTCCCATTTTTTTATTATTTATTTATTTATATTAACTATACGCACATACTACCATCATCCAGAGGTAACTGAGCGCCACGCACCTCTATATATTTTTCATGTTTTCTACTTTCAAAAACATTCACTTGGTTTGGCATCCTTTTGTAGGGCGATCCCTGCAATTCGCGCCATCCCTTACTCCTTCGCATAATTATTACTAGTGTATCTACCCGAGTTCGGATCCTGTTTCGACTGATTTCGTTCGCCCATGACACATACATTTATAATAAAATGGGATGATTTACATAACGCCGTTTTTGTGATAACCTCACCTCAAGAGCGCTTTGAACACATTTTAAGGGACGTATTATGATGTATACGTGCTAGTTTTAATGACATACATATTTATGATCAAAAAATGTGGATGGACTATTTATTTATTTATTTTTCAAGGTTACATACAGTTTTTTTAATATAAACATAAATTTTCAAAATGAATTAATAAATACAAAAACCAAGATTGTAACGCCAATAAATTACTATGATACGGTCATACAATAAAAATATATAACTATATATAATACACAATAATATAATATATAACATATATAATTATATACCCATAACATACATATATTTGTATAAAAAAAACAAGGAAAATTTCCGTTGGTATATACATACAAAATGACAAAATATTACAAGGATAAAAAACCATACAAGGATAAGAAACAAAAAAGAATAAAATAAATCAACATTAAGTTAACATATAAATAGATGCATAAATAAATCAACATTAAGTTAACATATAAATATATGCATAAATAAATCAACATTAAGTTAACATATAAATATATGCATAAATAAATCAACATTAAGTTAACATATAAATATATGCATAAATAAATCAACATTAAGTTAACATATAAATATATGCATAAATAAATCAACATTAAGTTAACATATAAATATATGCATAAATAAATCAACATTAAGTTAACATATAAATATATGCATAAATAAATCAACATTAAGTTAACATATAAATATATGCATAAATAAATCAACATTAAGTTAACATATAAATATATGCATAAATAAATCAACATTAAGTTAACATATAAATATATGCATAAATAAATCAACATTAAGTTAACATATAAATATATGCATAAATAAAATAGAAATACAAACTATACTTTTTCATAAAAAAAAACTGACTTCAAAATGAATATGTGTCAAGATATTCATTTTGAAGATATGATTAGATGGGTCGGTGGCAGGGCGGTTAGCGCGCTGGGCTAGTAATCCACTGGTCGCGAGTTCGAATCCTGCCTCGACCAATTTCGTTCACCTAAGCACAAGCATTTATTTGATTATTTTAGGGAACGTAGGAAGCATTTGTTATATAAAAAAAAAAATAGAAAAAAAAAATAGCGTTCGTTACTCTCTGTCTTCCCCATGACGGACATGGCGTGATGGTATGTATGTATGTAGTAATATTATCCTTCATACAATTCGCCTATACAAAAATACGCAAATCCTTTGCAAATTGATGAGTTTCGTGATTTATCATTATTCCCATCATCAAATCTCTTGGGTTAGTTCAGATGGAACCATCCCATAAGTATTCCCTTTATAATGAAAAAAGAATCCTGAAATTCGAACGACATATTAGAAAATTATTGCTGATTTTGTATGATTTCGTCGTGGATCCCATCATCAGATCTTGACCAAACTAAAATGGGACCAATCGGAAGACACGCTCTTTCTATTGAAAAAAGAATCATCGAAATTGGAAAACGCGATAAAAAGATATCGCTGAAGATACAAGAAAATCAAATTTGAATTGATAATCTCACCCGTTTTTCAAAGTCGGATAAAAAGAAGAACACATGTTACCACATGAGTTCTTTATCTATTACTTACTTTAAAAAATATTCATTTGTTCAAAAAATATTATGACTATACTATATTAGGTTGTACATGTTTCTGCCATCCTGTATATGGTCTATTAAATTTGATGCTTTCATCTTACCCCTGCGAAATATTGAAAAAAAATAAAATGAAAAAAAAATAAAATGGCTAGCAAAAGGTAATTGAATGTTTGCCCTCTTAAATAAGTATATTTAGTGGGGGAACTTACCAATCATCCACCCCTGCCAGATTCGCGAATCGAAATTTTAAAATTGTACTCAGGACCGGTACCGCATTGTGTTCAAATGATACAGATGCCCCGGGAGTAAATAAACAGAATGCTCTGAAAGCAAAAACAAATAAGATAGACTGAAGCAAAAAAATATCATCATTATCACTGTCGATCTTGTACTATACGTACGTTACCCAGTATATCTAATGTTCTGTCTGGGATCAAGTCTGTTGCTTAAAATAAGTATATCTTAAGGGATGATAATAGAGGAAAGAGAAGTAGATATAGGACGTAGAGAACGGCCAAGAAAAAGTTGACAGATCACATAAATGGAATGGATAAGTAATATGTGAATGAAGCGAGAAATATGTGTATAGAGAGAGGAGTCTGGCGTTCGATTCTCTGTGCCTACCCCAAATAGGAAAATACCAAGATGTTGATGGATAATGGGACTCAGGCAAAAGAAAAATGAGAAAAGTACGCCGATTTTTCAGTTTTTTTTCTTCCCTCTTACAAAGTAGGTATCATCAGACATGTTGTCGTCACTTTCGTTCCATTCTTTTAACCTTTCTGTAATTCATATGTTCATTCTTTCAACATGTCTAAACCACATCAGCAGGGCAAGTCCCATTCTATGGTAACATACGTTATAAACCTATGTAACAAGAGTAGGTATTCTATATAGGATATTTTAAAAATCGAATATCAAAATGGAGGGTTTTCATTCCGCCGTTTGACGGAGAAGGAGATTTACTATTGAAGTTGCATTTTATATTGTTGCGATCATGGTGATACAAAACGTACCACTACAGAACAGACTCAGCTTCAAGTGATTTATAATGGTGGTGGCCATGGTGGGATATTTTTTGTATTATACATACATACATACCATCACGTCATGTCCCTCACGGGGTAGGCAGAGAGAAGCGAATGCCACATTTTTCTATCAAGACACACATTCATCGCCTCATCGTTCTGTTACAAATTATTCTAAGCGATCTTATTTCAACTGCATTTTTCTGCTTTCGTGCTACTTCTGCCATGTCCAGGTTTCACTTGCTTACACGTCAGAGTTGGCACTACGATTGTATGATGAATGACAACTTTGGCATCTTTCGATATTTATTTTTATTTATTTATTTTTAAAACAATATACGGCGTAAGCCATTTACGTGTAACATAGAATAACATTTTTTTTAAATTAACAACATTATATATTAAAAAGAAAAAAACAGAATTAACAAGAAATTACATTTAAAAATTACATAAACAATACAGGTCGAATATATAAATAAAATAATGTTGTGATCATATTCATAACTGGTCTTAGTGCCCAATTAACTCTGTTTCCTTACTTTACATACTTTACGTGATTATTATTTATGTATATTTTGGTTCTTTTAAAAAAAATGGTGTTTTTAAATGAATCTTGTATAGCGGTGGGCGGCGGGCGCCATTTGAATTCAAGGTGCAAAAATTATAAATTCGCCTCTGTTTCTTGCTTAATTCCAAAGATCGTGTGGCTTTGCTCAATGCGTTGTTTTCGTTTTAAAATACCCACCGCGAGATGTGGGTTTGTCTCAATAAATGTGGTGTGATTGCAGTGATCACGACGCCGCCGCCGACGTTGTAAGTTCACGATAAAGACAAGACTTGTAAATTTCTTTATTTATGCTATCTCAAACTTGGTAGGAGGATAGGTAAGTATATAGTTTTTGCATTTCTGTGTCGTCGAGTGTGATACCGGAAGAATTTCTTTGAAGTTCTTATTTGCTTTGGAAAATTTTATGTCCATTTATTTTTTAGGTCTTGTTACTTCCGCTCCACTGATGCAAAGGCAAAGGTGACGTAGGACTCATTTTTGTACCAGGGGCGTGCCTAGAACCTTCGGACTAGGCAAACCCTTAAAGAATATTAGGAAATGTCGAAAATTTAATGTATACTCCTTGAGTTGACCGGCTGTCGTAGGTCGAAACTTACATCGTATTATTTTATTTTTATATATGGGTATGTAGGATTTTTTTCTTATTATTTTCATTATTATTGTTCTTCTTCTTCTTCTCAGCCTAATACTTTCCACTCCTGGACGAAGGCTTCCTCCATTTCCTTCCAAGCCACTCTATCTTGTGCTCTAAGCATCAATTGACATCAGCATGATGGCTGATGTCATCCTTCCATTTCATTGGCGGTCTATTATTATTATTATTAAATGTATTTTACATTTTACACAGTGTACTTACCTTGGAACGATATATGATAGAATAAAAAATGAGGACATTAAGGAGAGAATGCAATATAAAGAAGGATATTATATGTAAAATGAAAGTGAATGCCTTGAGGAGGTTTGGACACATTGAAAGAATGAACTATGAAGGACTGACCAAAAAAATATACACGTGTACAAGAGATTGAGTGAATAGGAGAGGTCGCCCTTGAAAGGGATGGCATGACCATGTGAATGATATCTTGAAAGAAGGAAACATAAAACAGTTTGAAAAATCGACGACCATGTATGAGACGATTCATGGGTGTAAAGGAAGCCAGAAATGTGTGTGATAATAGAGAAGTATGACGCTCGGTTCTCTCTGCTTACCCCGTAAGGCACATGGCGTGATGGTGTGTATGTATGTATTTTACACAGTGTACTTACCTTTTCAGTTAGGTTTGTTTATAAAAAATGAAATTCGCAAGAGCGAACTGCATTATTTTTTTGGGTTTTCGGCAATTAACCTGTTTTTGATTATTATATAGAGGTACATAATATTCGATTTAAAAAGATGTAAATTCAATATACTTACGGTTTTTATTAAATAAAATGTCTGATTTTTCAAAACCTATAACAGAATTTTCGATCTTTAAAACTAGTAGTGCAAAATTTGAAATTTGTTGAAAACGGATTTATGAATTAATAGCAATCCTTGTTATACGATTTGGCGTGACACAAGGAGTCACTTGTTAAGTCTGTGGAATGCAATATTCATAAAGACTCCTTGTACCAGAATAAGGGATAAGCTTGACTTGTATTCTTAACTGATCGCTCTCATCAATTCTCAGCATTAGTATACCACACAACAATTTTCTCAGAAGTCTGTGTGGCCAGTTACCAGCGCCTTAATATAATTATCTTATCATACTATTAATCCTTAAACACCGGCTTCGAATAGTACTTCCACTCTTTTCTATCATCAACGTTTTCAGGGAGGCAAGTCTTGTCAACCGGCGAAATCATAACTACCCATGTTTACTCATTTAATGGATGTAAATATATTATAGAACTCCATTTCATAATTATATGTCGGCCTTCGTGGCTCAGTTGGTTAGGTATCTGGCTGTTGATCCATAGGTAGGTCCCAAGTGCGATTCCCGGTGGAGACAAAGTTTTCAATTGTATTTTCAGTCTGGATCTGTGAGACGATTTAATTCGTAAGTCTCCAGAATGTGGCAACTTGTTGTTGAGTGCGTGTCAAATTAATATTAGACATAGTACCTACCTGTTAGTTGCCCGAGAAGTAATAAATATAAAATAAAATATAATAAAAATATCCATGATATGGATAAACATGGATGGTTTTGATTTCGCGGTTGACCAAACTTGCCCCCCAGCGTACTTATTCCCGTTAAAGTGTAATATTTCGGCGTTAAGTTCCGATAATCTTTACGCACGACAGAAATTAACACAATAAATAACGCCCTTCCAAATTCGTCGAATTCTCGTTGTTTGTCTATGGCCAGCGTTAAGTTCCCGCTTTTTAGTGTTGGCAACGTCGCAATGTTTCCGCATCAAACTGTCAAATTCTGTCTTCACTGTTTTGCAATAAACGAAATGCGTCGGTTGATAAGAAGATAAAAACCAGCAAATACAATGTCTAATCCATCAGTAAATGGTTCAAGGAGAATCGGAGAATGTAATCCAGAGGAGGTATGTGTATAAAAACCCTTATTTTTAGTAAATAAATGAATAATTAATGCCTGCGCGGTGTATGGCGTCATGGTTATGTTTGGCTATTTATTATTGGCATTATTTGCTCATTTTAAATTGATTTTACATATAAACATTCAATATTATCTTTTTTTATAGGAATCCACGAGTGACATTAAGTCATAAAAGGGCCCTAGTGGACTTTATGACAATACACAATGATTTTGCCAATAGGAGATTTGTGGGTCCTTTGGGGAACCGACAAAACAAGAGAATGTGGTGTGAGCTGGCGAGTTTGGTCAATGAACTGGGGCCATCAAAAACAGCTGACCAATGGAAAATTGTAAGTTTCATTAATACAATTGGATTATGGTATAATTAAACAATAGTTTTATGAAGTCTTTGAAAAGTTGTCATTCATGAATGTGAACTTTTTTTGATGCATATAACTTAGTAAATAGCATAAATTTATAGAAAAAATATTCCCATGGACTATTTTATTAACTTTTGAATAACTGTCCTGTGCTTATTACACTGATTGCAAAATAATTTTTGAAAAAGTTAGTCAATCATTAATGTCATCTTAAAAAGATGCGAGAGCTGTAAAATTTTCATAAAATACCTTGTTATACAGATGAAGTTATTTTATTTTCAAATTTCTCATCAAATATCCCTTTGTTTTTTATAGGTTTGGAAGGATGTCAAGCTACGAGATAGAGACAGTCTTACAAAGTGATATAGACACGATGAAATAGAGTCAGTGATAAAGACACGGTGAAATAGAGTCAGTGATATAGACACGGTGAAATAGAGTCAGTGATATAGACACAGTGAAATGGAATCAGTGATACAGACAGTGATATAGACACGGTGAAATAGAGTCAGTGATATACTCGTAGACACTCTGTTCTCAGTTACTATGTGTATTTTGTTTGCCTTTTCCTTTAAAAAAATAAATGTATCGCTCTGCGGTCTATAAATTTTTCATTCCTACTACCCATTGACTATAGTCGTTTCCTTATGATTTAATGACAATATGATTTCAAATAACTAGCGCTCATACTAACATAGTTAAGCAACTAGAGATAAGATACACAATAATTACTAGTTGCATGTAACACATGAGATCCAACTGTCGATGGTGATACTACCTATGAATAATACCTATAGTATGCAAGTATACAAATTAATAAATATTTTAAGATATTTTGTTTTCTATATAAAACATGTAGGTATGTATGTGAGGATAGGATAGTATGGAAGTCAGTCTATTTTTCCTACTAGAATATGAAAACAGCATGATGTATGTATGTTTGTGAATTAAGTCTGTATAAAACTATTGAGTGAGATATTGTGTAGTGTTTACTGCCTTACAAATTGTATGAAACAATGTAACTAAATTAAATTTTTATAAAAATTGTTAAAAATATGTTTGAGATGTACTACTACTACATTGTACATATTTTTTATAGAAAATTATTTTTTCTAGTTGGGGTGTTTCACCTTTATTGATTATTTTAATACTTTAGAAATATATGCATTTAAAAACATAAATTTAAAATAATAAAAAAATGTTTTTCTTGAAAATGGGGCTCAATAGTTTGATACTTTATCTCCAAACATACATACCTCCATCTTGTTTTCATATTCTGGGTAAGAAAAAAAGACAGACCTCCAAACTGTCCTATCCTGACATACATGCTTTATATAGAATACCAAATATCTTATCAAAAGTTTTTTTCATGTTTATTTATTTTCTCTCAGAAAGCTACAGCTATAATTTATTTATTTATTTAAAAAACAATAATTAATAACAAAAAAATATTTATTTTACATTACATTTATTGTATAAAAGTTGAGCAAAAAGTGCTGTCTTCATTTTACATTAATGATTATACAGTAATTGATTACAAAGTTGAAATATTCATAAGAAAATACAAGATAAATTATAATTTAAAAACAAATATGCACATATACAGTAACGATTTTTAACGAATTCAAAAGTTCTGCATTTTGCTCTGTATTTTTTTCATATTTACTTTTGTATTCTAGTAAAAGGTTTGAAAGATCTTGAAGTTTATTATCATTTTCTGTAAATTTGTCAGAAATGAAATTAACTAGTTCAGTTTTCATCTGACAAAGCGAGGAAATATTGACATCTGTTGAGGGATTTGTATAGGTTGAGTTACGACATCAGAGACGCAAACCTCATCGGGGCCAGAATTCTTCAAGTATGTATGAGAACTATTTGGTGTGGGATTTATCTTCTGGATTTTAACGCTAGATGACTCTTTTTTTTACAAATTATACATTTGTGATTCGCTCTAATGGTTTTATTTTGTTTATTTAGTTCATTTTTAAAGTATTGGAATCTCATTTATACCTAAAAGGAAAAAAAATCCCATTCGGTTGTCAGCCAGCCTCTTCATCTCATCTCTGATAATCGAGTTGGTAAAGATGAACTGATCATGAACACTCCCTGGGAACATTCATATGGATAATGTTTATGTCAGCATCACTGATCTGAAAAAATACATTTTCAATACACATAGTCTATTTGTGTCTACTATGTAAATCCACCTTATATACAGTGTTATCATATTTACCAACTGTGTATTTAGAGAAAAATATCCATGGTGGTTTTTATATGCCTCAGGGTGATCGGAAGGTGTCACTATTGCTATATGGGTGCAATCGATACAGCCCAGAATCCCTGGAAATCCAGCTCTTGTAGTAAATCTAAAAAATTAAGTCTTCGCTAATTATTGATCATTGTCTCTCAGCAACTGTACTTGGAAAGTAGATGTATTTTTTGAAAAGCCTCTCTACTATAGCTTTCGATGTGCGGGTAACACATCTACTAACGGATGATTGACTTAGAGCATTATAGAAGTCTTGCCCAACACCTTTTTGATAACGCCTTCTGCATAAAACCGGAGTGTTGCAAGGACCTATAAGAAATGGTTTTGTGCATGAAATGATTTATTTACTTAATTTATATTGATTTATTTAATAATTCTAGAAATCAACAATTTTATTTAAAAAACAAAAATTCTAGTTATCAATAGAGGTAATTAAGAAACATTATAAAAATTTAGCCTTAAAAAACGTAAATATGTATACATAAATACATACCATCACGCCATGTCCCTTACGGGGTAGGCAGAGAGAACCGAACGCCACTTACTTCTATCTTGACATACATTCATCGCCTCAACAACATTCATAAATCGTCTTATACATGTTCGTCTGTTGTTCACGCTTCTAATGATATATCACATGTTTAAAAATACTAAAAAGAATATGATATTAAAAAAAAACTTACTTGAATCTGAACTGATAAGCCACGTGACCTGACTCGCATCAGAATTGGTCCCAGTTCATGTACTTTTTAGGTTTAGAGCCAACGATTTATTGATTCTATATAAGTGTCAAAAAAAAATTATCAGACAAATCGAAAGGATTACTCGCGTCCCGTAAATTGCGCCTTTCTAAGTTCAACCTCCTAATCCTTCTTCTATTGTCTAAGCGTCTTTCTTCTATATGATAAATGTATAAAGAGGGTAAAAACGACATTATAGCTACGTATAAACTATAATTTTTCTTTTCACAAAATTCAAAACAGCCTCGATATGCCGCGTTAATCTTTATGAATACATTCACCCGTCAAATGTCAAAATAGTATTGCGCGTCAATCCAGAATACCGCGTTACGACCGGGCGTAAAGTAGTTTTCGCGGTATAATGCGCAGAAAGTTTACGCCGGCTAGTGTCAGATGCGTATCGCTGAAACAGAATAACAGTGTGTGATAAGAATCGCATAAAGCGTATAAACTTGGGTAAATTGCCGCGTTAAAAGAACCGGAATAAGGCCGCAGGTGTCCCATAAGAACTGGGTAATCGAAAATATGTAGGTACAACAGGTTAAATAACATTTCACATAGTTCAGCAATGAGGATCACAACCAATTCTGATTGTTAGGTGATGTTGCCTTTTGAAGTGAGACGAGACTGGTGTCAGGAGATACATGCATGCTTAATGCTATCTTATAAGGTTGTACACACCCTCACACCTTTCGCTGGTTACTCCACAATTTGGGGTAACCAGCGAAAGGTGTGAGGGTGTGTACAACCTTATAAGATGTGATTCCGTGTTGACAAGAAGAGTTCGGGCTGGAATTTTGTATGTGATAGAGCGAGACAGGTATGTATACTTCGATTCTCTCCATTGAATATATATCGTTTGGTTCCAATAATTTTTATTTTATAATATATATTATAATAATAACTTGGTATACACCACTTTTGAGCACAAATAACTGTCGACCGGTTTCGAGAACGATGTTCTCATCTTCAGGATGACTTACGTACTAAATTAAAAATGAAAATATAGACTTAACCTAAACTAAAGATGTGGGAGGAGTCAATTCAAAAGTAGTGGGGCAAGCGACAACCCGGTGTTTAGGAAACGCAAGATATAAATTATTTATTAATATATTTATTATTTTTTTTTTATTATTATTAATTTAATCTATGTTAATTTATTTGATAGGGAATATATTTAGTAGCGGACTATTAGGAAAATTAATTTGATTGTTTATTATATCCTGGTTATTGTTAATGCTTTTCCTAATTTCTAATATTTCCAAATCAGCTAATTTTAAATTTGAATGTCCTGTATGTAATATCTGTAAACCTGTACTAATGTCAAAATGATGATTAAATTCTATAAGGTGTTCAGCGAATTCTGAAAAATTATTGTTGAATTACCAACATAAATCTTTCCACTATAAAAATATTGAAATATTAAAAAATATTAACACGGAGAATATAATACCTCAGAACAACTTTTCTAATAGTGAACAAAGACTAGCAAAAAATATTGCATCAACTACCCGTAGAGAAAACTTAATAATTACAAAAGCTGATAAAGGTAACACAGTTATAGTAATGAATAAAAGTGACTATGTAGAAAAAACCATGACTTTCCTCAGCAGTGAAAACTTCGAGATAATTAAGAAGAACCCAGTGAATAAATCTCAAGAACAAGTTAAAGACTCTTTAAAGCGATGTAAAAGTGATATTTTTGTGAATTTGAATAGAAACAATAATTTAATTTTAAGTAATCCACAAGTACCAAAATTATATAGTTTACTTAAGATACATAAAGTTGATAATCCTATTAGGCCAGTAGTATCCAACTGTAACTCACCTATTTACAAGATAGCATCGGCAGTTAACAAGGTATTTAACAACATTAATATTTTTAAACCGACATACACAATTAAAAATTCCTTTGAACTTGTAGATTACCTAAATAACTTGGAAATCCCTAATAATGCATTGTTAGTTTCGTTTGACGTCATTAACCTTTTTCCGAGTATACCAACTGTAGAATGTAAAACAATTATTAGCAATTTACTTAATTCTTCGGACATCGATAAAAATCTAGCCTATGACTTAAACACCCTATTCAATCTAATTTTAAACCAAAACTTTTTTCAATTTGACAATACTATATTTAAACAAAAAGACGGATTATCTATGGGGTCCAATACTAGTCCTTTGATCGCGGATATTTTCATGAACTCCTTGGAAAACAAAATATTTAATAGTAATAATTTATTATTAAAATATATATTTTGTTGGAAAAGGTATGTTGATGACATTTTTTGTATTTGGGTGGGTACAAAAAGACAGCTTAACGTGTTCCTTAACTTCCTAAATAAATTACATAAGAATATTAAATTTACATTAGAGATAGGTGAAGATTTAAGTTTAAATTTTTTAGATTTAACAATTTCCATACTTGATAACAAATTAGATTATAAAATTTACAGAAAAACCACATACACGGATTTAATAATACATAACTCTTCTAACCACCCCGTGTCACAAAAGATGTCAGCTTTTCATTCAATGATTAATAGACTTTTAAAAATTCCCTTATCGAGAGATAATTATTTGAAAGAATTGAACACTATAAAACAAATTGCCCGTAACAATGGTTACAAGGATGAAATGGTCAATAATATTTTAAACAAAAAAATAAAGAAAACTTTTAAAGACCAATACCTTTACCCAAAAATAATTGAGGATAACAACAATAAAAAATGGAGAAAATTATTATTTTTTACCAATGATATATCAAATCTAATAAAAAAGAATATCCCGAACACAATTTCACCAGCCTTCTATACAAATAATAAACTGAAAAATATAATACTTAATAATAAAGACAAGATAAATAAATTAGAAAAATCGGGAGTATACAAATTAAGTTGTAATGACTGTAATCAATTTTATATAGGGAAAACAAATAGAAATTTTCAAATTAGAACACAAGAACACTTACGCTGTCTGAAAAATAATAATTTTTCAGAATTCGCTGAACACCTTATAGAATTTAATCATCATTTTGACATTAGTACAGGTTTACAGATATTACATACAGGACATTCAAATTTAAAATTAGCTGATTTGGAAATATTAGAAATTAGGAAAAGCATTAACAATAACCAGGATATAATAAACAATCAAATTAATTTTCCTAATAGTCCGCTACTAAATATATTCCCTATCAAATAAATTAACATAGATTAAATTAATAATAATAAAAAAAAAATAATAAATATATTAATAAATAATTTATATCTTGCGTTTCCTAAACACCGGGTTGTCGCTTGCCCCACTACTTTTGAATTGACTCCTCCCACATCTTTAGTTTAGGTTAAGTCTATATTTTCATTTTTAATTTAGTACGTAAGTCATCCTGAAGATGAGAACATCGTTCTCGAAACCGGTCGACAGTTATTTGTGCTCAAAAGTGGTGTATACCAAGTTATTATTATAATATATATTATAAAATAAAAATTATAATGACGCCACAAAGTTACTTCCTTAAAAATAAAACTGAACCAATAATTTTGACTACTTACTTACAAAGCAGTGTTTGATAGTATCTTTGTGCTTTACTTAGTTTATGTCAATATAAATAACTTTTGTATTTTAATTATTTGATCTATATATGTATTTCTTTTTATGTTTTTGTTTTTTGTATGTATTTATCATGTTTTAATGTTGTTTTATTTTGTATTAAGCCGTAAAGTATAATAAATAAAATGTTTTATCCTATATTTTATTTATTAAAAAAACAATACAAAATACACAATATTTTAAGATTAAATAAGGATTAATACATATTTATATATGTGTCAACTTCAAAAAGATAATTTCTCGTGTATGTATATACCTAGAAGGTTTTCATCACTTGTCATGTTACAGGAAAACTTATTAGTCTTTATATTATGACAAAAAATGTCCGTAAAAACTGTCAAAAACACTTTTTTAACAACTGTATACCTGACATTTTTATTTCTATGATTATTTCACAGGTGGTCACTACTTTTCTATAGAAATCTTAGAAATAATATAGTAACTACACGAGCTTAAGACCGGTGAATACATATTAGTACCTCAAAAATTGACACCACGCTTGATATAAAATCATTGTCCTAAAAATTGTCCTTAAATTTATTTTAAGACGATAATATTTCTCTGCGTTTTTTATCTCTTTTCTTCACTGTTGTACATTAGGTTTTACGACAGATTTCAAAGATGGACTAAAATACATCCATGAATAATGTCTAATTGTTCTGTTTCAACAAAAGGTATTTAATGTCGATAATTTTGTAGATTCACAATCGATATTGAAATTATATTTCTATTGCAAATATAGTAGGTACCTACAATTTCATTTGTACATTCTATAGATTAATCATTTTAGTTTATTTAATTACCTATTCATTTATATAATTTATGTACATGTGTACTAAGGCAGGTTTATTGCCATAAGGCAATTTCTTCCAACCAACCCGAGCAACTTAAATTGGTACAATACTTATTTAGTGAAAAAATAAATTGATAAAAAAATAAAATAGAGTAAGAAAAAAAAATACAAAGAGAATAAAAGAAAAGAGAGTTAAAAAAAAGTAAAATAAAAATAACACCTCACATAGCAATGAGGAAAAGGAGGTTACGGAAGGATATAGATGGAATTCAGGAACTATTTGACAAATAGAGTTTTTTTTGTTTACCTTTAAATATTTGAATGGATTGACATGACGTTACTTCATCACTTAGGCCATGCCATAGTCATTTATATGCATAATTTTCATGGATTACGTATTACAAGTACTTAGTGTGTCCAATCATTACTTACCTATCTAGATAGGTATTGGCCAACCAAGATGCATTAATTGCGATCTTATGATGCTCTATCTGATATCTTTCATTAATTTTATTGCTTGTTCAGTGTTGTTGCATAATAAATCGTAATGCGTTAAATACTACTTACTCGATAATGACGTATTTATCAGATATTATTATCATAGTATAGGATATTGGGTAGTGCACGCATATGTAACCATTCAACGGAGTCGCCGTTGCGTGCGCTATTATTGCACCTTCGATGTTTCTATGTTTTCATAATCTAAATATATCGTGCATTACAATATAATAAATATTATTATTCTACGTTCCTGGCACTGCATAATGGACCATGTACCTACACATTATTATTGTACCTACTGACTTGCCCATTCGTGCTTCGCATAGTTTTTATTATGACAAACTATATACATGTCATGTTAGGTACTATGCGGTTGCATAGCTCTTCAGGAAGAAGACTAGAACGACATCAGGGGCGTCGCTTTTAACTTAATTGCATGCACACATAACAAAGCCCTTAAAACTCTTTAAGTACTTGGAAGAAACAGTTTCATAAACTCAAACACGCACACTGACCAGAATGCAGAGTCCTACCTAAATACTAAATTCTAAATACTAACCATGTTTTCATTCGCTCACTTGTGTTAGGAGATCACGTGGCTTGCTAACTAAAGGAACCCACTTAGTTTTTGTATGAGAATTGCATTGCAGAGACATATCTAAATGCATAAAGCGCATGCGCGTCGACGTAAACTAACATTTGTAAACTGTCAAAAAGTAAGGTTGATCGTGAGGAACCTTACGAGTGGTTTAATACTAAAATACGAGATTTTTACGATGGATAATGATTTTAGCGACTTCGGCAAATATGTATTTGGTAATTTTGTCAAATCAAATACCAGAGTATTCAGCGATATATACGAGATGCCGAGAATTCGCTGAAATTTCAGAAGAATCGTGATATCGATCTGTCAGTGTTACCTTGGTTACATTTGTTTGTGATGTTATGACAAAAAAACATTGTAAACGTCAGTATAAAACTCATGGAAAACTATCTCTTTTCTTCGTACATAATAATGTGAACTTAGATTATAGATGAATGTGAAGTTCTATGCCTTCGAGCTTAAGTTCGGCGTAGTATTTAGTATTAAGTTTGTGATGTTTCTGCAACGCAATTGCTAACTTAAGAATACTATTTTTTTTTTTTAATTAATTTCTGGCGTTCCACCCGATAAAGAATACTAAATACTCCAGTGAGGTTAGGAGTTAGTATTTAGTTACATAGGGCTGTGCATTCGGTCTATAAGTTAGGTTGGACTGACAATTGGCTGTGTTAGTGTTGATAGCAATTTTTTTAATATTTGATTAACCGTTATCTTCGTCGGTCCAAGAAACGCCAGCAGCGCATTATTGTTACACATTCCGTCAGTTTTATAATATGTTGTTTTTAATCTACATTTATAATTGACTTATTTTGTATTCAATTGTTTAACAAAATTACCTTTGTATTTTGTAAAAAAAAGTTATGTTAACAAATAAATAAAAATCACAGTATTTTAAAACGAATTCACTCCATTTTGGACGTCCACTCTGATCTTTGATTAACCTAACCTTACCTAAAGTGTATGTATCTCTGCTGGTGGCGTTCATGAAACGGAAGAGCATCGACACTCTTGAGATATTCTAATTTTCGTTTAGTTAACTTTCCTACGTGTCGACTGCGTACATTCAACTTATTTATCTTCTTCTTCTTGAAAAAATAATATATAATTAGATTTTTAATTTTGTCAATACTGACGGTGTTAAATATGTAGAATTCCATAATAATGGGTATTTTAAATCAAACAAATGATTTGGTCTACATATATATTTTTTCCTGAATCCAGGACGACCGTTTCAGCTTATAAGGCCCTTATCATGATAGGGGGCCTAATAAGCTGAAACGGTCGTCCTGGATTCAGGAAAAAAAATATATAATGTAGACCAAATCATTTGTTTGATTTAAAATACCCATTATTAATAATATATAAAATTATTTATATATTATTTTGGCTATTTCCATGTAAGGGTGAATTATTTAAATATATTTAAATAGTATTAAATAGAGAACAATAAAAAGTTGTTATTAAGACAAAAAGAACAATAGATTGCCATTCTAGATAGATCTCCTCTAGTAAAAACAACTTTGATTATAACTTGTATACAGGTCTATTAATCTTGAATTTATATTGTTTCAAAAATTGTAATAAAAAGTATATTGATAAATCAAATTCCACCATCCAAGAAAATATCTCTGGATTAGAGAGATATTCCACACAATGTCAATTGATTTGCTCACACTCCCATTTATTGAAAGATTACACTACTCAAAAATAAATTATGACCTTTTTGTCAGGACGTCAAAATTTGTGGTTATATATATAACTAGCTTTTATGTCCCGCCGTTGGCCAAGAATGTAAAATTGTGAAAGAAAAAGCAATCGTTTTTATAATATTGTCACCCAATTATTTTGCAATATCAGACTATGAAAAGTGGTTTGAAATTTGATTGAGTTTAAGTATTGTAAAATGTTCAAGTGATGGCCACAACTCATTCTTTTTTATATATTGCTATAAAGTGTGAATGAAGTATAATATTTATACAATTTCTGCTCGCATGGACTATGCGTAATGGTTTTAAATATGACTGTTTATCAACGTTGTAAAGAGATTGGTTTGGCCACAACCCCCTTTTTTAAATATTATCATCGAAAACAAATTGTAATGTGTACCTATTGAAAATTTAGTAATTTTGGATGTTGGGATGTGGTTAAAATTTGATTAAACAAACGTAGGTACTGAAAAGATCTAGTATTGGTCACATCTCATTCGTTTTTATATTTTTTCATCAAGTGTGCATTATATTTTTGCTCAATTTGACTGAAAGTCTTCATTAACGAAGAAGAAGAAGACTTGAACTATAGTAAATAGTTTTTAATTTGAATATAAATGTTGTGAAGAGTTCAGTAATGGCCACAACCCCCATTCTTTAAATATTAGGTGTTGAAAATTATTCAAAATAGGATGATATAAATGGTTTAAATTTAATTAAACAAAAGTATTGAAAAGATTCTAGTGCAGGTTATATCGTCACATCCCATATCCCATTCATTTCATATGTATTTTCATCAAGTGTGCATATCGTTAGTAATATTTCTGCACAATAGACTATTAGACTTAAAACTAACCCAAAAGACTAAATAAAAAAGAGAAAAATAAGTATGACTATAAGAAATAGTTTGTATAAAAAACTATTCCAATGGTCTACATAAAATAAGTAAAAATACATATACCTAATAGAAGAATTAGACTATTGGAAATAGATTGTATAAAAGCTCACCCAAAGGTCTACAAAAAAGAAGAAGAAGAATATTTAGACTATTGGAAATAGTTTGTATAAATACTGACCAAAAGGTCTACATAAAAGAAAATGAATAAGACTATTGGAAATAGTTTGTATTAAAACTCTCCCAAAAGTCTACGTACTTAAATGAAGAAGAATAATAATTAGACTAAAGGAAATAATTTTAATAAAAAAATGACCCAAATGTATACATAAAAGAAGAAGAAGATGAATTAGACAATAGGAAATATTTTGTAAAAAAACTGCCCTAAAGGTCTACATAAAATTAAGAAGAAAAAGAATTAGACTCCAGGACCCGCCGCTTCAGGCCCTTCAGTACCTCCCGTCCCTTTAATTCCTCATTACGTCCCTTCCCATCAGGCCCTTCAGTACCTTCCGTCCCTTCAGGCAGTTTTATACCTCCCGTCCCTTCAGGACCTTTAGTGCCTCCCTTCCCTTCATTACATCCCGTCCCATCAGTCGGTTAAGAAAAGTTTAAATCCAGAAACCATCCTGGAAGAACCGCGAAGAGATGAAAGAACCTTCTTTTCCCAGGATGCTCTACTTAATAGGTAAAATGACTAAATACACGAAGAAGAAAAAAAAAGTTTAAACCCAGATACCTGCGAAGAGATGGAAGGACAGTTGGACCTTCTTCTCCCAGGATTCTCCAACTTCATAGGTAAAATGAGCAAAAATACACGATGAAGAAGAAGAAGAAGAAATAAGTTTAAATCCAGATACCTGCGAAGAGATGGAAGGAAAATTGGACATTCTTCTCCCAGGTTAGTCCACCTTCAAAGGTAAAATGACCAAATAGACGATGAAGAAGAAGAAGAAAAAAGTTTAAATCCAGAAACCTGCGAAGAGATGGAAGGAAAATTGGACCTTCATCTCCCAGGATAGTTCATCTTCATAGGTAAGATGACCAAGTACACGTTGAAGAAAAAGAAGAAAAAAGTTTATATGCAGAACCCGTCCTGGAAGACCTGTGAAGAGATGGAGGGACAGTCGGACCTTCTTTTCCCAGGATACTCCCCCTTCATAGGTAAAACGACCAAATACACGAACTAGAAGAAGAATAAGAAAAAAGTTTAAATCCAAAAACCATCCTGGGCATACGCTCGACAATTCACCAAAGTTTCATTATAATCGGACAAACGGTTGATAAATAAATAAATAAAATAATTTTCCTATAGGAAATCAGTATAGGTATATTATTGTTGATTTGTAAGTAAATAGTATTAGGTAGGTACCTACCTACAACAAACTTCTAAATAAATTCGATTCCTAACAAATTTTATTTGAATATCACATTCTTTCTGTAGCCATGGAAACGATTCGAACACGTAAGTAATATCGAATGGTTCGGATACATTTTTTGAATATGTAGGTACCTACATTGGTTTGTTCGATGCCATAAAAATGAAAATTGTCAGAAAAATCAAATATTATTTACAAATTATGCAATTTTATTATGCCTATATCTTTACTAATAAATAACACATTTTTACAATATATGTCTTAAAACTTGCCGTAATGTCTTGTGTTTCATTTTATTATTTCATAATTACATTTATTTCAAAGGTTTATTATTTTCAAGAACATATTCATTCGGTGGGAAAATGAAATATTGTATGAAAAGATATTAAAATGGCGGCGTTTATGTACAAAAGGCTTACTTTAAAAATAAGTTAAACATTATAATTATACCAAATATTCACCATGTTTTTCACTTAAACGCTAAGTTATACTTCAAAATATATTTTTTTTGTGTAAATACCTACTTCTAACTTTTAAACTAACAGATATTTGCGTGCAAAATGTACACTTTTTTGACAGATATGACTTGGAAAATTTTGTATGAAAAAAAAAATTATTTAAATATTTTTAAAATTCAGCATTTTTATCGCATTCTTTTTAGCGTGACACTGCATCAGGTATACTGGTACATGTTCGCACTTAAATTAGATTTTTAGATGCTCTTGGTTTTTCAGAAGGCGTGAGACAAACACACACACACACACATACACACACACACACACACACACACACACATACACTAACATTTTGATTGCTTTATTACTTTAGATATATTTTTTGGGTGAGAAATCTAATAAAAATGTTCGTAAAATTTTTGTCCAACTGTCGATTTGTTCAGGAGAACTATGTTCTCTTAACATATCGACAATGTTTCAAGCCAGGATACGCGAGAATTGTATGCAGAGGTCTACTTTTTTCACGGCTTTTCCAACTTTGAAGTCAAAAAACACCAACTTAGAGGCTTCGCAGCATATATGTTCAATACACGGATTTACTCAGAATTCGGAGTAGAACATTTCGTGTGTCTGTGTGTGTGTGTGTGTCCCCTTATAACTTTTGATCCGCTCAATTTACAGAACCCAAATTTTCAGAATATATAAACAGTTATAGGCTTACAAAACTTTTATACTCAGAATTTCGAATTTTTGTTTTAGTCAGGGGTTATCAACTTTTGAATTTTTACTTTATTTTTCCATATATCTCAGAAACCATAAAAGCTAGAACGCTGAAAATTGGTACAAATATAGACAAATACAAAATGTCATAACAGTTTATTCAAAAAAATTCCAGGGTTTCTCAAACATTTTTTATTAAGAAAAATATTTTTTTATGATAAATTTATGAGTTTAACTGCCCATATTTCCAAAACTTTTACAATTATCGAAAAAAGCCGAAAGACCCCAACTAGATAATTTAATTTTCTATAAAAATATTAAAATTGTAGTAGAAGATCTAAATTTTTTTTTAACCTTTTTTTTAAAAATTGAATTTAGTGACGACATCGCTTCATACATTTTGTATGGCAGTCGCCTATACACAATATGTAAGAAGACTTAATAGTTTGATACTTCATCTCCAAACATACATACATACCATCATGCTATTTTCATATTCTGGGTAGGAAAAAAGGATCTTCCTCCATACTATCCTATCTTGACATACATACCTACATATGTTGTATAGAAAACAAAATATCTGAAAATATTCAATAATTTGTATTTATGGGTTTATAGTTTGGTACATTTCTTCAACTATACATACTATCGCTATCGACAGTTGGATCTCATGTGTTACATGCAACTAGTTCTAAAATAAAAATATATTTTTTCGATCTTGCTAAATGCGCCAACTATCGGGTTCAAAATAATCCAATTGTCGATTCGTTCATGAGAATTCAATTCTCTGAATGAATCGACATTATTAAGCCAAGATGCGTGTACGAAGGAAAATTTTGTATGGCGTAGTGGACTTTTTGCATGCTAATAACACCAACTAGAGGCCTCGCAGCATATATGTTCCCATACATGGATTTACTCAGAATTTGGAGTAGAACATTTTATGTGAGTTTTGTGTGTGTGTCTGTGTGTGTGTGTGGGTGTGTGTGTATGTCCCCTTATAACTATTGATCCGCTTAATTTACAGAGCCCAAGTTTTCAGAATATATAAACAGTTATAGGCCTACAAAACTTTTATACTCAGAATTGTTAATTTTTGTTTCAGTCAGGGGTTATCAACTTTTGAAATTTTGGTTTATTTTTCCATATCTCTCAGAAACCATAAAAGCTAGAACGCTGAAAATTGGTATAAGCATAGAAAAATACAAAATCTCAAATTCTTTTTTTCAAAAAAATTCCAGAGTTTCTCAAACATTTTTTATTAAGAAAAATATTTTTTTTATTATAAATTTATGAGTTTAACTGCCTATATTTCCATTTTTTTTTTAAATATCGAAAAAAGCCGAAACACCCCAATTAGACAATTTAATTTTCTATTAAAAAATATTAACATTGTATTAGCACATCTCAATTTTTTTTTAACAATTTTTATAAAAATTGAATTTAGTGACGACATTGCTTCATACAATTTGTATGGCAGTAGCCTACACACAATATCTAAGAAGACTTCATTGTAGGTATGATACTAATCTCCAAACATACATACAGAACCATCATGCTGTTTTCATATTCTGGGTAGGATCAAAGGCTGACCTCCATACTATCCTATCTTGACATACAAAGCTAGGTACATGTGTTGTATAGAAAACCAAATATCTTAAAATATTAAATAATTTGTATTTATGGGTTTATAGTTTGGTACTTATTCTTCAACTATACGTACTATCGCTATCGACAGTTAGATCTCATGTGTAACATGCAACTAGTTATTTCATACTCATGTCAATTTTACTTGAAAATTGGAGCATTTAACTTGTGTGTGTATTTTGTTTGTGTAAATATGGCAGTTAATTACTTATTATTTGTTTTCGCATAATTTGGCCGGCAAAGGGTTTCGATGTCCTTTGATAGCTTTTTGATTAAATCTTGGAGCGTTTACGGGCGTTGCTTATCTCCGCTGTTAATTGACCTACATCGCGGGACAGAGAGTGAGAGAGAGAAGGCGGCCACTCTCGTTATTACCACCAGCAGAGGACCTCTGTTCCAGCCAGCCAGTAATGGCCGGGAAGGGTGTTTTGGCCGGGCCTTTGTGTGTCCCAAAGCCAAACTTTGTGTTTGGTCCGTCGGAGTCGAATTTGCTCAGGGACCCAACCTAGTAACAAAATAGCGTACCTACCTACTTATTTGAAATAAACCCAATATTTTTGAGGTACGGAACATAAGTTCCGCTTAACATGAGTATTTTAACTGTGCAGGTATCATTGATTCACACAACATACCATCACGACATGCATGTTGTAGGAGGTGGATCTACAAGACTTTGCTTCTCCGTCCTTGATAAAAATATTTTAACTGTGCAGGTATCATTGATTCACACAACATACCATCACGACATGCATGTTGTAGAAGGTGGATCTACAAGACTTTGCTTCTCCGTCCTTGATAAAAATATTTTAACTGTGCAGGTATCATTGATTCACACAACATACCATCACGACATGCATGTTGTAGAAGGTGGATCTACAAGACTTTGCTTCTCCGTCCTTGATAAAAATATTTTAACTGTGCAGGTATCATTGATTCACACAACATACCATTACGACATGCATGTTGTAGAAGGTGGATCTACAAGACTTTGCTTCTCCGTCCTTGATAAAAATATTTTAACTGTGCAGGTATCATTGATTCACACAACATACCATTACGACATGCATGTTGTAGAAGGTGGATCTACAAGACTTTGCTTCTCCGTCCTTGATAAAAATATTTTAACTGTGCAGGTATCATTGATTCACACAACATACCATCACGACATGCATGTTGTAGAAGGTGGATCTACAAGACTTTGCTTCTCCGTCCTTGATAAAAATATTTTAACTGTGCAGGTATCATTGATTCACACAACATACCATTACGACATGCATGTTGTAGAAGGTGGATCTACAAGACTTTGCTTCTCCGTCCTTGATAAAAATATTTTAACTGTGCAGGTATCATTGATTCACACAACATACCATTACGACATGCATGTTGTAGAAGGTGGATCTACAAGACTTTGCTTCTCCGTCCTTGATAAAAATATTTTCTGCCTATGTTCTTGATACGTCTCCAAATTGGATTAATTTCGGTTTCATTAAGAGTATGATGATGTGTACATGTAACAGTCTTTTTTGGCTCGACGAAACTTTAAGTTAAATTTAGAATTAAACATTTTTTCATAAATTCTTACATTTTTCCAAATAAAGACGATACATGATTGTAATATTCAGAGACCCTACCAAATATTATTTTTATAATGTAATTAAATCCTAGGAACACTGTTTATATGATTGAATGACTACATTGCTTATCTTTCTTTGTTCAAAGGATCAATGACAGCAAATTATCCTGCCAAAACCGTTAACTTTAAAACTCATACTAAGCAACAGATAAAGTGACGATGTTCTAGTGTTACTGTTAAACAACGTAAATGATGAAATCATAGAGAAGAAATTAAATCAGCTCTAGTTCTATGCACTTTACATATGATGTAAATATGAAGGCGATCGGACTTTAGAGAGGACACAAAAAGGATAATTCCGTACGCCGTACGCCATACATGCAAACACATCACGACGAAACTCACAGTGTGCACTCTCTACATGATACCCGTTGAGAAATTAATGTAAAAAAATACGCTTAAAATTGTGAAATTATGACTCTCCACTATTCCATAGTGTAGAGAAAAAAAAATTGTGAAGAGATAAACGTTGCGTTCGTGATGTTATTCTTTGTTTTCGTATTATTTGTTTTCCCGCGTTTTTTTAAACTCCTATTAGCCGTACTCTTTTTGACACTCTAAATAACCAAACCATTTTTATAAGTGTGCTCGGGTGTTTTATTTCTCAAAGAGTCGGCTATACGTTTTATGTTTTCTGATCTGAGAGTCCTTGTTCTGCGCATCTGCGGCACTCAGCTTCCCTTTGTTTTTCATGCTGTTAAATATTATCATTTTTTCCTCCTCGTCTTGAGAGTTCCCCCCGGGCAGTTTTTTCATTTGTATTATTTGTACCGATTGTTGACCAAAAGAGGTTCAGCTATGTTGTACTTTTGAAATGAAATTATTTCCAACGTTTCTTTTGGCATTTTTTCTGTTATTATATAACCTGTTTATCGCTACATTTGAGGGAACTTATTTTGTCCCATTCAACATACTTTATGTGATTTTTTTTGTTTCATTATTATCATTTCAACCCTTTTGGCAATTGTGAGCCAAGGAAAAGGTTCTGTGACCTAAATACAGTTTTAGATGAGGGTTTTTTTTTACTTATTGTTTATGGGTGTATATTTTTCTTTTTTACTCACCACTACTATGGTATAGTTGAGTTATGATTTCACAATTTTTAAGCGTTTAATTTGTATATCAATTTTCAACGCGTATCATGTAGAGAGCGCACACTATGTGTTTCGTAGGGGTGTGTTTGTGTGTATGGTGTACGGCGTATCTTTTTTGTGTGCTCTCTACAGCCCAAACTATAAGACCGATTGACTTCATATTTACATCATATTATGTGTAAAGTGCATAGACCTAGAGTTGATTATTTTTTCATAGAAAAACGTTTTTTTCTCTATGATTTCATCATTTACGTTGTTTTTTTGTATCCTCTGTACAGCCCAAACTATAAGTCCAACTGACTTCATATATGTTCAAATCTTAGAGTTATTTATTTTTCCATAGATATCCGCTATTTTCTTCTGTATAATTTCATCTGTCAAAATTTTCAAAATGCTCTCATGGTTTGGAAAATTGAGATTTTTTTGTATTGTTTGATTTTTTTTCCCTAAAAATTACACTCTTCAAAAATGCATTAAGGGATTGTCAATTTTTAAAGAAAATAAATTTATGGTCCGTTATATCAATGTGAAAATTGCAAGTAGGTACTTGTATGAAAAATGTGTATAACAGAAGTAAAATAGCTTCTGTATGGGTAAATTGAGTGATCAACTTCATAATGGTATTGTATATGTTTTTCAAGATATGTTCAAGATTCACTTATTCCTGTATTTTATGGAATTATTTACGTGGTGGTTCCATGAAACCTACATACTCAATGGGGTGGATTTTCTCTAATATATGTACCAGTGTGTTTCTCAAAAAAATAGTATTTTCAACATTTCTCTAGTGAATGTTCGTCACACAATTTTAAATTCAGCATGAATTCCATTAAAAAAATATCCTCAGTTAAAGCATTTTTTTTTAAATTAACCCATAATTATGTGTCGTAGATAAATAAATCTTTTATATTCTTAAAGAGTGCATAAAATAAAGTTTTTTCATTTCAAGTCAGGTTTCAAATTCAAAAATCAACAAATTTTGGATTTCCGATAATTGAAATCACGCATAAACCTTTTCTAACGCACGCGATAGTCCCATGGTGCATTAGGCGGTTTTAATATATCATGTTTTCAGTCATTAGATTTAGCGTCATATATACCTCGCCCAACGAAAGATTGCGGCTGACATAACCTGTGCATAAACCAATTTTAGTGCAGAACAATAGGTACTCTAATTTGTATTAACCAATAAAATTAGTTGGCTTTCGACGTTGTGCAGCGAATTACGTGTCACTTTTTCCCTGACCTTTGCATCCATAGATTTTTAATAACGCTTTATAAAGCTGTCACCCGCAATCTCTTGTTTGTCGAGTCCTACCCTCTTATGTTATTAAATTTTATATTTTGAGTGAAAGCGGACAAAATATTACATCCGAGTCAGGTTTTAGTTTGATAAGAATCAATTGTTTCAAAAATTGAAGGCTCGTACTTGTTTATTCACGTACATATGTACTAAAAAGTCACGTAAATAACATATTACTTTTGGCTATGGGCTTTTATTTCGTTTGCCTAATATCTTTTCATTGTTATTTAAATGCAAATCGATTCGATCTTCTCCATTTTCTCTTCCTATCGCCGAAGACATCAGGTCTCTTTTTGTTCCATTCAGCCTGACGTGCCAAGGTCTCTCAGCACTTAGTCATTGATCAATGCTGACCTTATTAAAGTTGTTGAGTCACGTTTGTTGGATGTGCGCCCAACCAACGTATTGTATGTTGTGTTGAACTTAGATGAATATGATAATGTCGGATGTTAATCGTCGAGTCTACGGTTTTGAAGTAGACTGTCGAAAACCTTGCCATTAAAATATTATGCAACACTTATTTACTTATCAGCAAGAAAAACCTAAATGGTACTTGTTTAATGAAGGACTATTAAATTATTATAAGTATAATGACAGTTTCAATCCACGTTATAATAGGTTAAAATGAGCCTGAGGCTTTCTATGGTTACACCATCATCCCCAGGCGACAATTCAAACAACCTAACCTAACCTAATCAGTTTGAATCTTCGCCTCTGAGGATGATGGTGTTAACCATCGAAAGCGCTTAGGCTCATTATAACGTGGATTAAAACGGTGTCATTATACTTGTATTAATTTCATTATGAACTTCCACTCTATGAACGAAACAACGTTAAACCTAATGAAGGATTATTACTTAAAACGTATAGATTCCATATAGTTTCTGGCAAATAACCAATGAAAAATAAAACAAATTTGCGTCCACGTGATATCTTGAGTACATATGGAGGATTGACGGAACAGACGGAAAGGCAAAACGGAAAGGAAGAGATTTCTGTATTCAGCCAAGGTCCACCCAAAAATTAAGTTGAGTACGATTTTATTGACAAATGCAGAATATTTGCTAAATGACAATTTCTTGATTGAAACAATCGATCGCCTGGGAAATTCAGCTTACGTTCAATTTGTTTTGGTCGTGCGCAGGAAATTAACATTATCATGTCGGTTATTCTGAGAATACCTAGACTTTATTCATAACCAATAAAATTGATGTATCCAGGTTGCAAACCATACACGGCCAAAGACATTTCAAATATTTCGCCATCAAATTGCACAGTTTTCTACCAACTTCACTAAAACTGCTATAACAAAATACAACGACACAAAACTACAAAAAAAAAAAACACACAACGTCATGGATACACAACATGTAAATAACACGATCACGCCAAATCAAACATGATAAACTATTACATTTATTTGGTACAATAGCAAATTTCTATATTATTTGATCTAAAAACAATTCACATTACATAGAATTATATACATTATGTACTATTCATACTATGCAACTGATCAAATGAACAGCTCGGCACAGGACTTCCTAGTGAGGTGTTCATTGTTTCAACGCAATTACACTCATATCAGTAACACGCACACACACAAATACACACAATTTATTCAAGTACCTATGTAATTGAATTGTATTACTCATATCATTTATGTAAATCAATAATTAAAAAATAATATAAATATACCAGATACATTGGGAATATTCGTCGTCGCAAATGTGACTAGAAATATTCAGAATGCCGTGCATTAAATTACGTATTCCCTTTCATCGATTCAATTTTCGGGCAATAAATCAAAAGCGTTCCGACAAAAGCTTTGTGACGACACGAACAAAGTAGGGGGAAGTTAATTTTTTTACACTGAATTTCGTTTGACCCATTTACATACAAAACGTACTTTTAGGAACACAAACAATTTTACGACAGATTGCAATATTTTATAGATAACAAGTACCTTCTTAAATAATAAAAATAGAGGACACCCGTTTCAAAGTTTTATTCGCGTTGAAATGGCGTTGAAATATATACATACTATCACGACATGTCCCTTACTGGGTAAGCAGAGAACAACCTATATGTCTCTATTTTTGAACAAATTCCTAGCCTCCTTTACATCCATCCATCGTCTCATACATGCTCGTCGATTGTTCAAGCTTCTTTATTTTTTTTAAAATTATTTATAAGTTTATAAAATTTACATTTGGTTATGATTTTTTTAAACTAAACTATATTAACAGTTTGTCAGTTCAAGCTCCTCTCGTACACTGCAAATATATAGTTATAAACAATTTAAAATAAAGTAAATCAAAAACAGCAATGGTAAACAAGGTAAATCAGAACAAAAATGAAAATATCGAAAGCAATGAAAATTAGGTATGCTAAGTGTAAAATTGTTTTAAAGATTTTTTTATCTTTTGCTTATCTTTCATCACAGTACCCAGTATAATGTTTAGGTAGTTTATTGAAGAGTTTAGGTATTATTTTTGCCTTAGTTCTGTCACCGTAAAAGTTATTTGTTTTTGGTATTGTCAGTAAATAGTTCGTTATTTGTCGAGTTGTATAATTATGTTTCCTTCTTTCAAAATATCATTCACACGGTCATGCCATCCCTTTCCAAATAATACACCCATGTATATTTTTTGGTCAGTCGTTCATGGTTCATTTTTTCAATATGACCAAACCACTTCAAGGCATTCACTTTCATTTTATTAAAATCCTTCTCTA
This sequence comes from Molanna angustata, assembly GCA_963576475.1. Classification (NCBI taxonomy): domain Eukaryota; kingdom Metazoa; phylum Arthropoda; class Insecta; order Trichoptera; family Molannidae; genus Molanna; species Molanna angustata. The sequence goes on along the minus strand of OY754977.1, from coordinate 11,050,074 downwards.
TCTTGTATTCTCTCCTTTTGTCCTCAGATAAGGATGTACATTTTGCATATATCAAGGCGTTTTGAAAAAATTATTCGTTTTATATGAAATAATGATTCAATTTTATCAAAATGTCACTGTCATCGGGAATACACAAATTCTGAAAGTTTCAGAGCTTTTAATGGTCGGGAAGTTATAAAAAAGGGGGTTAAAGTTCACTTCCTTGCAACCTGCGCAATTGGAAAGTTTATTGTCATTTCTTCTAAATAACCAATGTTTCCAGCCCAGAGAAGCAATGTCTGTGTGAGAAATGAATTTAAATAAATTTATTCTCTATTATCGAAAATCGTGATTTTATCTTTGTGTTACATTTTAACAGAAATTAACTATGAATGAAACTCTAGATTCAAGAAATTAACTATATTTTAAACTTACATATATATTTATATTAAATTTTGTAAACAAAAATTAACTACTTATATGTCAGTGTCTCGAGATGCTTTGGCACCGGCACAGGTTTTTTGCCTAGTGGGGCATTGCAGATTCAATTATTATTGTAATGTCGTCAATATTTGTATGAATAAATTAAATGAAATTAATTTAAATATTTTTACACCACATATCGATTGAATTTGCGACCAGTTTCGGAACTAACCGTTCCCTCCTCAGGAACGTTTAGTTTAACGTTCTAACGGTAAAATAAAATGGTCTTAATAAATAAAGAGTTAAATACAATAAAACAAATTGCATATAATAATGGGTACGACAGTAAATTAATAGATTCCATTTTAAATAAAGAAATCAAACATATTAACGTCAGTAAATACGTTCTTACATAATAACGAAAATATTAAAAAAGAGGAATAAAAATGGAGACCGTTTTTGATACGTTGTTGAACCCATTTAATATAATATATAAAGACTTTACTCACATTCAACGATGAGGGATGTGTTGGACATAATGGTGGATCCAATGGGATTGTCCTGAGAGACGCAGGAATAGTTGGAATTGTCCATCAGACAGTCCATGTTGAAGATCTGAAACATGAAGGAATGTTTGTTTGAATACTGGTAAAGGTGATCAAAACCCTTAAAAAAGAAGAAGGTACATGTTTGTGTGATGTGGAATATGTTTTGTTTTTCTTTGACAGATATTAGAGTGGCTTAGTTTTCACCTCTAACGTGTGTGAGATAGAGTGCGATTGATATGTATGAATTATATTTTCAAGTACATAGTCATTAGTAATATCAAGTACTTTGTAAGCACATAATATATGCTTCTTACATATTGATTGGGCCTGTGTAAATTATTTGCAAACTAATTATGTAGATTTGGCACTATCTGTATTGTAGGCTTATCTTCTGTATCCAGGTGTATCGTGTGCATTATATACATATGTATATGGTATAATAAATAATATAGTATGTGTAGTAGTTGGTTATGTTATGGAATTTCATAATTACATTATCCTATGTCGTCCTGGTAGAAACTGTACCTACATTGTGTATGCTATGGGGAGACTTAGTGCGAACTACGAGATGTATTTAGGATTGTGACGTCTGTTGACCTTGTAATTTCACAAAAAAAAAAAAACACCTGACGGATTTCGTTGTTGAAGTAACAGTGAAATCACCACGAAGTACAGGTTTTTTGTATGGTACATGGCATTTTGATATTTCACTTGTCTGTCTTTTTGTCTTTTTCTAGTGATTTTCACGCGCTATAAAAATGGAAATAAATAATGTAGGTATTGTTTACAGGGACTGATTTGGGCCACTTGTAAAACACTGCATAAAGGAATAATTAAATTTTATAAGATTCTTGGACCTTGCAGAGCTTTGCAGAATTGTTAAGAAGCAGTTGAAATAAAATAAGTCTGTTAAATATAGTCTAAAATGAATCTTTATTTTTGTTGAGTAAGAACTTGATTAATTTATTGAACACTTTATCAACTAAAGGGACAGACTGTTATTTTATCTCTCAATAAGTATTATGAAGGTGGGTCACCTCTGAAACTCGTAGCAATATTTCCTATTATAACATTTACATTTAAATTATGATTTTTTTTTGTCAAATAAGGTAATTCAACATTTAGGTGCCCAAGAACATGTTGCCAATTTCTGGAAACTTACGATATTAATTGTCACACAGATCCAGACTCAAAACACAATTAGAAACTGTGTCTCCACCGGAAATCGAACCCAGGACCTTTAGATCAGCAGTCATATACCTAACCAAACTGAGCTACGAAGGCCTACAAATGTTGTTTTGGTGGACTACTTGAAAATGTGCTTAGCACGAAACCGGTTGTAGGTTGTAGTCCTTAAATAAATAGTGGAATTGATTCTAAACAAGTTTTTTTTATTTTTTATTTTTATTTATTAAAAATATAAATTAATTTAAATGGAATTCCATCAAGAACTGACGATCAAAAAGTTAAATCTAATTGTTTTGGTAATATTCTACTTCATAGGCTACAGTAGGCTAAATGGTTTTTTTTAAGAATTAAGGCAAGATTAGTTATTAAAATATTATAATAATAAAGAACTCAGCCGGTAGATTTTCATATTCTCTTTCTATTGAAGTAAAAATCTACTCCATAGGCCATGTAGTTTTTTAGTTACAATAAAAAATATAAAAGGGTTTTACTAAAATTAATTTTACAAGAAAAGTATTAAACAAATTCAAAATTCAAAAAACTCATGCAATAGAATAAAGGTGTACATACAAACTGTTCCTTATTTAAAAGACGATCTTTTTTAATCTTTTGAGGGTATTAGGGAAAGTATTTCAAAATATTATACTATATAGCCTCTTAAGTATGTTTTTTGCGTACAGCGCAATGTACATGGCATGACGTACTGTACATTATATCAAATTGTCACATTGCACAAAGATGGCGCTAAGCCCCCCCCCCTAGTGTGAGTTTATTGTTACATTGGCATTATATAATGCGAACTACACACTATCATGATGATAAATGGTGGGCAACCAACGATTATAATTTACAGAATTGACCAAAATTGTAATATGCAATATTGTTGCATAATATCAGAAATAATAACTACACGACTACCCACCAACCTTACTCTCTGGTATACCTACACTACATACATAGGTAAGTACAAAATATATTCATGTAAAATTTTCTGCTACATTAATTAACATGGATATTGAAATAACGCATTTACATTCATGTTACATTATTAACATGACTCATTTAACTTTATTTCATATTAATTATTTTTGAATTCTTTATATATGTATAGGTAAATAATCTAGTGGATTGTAGCTAGCAATTTTATCTCTATAAAATGTGAAGTAGTATGAGGTATTATTTGGGTTTACAAAACACGAATAAATCAACAAGAAATCGCGAATTTGAATAATGATTTACATTTTTCGAACTGTTTTCAATGTCGTCTTTGTATTTGAAAATCGAACACAAAATTAATAAGCAAAGTTATTATAAGCAGATACAATTCGAGAAATCAATTCTTTGATCGATTTATAGTATTCTTTTTGTGTTTGAAAATGGAACACATACTTACTAGCGAACTGATCCAATCCATCAAAAAGTTTTATATATTGCTGTTGTTTTTGAAAATCGAACACATTAGCAAAGTGAATGATGACTGAATCAAATTCTTTGAACAATTTTTATTATTGTTTTTGAAAATCGAATAAAAATAATTTTATTAGCAAAGTCATTCATTATTAGCAGATACAATTCAATATATGAATTATTTGAACAATTTTTAAGATTCTTTTGTGTGTTTGAAAATCGAACATATAATCCAACTGTCGATTCGTTCATGAGAATTCAATTATCTTAATGAATCGACATTATTAAGTCAAGATGCGTGTACGAAGGGAAATTTTGTATGGTGTAGTGGACTTTTTGCATGCTAATAACACCAACTAGAGGCCTCGCAGCATATATGTTCCCATACATGGATTTACTCAGAATTCGGAGTAGAACATTTTATGTGAGTTTTGTGTGGGTGTGTGTCTGTGTGTGTAGCTGTGTGTGTGTCTGTGTGTGTGTGTGTGTCTGTCTGTCCCCCCCTTATAACTTTTGATCCGCTCAATTTACAGAGCCCAAATTTTCAGAATATATAAACAGTTATAGGCCTACAAAACTTTTATACTCAGAATTGTGAATTTTTGTTTCAGTCAGGGGTTATCGACTTTTGAATTTTTACTTTATTTTTCCATATATCTCAGAAACCATAAAAGCTAGAACGCTGAAAATTGGTAGGTATATAGATAGACAAATACAAAATCTCAAATTAGTTTTTTCAAAAAAATTCCAGGGTTTCTTAAACATTTTTTATTAAGAAAAATATTTTTTTTATGAAAAATTTATGAGTTTATCTGCCTATATTTCCAAATTTTAAAAAAAAAATCGAAAAAAGCCGAAACACCCCAACTAGATAATTTAATTTTATATAAAAAATATAAACATTGTCACATCTCAATTTTTTTTAACAATTTTTATAAAAATTGAATTTAGTGACGACATCACTTCATACAATTTGTATGGTAGTCGCCTATACACAATATGTAAGAAGACTTAATAGTTTGATACTTAAATCTCCAAACATACATACATACCATCATACTGTTTTCATATTCTGTGTAGGAAAAACAGACTGACCTCCATACTATCCTATCGTGACAAACATACCTACATGTTTTATATAGAAAATAAAATATCTTCAAATATTTATTAATTTGTGTTGTTTATAGTTTGGTACGTATTCTTTGATTATGCATACTATCGCCACCGACAGTTGGATCTCATGTGTTACATGCAACTAGTATATAACTAGCAAACTGATTCAAATCCTTTGAAAATTTTGCAGTGCTATTTTTGTATTTGAAAATCGAACACACAACGAGCAAACTGATTCAAGTTCTCCAAAAAAATTCAATATTGGTTTACATAACTAGCGAATTGAATATAGGCCGATTTGATTCAGATTTATTAACCGTTACAGTGTGTGACGATATCGGTATGCAACAACATAAAATGTGATGACTATGTACTCGTTTTATTTCCACATCGGCCTACTGGCACTTTGCTGGGTAATCTTAGGCAAACTGTCGTCGCGGTTATGAAATTGTATCGGAATCAAATTACGTCGGCAGCCAATAAAATGCTTCCTCAATAAATCCCTGGGACTATTTTCACTATTGTTTTTATTGAAGTTCGCATTTAGCATCCGCAGAGCGGGACTTTATGCCGCCATTATGGATTTTATATCCTCACCGTTACGGTTCATTGCTTGGCCGACATTTTGCCGCGGAGGTTTGTCACCGACGCTTGTTTCTTCCGTCATACCGCCCTAAGGAGGATCAGTCGACTGTTTGAAATGGAAACAAAGTGCATTGTAACAAAGATTTATATTTATGTAATTGTGAATAATTTACTTTGTAGAATTCCATTTTAATTTAAATTAAAAAATAAAACAGTATGTTTTAGATTCTACGTATATTGTTTATTGGTCAATAGCTATTTCACCTTGTTAGGGCATCTTCAAGACTCTTGCAATAATAATATAGCATTTACATTCATAATATTTAAATTGATAACATTAATAACAAAGTATTTATATTGATAATATTTACATAAATAACATTAATAATATAATTTGCAAAGCAAATAGTATGTTACACAACTTATATACACTCACCTTGAATTTTGCCCACAATTTTGGTCCCCATTATATGCAATTCACTTCAATAGAATAGAAAAAGTAGGTACACCATAAATTCGTTAATGATGTAAATCAAAAATTTCATTTGAATTTTACTGACTATCGGGAATCACTAAAATATCACAGACTTGATACTTTCGAATGTAGAAGAGTCTAACATGACCAATCGCTGCTGCATACATTACTGAACGGAGCCATCGACTCGCAGCTTGTTAACCTAGTGGGTATCCATGTTCCAGGTAGAACTAATGTCAGGAAAAATGCACAAATATATAAATATGTGTAAGTTTTTTTTAAATGAACCGTTTTTGTGTATTTTTGTCATTAAATGTCGTTGTTGTGCATAAATTGTGTTGTAAATAATGTTTTTATATCACAATTAGGTTCTGAAATACTTACACTAGCATATTCTTATGTACGCTAGTGAGACACGGGCATGGCAGAAGACGAATGAAAGTAGAATTGACGCGTTTAAAATGAGGTCACTTAGACGATCACGGAGACGTTAGAAGTACGAATAATAGAGGAGCCAGTATGAGACGATCCATGGACGTGAGGAGTCTGACTACCCCAAATAAGGAAATTCTATCTGCTTGGTAGTGTCGCTCAATTCTCAAACGAAGAATATGTGAGGCTAATATGTCCTTGTCCCTATTTTATATTCGGTTCATTGCGTCCCAATTCGTAGGTTGGTAGGTACTCTGCTCGCTCGGGTTTTCACTTTTTAATGCACATATTTTTGGATTGTTACGATTCTTTCCGAGTTCTCCTGCAAAATCCTAGGATGTGTAATGCCGTTCCTTATTTTACTTCCCAACTTTATTTCGTTTTCACTGGTTTCCGCATTGTTATACTTCAGTGCGATGTTCATTCCGAATGTTATTTTATATTTGTTATGGTTTTTCTCCCGCTGTGATATTTAATCTTCGGCATGATACGTTTTGTTTTTGAGGAAAATGTTATTTTACGTCTGTACAAAAAATATCGAAATCTGTTTTAGTCGTTATGAATTTTGAAGTTGTTCATCTGAACTGTGATTGGTTTATATGGTTTATTTTTCAGAGCATTACGCCTGTTGTGAAGTATATTCCTTTCATATTTTGGAATACTTTTTGCTAGGACGAGTCCTATGTGGCTGATTATCACTGATGAACTAATGCAAGACCACACGCACCCAATAACAAGTTGCCACATTCTGGAGACTTACGACATTAATGTCTCACAAAGCCACACTCAAAACACAGTTAAAAATTGTGTTTCTAACGGGAATCGAACCGGGGACCTTCGGATCAGTAGATACTTTATTTATTTTATTTTGCGTAGCTTCTCAGGCAACTAACAGGTGCTATGTCAATTAATTATTTAATATGCACCCAATAACAAGTTGCTAAATTCTGGAGACTTACGATATTTATCGTCTCACAGATCCAAACTGAAAACACTATTCAAAAAAACTGTGTCTCCACCGGGAATCGAACCCGGAACCCTTGGATCAGCAGGCAGATTCCTAACCAACTGAGCCACGAAGGCCGATGATGGCTGAGCGATGAGGCTGAGATATACGTATTACCAATGTATAATAAAAAATACATGATATTTGTTCTATTGAAATTTATTTGATTATTGACGCGTTTCGTGCAAGGCACATCTTCAGAATCCTAACTTTCATTCTGTTAATTACATCTTTCTTCATCTTACATTCTTTTATTGTGTCTTCATTTCGTACTCTGACGATCTTTGCTAAACATAACAGCAAAAAGTAATAAGTATTATTATTATTATTTATTTAAGATTTAGTTTTATACTCCTCACTAACCCAAAGGGATATGTGGGGAGTTATGATTTCGCAATTTTAAGGTTATTTTTTATTGCAGATTGTCAACCAGTATCATGCTGCAATTGTATTCTAAAAGTTTCATCACAATGTATCTGTGTGTGTGCTATGTACGGCGTGTTTATTTTACTTTCTCGATTATAGACTAAAGTACTCATTAAATTCCTTCAATATCTAATACTCGCTTAGACTCCATTAGATTTTGAAGGATATCTGAATAGTACTTCTCAATTTTTTTAACTATCAAATATTTCAAAGTTACCCCAAGATCAGGAAACTTCAATTTTTATTTTCCTATTGGTAATAAGGCACATCACTTTCATAAAATGGCATCGAAGAATTATCAATTTTTTGTAATAAAATATTTAAATAAAACATAAATTTAAAATCTCATTTCATGAAAATGTTGAATATTTTCAATACAAAATTTGAATACTTTATAGAATGACTTGTTATTGAGTAGTTTAGCGTTGGCCGCAACCCACTCGTTTTTATATATCTACGAACCTTTACTAATATCCGCGGTGTAATGTAATATGTATTTTTCATAGAATTACTACGCCCAGGGTGATGTCTTTGCCGTAGGTACCTATGGGTTAATAACGAAATAGATTCAAACTTATAAGTGAAACATAAGAAATGTGCTCAAGGCGAATTTCGTTATACATATATCGGTCATCCGCCATTCCTCTCCATCTCTGGAATTATATAAACTTTCAATAAAAAAATAAAACCATTATTTTTTTTCTCTTGTTTCAGATTCTCCGAGATGTCGTAACGTCACGTGGCAGCAACGGCTCGCTGGGGTCAAGAGGAAAATTAATATTAAGAAACGACAATTAAAATGTGAAAAATATCGTCATACGCCATCTATCGACATCTTTGTAAATAGTCTGAATATATTTCGAATTAGCCCTTTTGTACAGTACCAGATTTTCAAACGATTTAATGATTTAAGACGGATTTTATTCTCAATTTGATAACAGATCTGTTTCAAGTACCTTCACACTTAATTTCGCTTCTTCTATTCGGATACTATTCTCTTCTATTCTCATCGATTAGGGCATTGTTTACGCCACAAGAATCACAGAACTCGAGAGCTATGTACGTTAGTTCTTGTACGAGATAACGTCGTTTCAATGATTGGTCTTTTTACAACAATCACATCGTCGAATCAAAAATGTGATCAGTTCATAAACCGTTCGTTAAATTTTTATCGATATGACAGTAAATTTGATAATTTAACCACAACAAAGATTAATTTATTTTTTAAATAATAACTTGACGTATTTTGTGCCAAATTTTAAAATACATTTATCAATTAATTAAATTGACTCATAATAAATTTTGTGATTCGTTGTTTGTTTGATAGTTAATTAGTGTATTTCAAAAATAGTTTGCGTGTGTGTGTGTGCGTGCGACACACAAAGACGATGTTGTGCCAAGGTGTAGTGTTTTGTGGTAGCTTATTTGTGGCTTTAGTGGTGTTGAATGGTGTCCTGTGTCAAGATGGTCATTTTACTCCCACTTGGGCTGTGCACATAAAGGGAGGAAGACCAGTAGCTGACGCTGTGGCGGCGGAACATGGTTTCATCAATCTTGGACAGGTAAATTAACCTTCATTTTTTTTATTTTTTAAATCCGTATACAGTGAAGGATCTGTCCAAATAGCCCGAACAACGTTAACTTTTGGGTTAATTCGATACATTTGTATATGGTCCATTTCAAAAGAACATTGATCACATCAATGAGGACAGAAAGGAGGAAATAAAATGACGGACTTAGAGGGAATCTATTTGATAGTGTTTTCTTTTTTTTTTACAATTTTTTTAACATCTTAATAGAGACGAAGTTGGGATATTATAGAAGAACCAGGAACTCGAGGCACCTACAGGGCTTGCGACCTGTCATCGGCTGGTTTACGTGATCACTTTATGAGTTCCCTTGTCAATGCAATTTTTGAAAGATATTTGAATAATGTGTAAATGTGTTTTCTTTAATATTAACGAAAAATATTTGATAAAATGTTTTCGTTAATATCTATACAGATTGAGACGGGGTAACTTACGGCTCTTGTTCACGTCTATGACCTTGAGCATACATCACGTACACAAATATGCACACTTATTGCCTTATAATGTGTGAAAAACAGAAGATTGTTGTGTTGTTGTGTATGAATTAATTTTTATTCAATTTGTAATATGGCGTGTGTTCTAGATTTTGGAGATATTTTTAAACTGATTTCCTATGCTTGAATAGTGTCAAAACTTTGACAACGTATCTTCCGCCTCTTTCGATGTGGCAAAAAGACTGCTGCAAATGATTTTTTCCGCATCGGCGATTGGTCAATAACCGATGTAGTCGAGAGTGTAATTATTTGCGATTCTCCGAAATTTCGAATTGAATTGTGAGTGAGCAAACAGTGTGACGTACTGCGGTGACGATAAACGTTAATTTGTATTTATTATTTTTTTAAATTATTGTCTATCTCGCCAGACTGATTCATAGTAATGTTTGTTCAAGGTTCAACGGGAAACTGTTTTTCCCTCGTTCATTGCTATCTATTATATACTGCGTCTCTTTTGAGATGTCACTACAGCGTAATAACAAAACAAATATAATTATTTATTTTTTTGATATATTTTTTAAAAGTAAGAATATTATTGAAGAACCAGGAACTCAAGGCACCTACAGAGCTTACGTAGAGGCTTCAATTCAGTAAAAACGCTCTTAGAATGATCTTGCATCATTAAACGGCGCTATTCACCCTTTCTCACCCAAATTAATATGATTGGATAAAAAAATAAATATCATAGGGAAACATGTTCTAACAACATTTGAAAACATTTTAGTGAAAAAAAAATTTTTTTCATGGATAGTTTTGGAAAAATTACAGGTCTATATAAAAAATGACACTGGGTCTGAAAGGGTTATTTGAAACATTGTAAATAACATTTTTTGCATTGATTTATTAAATATGCGCAAAACAAATTACATGTTATCATAAATTTGAAATAAAATGCAAAAAAAACAATAAAAATTTACAATACAAAATTCCTTTGCAAAAACCAAATAAAACAACATCCGTCAAAATAGCATACCCTTTCCCTTTATTGACATTTATCTGAGAAACAGTGCCGCAAACTTAGCGAAATAAAATCAGAGTTGCCAGAGAACAACTAATATTATACCATAAACAAGAATTATAAGTGTTTTATACGCTCAGTCATTCAAAAATAAATTACATAGATTATGTCTATTTGAATCGACACTGGTTGAAAAAGGGATATATTAGTATTATGACTTAATGGTATATACAATTAAGAATGTAAAACCAACCAGCGATTTACGCTGTCGTTAATTTCACGAAGCGCTTAGATGGAACAATTTATAATTGGCAAATTTTTATTACAGGTTTATCAAATTTTATGTCTTAATTTTTATAACCTACCGTTATGTGGACATATCCGCACCAAAATTACTATCATATAAATGCATTTACCCAAGCGGCAAAACTAGAGATAAACCTCGTTTACATTGTCAGAAGGTGTTTATTAACTTATGTTATATACACAAGAGAGTCATATCAAGTTTACCCATCTGCAAAGTTATAGTTTTATCATCTTTTTGGGTGTGATTGCCTGATGGCAATGAGATTATAAATCACGTTATTGCCTACATTTAATTAATCATAGGCGTATTCGACATTTAATTCGTTGCGATATTTTAATGAAACACACTTTCGTTTCTTATCGCATTACGATACCGGTTGTTTAATATTTCGTGGATGTGTTTTTTTTTGCAATATTTTATGATTTTCATATTAAATCTGAGATTCAGATTATTTGTAAAGTATTATTGCGGAAATTTTTATCATACTAGTTCAAGGTTTCTTAAGCATAACCTATTAGGTTTCTTTATTTTTAATGTTCAATTATATATTGTGGAATAAATTCATATTTTTATCGAGCATGTGTACTGAAAAAAAAAGATTGTTTTAAGAAGTAAATTAAATGCGTAACATCTTTTTATAATTTTATTTTTATTTTACTGGGGAAAATTCAACAAATATATCATAAGAATTACGCACAAAATTTAAAAACGGAATTGGAAAACACAGACGAAACTTAAATGAATAAATTGCTTTCCGAAAACATACAATAGCAGACACACACGCGTACTAAAATCATACATATACATAATATTATAAAAAAAACATAAACCGGTCCTGAACTGCTTCTTAACTTAGTGAAGCAGTTTACCCGTAAACTAGCCGATGACAGGTCGTAATCCTTGTAGGTGCCTGCGTTTCTGGTTTTCCTATAATATTCCAACTTTAAAATTATTTAAAAATGTTTAAAAAATTGTCATAAAATACCTTCATGTCATAACGTTTTTTTAACTTGATAGATGATTGCACATATGTTTTGAAAACTTGTTGCGTTTTGAATTCATAATTAATCTTGACCTGAAAAAAAGTGCTGGGCCTGATGGAATCCCCTCATCTTTCATTATAAATTGTTGTCCCAACATAGTAATTCTTCTATGTTTAATCTTCCAAAAATCTCTGCGCGATGGTATATTTCCTGACGTGTGGAAACAAGCAAACATTACACCTATTCACAAATCTGGGCCATCAAATGATGTAACCAATTATAGACCGATCTCCAAAATATCCATATCTTCGAAAATCTTCGAAAAAATTGTCTATGAACAAATTTTTGATGCGTCAAATCAATATATTTGCGATCGCCAACATGGATTTAGAACAGGCTGTTCAACTCTGACCAACTTAGCTACCTTCTCGAACTTCTTGCAGAGGTCTATGGATCAGCGCTGTCAGGTAGATGTTATATATACTGACTTCAGCAAGGCGTTTGACAAGGTGAATCACACAATTCTTATTAATAAATTAATCGCAATGGCTAGCATCCTATATAGCAAATCGCAGTCAATGTGTAGTCATAGGAGGTTATAGGTCCAACTGGTCTATCATTTCTTCGGGCGTTCCTCAAGGAAGTCTACTCGGGCCCCTCTTATTTCTTCTGTATGTGAACGACATCAACTTATGCTTCAAATTTTGAAACTTTTTACTCTTTGCCGATGATATTAAAGTCTACTCTGCTGTCAAAACAATTGAGGACTGCGTCAAAATACAAGCTGACCTTAATCGTCTTTCGGATTACTGTATAAATAATAGTTTATACTTAAATGCGAAGAAATGTATTCATATTTCTTTTACTAGAAAAATCAATAAAATTTCCTATTCCTACTACATAAACAATGCTCTAATTAAACAAAAAAGTGAAACAAAAGATCTTGGTGTCATTTTTGATTCTAAGCTCCTATTTGACAAGCATGTGGACTTTATTACATCCAAAGCTTTAAGAATGCTCGGTTTCCTGTTGCGCTTATGCAAACATTTTCAAAACCCACGAACCCTTAGGATTCTATACTATGTTCGAAGTCAACTAGAATACGCTTCACAAATTTGGAATCCCCAATATACTATTTATATAGAAAAAATTGAGAAAGTGCAACGCAAGTTTATAAGGTACCTTCACTATCGTACATTCAATCAATTTGATACATACAATGAAGCCCTTGACTTTCACAAACTTGCACCTCTGGTAAATAGAAGATTATGTGCTGATCAACTTATGCTGTATAAAATTTTAAATGGCCTCCTCGACTCCTCATCTCTTCTATCCCAAATTAACTTTCACGCACCCACTAGGTCAACATGACCCAATAAGTAGCACTAACTTCGCAATAAACAACTTCATAATTTTTTTAAGTTTAAGTATTTATTTGTCATTAATATATATCACATATTATTTTTTGTTTATATCTTAAAAATATCAGTACCTAACATACGTGTGCATAGTAATTTTAACCATGATTTTTATATTGACCCTAATAATTATGACGAAATGTTTAAGCAAACATATTTTCTGATTGAGAATGTTGAAGTTTTAAGACATGCACCCTAAGAAAAACAACATGTATTAATAAACGCACAATATTGCGGGTCCTTTCGCTGGTTACCCCACATTGTGGGATATGCCGTGATGGTATGAATTAATTAATGAATGAATGAATATTGCGGGTTAGAATATTCTACCACCAGTAATATGATTATTTCACAACAACTCATCCCAAAAACCGCGCGGCCTTTCGGGAAATCACATATTTATTTACCTACGTATACTTTCGCACGAAACATTGAAACTTTTGCAACACATTTTATTTGAATTATTTTTCTCCCTTCCTTCGGTCGACAAATAAAACGCTTCGCGCTAAACATTCTTTTCTGTTTTGAGTTCTCTCACCACGTGGCGAAGGTTATTTTTACAGCGCGGTCTTTTGTTGGCTAAAATCTCAATATGCGAATTAAGACCAGAGTTCAAAAGTTGTAAGCAAACTTCACGATACTTCGAATCACCATTCGACCAAATTGGTCTAGTACATTTTTTCTACTATAAGAAATCGTAATAAAAAGTTGTGTTAGTCGACTAAAGCGGTCTTTATGTTATACACACATATAGATTGTTGTATCAACAATATGGCTATCGAAAAAGGGATCAAATACGTATTTTAGCCAAACGTATAACACTTCTATTTATATAGTATTCTGCCATGCAGATGTAAATATACTACTTTTGTTGGAAACAATTGTTTCCAATAAAATAATTAATTTAAACAATTCATTTTTTACAATATTAAGAATTCAAAATAATAAGTTATAATAAAATCAGTATAGCAATAAAATCTATGGCCAGAATGCCTCTCACAATTTTTGTTTTAAAAAATCAACCCACAATTGAACCCATCACCCGTATAAGGGTATATATCATACATTTGGTCAAAAACAACTTTTTTTTTAACAGAAAAAGGTTCTATATCACAGGACAACGTAAAATTATTTTATTAATCCCTTATAATGGCAACCCAAAACACTTTTTTTGTCTATGAAAGGTAGCGGTTAGGCATACAAATGTACTAACTTTTTTATCAAAAAATGTGTTTTTCTCAATAAATTTTTATGCCATATACACCCTTATACGTGTGATGGGTTCAATTGTTCCCCAAACAAATAATTTAAGACTGGCGTATGGAATACACGCATGTGTCGTGCTTCATGCTCACTCGAAGAACTGTTACTGGCTACCTCACATTGTGGGATATATTTTTTTATTGTAAAATTTAATATAGTTTTCATGCATCTAGATACAATACAATACAAAAAATAATTAAAACTTGATGCGAACGTAAAATGCTTTATTAGGTTAAAAACCTGTTCTGAATCAGTTAATGAGCAGTTTATATATTTATACCGTGATAGTATTTAAAACAATTGAATCGTTCACTATGAACGAATCGTTGAATAGTGTAATATAAATAAATTGTTATGTGTGTTTGTACATACGTTATGTCACTAGACCTTAGAATACACCAAAGCTCATATTACCTACAATAAACGTGAATATTTTCAACATAATAAATATTTTAATGACTTCTATGATTGTAATTTCTCTTTTTTTTCTTTCTCTTTTTCAAAGTGTGTATATGATTATTTGTATATTTTAATGACTTTTGTATTTCAATGTGTATAAGTATACCTATATCTTTTTCAAAGTGTGTATATGATTATTTGTATATTTTAATGACTTTCGTATTTTATACCTATATCTTTTATTTCAAATTGCATTTTTTTATATATATTTACTGTTTTAGTAATAGTAGTTTATGATTGTTTTAAGTTTTCATTTGTATTTCAATGTGTGTACCTAATTGTAGTTTATGTATAAAAGGCAATTTGCCGTAAATAAATAAATAGTATTAAAATAATGTTGATAGCATTTTTCCTACAACCAATTTCTATTCAATTTATAAAGCAATTCGCTCACGCGAGCCGCTATTCTTATTAAAGACTCATTTAACCTAACCAAAAATTAGGAGGAATGGAGATTTACGTACCTACACATCATGCTATTGTTTCGTTGTCGTATTTCTTTGCAGCCCATATAATTATAACAGTAACTCGCTTGAGCGAGTTGCTTTATAAATTGAATGGAAATTGGTTGCAGGAAAAAATTATCAACATCTTTGACATTTGAGGTTAGTACTAAGTTTATTATGTATACGCATTTTTCATATGAATTATATTTTTTAACATATTATTTACGTAGTTGTATGGTTTTTAATACTACTTATTATTTTTTTATGTTCAAAATTTTCGCTTTTAATGTCAACTTTGACAGTTAAAGTGATCTGTGGTTATAATAAGGTCTAAGCGTTATGTCGTGTATGTTCAAAAATAGACTAGAGTCTACAATCTGAATCTACCCGTTTGCATTCTGTTTCCGGTTGGCTCTCTGATTGGTTGAGATCTCGTAGTATTAAGTCAAATGAGCTGTGAAATTTTATATTAAATGCGAAAAATTAAAAGAATATTATATATTTAATTTATAATAATTTATAATTCAATTTATAAAGCAACTCGCTCACGCGAGTCGCTATTATTATTATACACAAACTTAAACCTAACCTAAGAATGCAGAAAAGAATCTCAGGGGCTAGACGCTACTCAAAAATAGCATCAGTTGTGAATGTGTCGTAAGAGTAGAGTTTTGATTGAAATGTCTGTCGGTGTTTCGAGTTGAATTGCCGGCGAATTGTAGAAATGGATAAGACGGACGGAGAATGTTATTGTTGCAGAGCTGTGTGTGCACGAAGATGGAAACGAGGAGAGGAGGTTCAGGAGGAGGAATGAAAGGAAAGTACTAAGAATAGAACGGCGGACGGGAGGATAAATTTTCCAACGGATTCAAATTACACCAACAATACTCGGCGTAATGCGATGGAAAACATTGTTGAAACTGTATATTATACCTACGTTATGTGCGCACGTGTGATGTTTATTTATTTTTAAAATAAAACACCAATAGAACTTATGAATACACATAAAACATTTAATATTTGTTCATTGTTTGCTTCCCTTTAATTTTTGCTGTATGCTTGGTTTATGCTTTTTTTTCTCATTGCTTGAATTATTATTTATTATTTGTATAATTTATTCGTTTATTTATCTTTGATTTGTTTATTGGTTGTTTTATTTTTTAAAATGCTTTTTTATCATTTTAATAAATACTATGAATATATATTTATTGGTTTGATTGCTTAACTATTTATTTGTTTATAGATTGCATTTTTCATTATTGCCGAATACTTAGTTTAATTTATCTTTTAATAATAATAATAATAATAATAAGTAATTTATATAGCGCCGTTTAATGATTTAAAATCATTTCAAGGGCGCTGGTAGCTCAATTCTGTAATGCTCTGCGAAACAAAGTTGTTTTTAGTTTTTTAAAGAAGGTGTCTTTGCTTTGAGCACCGCGGACATCAGGAGGTAGTTTATTCCACTTTAATGGACCGCTCACACTAAATTATGCCGCTTTGTTGGCTCTGTCTACTTCCTTCAAGGAGTTGGTACTCTGTGATCAAGACGACCTAAGTGTGAGGTGCCTCCCAGAGAGTTCTTTTCTTTGACATAGTTCTTGTATGTAATTCGGTGCTAGATCATTCAAAGCATTAAACTTTTCTTTTTTTTGTTACTTTTGTTTTCTTTATTTTATTATATTAAGTACTTACTAAGAATGATTTCATTTCTCTTTATGTATCCTTTTTTCTATTTTTGTTTCAATATTTCATATATGTAGCTTGAAGTTTGAAGTAGATGAGTGACTAAATTTGTGATAAAGTTGTCTGTCTTAAAACAGCAATTATTCCTAGTTGGATAGACAAAGATTAATTGGAGGAACTCAATACATGGTATCTACTTCCCAACAACTAAAAATGTAAGTTTCTGTATGTGTTTTATAATGGAGAAATAAATAATAATAATGAATACTTCCTTGCACACTGTGCAAGTGGCGAGTTTATTGCCTTATGGCAACTTCTTCCAACTAACCAGTGTTTCCAGCCCAGAGAAGCAATATTTGCGTGAGAAATGAATTTAAATAAATTTCTCCTCTGCTGGGAATCGAACCCAGGACGCCTGCACAGAAACCGAACGGCTTACCAACTGTGCCACGGAGGTCGACATAAATGAATGTTATTTTTTTATCATTCAATAATTGGATATTACGTATTGGAAATGCGTTTTGCAGTAAAACCTTAGAACATGAAAGATAAGAGAAGCCTAACTCCAATACACCCGCGTAGTAAGCTACTGTGATATATAGTTTCCCATTATACCTATATCATTGTTTAATTGAATTTAAAATTGCGAAAAAGGAACCAGAAATTACCTTTCACAGGTAAATATACGCAATACTAAGCTGGTGGCAGACAGTCACACTGATTTAAGAGTTAAACATATTATAGGTTACACAATTCAATAGCGCTGTGGATGGCCGCCGATCATTCCGTTTGTAATGAAATCGTTAAAAAATGTGCTACAACATTCCTTTTATTTTATCGTTCGTTTGACGCGATGTAGTGACTGCATTGACCCGACCAGTATAGGTCGTTAGTGTCGCTTCACTGTCTATATTATCTGTTTATACTGTCATAACAATATATAATATGTACATTTTGTCAGGGCCGGATCAACAACTATCACCGACTTCTTCTTCAATAGCTCTACAGCCCATATGGAACCTTGGCAACTTCTAGCCTTACCTTGGCTCCAGCAACTTCCTCCTCCAATATCTCCTATCACTTGCTGCCCAGTTTTTACATCTAGAAATTGGGTTGCGTATCTTACAACAGTTTTCACGCCTAGAAATTGGGTTGCGTCTCTTACAACAGTTTTCACATCTAGAAATTGGTTTGCGTCTCTTGCAATAGTTTTCACATCTAGATATTGAGTTGCGTCTCTTACAACAGTTTTCACATCTAGAAATTGGGTTGCGTCTTTTATATAACAGTTTTCACATCTAGAAGTTGGGTTGCGTCTCTCACAACAGTTTTCACATCTAGAAATTGGGCTGCGTCTCTTACAACAGTTTTCACACCTAGAAGTTGGGTTGCATCTCCTACAGCAGTTTTCACACCTAGAAGTTGGGTTGCATCTCTTACAACAGTTTTCACACCTAGAAGTTGGGTTGCATCTCTTACAACAGTTTTCACACCTAGAAGTTGGGTTGCATCTCTTACAACAGTTTTCACACCTAGAAGTTGGGTTGCATCTCTTACAACAGTTTTCACACCTAGAAGTTGGGTTGCATCTCTTACAAGATCGTCCTCCCATCTCTTTGGGAATGTATGAGGATGTATATACATGTAATTGTTATAAGGACATATTCATTCTTTAATTAAAAATATGTATGATTGATACTTCAATACAAATGAAAAACGTATTAAGTAAGTATTCGTACGATTGAGTTTTACTTAATTTATTTTCTAATAATAAAGTGTAAATTGTTAAAACCATATTAACTATTGCACAGAATTTACTCGCGAGTCTTTACATTTATTTATTCGACATTTATTGTAGGCACATGCATGTATTATTTATTACATTGTACAAATTGTCTGAAGGCAATTTATTCCAGTCAATCATTTGAGAAAAAGTTGGATGACAATGAAATTTTGGCATATATATATAAACATAACCAGCGCAAAAAAGAAAATGAATGTTTCCACACATTCATTCACTCTCTCATACATTCATATTGGTGAATTTTGATTTTTTTTTCTTGGTATTCGGATTCGTTTCCCCATATATGGCGCCTTAGATTTGTATGCGACTACTTCATTTGAACCTAAGGTTGATCTGTCCCTGAATATTGTTCTGTTTATATGACGGACGTCTTTACTCAAATAATACAACTTAATTCTTTTAATTAATTGACACTTGTACAGATAAGTGACTTACATATTTGTATTATGTTTTAATTGTTTACGCGTGCGCCTATCGCTTCTCATTCGGATGTCATTATGACGTGAATAGACATCCATTTGAACTCAATTTTAGACCTATTTCGTATATTATTATTTACGTATAAAGTTATTAATTATTTCATTAATAATACATTCGTTTTTTATTTGTAAAACGATCATTAAACGGGTATATAACAGTAAATCTTGAGACCGAAAACATGATACCTATATATTAAAACCGCCCAATGCACTATGTAGTTACGTGTTAGTAAGGGTAACTATCGCGTATGTTCAAAAGGGTTTATACGTGATTTAAATTATCGGAAACCGAACATTTTTTGATTTTTTGCATTTTAAATAACAATCCTGACGTTAAATGAAAAACTTTATCGGTAATTCACTTTGATTTTGTGCACTCTTTAAGCATACAAAAGATTTATTTCTTTTATTATTTTTTTAGTGGAATTCATGCTTAATTTTCAAATTGTGTGGCGAACATTCGCTAGAGAAATGTTGAAATACTTACTTACTTTCCGTGTCCGGAACACCATCATATTCGTAGCTCCCAATATTCGGCCACTCGGATTCCACTAGTGTTTGCTATCACTGTGTCTTGGTGCGTGCATGTCGCTCCTATCATGGGACATGACAGTAGGTGCACGTTGTCCTGTCTGGCGCCACACTCGCAGATGTCTTCCTCTCTGTATCCCCATTTCTTGAGGTCACTGTAACAGCAGGAGACACCCGTTCTGAGCCTATTGAGCGCTCTCCATGTTGGATAAGGCAGGTTGTGTCCCATTGACACGTCATCCGCGGGTGGTAGCTGAGTGCGTTCGACACTATCACGCCACAGTGACAGCCTTCGGGCCTCGGGGAAGCCAACTATAGGGGCGGTCATCTCCAGGAAACTTCTTCTGGACTTGAGTATGCACTGATGCGGCTGTGAGCCATACATTGGATGTCTAGGGTCAGTTTGCTGCTTGCTCCGTTCGACTTCTGCTGCAACACGCCGTCTGATCGAATAATAATAATAATAATAATAAGGACAATTTATAAAGCGCCGTTTAGTGACAACCGTGGTCACCTCAAGGGCGCTTTCAGTTTGCAAAAAATAATTTAAAATTAGTCCTATAGCTAACACATTGAAAATGGTGAAACAAAACTTAAAAAAATACAATCAGTTAAAATTAAGTTAAAATTAGTCCTATAGCTAACACATTGAAAATGGTGAAATATAAAAAACTTAAAAAAATACCTAGAAATCACAAATTAATCTTGTTACATAATCCAGATGAAATTAATTATAAAAAATAGTCGATTCAAAGTAAACTGGCATAATATTTAGTACACATAATATTATTGAACGGATGAAGGACAATCTGGATACGACTTGCGGAAAAGATGAGTTTTTAATTTCTTCTTGAATTCATTGATATTTTCGGCACATCTTATATCCATTGGAAGATTGTTCCATGACTTTGGCCCAGAAACGCCAAAAGATCGATATAGGTATTTTGGCTTATTTGTGAGATTGGTTTCTACTAGTTTTTTATTGGATTGGGTCATTGATCTTAGCGTACTTTGTTTATTGTTAGGTGAAAATGGAACACAAAGTTCCGATATATATTCCGGGGCCATGCTATTGAGTGCTTTAAAGACAAGGAGACATGTTTTAAATTCTATACGTTCTGGGCTCTTCAGCCAATGAAGTTTGTGAAGTGTTGGTGAGATATGCGAGAAACGATCAATCTGGTAAATATAACGGGCTGCTGCATTGAGGATGAGTTGTATTCTATGGATTTGGTATTGCGGTAAGTGTGCTAATATGGCGTTACAATAATCTACACGGGAAACTATTAAAGAATTTATAAGGACCTTAGCAGCATTTGTCGAGAGACACCTTCGAATAGGTCTAAGTTGTCTGAGAAAGTAACAACTTTGTCTGACTATGGAAGAAATGTGTTTATCCATAGAGAGTGCACTGTCGATATGTATACCAAGAAATTTTACGCAGTTAGAAGGAGTAATTTCGACATTTTGAATTAAAATGGGGTCATTATTTATGTATTGTTGCCTGCGAGGTGAGGCAAGCCAAAGGAACTCAGTTTTTGTTGGGTTCAGTTTTAGCTTGTTCTTACACATCCAGGTGGATATCTGATTTATGCATGTGGATACCTCGTGTGTTAAATGATATTTAAATTCAGGTGAACAGGACTTGAACAGTATGCGGTCATCTGCATAGGCATGTGTGTTGAAACCAAGATTTTGAACAAGATTTTCCAACTGATTGGTATATAAATTAAAGAGAATTGGTCCAAGTACAGAACCTTGTGGGACCCCGTATAAGGAGGTAATATTATTTGTGGTACTATCTTTAAATACAACTTTGTATTTACGGTCTACTAAGTAGGAAGACAGCCATGCAATGCAGTCATTACCCAAGCCAAATTCATGTCTAAGTTTAGAAAAGAGAATATTATGGTCTACAGTATCGAAAGCAGCGCTCATGTCTAAAAATGAAATTAGGGTAATCTTACCTGATTCAGCTTGAATGATTAAGTCAGACAAAATTCTTACTGTGGCCGTTTCCGTAGAGTAGAATTTTCTATAGGCAGATTGATTTCTGGCCAGAAACTTATCAGAATCCAAGAAGTTGGTCAGTTGAGAGGATATAACTTTTTCTAAAATTTTTGACAAAAACGGTATATTCGAGATCGGACGATAGTTTTCCGTGGAATTCGGATCCAGATTATTCTTTTTCAAAATCGGTGTGATAATCGATTGTTTTAACAAATTAGGAACTACTCTTAACTGTATTGATTGATTAATAATATATAAAATGTAGTTTAAAAGTTCATTTACACAGCTTTTTAGTAACCAAGTTGGTAACGGATCTAAGATACATTGTTTATTTGGTTGAGAGATTATGATTTTTTTAAGAGACACAGCATCTACTTTTTGAAAATTATTTAATATTCTAGTGTGTCGGGAAGTCTGAGAATTATTGGATGAGCCTTGGTTGGAATCTAGGAGTTCTGCCTCAGATCTTATATTTTCCACTTTTGTTTTGAATTTATTGGCAAGTTCTTCAGCATTAAGTGATGAATCAGCTGATTTCTGTGCTTCTCCGCAAATGCGGTGCATATCCTGCCATAACAATTTCGGATCATTCTTATTGGATTCGAGTTTTTTGTTCCAATAAGAGGCTTTCTTCCTTTTTATTTCATCTCTGTATTTGAAAAGAGAGTCTTTCCATTTCTGGCGGTGCAGTGAATCTTTCGAGTTCCTGAAAATTCTTTCAAATTTTCTGGTACTCTTCTTAAGTTGTTTGCACTCTTCATCAAACCAGATATGTGCTCCTGGTTTTCTTTGCCTGCAAACTTTCGTCGTTTTTGGCACCAGAGTATCGAGGATATCAGTAATTATGGTGCAGTAATTTTCTACTGCATCATGTACATCAATCGAAGGCAAGATCCCGTTAAGGTTAAGGTTTGAATTTGTAAGCAGCTTTTTAAATTCAATTATATCTAGCTGGTTCCAGTTTCTGCTAACTATTTCCTTGTAAATAAGCGGAGAAGGGGAAAAATCTAGAGTAAGACTTATTAAGGAATGGTCCGATAGACCAATATCTTCCACTCGTAGAGAAATTGGAGAGACATTCTCCCTTAATACGACGACATCCAGAGTTCCTCCCGCGTCATGAGTCGGCTCGTTAACTAACTGTTTGAATAAATGTTCTTTGCAGATTTTATTGAATTTAACAGTAGATTGGTCCCGATATTTTCCAATCTTATATTAAGGTCACCAGCAAGTAAGACAGGACAGGGAAGGGGGGGCAATACCCACAATTGGATAGAGTTCTTTAGTGGGGGTCGGTTTTAGGCAACCAGATATTAATCTGGCTGTTTTATTAATTGCCACATCTACCCTTTTTGCGTGTGATGAGTTGTACCATACTGGTGCAGCATATTCAGCAGCGGAGAAACACAGTGCCAGTGCCGAGGTTCTTAGGACATGGGGTTGGGCTCCCCACTTTGTGCTGGTAAGCTTTCTTATGATGTTATTTCTGGCACATATTTTCTTCTCGGCCTCTTCACAATGCCTCCTAAAAGTCAAGGATCGGTCCAGACGAACACCCAAATATTTTTTGTGGAGCACCAACCAATGTTGAAATAATTATGGAATTTTTTTTTAGAAATACACTCCTCTCGCAAAAATATTGCTACCTACATGAGTTGTTAGCTGTACAGTCAGCTGTATATACAATCGTCTACAACAAGTAAAATAGTTTTGATACGCTCGAAATATAAATATTTCGTGTCCTTTCGTGTTGATCAACTAAATACTAAGCGCCGTGCGTCCTTTTTAATATACCCAAACCGTGTTTGGAAGTGGTGTGTCTTTCATCAATATTTTGTGTTGTGATACAATAGTTATAGTGAGTGTCTTCCGTGAAGACCTCCCAGACGAAGGAAGAAATTCGCTACCAGGTAGGTGCAATATTCCCTTCTCTCTGTATCTAACAACACTGTTACACATATTTGAGAAATCTTGATATCAAATTGGGAGGTTTAGGTTTATATACCCCCAATCACTGCACCAAATTGACTCTGTACGCGTCAAGTAGCGTATCAAGTACCGTGCGGGATGTGGTGCGAGCGCGCGGGCGGTGTTACTTGCCGAATTTTCGTTCAACTTGTAAGACAACTCGCTAGCCAAGTTGACCCACTACTGTCCGGGCTGTTAACTCTACTGTACTTACCCACAGCACTTACCTACTTGACTTAACACTGACATGGTGTAAATCAGGCATTAGAAATGATATCAGATGATATGTAATCACCCCTTCAGGTAACAATAACCTTTAGCTGACGCAACCGTCAACCGACAAAGTCATATTTTGTATTTGAAGGTGTATAATTCTGCGTAATATATTACATATCTGTTGTTATAATAGTAATTAACTTCGCATTTCACATTCCTGTGGCTGCCTATTGTTTTATTATACACTGTGAACGCCATATTGTGTGTATAATATTTCTATATTTCCTGTCATCGAAGAGTCATTATTTTTTTCATGATGTTTTTTTATTGATATCTTATTTGTCATTATTGTTTCTGAGAAAAAAAAATACCCATCATCATCATCATACGGTTCAAGTTATTAATTAAACCTCATAAAATAAAATGATTTCGTGTGATATTTGTAAGTATGCATATAGTTTAGGTGTGTCTTCCAGTAAAAATTCTTTCATTAAATGTAACTATGAATTACGTAGATGACGTATAAAGTATAAACTATTTGAAGTAGGTATTTGCATGCTGTGTCATTTTATTATCAACTAGCTTCAATGTCCCGCCGTTGACCAAGAATGTAAAAAGTGAAGGAATAAGCAATCGTTCTTATTATTTTGTCACACAATGAGTAAGATAGGAAGTGATTGATTATAAGCATTGTAAAAAATTGCCCGTCAAATGTTATACGTATTTCGCTCCAATCAGAATACCGCGTTACGAACGGCGAACGGAGGTTTTCTCGACATAATGCGCGAAATTTTACACGGGCTAGTGTCCGCGGAAAACAGAATGAAGATCTGCTATACGAAACACATGAAGCGTAAAAACTTGCGTATATTGCCGAGATAAAAGAACCGGAATAGGCCCGCAGGAGGCGTGAGACAAACACACCACTAACACACACACACACACACATACTAATACTATCATTGCTTTATTACTTTAGATTTAATGACTTTGACCTTAAAAGAGTAATGAATGTGAAGAGATTGATCGATTGCACTTATTTTTTTTAGCACAAGTGGCTAAACTACAGAATAACCTTAGTGATGATGTAACGTAAAAAAATCATTGGTATTTCTCAAATAATTCCTAAACGATTTTCTTTCGGCGTACTTCACCTTCATCTTTAAATTTTAATCAAATACGGAGTTTTATGTTCATATAAATACTCTTATAATACGTTGGTACATATTCCTTACTTAATTATAGTATATAATTAAGTTTTTAATTAATGGAAGAATGAATACGATTAAATCATATTGATAATTGAACAGAAATATTAGATATTTTCAATTAACAAATTCTATTTAATTTGATTTAACTTTGCTAAGCAAAAAATTAACGCTATTGAAACTGCGATGCTGTTGACAGTTTTGATAATTTGAAAATGATTAAAACTAGTTGATGTAGAGGTAGAGTTTGCAATAGTTTTCTTAATTATTATACAGACTTGTTAACAATTAATTAGTAACAAAAATAAATTGTAATCGTTTTGTTTTGATATTTGAAGTTACTTACTAATCCGAATCGAATGTTTCATTCGAAATAACTAGTTGCATGTAACACATGAGATCCAACTGTCGATGGCGATAGTATGCATAATCAAAGAATACGTACCAAACTATAAACAACACAAATTAATAAATATTTGAAGATATTTTATTTTCTATATAAAACATGTAGGTATGTTTGTCAGGATAGGATAGTATGGAGGTCAGTCTGTTTTTTCTACACAGAATATGAAAACAGTATGATGGTATGTATGTATGTTTGGAGATTTAAGTATCAAACTATTAAGTCTTCTTACATATTGTGTATAGGCGCCTACCATACAAATTGTATGAAGTGATGTCGTCACTAAATTCAATTTTTATAAAAATTGTTAAAAAAATTTGAGATGTGCTAATACAATGTTTGTATTTTTTATATAAAATTAAATTATCTAGTTGAGGTGTTTCGGCTTTTTTCGATATTTAAAAAAAAATGGAAATATAGGCAGTTAAACTCATAAATTTATCATAAAAAAAATATTTTTCTTAATAAAAAACGTTTGAGAAACCCTGGAATTTAAAAAAAAACCTAATTTGAGATTTTGTATTTGTCTATGTTTATACCAATTTTCAGCGTTCTAGCTTTTATGGTTTCTGAGATATATAGAAAAATAAAGTAAAAATTCAAAAGTTGATAACCCCTGACTGAAACAAAAATTCTCCGATATATCAGATTTAAATCTGATATATCGGAGTCGGAGTCGGAGCCGGAGTCGGAGGCGAAGGCGGAGGTGAAGTAGAAGACACAGATATGTTAAGTTAATTTAAGGGCAGGCCTAATGAAATAATAGAAACATAATTCAGTCATCAGCTTTTTTAATCAGGTCAAGTATAAATGATAATACTCATACGTAGATAACATGCAACATTAGAAAAATATACCTACATAATTTAAAATTTTAAATCAATTTAAGTGACTCTAGAAGTAGCAAATTGTACTTAATAAACAAAAGCTTGGCAGCTTTATCTCCATCCAGTCTATTTCTCAGCGGCTTATATATTAGACCAGTATCACTAAAAAGTTGCTCACTTGCCACTGAACCTGGTGTACACGATACATATTGGCGAACAATCGAGTATAATGTGTGATATTTTGAATTTATATAACCATAGTAAGGGATCGTCACAGATAGGAATCCGTTTTTCTTTGTTGTACCTACTCATTAAGTTAGCTCTTCCATACATAAAATTTATCAACAGGATGGCTGTTGCTCGCTACGTTTCGATCTTCGTTATAACCCCCGATTCAAAATTATCGGAACCGAAGTCGGAGTCGGAGGTGTAAAATCAATCGGAAGTTCCGACCTTTCGGAGTCGGAGTCGAAGCTCCGTAACATCCCTAGTTTGAACATATAGAGAGAATGAACGATAAACACCTAACAAAGAAAGTCTATATGGCTAGAAAGAGTGGAATGAGATGTAAGGGCCGACGAAGTCAGAATAGTAGGAGAACATGTATGGCGCGATGTATGGATGTAAATGAGGCATACGAAGATAGACGAGTCTGGCGTTCGGCTTTCTCTGCCTACCGAAAACAGGAAAACGGCGTGATGGTATATATGATTAAAGTCGCCGTTTTTCTGAAACCGTATCAAGGGTGCTTTACATCTAAAACTACTATGAGCAATGGTTTTGTTATTTTTGTGTTAAAATGTGTTTGAGCGCATTAATGATGAATTGTATTGGCTGTCAACATGGTTCAAGCCACTCCCTTTTTTTTGAAGTCCTCCCATTTACGACTTTTTATTTAGCTTTATAAAGACTCTTAATATGAGACCATATCAATTTATCAATTTATTTCTCAATAAATTAGTATTGTACCAATTTAACTTAGAGACTTCACGTTGCTAGGGTTGGTTGGAAGAAATTGCCTTATGGCAATAAACCTGCCTTTGTACACATGTACATAAATTATATAAATAAATAAATAGTACTTTGCTTTCGATTCGGGTATAACCAACTATACAGAGTTGAAGGCAGTCGCTGAAGACCGAGCGGGGTGGAGGAAGAGATACATCGTTTTGCTGCCAACCGATTCCCAAGATTGTAACAAAATAACAACTATTTTGTCAAGATTCAGCAGTCGTGAAAGTGGGGGTGAGTTTAACTCGAAGTATTTTCAAACTCATGGCCGCAAGTCCCATTGGCGGGTTGAAGTTGGAAACCATACAGACCGCTCTCCGTGTTCTGGGGCCGATATGCTCGCACATCTTTGCTTCGCTTGCATTCATACACACACATAATATATTATTATGTATGTATGAACGTCTAGGAAAATAACAAGGAGTAGGTATTGCGGTCGAATAGCAGAAACATTTGTACGGAAATGATTATTTCTCCTGGGATGATATATGTACTATAGAACCCTTCCTACCTACACACGAATTCATCACTCCCTAGTACTACTTAATTTCGAAATGAATTATGCAGTACCTACAATTTATGATCTCCACATACTCTGGAGTTGTGGAGAGATTTTCAACTTACTTTTTTCACATCAATTTTTCAACACGTATCTATTTTTTGTCACATTAAAGTAATTCAATAAAACTCCAGCGGTGGAGACAAGATTCAATATGCGGTGGAGACAAGAGCCGACACGACCAGAGGCAAAAACCTCCTACGAACATCGGAAATGAAGGTTTTAAGGGCTATCATAGGGAAGACGCTTAGGGACAGAATTCACAATGACGACATTAGGTGGATCTGTGAGACCGAGGACATACGATAGAGTAGAGCTAGGAGATGATTTTCGAGGGACCATGTCAACAGGATGAACGCATCTCGAATCCCATCCAAAGCAGCAAACGAAATCCCACCAGGGCATCGCCTCCCCGGAAGACCACCGAAGAGGTGGAGGAATAACTAGACCTCAGCTTAAAAAACAGATCTACGATCTAAAATAATAAGAAGAATAAAACCCAATAAAAATAATGATTTTTTAGAATTCAACCCGCGGCCCAACATAAAGTTAGATTTTAGCCACAAAGGTACCATCGAAAATATTTATACGTTTTCAATTAATCATTTTTTAATGGCTGTTTTTTATATTGTCTATCTTATTGAATATACATAGGTATGAGAAAAAAGTAAGTCTGGCACCTGGGAGTGGTTGTGTTGACCAATGCACATCGCATCTTCTTTACAGGTAAAAATTCCAGATTTTAAAATTATTTCAATATAATTTGTACTTAAAAGTTATTTGTAGGTACCTATAAAATCCGTCAGTTTGTGAAATATGTACTTTCTGTTACTGAGACACGTGAAAAAAAGAATAAGAATTTTATCAGAAACCTTCCCAGGTGTGCGCTGAACAAATCACAGTTTGGTTGTAATCAGATGAGAGCACAAAAAAGGGTGAACAAATGATACTAAAATCTGCAATATTCACCTATATAATGAGGATGCGCACTGGTAAACGCAACCACTCTCAGGTGCCAGACTTACCTTTTTAATACCTGGGGGGCAAGTCTGGTTTGACCGGCGAAATCAAAACCCTAGTGATTTCCCATATCGTGGATATAATTATCATATGGAGTTATATGACATCTAAAGATATTATAGAACTCCATATAATAATTATATCCATGATATGGGTAATCGTGAGGGTTTTGATTTCGCCGATTGAACCAGACTTGCCCCCCTGTATTTAATAAGAAGACAATATAAAAAAAACTGCCATTAAAATTGCATGTGCCGAATGGCACTTTTTATCAACTAACTAGCGAAGCAAGATTTTCGCGAGAAATAATTTTTAATAAATTTTCCTCTTTTGTGAAACTATTCCAGGATTTACCACTTATGCCACTGTTGTCGGAGATTTTTTTATTTTTAACTTTATTTTGTTTATCTATTTGTTTGTTTAACAACATTGGTAATTACACTAAGAAATCTACAGCTATTTTACGTACGTTTGGCTACAGATAAGTATCTAAAATAATAATTATTCTGTAGTTCTCATCGCTTTCAGACGCTTTGAAAATGTGTGTCTAAATTAAAATAATATAATTGTTACCTACATTTTTAATATCATTGTTGTGTGACTTTGTGTAATTGTATCATGATTCATTTAATGAGAATATTATAATTAATATATGTAACACAATTGTCTACGAATATATTAAGGGGGGGATAGCTGCCAACGTTCTTATTTTTCAATTTGATATAGCATCATTATTTTTTATTAAATTTTTTGAAAAAAATAATTTAGATAGTTTGGATATTAATAAACAAAAATATACCTTAACTTTTTGATAATGTTCTGTATAAATTCTTGTAGAAAAATAATTGCATACCCCGATTTTCAACGTTTATCATATATTTTTAATAAACTATAAGGCGTAGAGTAATATATTTTTTTTTAAATTAAAGTAGACAAAAATATCTAGAAAAAATATTTATTTATTTATTTTATTTATTTATTTATAAAGGCGCATCAACAGAAATCCAGCTTATAACTTTCATGTCAAAATATTTGTTTTTATCTATGAGTATGCTGGACTTCCAATAATGGATGCACACAACATTAATAAATTTCATGAGCTATTATTAAATTAAAGCATTAATTACACATATATATATATATACTACATCCATTAAACAACAATTAGACATTTTAAGAAACAGTAAAAAATGAAAAAAAAAATCCTTAACAGAACATGCAATAGCATTCAAACATCAAGTAAATTTTAATTTCAATTTAAATTTAAATTTCACGGAGACATTCTAAACCAACAGGCGTAACTTAACTTTTTTCTTAAAAGCAGACAGCGAATCGGCAAACACGTCAAGATCAGGATACTCCCTTGTCACCTCATTATACTGTCTACACATTCTCGGTATAGGACTGTAATACATAAAGCTAGTACGAAGCATGCTGACATGAAAGGTATTGGCAAATCTCAACGATCTTCTAGGAATGTTAAATTGTATGTATTGTAAAAGTCTCGAATCTATGATACCATTAACAATTTTGTGAAGTATAGTAAAGTCATGTATTTGTCGTCTAGTCTCGAGTTTAGTAGTTCCGAAATAGTCTAAACGTTCATCGTAAGTCCTCAACCTATTACACAGCCCTGCTCTATTTGTGATGACTCTTAAAAAATATTTTTGGACAGATTCTATCGGGTCGATGTCAACTCCATAGTGAGGACTCCAAACACATGAGTTGTATTCAAGTATGCTCTGCACCAGTGAACGGAACAGGGTGATCAGACTTTCATTTCTCTTGAAAGGTTTTGCTGTTCTCAAGACGAACCCTGCTGTTCGTCTTGCGCGAGCCACAATGTCGTCTATATGACACTTGAACGTCAGTCCAGAGTCAAATATTACCCCAAGATCCCGTATTGAGTCAACCCTTTTCAATGGAATATTGCCCAGCTTATAGTCGAAATGAATTGTTGTGCGTTTTCTGGAGAATCCTATAATTAAACATTTTTCGACGTTTAATTCCATTTTATTGGATTCGCACCATGTGTTGATAGCATCAAGGTTGGATTGTAATTGTAGACAGTCATTGAAGTTATTAATGTTCTTAAAGATCTTTAGGTCATCTGCGTATAACAAACAATCACAACTAAGGATGGCCGGGAGATCATTTATGAAAATATTAAACAATAATGGGCCTAAGTGGGAACCCTGGGGTACACCCGACGTTACAGTGGAAGGCGAAGACTCAAAACCATTCACACATACAGTCTGGATTCTTCCACTTATGTAGGATTTCAGCCATCTTAGAAGATTGCCGTGAATTCCTGTCGCTTCTAACTTTTTATAGAGTATACCATGATCAACCTTATCAAACGCCTTACGGAAATCAGTATAGATTGTGTCTACCTGTTTGCGTCCACCAACAGTCAACTTAAGATAGTCAACATATTCCAGCAGGTTACTCGTTGTAGAACGCCCATTGATGAAACCATGTTGGGACGGACTGAGTAGCTGTTTGAAGTGATTAAGTATTCGACCGTATACTAGAGACTCAAATATCTTACCAAAGCTTGATAGAAGACTTATTGGGCGATAATTAGAAATATCTTCTCTATCGCCAGATTTATAAATTGGCGTTATGTTAGCAATCTTCCAGAGTTCAGGAAATTCCCCAGTTAACAGAGATTTGTCGTAAATAATATGCAAAGGCCTGGCAAGATGATCGGCACACTTTTTTATGAATGATGGTGGGATTTTATCAGGTCCCGGTCCCTTGTTGGGATCGAGGTTAAGCATCTTGTCACGTACTTCCTTCTCGGACAAGCTAACAGAAAAGATAGAGTAACTAATCTCGTATGATTGGTTTGGGAGTACTACGTCAGCCTCCGTCGACGTATTAATACCAAAAACAGATGAAAAATACTTTGAAAATAATTCCACAATTTCATGACCATTAGATGAAGATACATTGCTTAAGTGCATTACACGAGGAATCGCTTGTGAGCTTTTCTTAGATTTAATAAACCCCCAAAAACTTTTCATGTTACTCTTTATTGAGTCCTCAACATTAGCGATGTATGATCTATAGCATTCTCTTATAAGTCTTTTAGATCTGGATCTCAATAAAGAGAAGGTGTTATAATCTATGAGATTACCAAAACGTTTGAATCTATGGTGAAACTTATCCTTCTCCCTCAGAACTCTGATCAGAGCACCACTGAACCAATTGGGATAAGCTCTCGATGTCCGTCTATATATTGGTGTATGTTTGTCAATTATCTCCCAGATATTGTTATAAAAGTATTCCACACAATGGTTTATGTCCATGCCCGTTAGTACATTCCAGTCAATGAGTGACAATTCTTTAATACATTCGTTATAGTCAGTTTTGTTAAAATTATATTTCAAAGAGTCAGGGTCTGTACGCAGGCACCTACCCCGACCAACTCTAACCTCGATTTCAAGAGGAGGGTGATAATCATCGACCATGACCAATGGCTGGGCTGCTTTAACGGTAATTGTCTTGATATCACTCAAAACCAAATCAAGAGTTCTGGAACTGGCGTTCAAAACACCATTGAATTGAAATAAACCCGACGAGGAAATAAAATCAAGGAAAGATGATACCTTGAGGCTAGCAGAGCCCGTCGGTGATAGAAGTTCTGGTCGAGGTGTCCATGATATGCTGGGTAAATTAAAGTCGCCGACTAAAATGTTATAAGTATTGGAATTGGTATTAATGCAAATTGTGTTTACCTTGTCATGGAATGACTTGAGCCTTTCAGACGACTCATCAGGTGGCAAATACACCAAGCCCAGGTTAAATGATGTACTGTCCGCTTCAGAAAGCTTTAGACAAATCCAAAGATCATTAACACAGGTCTGCCAATCGCGTCTCTGAACAACAAAAAGATCCTTTCTGACAGCGATCAATACTCCACCTCCTATACGCTTATCAGAAGTTTCTATTGAGCGATCTCGTCTAAAAACATTGTACCTTTCATCAATTAGCTCGCTATCGGAAATATGTTGGTTCAGCCATGTCTCCGTGAGGCATATAACATCATAGCAATTATTCAAAACTTCCAACATAAACTCCTGCAATTTGTTCTTGATACTTCTAACATTCTGATAGTAAATCGAGATTGCCATAAAAAAAGAAAAATGGTTCAAAATAATACATGCATAAAATTGTCAAAAGAAAAGATGAACGAAATTTTAACGATAAAACAAATAAAATATATTTGAAATCACAAGAAACTAAACAATCAAGAATTGCTGAAGGTAAAGAATTGCAGGAGTAAGAATCGGATTTATTCCAAGAAATATGATGTGACGTTGCATTAATGATTCAGGTTTAGTAAAGAAACCTAAAAAACATTTATTTTCCATTCAGCGCCATTGCGTAATAAAAGTTTTTTTTGGTTTATTTACTTAACCTGATGCGTTAATGCAACGTCATATCATATTTCCAGGTATTTTGTTCTTCTTTAATTTATAAAAAAAATATTGTTCTATACCTTATATTTTTTTAGATATTTAAGATAAATGTCTAAAATCGGGGTATGCTTATTATTTTCCTACAAGAATATATACAGAACATAATCAAAAAGTTAAGGTACATTTCTCTTTATTAATATCCAAACTAACTAGGTTATTTTTTTCAAAATTATTCGTTTAGTAATAATGATGGTACCTATATCAAATTGAAAAAATAGGTACGTTGGCAGCAGTCACCCTCTTAAGTGTATCAGTTTTAATACAAACAGAAGATAGATTGGTAGGTATCATTAATGTTACATCAAAGTGATTGTTCGTATGCAAGTCAACCGTATTTAGAGCTTCCAAATGGAATATACGAATATTCGAATTATTCATCCATTTTTGAAGTAGGTATTTATACTCTCATCAGGAATGCTAACATTTTATAAGCTTTGTGGGGAGGCTACTCATGAAATTGATTAAGATTATATTCAGACTTTAGAAAACTATTAGGTTAATTAAATCGGAAATATGTCAAATACATAAAGACATAGGTCACGCCATGTCTTTGTGCGTGTTAGAGTAATATACATAATATAGTGGGCCAATTTGTAGATGGGTCGGTGGCAGAGCGGGTAGCGCGCTGGGCTAGTAATCCAGTGGTCGCGAGTTCGAATCCTGCCTCGACCGATTTCGTTCACCTAAGCACAATCATTTATTTGCTTATTTTAGGGAACGTAGGAAGATGTATATGTACTTGTTTAACAAGGACATATTCATTTAAAAAAAAAAAAAAAATTGTGTACCCCGTCAACACATACAAGTTTTGCACAACACTACTACACGTACAACGGGATGGTTGGTTCAACCAACTTGAAACAGATTTGAGACTGGCGCCTGAATTTAATTATTTAATTAAAACAAACAATACAATGTATAATATTGACTAATTTGTAAATTGTATTCGCTTCATTTTGTATAGCTAATAATTCTGTAGATATTATTTTTATTTATTTTTGAATGTCTCCTTTACACACCGAGTGCTTCACTTTTTTATCTGTCGTGCTATCTTTTTTTATTATGTATCTTTTTCTTTTTGTTATACTTTGATTTTTTATGTGTTCCTATTTTTTAAATAAAATAAATAAATAAAACTAATTAATTGTATTAATTTATACTAAAAATAATGACGATTTCATACTGAACTTTGATGTTGACTCGTTTTTATGGTTGGATGGAGATATTAAGATCATGTTGAGTACTGATAATATATACATTTTTAAGGTTAAGACAAGATTAAGCCATATTAAGATCATGTGGTGAGTAACCCTACAGGGTAATTGTGTCAAGGTGTTTGTTAAATAATTAGAGTCCAGGGGGGCAAGTCTGGTCCAACCGGCGAAATCAAAACCCTCGTGATTACCCATATCATGGATATAATTATCATATGGAGTTCTATGACATCTAAAGTAAATAATTATATCCATGATAGGGGTAATCGTGAGGGTTTTGATTTCGCCGGTTGGACCAGACTTGCCCCCCAGTTGTTGTATGCCTCAGTCTCTATAGTCTGATTTGTACTCTTTTCTTGAAAATGTAATTGAAATACATTCTTTTACATTTAGCATGAGCTTATAGGGGACTTAGTTAAGAAGTTAGTCAATCAAGGTCGTTGTATGTTTAATTTATGTACCTACCCTTTTAAATATTTATTTGTATAATTTATGTACATCTAGCGTATAAAGGCGGGATTATTTCTATATGGCAGTTTCATCCAACCAACCCGAGGAACGTAGCTCAAGAGTAAATTCGGTAGGTACAGTAATTTAGCACCTAAGAAAAAAGGAGGGAATTGAAGGTGATGAAGGAAATTTTCGTTTTTCTCAAATATTTGTATGGATCGAGATGGCTCACTTCATTGCGTAGGCTTAGTGATGAGCAAAAGTCTTCTTGGTCTTGCAAAACTTGCAAGACAAAGATCGCGTGTGTACCTGCAAGATCAAGACAGGATGGACAAGACCAAGACCACATTTGTAAATGCAAGATCAAGACCAAGACTATACCTGTGGATGCAAGACTAAAAACATGTATGGAAGACCAAGACTATACCTGTGGATGCAAGACCATGACCAAGACCATGGGTGCAAGACCAAGACCGGGGTGGTCTTTGCTCATCACTACTTAGGCTTAGGCCATTCCGCATTATTTTCGAATAGTTTACTAATTTGCTTTTATATATTCGAATAGTTGAGATTTCGAATATCTTATTAGGAAGCTCTAATCGCGTTAGATTGTTTTTACACAGAATAAATGAGATTTTTATTGTAACTAGGTAGGTACTTAATTTACATGAACTTATTTACATTAGTCGAGTTTTAAATCACACTGCCTACCTATTGTATTTAATTAAGATGGAGAGAGAAAGGGAAAGAGAGAATGTCGAGAGAGCGAGAAAGAGAGATATATGTAACATTATAATTATAATCTAGTTCTCGTGTCTCATATTTTCATTTTGAAAAGCTTTCTTCTCGTATTTTTTTGTAGTTTTCGTTCTTATTGTATTCCCTAACAACTGTTTACTTTTGTATAGAGATTCGGGTTTACAATCTTCTTAATTAAATTTCATGCTGTTTATTTTATACATTATTTATGTTCTAGGATTTCTTTATCTTCCAGAATAAGTAGATTATTATAATTCTTCGTTCTGAAATATGTACCTACATTGTTTCCGACTATGAATTATTATCATAACTTAAATTGTGTTTTTATCATGAATGTTTAGGGATTTAATTTTTCGACGTGTCTTGTTAAATGGTTTTATTGACTGTCCAGAATTGCTTCAAAACATACAGTTTAATGTACCTACCCATTAGATGTACAAGGCATTCCGCACTGCTATACCTTAATCAATGTAACTCTAATATTACTAGTAATGTCCCATTGTACAGATGTATAGCTGCATACTCAAAAGTTGTAAATGAAACTGATGACTGATGACCTAGACATTATTCAACCTGTCAAGATCAAAATTTAGATAAAAAGATTCTTATGATAAGATAGAGGTGGTTGTTTTTTCTCATTTTTTAAAATATTTTGTGACATTTTTTTTATTTTAATTAGAGAATATCTTTATATTTGTGAGTTAATTTATCTGAAGGTACTCATTTTTATTATATACATTATTAGCTTCAATTTGAATAAATAAATAAGTAAAAAAATTTTTACAGAAATGAATATCTCATCTCAAGGACGCTGTTTTAATAAGCAGTTGTACAAACAAAACGGTTTTTGTTGAATATCTAGCTTAGTCACCTAGAATTTTGGTTCTTTGAAACAATCGATATCAAACGCAAGTCATTTGTTACCTGTTGACGATCGTGGAATTGGTAACATTTTTACACGAATCTGAAACATTTATCCACTTAATTCAATTCGGAGGAAAACTGTACGCTAGGTATTATTGAATTTTCGACGTGAACAATTTCGTTTCAAATTCAACCAGTTTATTACTATACCTATAGTTTATTACTGTTGTTTTTATATTATTCATACTGTGTAAATTTGTTATTTTTTCTTCTTTTTGGTTACACAAGATGTAAGAAAATGCATTTAATTTTTACATCTAAATATAATATAAATAAATACATCCATACATACATACTTTTTCATAGTTGAGGTTATTATTATTTATTTGCAATATTCACTGAAGTAAAAATAACAATTATTTTAATTCGTGGTCCTTATAATATAACACTGTTCGTCATACAAAGATAATCTGTTTTGCCGTAACTGAGAAACTAATATAAGAATAAGCATTTTATTGGTTAGGTTACGTTAAGAAACAATGATTTTTAAATATTATATTCTGTGGAGAGAATCAATCTATACATGTCTCGCTATAATCGCATTCAAAATCACTTTCCGTACCCTTCTCGTCAGCATCCGTAGTTTTGAGGAAGAAAGGGTGCAAGGAAGTGTTCATTTTTATTATATTATAAGCTAAAATGCACTCATGGAAAGGCAAATGATAGGCGTAAGTCTAAGAGACAAAATTAGAAATGAAGAAATCAGACGCCAGACAAAAGTTGTTGATGTCATGGATCGAGTTGCAAAACTTAAATGGCAAGGGGCAGGTCATGTTGCCAGACAGGGTACGGACAGATGGGCACCCAGATTTCTAAATTGGAGACCATGGGATATGAAAAGGGGAATAGGCCGGTCCCAGAAAAGGTCGGCCGATGATATTGTCCCTGTCGCTGAAAGCAGATGGGTTCAAAAAGCCCTAAAAAAAAGACGAGTGGAAGCTTTTAGAAGAGGCCTACATCCAGCAGTGGAGAGATGGCTGAGAAAGAAGAAGAAGAAGTGTCATAACTGAATGATTAATGAATTATTTCTAGAAACAAGATCTAACGGTTTTTATGATATAAGTCCAGCGATAGTTGAAGTCCAAGTGGTGAAGTAGTCCTTAAATATTTCAAATTACAAATCGGCTTTTTCATACATTCAGCTTTCATTGATTAGAAAATTTTGTTTCAAGAGTTTAATATTATGCCGTAACATGGTCGTTATATGTAAACTCATTATCCTTTTGCTTTCGTTTAGTGTTTTGCTTCTTGAGATTTTATTATTCTTTGTGCATTCCGTTTTTACTTTCGTTTTGTATTGATATTCACATTAACGGTTTGTCGGTCGGCTGCGGTCTTGCTGCGGTGATCCATTTATAATGTTATTTGAATGCGTGTTGGCTCTTCGCGTTGGACTCAGATTACATATTCTTATCAGGAGACGTTTTCACTGTTGCAAGCACTGTCAGTTGGTACTTTCCCTGAAATACTCAACAAAATAAATAATTTCTTTTAATTGTCTCGGATGAGCAAAATTTCAGCGCTGTGTTCAGAATTTTCAAATCATATCCATTACAATTTTTTTTATTACATATTATACTAAAATTTACATAATTTTATATAAGCAACATAACAAATAAATTGGTTTGGATTGGACCACCTCACTAGGCCAGGCCTGTTCCGAGGTGGTAGACTAATTACATAATATTAATTACTAAGTCATTGTTAGCTGTTATATAAAATGATTGTGTAGCCCATGGTCCACTAAGACTACTTAATGAGTCCTATGTTAGTAGTTTTGTCGTGTATGTTGTTATGAATTGAGAATTTGCTGACAATAGTTGATCCCTTTGTTATATAACCATGTTTGTATTGTCTGTATGTTGTTATGAATTGAGAATTTGCTGACAATAGTTGATCCCTTTGTTATATAACCATGTTTGTATTGTATGTATGTTGTTATGAATTGAGAATTTGCTGACAATAGTTGATCCCTTTGTTATATATCCATGTTTGTATTGTATGTATGTTGTTATGAATTGAGAATTTGCTGACAATAGTTGATCCCTTTGTTATATAACCATGTTTGTATTGTATGTATGTTGTTATGAATTGAGAATTTGCTGACAATAGTTGATCCCTTTGTTATATAACCATGTTTGTATTGTATGTATGTTGTTATGAATTGAGAATTTGCTGACAATAGTTGATCCCTTTGTTATATAACCATGTTTGTATTGTATGTATGTTGTTATGAATTGAGAATTTGCTGACAATAGTTGATCCCTTTGTTATATAACCATGTTTGTATTGTATGTATGTTGTTATGAATTGAGAATTTGCTGACAATAGTTGATCCCTTTGTTATATAACCATGTTTGTATTGTATGTATGTTGTTATGAATTGAGAATTTGCTGACAATAGTTGATCCCTTTGTTATATAACCATGTTTTTATTGTATGTATGTTGTTATGAATTGAGAATTTGCTGACAATAGTTGATCCCTTTGTTATATAACCATGTTTGTATTGTATGTATGTTGTTATGAATTGAGAATTTGCTGACAATAGTTGATCCCTTTGTTATATAACCATGTTTTTATTGTATGTATGTTGTTATGAATTGAGAATTTGCTGACAATAGTTGATCCCTTTGTTATATAACCATGTTTGTATTGTATGTATGTTGTTATGAATTGAGAATTTGCTGACAATAGTTGATCCCTTTGTTATATAACCATGTTCGTATTGTATGTATGTTGTTATGAATTGAGAATTTGCTGACAATAGTAGATCCCTTTGTTGTATAACCATGTTTGTATTGTATGTATGTTTAAGTCTTCTATTTTCGAATATTTTTATTATTGCATATGCGCAAACATTGGATTTTTTTCCTGTCGGGAGTCAAATATATTTTTGACAGATTTTTAATTATCTCAATAGAGACGAAGTTGGAATATTTATTGTAGGAGAACCGGGAAATCTAGGCACCTACAGGGCTTACGACCTGTCATCGG
Organism: Molanna angustata; assembly: GCA_963576475.1. Classification (NCBI taxonomy): domain Eukaryota; kingdom Metazoa; phylum Arthropoda; class Insecta; order Trichoptera; family Molannidae; genus Molanna; species Molanna angustata. The sequence goes on along the minus strand of OY754977.1, from coordinate 11,010,023 downwards.
CTGGTTTACGTGATCACTTTATGCGCTTGCGCAACGTTCACCAATTATGCCTTTTTAATGAGATCCCGACGACAGGTCGTAAGCCCTGTAGGTGCCTAGATTTCCCGGTTCTCCTACAATAAATATTCCAACTTCGTCTCTATTGAGATAATTAAAAATCTGTCAAAAAATATCTTCTATTTTCTATTAAATGTATGTTCTTTATATCTTTTGCAACTAAATTTAGGATTTTTTTTATTTGTTAGAATAATTAACTAGTAGATATGTTTTGAAAACCTGTACATAGCGCTGAGTTTTCGCTAATACCAATCAAATTAAAATTGATGAACAAATATAAAATTAGATGGGTCGATGGCAGATAGGTTAGCGCGCTGGCTCTGTAATCCAGTGGTCGCAAGTTCGAATCCTGCCTCGACCGAAAACACAAAAAATACGGTAATATTTGAATTGGTGGTTGCCACCGGTGCACCGGTGGTAACGCTGTGAATGTTGTAGTAAATTGGATGGTTTCATTTTAGACCTTGATTATTCCAAGTCACCTCGTTGAAAATGTTCAGCCATTGCAATAGAATTTTGTTGAAAAATAGTTTGGTTTATTTGTTCATGAACTTTTATCTGGATTTCCACTCTGTGAACACAAAAACTTAACTTAACAATCATTATAATAAAATGAATTGTTCAATTCCGACTCAACGAATCAAATTTAACAATTCCACGGTCAGTGTCTGTCTAATCTCGCGGGGCGCCATTTGTCCGACTTCGCCTCCTGTGGATGGACTATAATCGATCAGGGATGTGCCATCCATTATTGATATAAATCATATGTCTGCGTGGAATAGGATTATCGATTCGATATAGTCCAGCGTATCTTCAATCGAGACATTATTCTTCCTTTGTTCTACTACCTCAAGCAGTTAAAGTATGAGGTGAGGTCATCATGGCTTTAATGACTCGACTCGTATATAAATGCTAATAATTTATACGGGTTTCAACTGTCTTGGCGGGCGTGAGAAAAGGGTGATTCGAAAATCACCAATGTATTTTGTTAATTGTATTTTAATTGATTACATTTTCACTCAACTGTTAATTATATTTTTATTGATTACATTTTCACTCAACTTTTTATTATATTTTAAATGATTACATTTTCACCCAACTGTTTATTAGATTTTATTTATTTATTTATTTATTTTAATTTTGGCACATTTTACAAAATTAAATAAACAACAGAAAAAATTAAAAAAAAAATTCAAAGAAAATTACAAATAACAATTACTGAATACCGAAATTCCCACAAAGGCAACGCCTGTGTGTGGGTATACAATATATATATATAAAAAATAGATTTTTATATCTACCTAATATATGCATATGCATAATATAAAATATTAAAAGTGAAAAAGAAGGAATATATTTACAGTTGATATATTATGAACAAATATATTCTTTATATATGTACGTGTCCATAACAAATGAAAAAAATTAAATGTATCTAAAATATTATGAATTATAACAAGAGTGAAATAAACCAGATAAAAAAATGATATGCAATAAAATACATACATACATACATACCATCACGCCATGTCCCTTACGGGGTAAGCAGAGAGAACCGAGCGCCATACTTCTCTATTTTTGCACACATTTCTGGCTTCCTTTACATCCATGCATCGTCTCATACATGCTCGTCGATTGTTCAAACTTTTTATGTTTCTTTCTTTCAAAATATCATTCACATGGTCATGCCATCCCTCAATAAAATAAATGCTAAATAATGCAATAAAATAAAAACAGGTACATTGAACGAGGCAAAAATGTACTGGCCACAACACCATGAATACATTCTACCCACAAATGTCTCAGGCGACTCACAACAATAAGCAACGTCAGTTGCTCGGTTCTAAACTATGTATGTTGCAGTCAAATACATTTATTCCCCGTTCACCCAATAAACTCGCAAAAATCATACAAACAGATACTTAAATAAAATAACAAATTAAATATTCATGAAAATATAAAAATACACACATATATCGAATAATAATATACAACAATCAATAAATAAAAATATAGAAAGTAAATAAAAATAAAAATGTATCTTAACTTTATGAAATATGAATTAATTTAAAGAAACAAGTTAAAAAAGAAGTAGAAAAAATAAAATAAAAATACATAGAAGAAAAAAAATACGTATTTTGACCTAAAAAAAAATTAAAATTTTTTTTTTTTAAAATAATAATAACATATGAGGTAGAAGAATGATATAACAAAATAAAAATACTATAAGGAGGAAAATATATCATAATAAGAATTCACAAATAAAGAGAGGAAAAAAAATCACATTAAATTAACATGTAAAACAATATTTTAAGATATAGATAAAAAAATATGCATATAAATTTCATATAAAAATCATAACAATATTTTGTGTACTTCACATTTATCTCTTAACCAACATTTTATTTGTTTAACATATGACAAATGACTTTTTATATTTTTCAGATGATTTGTTAAACTATTAAATGTTCTTGGAGCCACAAACATAGCATGTCTTTGAGTCTTTCTTGTTTTGCAATTTGGGACATTATACACATGATTTAGCCGTTGACTGACTCTATTCTGCGTTTTTATCTGAAAAAGATGAGACCTTTTATGTATGTATTTTAGACACTGTAATAGGTAGAGTTTTCTTAAGTCAAAAAGTTTGGAATCTTCAAAGAGTTGTAATGTAGGATACCTTAATGGTTTTCGATATATATTTTTAATAATTGTCTTTTGAAGAATCTCTAGGGGCCTTGTGTAGCAACTCAAAGCTCCTCCCCAAGCAATTATACCATAAGATATAAGAGATTGTACTAAGCTATTGTAAGTCATTTTGATAATATCAGTTTTGACAATACCTTCCATCCTCTTAAAACATAAACTAGATATCTTATTTTTTTGAAAGGTAATCGACATGCATATCCCTTCTTAAATATGAATCAATAATGATCCCTAAATATTTTGTATAATTCACTTTTTTCACTTCTGCACATGTATAGCAATCGTTATTACAGTTTAAACTATGAAATCGCATGGCGAGAGAGTCGTCACAGTTAGGCGCAGTTCTTTGAGTACTATAAAATGGCATGTAAAATGTTTTTTCACAATTTAGAGTCAGTAAACTTTTATCAAGCCAAGATTTTACATGTCTTAAACACCTGTCTGCTTTTTCATAAGTTTCTGGCCAAGTTTGACCGCTTACAGTAATTGATGTGTCATCAGCAAATGAATACAATTCACCGGGGATGTTTGCGTTACAAAGGTCATTTATATAAACTAAAAACAGGGTCGGTCCAAGAACTGTTCCTTGCGGAACGCCATGGATGACTTCAAGATGCGAGCTATAAGTGTTTTCAATCTTGGTTTTTTGTACCCTTTTATTTAGATAACTCTGCATTAGAGAGAGACACCTGCCTTCTATACCCATTTTAGTCATTCGTTGGAAAAGGATATTGTGGTTAACAGTGTCAAATGCCTTTCTTAGATCCAAAAATATTGTTAATGCTTTCTTTCCAGTATCCAGTTTTTCATTTATGTATTTTGTTAGTGTAAATAATGCGTCTTCAGTCCCCAAATTTGACCTAAATCATGATTAGATAGTTTATTGATTATTAGATAGTTTATTGTATTTTTCCAGGTATCGCATTAATTGTGTTTTAATGATTTTTTCAAAATTTTTTGCTATTTGCGGAATGAGGGCAATAGGTCTGTAATTATTAACCAAATATGGGGAGCCGCCCTTATGTATTGGTGTTATGCTGGATACCTTTAGTGTATCTGGAAAAATTGCTTTATCCAAAGATAAATTTATTATATATTTAATTGGTGCAGCTATATATTGTTTTATTGAATTGAGAGTTTCTACACTTACATTATTTATACCTGCAGCTGTATTTGATTTTAGTTCATTTATTGTCGATAGCACGTCGTTTTCTGTGATATTATGAAATTTTGTCAGCTTTGGTACGCCTGTATTATTAGTTCTTGAATTTGTCTGTATGCAAACTTGTGGAGAGATAATGTTGGTCACAGGTATATCGGTGATGAGATCTGCGGCTACATTTGTAAAATAATTGTTCAGTACATCAGGTATCTTAGATTTTTCATTGGTAGTTTCATTATTATGAATTATTTTACTAATAACTGTATTTTCTCTAGTTTTTCTGGATGTTATTTCGTTAAGTAAATTCCAAGTTCTCTTTATATCGTTCTTTGCCTTATCAAGTTCATTGTTATAATATTCTCGTTTACGTTTTCTGATTAGCAAATTTAACATATTACGATATACAACATAGTTCTCCTTAATCCACGGAGCAATCGATAAATTATTCAACTGACAGAACTTTTCGTGCTTTATGTATTCAACATATAATTTATTTCGTCGGTGAATCGATACTATTAATCCGCGCGTTATCCACGGTTGGATTTTAATATGTTTATTTTTTGGAATCGATTTAATAGTTCTATTGGAATCAATATAATTGTTTAATAATTTTAAATGATTACATTTTCACTAAACTGTTAATTATATTTTAAATGATTACATTTTCACTCAACTGTTAATTATATTTTAAATGATTACATTTTCACTCTTCTGGTAATTATATTTTAAATGATTACATTTTCCCTCTAATGAAGTACTTTTCATAATCTTGGATTACTTTTCATAATCTTGGATTAATTACGAATAGTGTACCATTTACAAAGATTTAAGTTTGAAAAGATTATCATTAGTTGTGATAATTTTAACTAACCTAATAACCGAGTGGGTTGTACCCAACGCTGTACTCCTCACTACCAAGTGACTCCACAAATTATTTAAATTTTGTATGGAAATTTTTTAGCATTTTCATGAAATGATTTTGTTATATTATTTTTAATTTAAATGTTTTATATTATTTTTAAAACGATTATTGTTCAAAGCCATTTTATGAAAGCATGATGTGCCGTTTTATCAATTTGAAAATAAAATAGCAAATTTTAAGTTTCCTGAGCTTGGGGTCACTTTGAAATATTTGATAATCAAAAAAATTGAGAGGCACTATTCAGATATCCGCCAAAATGTATTGGTGTCATTTGCAAAACTTGAAAATAATCAAATGAGTACTTTAGTCTATAATTGATAAAGTAGAATAAACACGCCGTACATAGCACACATCACATAGTACACCGCACACACAAATATACATTGTGATGAATTTTTCAGAATACAATCACAGCATGACACTTGTTGATAATCTGCAATAAAATATATAACCTTGAAAATTGCAAATTCATAACCCTCCACTATATCGCCTTCTGTTAAGAGGAGTAAAAACATATATTTAAGAGAAAAAGATAAGGAAAAGGAGAAACTAGTATTATTTCGACCTTTTTTGATAAAAAATAGTTCGTATATCATTCATATTATTATGTACGTGGTAGACATCCCTGGACACTATTGGTTGGTGGTATCTAACACACGTTTTGTCCATCTCTCATTCTGGAATCATTAAGTCACACAGATGTGAGAGAAAGAGAGATCATAAAATTAATGGTACGGCTTCGTGAATCAAGATTGAGAGTTTACGTCGTTTGTGCGGTTATATTGCGCTCACTGGAGTATCATACATTCATACTGTCATAATAATATTTTATTCAATACGTACGTACGGATACATAGGTACTGTCGTGATATAATTTTCGAAATTCGTCTAGTCTACAGTGCAACCCTGCTTCATTGCGAAATGTCGAATCTATTTTTTTTTTTATTTTATTCGGAAATTTAACACTATTTTACAAATACATCACATAATTAACAAATAAATAAGCCGATTATAATGCTTCTGTTAACGCGTATATGAATTATAGATCATAATGACCTGTCTCTTTCCCGAATACGCCAAAAGTTAATGTCCTTGGAAAACTGACGAACTGTATTTGACATGACATTCCTGAACAAAATAGTTAACAGTATTATTGACAACGATGCACTTCTTGCGAAAATTCCCTTCAACATTTCGACGAGACAAACTAGAAAAAAATATACATTCAGACTTCCCATCTGTGGCAGAAATTATGCACAACACTCTTTCATATACAGAGCATGTAGAAATTATGATACTTTCTTCCATGACATTGATCTCTTCAACTCATAGAAGATTTAAACTATCCATTTTGGCCACGCTCCCTCATCGCTCTGAGTGTTCTTACGCACGCTTCCCACAACGCACCATTTCCTTTTCAATTTCCTTTTCCTACAGCAAAAAATATTATGTTACTGTTTCTTTTTCAATTCATGTTTTTTACCAGTAATATTCATCAAACATTTTTGGCTTATTTGTTGTATTAATATGTCCTATGTACTAAATTGGCTGTATGTTTGTTTTCAATAAATAAAATAAAAAATAAGTAAAATTACATACATACATACCATCACGCCATGTCCCTTGCGGGGTAGGCAGAGAGAACCGAACGCCACATTTTTCTATCCTGGCACGCATCCCTCGCTTCATCCACATTCATGCATCGTCTCATACATGCTCGTCTATTGCTCACACTTCTAACATTTCCGTCTTTCAAAATTTCGTTCACATGGTCGTGCCATCCCTTTCTTGGGCGTCCCCGACCTCTCATTCCATTCCTTTCCGCTCTGTATATTTTCTTCGTCAGGCGCTCCTCATTCATTCTCCCCATGTGACCAAACCATCTCAATGTGTTCACTTTCATTCTAGTAATGACATCTTTCTAATAAAATCATAAGTAAAATTGGACTATATTTTTCGCAGGGGTGATTCGTTGCAACCACTCCACAAGGTAGAAAGAAGGATATAGATGGAACACTACACTTACTTGATTATTCCTGTCTTCTCCTTTGCCTGGATGGCCACAACGATTAACTTTAATCACGCGCGCTCGGTGATAAACAATTTTGATATAATTCACTGAGTGTAGGAGAGCGGTTCAAAACGGGTGAGATGCGGATGGTCTTAACAGGACGCGGTATAGAAGGGAACTGAATTGTGGGTGTAGGGCGGGCAGTGATTGCAACAATTATATGTCACATTCTCATATATAAAAAAAAATGCAACAATTATTTTAATGTCAAATTGGCGCCAACAGCTTCACTAAATTATATTACTAAATATTTTTCATATTATTCCACGAAGAGAATATTGATCAGGTGAATGAGATTTAGGATTTGGTAAGGAAACTGGGAAATGAACTGGAAGGATCAAAATGGATAACTAACGATAATTGGAGGTGGTCGCAGTAAGAATATGCTTTAGTGCTTGCAGAGACAGATGAAATACATACATACGGTTAAGGGTTGATTATTGTAGTTGTTACAGCAGCGTTTAATCGTGATTTGTTCTTGAAAAACTGTTTTGATCGTATTTGTCGGCCTTCGTGGCTCAGTTGGTTAGGTATCTGACTGCTGGTCCAAAGGTCCCGGGTTCGATTCCCGGTGGAGACACAGTTTTTAATTGTGTTTTAAGTATGGATCTGTGAGACGATTAATGTCGTAATTTTCCAGAATGCGGCAACTTGTTATTGGGTGCGTGTTTAATGAATATTTGACATAGTACCTGTTAGTTGCCCGTGAAGTATTGTAAAATAATGTTGTAAAAATAAAATTTGTTCTTGAAAAAGGTTTCTTTATTTTACTCTTTCTTTTCCTCCCTTTTATATTTTTTTAGCTGTTTTTAGCAAATGTAATATGATTGTTACTCTGTATTTTTGAGTTAGACTGTAAAATGTGAAACAATATTATTGGGTTAACGGATTTTTTGTATATTTCATTTGATGTTTATATACTTTTCCTGTATGCCTGTTTTGTTTCCTTGTCAAAATAAATAAATAAAACAGCGCAATATCAATTTGTATGATTATATTTACAAACAAACAATGAATATAAAATTCAATCAATAATTATTGGTCGATCCTTGATTAATTTAGTGGGTTTTGTAGATGATTTAGTTCAACTGTAACTAATTTCAAAGAAGAGTTTATGTGGGTTTCACTGTATTTTGTGTTAACATTCACATCTCATAAGCACTGCGGGAACGTACATTAATTTTTAAAGAAGTCCCATACAATTCGGCACAAATCTTCATATTATACAGTTTGATAATAATCACACTCGAATACCCCGTGTTCACATGCGACCTACAAGTATGTAGTATGTATGTATATATGTTTGTATGTATGTTTCCTTTTTGTAGTGTAGATTCACGAGATCTGATTTATTTCACTGTATGTATGTACATAATTTGTGTTGGTGTGTAAGTTCATAACACAGACAGCGATAACTGTATTATTTTTACATACTAAACTTACATACTAAAATTTAAACGTTCCCAGACGGAAATAAATATTACTGTTGTTAATATATTTTCGGTAAAACATCATGAAAAACTATCATGATTATTGATATTATTAAAATTTAATTAATGTATTACAAACACTCGTTTGTAGAAAAAATGCAGTTCTATTCCACAAACGAATTAAAATCTATAAAAGCACATTAAAATCCGTACGTAGCGCTTGAATTCTAGTATCTCTCGACTCCACACTCCACAAATAATGAACGATTTTTAACGACCTACCATGGCGACGCGCATTCGTGCGCAGTGTTTACACATCGTTAAATTTAAATTCCTTATTTTATTTTTATTAGTACTCAGTGACGTGCAAAATACAAACGTAACCATTTCTATTAAAGTATAGGACACCAAGATCTACAACCTGTGATACTTTTTTAATATTAATTTTATTAATGCTATATTGATAAGAAATAGGAGATTTATTTCTATTAAAAGTCATATAATGACACTTCAACGTTCAAAAATAGATGATTTTGATTACACCATTTGCCTAATTTATCAAGATTTGCTTGAAGAATATTACAGTCGTTTAAACATCTTTCTAGAAATTTTAAGGTCATCAGCAAATAAAAGTATATCAACTCCCTTGAATACAGAAACAATGTCATTTATAAATAATAAGAATAATACTGGTCCCAAGTGGGAACCTTGCGGTACACCACTTGACGCAACAAACTGGGAAGAAATACATCCACCTATTTTTACAGAATTTTTTCTTTGATTAAGATAACTTTTAAACCATTTGGACATATTATCAGTAACTCCCAAAGCATTTAATTTGTGAATAAGAATTTTATGGGAAACTTTATCGAATGCCTTGCTGAAGTCTGTTTAAACAGTATCTGTTTGAGAACGTTTCTCCAAAACATCTAGAATTCTATGTTGATGCAACATAAAATTTGTTAAGGTATTTGGTAAGGTATATTATTATATAAATAAATAAATCATTATTCTGAAATATTTTGAAGTTATTATGATACAAAGTAATTCAACAGGATTGATTTAACTCAAAAGTTCTTCAGTATATCTCAATCGTTAGAACCAACATTTGTTTTTTTTTTATCATTTTTTATTTTAGAATTTTAAGATTCGCGCAACCAAACGATATCCAAACAAATTTGTGTATATCGATGTATACTTTCCGATTCGACTGTGTTAGCATACTTTGCATTAGATAACAGTATCAAATATTAAGTTTTCTGATAAATAGTTCATAGTTATGTTCAAGGTCATCGTCGTTTGGTGTTTTTTTATATTAATTATTTAAAACGCGCTTTAATTATGAGCCGAGGTTGAGGGGGTAGGTATTACGTGACTTATATCTATCTATTTAGTAATCTGTTCAGTGTTTACCTATTTCATGGTATACTTGATAATGATAGGGGCTTCGTGTTTTGTAACGAAAATCTGTGGTTATGAGCCCCGTGGAATTAACACGTAGCACTTATTTTCGGTTGGGATAGGTTAGGATTCATTTTAATCTACAAGATATTTGATTTGTTAAATTTCGAAATCAAAATGGAACAATATAATAATGAAAAAATTATTTAAATCATTTTGCACACATTACGTGTGAAAGAAGCATCTGGTTAAAGGATAAAGGAAAAATTCTTTTAAGATACTATGCGCTTCCTTTTTTTTATGCATGGAAATTAAATATTTTACTGTATGTTTTTTTTAATATAAGTCACGTCGGGGTCACCAATTTGGGGTTATATGTTTTATTTATTTATTTATTACTATCGGAAGGGATTATATTGCAAAGGTGCGTGTTCAAAGGATTCTATTTTATTTAAAACATATTCCTCCAAGTATGATATTGCTTATGTCAGTTAATTAAATAATTGATAATTAATAATTTATTTATAGTGATGAAGGGTTTCAATCAAAGAACTACTTAAATGATCAATACTGGGGGGCAAGTCTGGTTGACCGTCGAAATGAAATCCCTCCTTGTTTACCCATATCATGGATATAATTATTATATGGAGTTCTACAATAACTTAATTCATTTGTGATGTCATGGGTTGGAACTAATAGATTAAGATTATACGCGACTTTACTTTATTGAACGATCAACACATGATTTTGTAGGATTTGTATGTAGGTTTGCATCAACGACGGTGGGTATGGTTCGTTGATCCTCGTAAATCTTCGGAAGTATTCGAGAATCCCGTCCCATACATGTTGTAGCCCATAAGGCGCTGCCACAATACTATCCTTTATGGCTCAGTTGGTTAGATATCTGACTGCTGAGCCAAAGGTCCCAGGTTCGATTCGCGGTCGAGACACAGTTTTTAGTTGTGTTTTCAGTCTGGATCTGTGAGACGATTAATATCATAAGTCTCAAGAATGTGGCAACTTGTTATTGGGTGCTTGTTTAATTAATATTTGACATAGTATCTACCTGTTAGTTGCCAGAGAAGCAATACAAAAAAATAAATACTATGTAATTATTTTTTTCAACTTGTTTAGGTATATGCTTTTTGTATTATTTTTTTTATGAAACTACTTACATCTAAATAAAACATACATACAAACATGACATAATGAATTGATATTTGTAGTATAACGAATTTATATATTTATATTAAACCTAAAATCACATGTTTTTAATGTTCCGTTACGATTTTATTTATCAACATAAAAAAATAACAACAGTACCAGTTAGCGATATTTTTTTTTATAATCCATTTATACAATCAAAACCAACCATGTGCTGTTATCAGTGAATTAAAATAATAAAGATAAAATAGAAATAAAAAATGTGGAATGATTTATGTCACAGACGCGAATTATATTAATTTTATTACATTATACCTACACTTAATTTTCTATATTGTGTTTTGAATTGACAAGAAGTTGTTCGTTTTATATAAAATACATATAATGTTTGTCTACATACTACTTAACATATGCACGTAGGGGACACCATCTATTAGGGAATTGGGTCCATATTTACTCTTCCGGAGAAGCGCTTATCTTATCAATGTTAAAACTATCTTGTGACTTTACAGGTGTATCTATTCTGAGAACCCATTTCATATAGTTTTATTTGTGTAAGTGATGTCTGATACTTTTCTAAAAAAATGTATTTGAACGATAACTATATTTCAATGATACTGTTGTAGTGTCAATGTCAACATGGTTGTATTTTGAATGACATTTATATCTCAATGAGAATCTTATAATATCAATGTCAATGTGGATGTATTTTAAATGACAACTATATTGAATGAGAATGTTTCAGTGTCAATATTTTTTCAATGACACCTCTGTCTCGATGCGAATGTTTTAGGGTCATATCAATCTGGATGATTTTTTAATGACAACTATATCCCATTGAAAATGTTTTAGTGCAAATATCAATCTGAATGATTTTTGAATGGCACCTCTATCTCGATGCAAATTTTTTGGTGTCGATATATATCTGGGTGATTTTTTGAATGAATCCTCTGTCTCGATGCGAATGTTTCAGTGTTAATATCAATCTGGATGATTTTTTGAATGACACCTTTATCTCGATGCGAATGTTTTAGTGTCAATATCAATCTGGATGATTTTTCAATGACAACTATGTATATTTCATTAAAAATGTTTAGTGTCATTATAAAAATGGATGATTTTTGTTTGTACAATGTGTGATTATTTTCCTGTTATAGTCCAAATAAAATTAAAAAAAAATGTGTTGTAAATTGTTGTCTTTTAAGCAAGAGTTTGCGATGACCGGGAGTATGTTGCCATGTACATACTTTAAATATCTGAATACGCTCGTTTGGTATCATTGTTTTTATTCCGCATTCGGTAGTATGATTTTTTTAATTTTTTTTGTAGATTTAAGATTTCAAGTAATCAACTTATTACGTATTGCAAATACTTACTTCAATTAATTATTGTTCAAACATAATTTCATATTTAGCTAAAGTACGTGACTTCTTCGTCGTGTCGTTGTCAGTCAACACATTATGTGAATAAATGCCCATCCGGACCCAAAAAGCCACAGACTCCTTTGCGTCGTCCTCCAGGTGGGCTCGTTCATTAAGAGTTTCCCAATCACACTGGCCAGGAGACATTGGACATGGCAGGAGGTGCTCGCTGTCCTGCGTTTGTCCACAGTTGCACATCGCGTCTTCAGCCATTCCCCATCTTTGGAGGTTTTTCCTAAACTATGTGACAGACGCCTGTTATTGGAGCATTGGATTCCTTATGTGTTTGTATCATGTGTTGGCTTGTGTGTGTAGGTATATTTCAATGTTTTGTTGGTGTCTTAAATTAATAAAAAAAAAAAGAAGGAATTGATTGCGGTTCCTTTGGCTCAGGTGTTTTAACTGAACCACAATGCCAGAAAAAGCTAGTAAGAGGATAACCACAATGCTCTTATATTGATGTCTGTTAATTTTGCAAAAAATAGGTAATGTTTTTTATTTCAATCGTGTGACCTGGCTTTATCATTCATTAGCGATTAAAATGCAAAAATATAAATGCATGGATTTAATCATGTGCCAATTTCGCCACCACTCGCAGACCTTGAAAACCAGTTACATAAATTATTTTCTTTTATTATGTCATTGTCATTGCAAACGTGTTTCGAGTAGAGCTGAACGTTATCATCTATGTTTATCTCGATTGTATATAATTGTTATTATTATTATTGAAGTAGTTGTTGAAACAATCACCGTTGTCCCAGTTTTGGTGGCGTGCTCCAGTTAGCGGTCGATAACTGCTATTGGAACGTTGTGGTAAGGCGTCGATTGCTTTCACGAAAGGCGGTCGTGAAATACTGTCGCGAAAGACGCGGTTGACTTCATTGAATGGAGTGTTGGTGCCGAACTATGAAACAGCGGCGACAGATATCTGCTGGTGCCCGACAAATCCTAAAACTTATCCGTTAAATCTTAAAACTTTCTTATATTCACGCGATGGCTTTTATAAAATTAATTAAACGTGTTGCGTGACAATTTATAGAGAAATATTTTTTTTTTCTAAATTATAGAATCCAATGATCAAATTAACACACACCTAAATAACATCACGTCATGACCTTGCCATTGTATCTCTTCACTATTGATGACTGATTTATAATGTTATTTTTCGTGATACCGCAAATATTAATTTATTTTCCACTTTAATTTTATATTTTTCTCTCTAAATTTTTTTATTTCTTTTTGATCTTGAAATATTGGTTGTAATTTGTAAAAAAAATCCTGAAAATGATATTCTTATTTTTTACTACACAAGACAGTCAAAAAAATTAAAAAATACTTCACAAGCTTAACAATTGATTTTGTTATGTTTTTTATGTTTTAAATTTTTTTCAACTTTATTTGAAAAGGTGAGAACATGTACTGCATAAAAAATATATTATTCAATTTTACGTAACGTTACTTAATTTAACTTTTATTTAATGTAGTTAGCAAACGCCAATTTCATCGTCATCGTCAGAATGGAGACCCTTTTTTTAAATCATAATTCTATTATGAAGTGACAGTTTCAAACATTAATTTTTTTAATTTATTGATCTTATTATCAGTCCTCTAAAACTATGTAATGTTGCGAATAAAAAAAATAATTGCAGTGATTTTAAAAGAAGTCTTGTTTTTTATCACTGTTTGTCTACTTTGTTTTCTGACGCTTGATGTCATTAATCCGCACGTTCGTCCGCTATTCCGCACCGCTTGATTATGAAACCGAAGCTTAACATCGTCAAACGGAACCTTGTCCTTCCGTGTCTTTCTCTCGATATGGCGACCGAGTCGACTGCTGCTCACCTTGCAACTGAGTGTAGTGTAGTAAGTAGTAAATAGTAAATAGCTGGTAGGTTTGCGGCACTCAAATGTGATCTTGTGCCGGGAATGTACATAGGTACACCATTTTCCTGCTGACTAAGGTCATGGTACTCTGCGACACACAACGTACTGTTAGTTATCGACGAAGTTTTTATTTGGTATAATTCCATTATAAGTTATATCTATAATAAAAAGTAAAGACTTTTTGATTCTACATTAATTTTATTGTGCGCTATAGGCCTATTTCGCCTTGTTAGGGCATTAACTAGCTAAGCTACATTAATTTTATTCTACATTAATTTTATTGTGCGCTATAGGCCTATTTCGCCTTGTTATGGCATTAACTAGCTAAGCTAGTTAATGCCCTAACAAGGCGAAATAGGCCTATCGCGCACAATAAAATTAATGTAGAATCAAAATGTCTTTACTTTTTATTATAGTACTGTTAGTTCTTATATATACCTCGTTCCAACATTGATCAATCTTTAGCTTACCTCTTATATTACTTGTTCAATATAATAGTAATAATTTGAATTTATAAAGCGATGTTCAGTGATACAATATCACTCCAAGGGCTCTATAGCTTATTTCTTGGCTCTACGAAACAGGCAGTCTTGAGAAGTCTACCGAAGGTGTCAATGCTCTGAGCTCCACGTATGTCAAGGGGAAATTTATTCCACTTTAAAGGCTAGTTCACACTGAAACCATAGTAAGTACAATTCTTTTAAAGAGTTGATACTCTGTGATCCAGATGATCTCAATGTAAGCCGTCTTCCCGATGAAACATCCCTTGGACACCGTTCTTTAATGTATTGTGGAGCCAAGTCGTTCAGAGCTTATCTTTTGGTCTGCAACCGGCTTGAACGTTAATCAGCTGTATGAGCTTAATGTGTATGATATTATTACCCACATAACTTGTATAGAAATTTCAAGTAATAAATTCTCCACATAATATTTGGGGTGTTTCGGCATTTTTCGATATTTAAAAAAAAATGAAAATATAGGCAGGTAAACACATAAAGTTGGTGTTTTTTGGATGAAAAAAGTCCACTACGCCGTACAAAATGTTCCTTCCTAGTACCCGCGTCTTGGCTTAATACTGTCGATTCATTAAGAGAAATAAATTCTCTTGAACAAATCGACATTTGGAAACTGGATTGCCTTCAGATTACCGCAGTGCTCAAAGCAAGAGCACTTTCTCTAATTGACTGAAAACAGCTTTGTTTCGAAGATCAACATAGAACTGAAATATCAGCAGTCTTGGAGTGATCCTGCATCATTAAACGGCGCTATATTTTTAGAACTAGCTTGATTTTTATTTTTCTAGTAGGTACATACATACATTGATTTATTGTAGGTACATATAATATAGAGGGTTGTGTTTATTCATTTGTCATGATAAATAATGCCTATTATTTACTAAATTCCATCAGGACAATTAATTTTATTATATTCTGGCCTCCTTAGGAAAATTTGTTTCATTTTTGTGAAGGGTCATTATTTATTTCATGTGAAGGTATTCTGATACTGATGTCGAATGTTTTTTTGTGAGGATATTTGAGGGAAAACTGTATAGAATATACCCTACTAATACTAATAAAATGAGAATGTAGCTCAAAGCGATTGATAATGATTCAATGTTCTATACTTTTTTATTCCTGTTCAACCCAAGGGAATATAGTGGGGAGTTATGACAATTTTTAAGACTAGTTTTATTCTTGCTGAGTTTGTATCATG
Source organism: Molanna angustata (assembly GCA_963576475.1). Classification (NCBI taxonomy): domain Eukaryota; kingdom Metazoa; phylum Arthropoda; class Insecta; order Trichoptera; family Molannidae; genus Molanna; species Molanna angustata. The sequence continues at coordinate 10,994,092 of OY754977.1, read as the reverse complement.
CTGAGATTGTAACCAGTATCATGCTGAGATTGTATTCTGAAAGTTTCATCACAATGTATGTGTATTTGCTGTGTACTATGTACGGCGTGTTTATTATACTTTATCGATTACTTAAGACCTCATTCGATTATTTTCAAATTTTTCTGATAAGATTTTAAAGGATATCTGAATATATAGCGCTTATAAATTTTTTTAACTGTCAAATATTTCAAAGTGACTCCAAGCTCAGGAAATTTGAAAATTGATATTTTTATTTTCAAATTGGTAAAAGTGCACATCACTTTCATAGAATGGCATAGAAGAATTATCAAGTTTTAAAAGATTTAATTCACAAACAATTTAACAGAACTCGTTTCATGAAAATGCCGAAGATATTTCATACAAAATTGAATATTTTATGGAGAGAGGTATATTTTTTCATTTATTATTTTTATTTATTATTGTTGTTACTGTTGAGCGTATTGAAAAAGTCCCTACGTGGATGTTTCGTCAAAAGTTAGGTATAGTTGAACGTTGAACCTAACAAAACAGAATTGATGTGGGTACCCTTACCACATCGGCAGCATCTCATGAAAAGTATTTTTATCAACTTCAATGGATAAATAATAAATACTACTGCCGTCTGCAAGTGTATGTAGATTATCTGGCCCTTACGGGACACTAGAAAACAATGATAATAATTTATTTATTTATTAAATGAAACACCAACAGAACATAGGAATACACATAAAACATATAGACAGTTAGAATCAGCATAGTTGTTCCAATGCTACAATAACATGTGTTTACTGTGTACATGTAATAAGTTAACCATAATTGAATAACTTAATTAAGAATACCAATTAAATTAGGTAATTATAGTATTCACAGTGTACTGTATTATTAAAAACATGCTTCAGGTAAACTATTTTGAAGAAACAATCCACTATGAAGAAAGAAAAACTTCTTCTCACGATGATTCTTGACTTGCTTTTATCAAACGCTTGAAGGTGTTGAGGCTGTTTGAAAATATGTCGAGGTTCTCATTTTTTGTGTGTAAAGAATAATATGAACGCATCATTTTACTTAGTGGACTGAAATGGCCTACATTGTTGTAGTATTTACTTAAAATAAATACTCAGGGTTTCTCAGCGTTACATTGGCAGGAGTGTTAATTTCCTCTAAAACATTGGTATCGACCATACTATTTAGTATCTTGTAAAGAAATATGACCTCCGGTGTTGCTCTTTTATTCGATAGTCTTTCAATATTAAAATGCTTTAGACGCTCAGGACACGACAGATCACCGTCGATACCGGCTCTAATGGAAAATAGTGGAAGCGCCATTATATGCCGGTGTCACACAGCATTATCCTTATATTTAAATTGAAATAATATGACGTCGGAGGTTTTTTTATATTTAAATCAAGGTAAAGCAATAATAATATAAGAAAAACAACGGCGTACATATAAAGTTACCAAGCTGTTGAATCGACATTTCAAATCGTGTTTAATTTCACGCATTTGATTTGATTCGTTGAATTACTTACCGTGTGTAGGCAGTTGCTATCCGGAGAAAAACACACATTACTGAAAACTGATGTAATGTAAATAATCTTTGTTGTCAAGATGTTGCGTTTCTTCTTGTAAATATAAATATAAATTGAGTCCTTGGTATATTTTCCATTTAAATGTAAGTATATTGATTGTTACGAAGCGGTTTTCTTCTATTATATTGATGTTCTTTCCAAGAAAATTTTAAGTAATCAAACAGCTTGTTGTCATGATTGGTTCTTGTTTGTTTATGGAACAAATATGGTTACAGTGCGCAAGATCGAGATGAATGATGAACGAAACTTGGAAGAGATGTTAATCCGACAATGAGGAGAAGAGATGATTATAATAACGCGTATGAATAAAGTAGCGAATGAAACGTTTGAAAAAATTTGGTGCACATTCATATTTAGATACTAGCTTTTATGTCCCGCCGTTGGCCAAGAATGTAAAATTGTGAAAGAAAAAGCAATCGTTTTTATAATATTGTCACCCAATTATTTTGCAATATCAGACTATGAAAAGTGGTTTGAAATTTGATTGAGTTTAAGTATTGTAAAATGTTCAAGTGATGGCCACAACCCATTCTTTTTTATATATTGCTATAAAGTGTGAATGAAGTATAATATTTATACAATTTCTGCTCGCATGGACTATGCGTAATGGTTTTCAATATGACTGTTTATCAACGTTGTAAAGAGATTGGTTTGGCAACAACCCCCATTTTTAAATATTATCATCGAAAACAAATTGTAATGTGTACCTATTGAAAATTTAGTAATTTTGGATGTTGGGATGTGGTTAAAATTTGATTAAACAAACGTAGGTACTGAAAAGATCTAGTATTGGTCACATCCCATTCGTTTTTATATTTTTTCATCAAGTGTGCATTATATTTTTGCTCAATTTGACTGAAAGTCTTCATTAACGAAGAAGAAGAAGACTTGAACTATAGTAAATAGTTTTTAATTTGAATATAAATGTTGTGAAGAGTTCAGTAATGGCCACAACCCCCATTCTTTAAATATTAGGTGTTGAAAATTATTCAAAATAGGATGATATAAATGGTTTAAATTTAATTAAACAAAAGTATTGAAAAGATTCTAGTGCAGGTTATATCGTCACATCCCATATCCCATTCATTTCATATGTATTTTCATCAAGTGTGCATATCGTTAATAATATTTCTGCACAATAGACTATTAGACTTAAAACTAACCCAAAAGACTAAATAAAAAAGAGAAAAATAAGTATAAGACTATAAGAAATAGTTTGTATAAAAAACTATTCCAATGGTCTACATAAAATAAGTAAAAATACATATACCTAATAGAAGAATTAGACTATTGGAAATAGATTGTATAAAAGCTCACCCAAAGGTCTACAAAAAAGAAGAAGAAGAATATTTAGACTATTGGAAATAGTTTGTATAAATACTGACCAAAAGGTCTACATAAAAGAAAATGAATAAGACTATTGGAAATAGTTTGTATTAAAACTCTCCCAAAAGTCTACGTACTTAAATGAAGAAGAATAATAATTAGACTAAAGGAAATAATTTTTATAAAAAAATGACCCAAATGTATACATAAAAGAAGAAGAAGATGAATTAGACAATAGGAAATAGTTTGTATAAAAACTGCCCTAAAGGTCTACATAAAATTAAGAAGAAAAAGAATTAGACTCCAGACACTAACATTTTGATTGCTTTATTACTTTAGATTAAGTTACGCATGATCCGACGAAGATATTAAACGAATTTAATTAAAATTTTCAGAGTTATCTCAAATGACAATAAATGTAGCCAAGTTTAGTTTGTCGATCGACAATTCTTGATAGAACTCCATTGTACGTTGATATGTTATAAAAATATAGAATACTTGGTAATAGTTCTATTGTATTTATTAGATTATTGACGCGTTCCGTGCAAAGCACGTAATTATTCTGACGATGTGCTTTGCACGAAACGCGTCAATAATCTAATAAATTCAATAGAACTATTACCAAGTATTTTTATATTTTTATAACATATCAACATAAATGTAGCCAACCAAGAAGGCAAGCGACTTTCCTTAATCCACGACATAAATTTTTTGCTGAGAAATATTTATTTTCGACAGAGCTACTAAAGCCCAACTCTCCTTTATTTCCTACCTATTGTGAACGTTACTCTCTCTCTCGTTTAAAAGCCTCTTTACAAATTGAATCGTGTGAGAATGTAGTTATCATAAAAGAAATAAACGAAAACCAGCCTAATGTCTAACGCAGAACCATTTCCAAATACTACAACTAGTTATTCGAGATATCGCAAAAACAGGTTTATTTCGCATAAAAGGACTCGCCCGATTCCGTTCAAACGAAATCTTCGGACGAGACAGTAATACAAACAACTTTCTGCCTATTTAAATACATTCCTTTAAGCAATTATCCTGACTGGGGTAGGCAGAGAGACCCAAACGACACACTTTTATATGTTCGTTGGTCAATTGAGAATTGTACAGTCTTTTACATTATTTTATAAATAACATAACATAACAATACTTTGTAAGTAGACCAGTAAAAACTCTGCATGTATTATTTATATTGAGTATTGTCTATAAAAAAAGCGTATCAAATAAAATATTTTGAAATTATGTAGAAGAAACATATGTCTTAAATGCACTGAAAGAGCTCACAGAGATGTCGAGTTTGTTAAATGTAAGCACTATTCAAAAGAACCATTCTGTGTGTAGTTATTATGGCACTTGAAAAATTATCTCTTACAATTATTTTTATTCTTGCGATGGCCCTGCAGCCTCAGCCCATGTCGATCCTTGGCCTCCAACTCCTGTCTCCTGCAGCCGATGTCCAATCTACCAATCTCTTAGAATTAAAATAATCTTAATATGTATACTCTTGGTACACATTCATCGCTAAATTTTTGCCCATGCATTGTCTGGTACACAGTCTTCCGTTGTTCTTTGATTTAAAAACTCCTGTCTTTCAGGATCCCGTTTATATTTGTTGATTTCAGTTTTATCAGATTTACGTACTAGTGACGTCAGACTCTCATTAATTACTTTATTAAAAAACACAAATATCTTTGTTGAGACCACGATTGAGTTTTTATATTCGACCGGTTTCGAAACGTACCGTTTCTTCGTCAGGACGGATAACAACTAACTCTCTATGTATTATGTATGTTGCGGTCGGTGGAACTAATGGTGGGTGGTGGAAGTGGAGGGGATGAGGGAGGTAGTAACGGGGGCGGAGTCAATATTTCTAACGGGAACATATTGATGAGCGGACTATTAGTTAAAATCTGATTATTTATTATGTTTTCACCTTTATTTATTGCTTTTCTTATTTCTAATGATTCTAAATTATCTAGTCTGTGACCCTGTTTATGTATATGCAAAATTTGAACCCCAGTACTACTATCGAAACTGTGACTATTTTCTATAAGGTGATCCGCAAATTCTGAAAAGTTATTGCTCTTTAAACATCGCATATGTTCCTTTATACGCGTCTCAAAGTTTCTCCCTGTTTTACCTATGTAGAAAGCTGTGCATTCACTGCATGTTAATTTGTATACTCCCGATTGACTAATTTTGTCTACTTTATCTTTTGAATTTATTAAATATTTTCCTAAAGAATTATTTGTATAAAAAGCTGGTAAAATATTAGACGGTAGTTGCTTTGAAATATAGTTCGACAAATTATTAATGTATAAAATTCTACGGTAGGTTTTTTCATTAACATTTGGTTGACTGTATAAAAATTTTTTTTGGTTGTTATATATTTTTGTTTTTTGTTTAAAATACTATCAATCAATTGCGGTGCATAACCGTTGTTTTGAGCGATTTGTTTTATCGTATTTAATTCTGTCTGAAAGTTTTTATTTGACAGTGGAACGGATATTAGCCTATGGACCATTGAATGAAATGCCGCGTGTTTATGAGAAATGGGATGATTTGATGAATTATGAATTACTATATCAGTATATGTAGGTTTTCTATAGATGTTGAAGTCTATTTTACTATCTTTTAATGTTAATGTTAGGTCTAAAAAGTTTAATGTTGATTTTTCCTCTATTTCTACTGTGAACTGAATATTTGGATGGAAAGAATTAATATGTTTCAAAAATGACTGAAGTTGTCTAATAGTACCTAACCATACACAAAGAACATCGTCTACGTATCTTTTCCACAGCGAAACATATTTAAGAAGTGGTGAATTACTGTGAAATATTATTTTTTCTAAATTGTCCATGAAAATATCCGCAAAAACTGGACTTGTAGGAGCACCCATAGGTAGACCTTCTTTTTGTTGATAAGTTACATTATTAAACTGAAAATAATTTTGATTTAAACAAATGTTAATTAACCGTGTTAGATCATTTTTCAAGTCATCAGTTAAATCTGATTTATTCAATATATCACTAATTATTTGTTTGCTTTCATCAATGGGAATATTAGTGAATAAGTTAACAATATCAAAGGATACCAATTTAGCATTACTTGGAAATTTAATATCTTTTAACTGTTCTATTAATTGTTGGGAATTTTTAATGGTGTATTTAGGTTGAAAAATATTTGTTTGATTTATGACATCACTAATTTTTGTTGCTAATTTAAATGACGGGGAACTACAAGATGAAACTACTGGTCTAATGGGTTTTTCTTGTTTATGGATTTTTATAAGACCATATAATTTAGGTGTTTTTGGGTTCATTGACACTAATTGTTTTTTATTATATTGATTATTAAATATTTCACTTTTACTGTCTCTAATTGCATTTTTTATTTTTTCTTGAAAGTTTGTTGTAGGGTCTTTTGATAGTATCACAAAGTTATCATTGTTAAGAAAGTTTTGAATTTTAGCATTATATTCACTCTTGTTCATAATAATTACGGTGTTGCCTTTATCTGCTCTCGTTAAAGTTAACTGTTCTTGTCTAATGTCTTTACGAATACTTTTTATAACCCTAAGGTCTCGATTGTTGTGTATCGAATTCATATTGCATTTATTATCTCTTAATACTTCTGCACATTTATATTGAAAGGATTTCGGTTGTTTATAAAGGGATGTTTCAATATCGACTGCCAAGTTTTCAATTGCTGAGTTTATTGAATTATTATCATAGTTGATGTTGTATTTAAGCCCCTTTTCTAGAAGTGAGAGTTGATCTTGGTGGAAGTTATGGTTTGATAAATTAATAACACGTGGGTAGAAATTCGGAATGTTTTCACTGTTTGTATTCATAGATATCACTTTTTTCGATTGTTGATCACGAAGAGATTTTAATTTTTTCTCGATTGTATTTCGTTTATTGAAGGCTTCTCTACTTGCGAAATCCCTGACTTTGTCATCAAGTAAATCCCATTCTACACGGTGCAGTACATGTACTAATTCTATATGTAAGACTTTAATTAGTATTTTTAAGTTGTTTCTTTCTATAAACGCACTTTTAAGATCTTCTTTCAACCATGCTATTTTTGCTTTATTTTCGGATTTTTTATTGCAATTATTTAATGATTTTTTAAATTTTGAATTAATGTATTTGGGAAAAACTTTATACTTTAAACACATTTGGTAAAAATATAGATTAAGACACACTGTTCTCAATCGTGGTCTCAACAAAGATATTTGTGTTTTTTAATAAAGTGTTTAAAAATGTGCCACAAAGTGAATTCTGAAACAATTAATAATATTGTAATAGCGAGTACGGCTAATAAAGAAAAAATGTACAAAAAACTCTCTATAAAATACAGAACAGTGTGTCTTAATCTATATTTTTACCAAATGTGTTTAAAGTATAAAGTTTTTCCCAAATACATTAATTCAAAATTTAAAAAATCATTAAATAATTGCAATAAAAAATCCGAAAATAAAGCAAAAATAGCATGGTTGAAAGAAGATCTTAAAAGTGCGTTTATAGAAAGAAACAACTTAAAAATACTAATTAAAGTCTTACATATAGAATTAGTACATGTACTGCACCGTGTAGAATGGGATTTACTTGATGACAAAGTCAGGGATTTCGCAAGTAGAGAAGCCTTCAATAAACGAAATACAATCGAGAAAAAATTAAAATCTCTTCGTGATCAACAATCGAAAAAAGTGATATCTATGAATACAAACAGTGAAAACATTCCGAATTTCTACCCACGTGTTATTAATTTATCAAACCATAACTTCCACCAAGATCAACTCTCACTTCTAGAAAAGGGGCTTAAATACAACATCAACTATGATAATAATTCAATAAACTCAGCAATTGAAAACTTGGCAGTCGATATTGAAACATCCCTTTATAAACAACCGAAATCCTTTCAATATAAATGTGCAGAAGTATTAAGAGATAATAAATGCAATATGAATTCGATACACAACAATCGAGACCTTAGGGTTATAAAAAGTATTCGTAAAGACATTAGACAAGAACAGTTAACTTTAACGAGAGCAGATAAAGGCAACACCGTAATTATTATGAACAAGAGTGAATATAATGCTAAAATTCAAAACTTTCTTAACAATGATAACTTTGTGATACTATCAAAAGACCCTACAACAAACTTTCAAGAAAAAATAAAAAATGCAATTAGAGACAGTAAAAGTGAAATATTTAATAATCAATATAATAAAAAACAATTAGTGTCAATGAACCCAAAAACACCTAAATTATATGGTCTTATAAAAATCCATAAACAAGAAAAACCCATTAGACCAGTAGTTTCATCTTGTAGTTCCCCGTCATTTAAATTAGCAACAAAAATTAGTGATGTCATAAATCAAACAAATATTTTTCAACCTAAATACACCATTAAAAATTCCCAACAATTAATAGAACAGTTAAAAGATATTAAATTTCCAAGTAATGCTAAATTGGTATCCTTTGATATTGTTAACTTATTCACTAATATTCCCATTGATGAAAGCAAACAAATAATTAGTGATATATTGAATAAATCAGATTTAACTGATGACTTGAAAAATGATCTAACACGGTTAATTAACATTTGTTTAAATCAAAATTATTTTCAGTTTAATAATGTAACTTATCAACAAAAAGAAGGTCTACCTATGGGTGCTCCTACAAGTCCAGTTTTTGCGGATATTTTCATGGACAATTTAGAAAAAATAATATTTCACAGTAATTCACCACTTCTTAAATATGTTTCGCTGTGGAAAAGATACGTAGACGATGTTCTTTGTGTATGGTTAGGTACTATTAGACAACTTCAGTCATTTTTGAAACATATTAATTCTTTCCATCCAAATATTCAGTTCACAGTAGAAATAGAGGAAAAATCAACATTAAACTTTTTAGACCTAACATTAACATTAAAAGATAGTAAAATAGACTTCAACATCTATAGAAAACCTACATATACTGATATAGTAATTCATAATTCATCAAATCATCCCATTTCTCATAAACACGCGGCATTTCATTCAATGGTCCATAGGCTAATATCCGTTCCACTGTCAAATAAAAACTTTCAGACAGAATTAAATACGATAAAACAAATCGCTCAAAACAACGGTTATGCACCGCAATTGATTGATAGTATTTTAAACAAAAAACAAAAATATATAACAACCAAAAAATTTTTATACAGTCAACCAAATGTTAATGAAAAAACCTACCGTAGAATTTTATACATTAATAATTTGTCGAACTATATTTCAAAGCAACTACCGTCTAATATTTTACCAGCTTTTTATACAAATAATTCTTTAGGAAAATATTTAATAAATTCAAAAGATAAAGTAGACAAAATTAGTCAATCGGGAGTATACAAATTAACATGCAGTGAATGCACAGCTTTCTACATAGGTAAAACAGGGAGAAACTTTGAGACGCGTATAAAGGAACATATGCGATGTTTAAAGAGCAATAACTTTTCAGAATTTGCGGATCACCTTATAGAAAATAGTCACAGTTTCGATAGTAGTACTGGGGTTCAAATTTTGCATATACATAAACAGGGTCACAGACTAGATAATTTAGAATCATTAGAAATAAGAAAAGCAATAAATAAAGGTGAAAACATAATAAATAATCAGATTTTAACTAATAGTCCGCTCATCAATATGTTCCCGTTAGAAATATTGACTCCGCCCCCGTTACTACCTCCCTCATCCCCTCCACTTCCACCACCCACCATTAGTTCCACCGACCGCAACATACATAATACATAGAGAGTTAGTTGTTATCCGTCCTGACGAAGAAACGGTACGTTTCGAAACCGGTCGAATATAAAAACTCAATCGTGGTCTCAACAAAGATATTTGTGTTTTTTAATAAAGTGTTTAAAAATGTGCCACAAAGTGAATTCTGAAACAATTAATAATATCTCATTAATTATTTCTATGTAGCCACAGTTATAGTATAATGATGTGAGCTTCTTTTTCAGATTTCTCCTTTCCTGTTTCCTCTTCTTTTATACTTCTACTACTTCTGCCTTTGCTTCTGCTTTTATACCTTCTATTTAATTGACTTCTTTACTTTCATCGTTTTAATCGTTGTTCTGTTTTTTTTTAATTATTTTATTAATTTTGGTTACACGTTGATGTTTTATAGTTTTTCTACGATATCTAATGATAATTGCGTGGAATCCATAAAATGCCTTATCTATCCTGCTTTTTATATAATAAATAAAATACAATAATGTACACGAGTTATTTAACTTTAAACGAATAGTTTCATAGTTTTAGTAGTTATATTCCAAGACTTTTCTTATTAAGCCTCCGTAAAGATATGAGCAATCCATGTAAAATATAAACGTATTGAGAGTGCTTTCGGAGTGGTTTTTGAGAGCTTCCTGAAACTGAACATTTTCATGGGAAGATTATTTCAATTTACTGACCTAAAAGTTGTCGCTTTATGTTCATGGCTCAACCTTCTTAGATTGATACTATCGTATCTAGGAGCTTAGAAAATACTTTCCTAATAAATAAATATACCAGGTCGTCAGTAAAGTTTTATTTCACGTTGTATGAAATTTATGTATTTATTCTTTATGAATTTTACAAGATTTTTCATGTATACCGTTGGAAGTTTTTACACATCCAAGCAAATGTTTAGTGTAGGTACTAGAAAAGCGTTAAAATTTATGGAGTTTAGCTATTTATGTATAAGGGTTTTAATTTTAGGATATGGTGTGTTGACAACTTTATGTTTACTAAGATAGGAAGATATGTTTTTCATTTTTTTCTTTTTACCAACGATTGTATTTTGGACTTAGTTTTATATATATTTTCTTCTTCTTCGTTCAGTAATAGACAAATGTCTCTCCCTGACAACTCCGCAGCTCTCTATCATGTGCAGACCGCGTCCAACAGTCATCATCCTACCGTGTCTTATATCGTCGTACCACCTTGTTTGAGGTCGTTCAACGCTTCGGATGTTCAACGTTGAGGTCGTTCAAGGTCTCCATCGAGTGCTGGACTCGATCTGAAGTTCATGGTTCGGGCGACATGCCTTGCCCAGCTCCACTTCTGGTTGGCAACCCTTTGGACAGCGTCTGTGACTGCTTGCAAATTAATTATCTTGTACGTGCTGTAGGAATTAGGAAGAGACACGAGAAAACAATGTCGATCTTAAATAATAATTTTTCTTTTATCAGATTTGCACATTTTGATGATTCGGGATCTTCTAAGGGTTTATGATAGATTAGTATTTTGTTGCTTTAGAAAATAAGTATCTAATGTTGGTTTAAGGTATTTAGAGAATGTTTGCCATGTTCTGAACATCGTGGGTTTCCGGAAGTAGGACTTATTGAATTTTCCTTTTTTAAGTAGCTTTGTTGACTCTGTCCTTTTCTTTTATGGCTAGCTTCCATTCAATAATTTCCAATAATACGACATTAGAAGATTTGCTGGACCACAGTTGATGGGAGTCGCACAGGAACGGGAGGAGCGGAGAAGGAGAGGGGAGGCCTATGTCCTGCAGTGGGCAAACACATGCTGATGATGATGGTCAGAGAGCATTATTTACTCCACTGCCCAGTTGTTTTCGATGAAAATATAACCTAAAAAGGGGCATGTATGATAAATGACTTTTGACATATAAAACGCCCGATCGAAACTGCAGAATTCAGATTGAATCGCCGCTTGAAAGCGTCCAGTGAGATTGGTGTGAAAAACGCCATAATCTGCAACTTCAGGTACATACGACGTCGAGTGTTATATCTGAACATAGCCCAATCGAAACATCGTGTCAGACGAATCCTTTTGTCGATTTGCGAATTCTTAAATGTCAGAAGTATGTTGTATAATCGTGTAGATGGGTTTATAATGTAACCGATGCGATGTATGTAATATTGTTAGTACTAAACCCCACTATTTCACTAAACAATATACAATAATTTGTAAGCGTATTGTATCGGGTTACTAATTACATCAATTTGTGGCGTAATTGAATCAGTTGAGAGATAAATTTCTTGGTGAATTATATAATATCATTCATTAAATCAGTCTCTTCAATATGCCGAGACGATGCTCTATAATAATATTACGTTATCAGTTTACGTAGAGTCGAGTATTAAAGTTTTAAACCCCTCTATAGGTGGAGAAGCCACAAATAAATAAAAAAAAAACGTAATAAAACTCAATTTTTCTCTCGATACTGTTCGATACTGTTTGAGGTGCACAATCTCCCGAAATTAGTCGCGATAGACTCAAAATTTAAATGTTTGTATCAAAATTGAGAAATTATTTAAGTTTATTAATGTTCTGATATACCTAATGATATTTTAATTTATGCATTTTTCAAGTATCTTTTTATTATTTTCTAAAGATAAATGTAATTTGACGACTATTATTGTCGATTATGCCTGTAAGTACGTTGCAATTCATATTTACGCTTAAGATTAAGAAATATACTAATGCACAAAGTTATTTCGAATTCCGTTTGTTTTTTATAAATGTTTAAGCTGACTTAAAGCTGATTACCCAAACGATAGATTCAGGGAAATGGAGAATGCCTATGAGCATCAGTCATGGATATATACAATACGAAAGTCATGTTCATCATTCTCAGCGTCACAACCCTTGGTGGGTACTAGCTACCTCCAAGAATCTTCTACATACTGCTCTATCGCTGGCTGCCACCTTCCAGTTCTGTTGCCCATAGCCTGAAAACGCCGTCCAACCATCGTAGTTTAGGTCTCCCAACGCTTCTTCTACCGGTTGGGTCATTAGACAACACCCTTTTTGGGAGCTCTAGAGCTCTAGATAGTCCATGCGGTGTAAATGTCCCAAACAGCGTAGTCTGTTAATCTTAATGAACTTGATTACTCTGATGTCCTGGTAAAGATCATAGAGCTCTGTGTTATATATTTTTCGCCATGTTTGACCGTCGTTAATAGGTCCACATATTCTGCGTAATATTTTTCTTCCAAAGGCGTCCAGTCTGTACTTACCTACATTGCAATCATTTTCTACAAGTTTGACTTGAGCTATTGTTTCTTGAATTTTCATCGTATCCCAAAAGGTACGCTCCTCCTTAATACTTTATTGAAGTTTTTTTTTCTTCGAATTAATAATGTTCGGGATCCTCTCGTTTCATTTCCATTCCTTGTCAATTTCCTCTCGTTAAGTGAAGCATATTAACACCTGCCACTTTTTCTGTACCTTTCCCGTTTGAAATTAATTTTGTTATACCAATACAAATACATTGTTTAACTAATACTACTGAATCTTTTTTATTTTACCGGGAGAGTTTTTATTTATTTATTTATTTATTTATTTATTACAAAATCCAGTACATTGTATAATACGATTATTTGAAAAATATGTAAATACATGAAATGCTGATAACTCATTGGCGTCATATTAAGATGCAAGTTATTTATATATTTTCATTATTTGTATCCAAATATTTTTATAAAATGTATTGCAACTGTCGATATGTTCAAGCGCATTTATTTCTCTTAACATATCGACAAAGTATCTAGCCAAGATAGATACGCGAACTTTGTATGCAGGGTATATATTTTTCATGGTTTTGCAACTAAAGGTATGCTTCGCAGCATACATGTTTCATATATGGATTTACAGAATTCGGAGTAGAACATTTAGTGTGTCTATATTTCCAAAGTTTTTTACTTTTAGACTTACTTCCATATTGTTCTATCCTGACATACATACTTACATGTTTTATATAGAAAACATATCATCTAAAAAAATATTAATTGGTGTAGTTTGGTGCGTATTCTTCAATTATACATACTATCGCCATCGACAGTTGGATCTCATGTGTTACAATATGCTACTAGTAAATATATAATTTTATTTACACCCCATAACTTTATTGGTTTTTAAGTGAATTCTGGACACTCCACTAGGCCAGCGCCATTATTCTTATAGTTGATTAGTGTTTAATTCCTGTCATTTTGAATAGTGTCTTTTGATCTATTCCTGCTAGAAGGTAGTATAATTGTAAAAGATATTTGTTCAGTTCATTATTTGCAATAATCTTTCGATCCATTTGATCTCTTCTCTGCCTTTGTTAAATAGCCAATTTATTTTTTTGTCCTTGTGTATTTTTCAATCTAGGTACTACTGGAATATTTTGTAAAGTATGTCTTGGGTTATGTATATGGCTTAGGGGAATGTGACTTTTATTTTTTGTATAGAGTTAAGTAATACTTGATCCGACGCATATTTGAGATTGACTGAAATATTTAATCCAACTGTCGATTTGTTCAGGAGAACTTTGTTCTCTTAAAATATCGACAATGTTTCAAGCCAGGATACGCGAGAATTGTATGCAGGATCTACTTTTTTCATTTAAATTCAATTCGGAGTAGAACATCTTTTGAATTTTTACTTTATTTTTCCATTTATCTCAAAAACCATAAAAGCTATAACGCTGAAACTTGGTATGAACATAGACAAATACAAAATCTCATTTTTTTGTCAAAAAAATTCCAGGATTTCTCAAACATTTTTTATTTAGAAAAATATTTTTTTTATTATAAATTCCGTTGATTTTGACATTCTTCTTGCTAAGTTGTCCTCACTAAACATAGCTCAGCCAGTATTGGAGTGGTTCACCAGTTTTCTTGGCAACCGTAAACAATGCATTAAGGCAGCAAACTCTACTTCTGATTATGCCACCTTGCTGTCTGGAGTACCGCAAGGTGGAGTTTTATCTCCACTGTTATTTTCCGTATTTATTAACTCTATCACTACAAACCTCAGATGTAAATATCATCTTTTTGCAGACGATCTTCAATTATATTTCCATTTTAATATCTCTGATATTAACAATGCAGTCCTTCACATGAATGAAGATCTTAAATTTATCTCTTCTTGGTCATCAGATCATGGTCTTCTTATTAATCCGACTAAGTCCCAGGCAATTATAATCGGTAGTCCTCGTCTGCTGTCATCTATAAGGAATTTACAACTCCCACTGCTGTATATCAATAACCAATGCATTCCTTATACCAGGGTTGTAAAAGATCTTGGAATCTTCATCGATGATGACCTTTCGTAGCATGAACAGGAATCATGTTAGTAAATCTATTTTCTCTGCCCTACATTTACTTAATAAACTTAAAAATTTCCTTCCATTCCGTTGTAAAATAACTCTAGCTCAATCACTTCTTCTTCCATTGCTTGATTATGCCGATGTATGCTATTTGGATGCAAATGAAGTGCATCTCAATAACCTTGAACGTCTTCAGAATATATGTATCAGATTCATCTTTGGGTTGAAAAAATTTGATCGCATATCACCTTACCGCAATCTTCTTTGTTGGCCCAGGATACGCCAGCGGCGCAATATACACATTTTGTCACTATTGTACA
Organism: Molanna angustata; assembly: GCA_963576475.1. Lineage (NCBI taxonomy): Eukaryota > Metazoa > Arthropoda > Insecta > Trichoptera > Molannidae > Molanna > Molanna angustata. The sequence continues at coordinate 10,978,753 of OY754977.1, read as the reverse complement.
ATATTCTCTCGAACCCAAACCTGCCACAGTACCTTAAATGCAAATTCACTTATTTATCCAATCATGGACTTCCACTCCGATCTGCTGAACGTACAACACTATCCATACCTATCCATAATACATAATTTCTCAGCTCTTCGTTCGAAGTACAATCAGCAAGATTATGGAATAGCCTTAGTCCGGATATTGCGTCGTCTAACTCACTAAATATTTTCAAGAAAAAACTAAAGAAGGAATATTTATCCTTGAATACCTGATCCCGATTTCCTCTCCTGTCCTTACCATATCCTTTTTATTGCTATGAATTATATTTTTTTTTTGTTTAATAGTATTTAAGTGTTATACGTATTTTATTTGATTTCTTTTACTCTTTTTTATTTGCTGTTGTACATACACAATGTTGTCATACTTTGTAATCTGGTTGGTTGGAAGAAATTGCCTAATGGCAATAAGCCCGCCAGTGTACAATTATATTTGTTTATATTATGTACAAAAGATGTATAAATAAATAAATAAATAAATAAATAAATAAATAAATAAATAAATAAATAAATAAATAAAAATAAATAAATAAATAAATAAATTTGTGTGTTTAACTGCCTATATTTCCAAAGTTTTTAAAAATATCGAAAAAAGCCGAAACACCCCAACAAGATAATTTAATTTTCTATAAAAAATATTAGAATTGTAGTAGTACATCTCAATTTTTTTTAACCTTTTTTATAAAACTAGTTGCATGTAACACATGAGATCCAACTGTCGATAGCGATAGTATGTATAGTTGAAGAATATGTACCAAACTATAAACCCATAGATACAAATTATTGAATATTTTCAGATATTTTGTTTTCTATACAACATATGTAGGTATGTATGTCAAGATAGGATAGTATGGAGGAAGATCCTTTTTCCTACCCAGAATATGCAAATAGCATGATGGTATGTATGTATGTTTGGAGATGAAGTATCAAAGTATCAAACTATTAAGTCTTCTTACATATTGTGTATAGGCGACTGCCATACAAAATGTATGAAGCGATGTCGTCACTAAATTCAATTTTAAAAAAATTGTTAAAAAAAATTGAGATCTTCTACTACAATGTTAATATTTTTTATAGAAAATTAAATTATCTAGTTGGGGTGTTTCGGCTTTTTTCGATAATTGTAAAAGTTTTGGAAATATAGGCAGTTAAACTCATAAATTTATCATAAAAAAAATATTTTTCTTAATAAAAAATGTTTGAGAAACCCTGGAATTTTTTTGAAAAAACTAATTTGAGATTTTGTATTTGTCTATGTTTGTACCAATTTTCAGCGTTCTAGCGTTTATGGTTTCTGAGATATATGGAAAAATAAAATAAAAATTCAAAAGTTGATAACCCCTGACTGAAACAAAAATTCAAAATTCCGAGTATAAAAGTTTTGTAGACCTGTAACTGTTTATATATTCTGAAATTTTAGGCTCTGTAAATTAAGCGGATCAAAAGTTATAAGGGACGGACGGACACACACACACACAGACACACAGACACACACACACACACACAGACACACGAAATGTTCTACTCCGAATTCTGAGTAAATCCGTGTATGGAACATATATGCTGCGAAGCCTCTAAGTTGGTGTTTTTTGACTTCAAAGTTGGAAAAGCCGTGAAAAAAGTAGACCTCTCCATACAATTCTCGCGTATTCTGGCTTGATACATTGTCGATATGTTAAGAGAACAAAGTTCTCCTGAACAAATCGACAGTTGGAATAATGTAGTGACGACATCGCTTCATACAATTTGTTTGGCAGTGGCCTATACACACTATCTAAGAAGACTCAATAATTTTATACTTAATCTCCAAACATACATACATATGTACCATCATGATGTTTACATATTCTGGGTAGGAAAAGAGGACTGACCTCCATACTCTCCTATCTTGACATACATACCAACATGTGTTAAAATGTTCAATAATACTTTTTCTTCAACTATAAATACTATCGCTTTCGACAGTTGGATCTCATGTGTTACATACAACTAGTCCTTATGACGTTTTTTCCTTCTTATTCTTAATCGCAATAGTGTTTAAATTGGCTCAACACGCACAACGCAGTATTTATTTTCAATTTTCGATGTCAGTTATCTAAATATTACACGCATTTGTCTATCTTTTGACATCTGTGAAGCCAATGCAATCATATGAAAAAAATAAATGAGGGTGTTCGTAAATAATTCGGTGAACTAGTTAGTCACATCTTAGTATACGTTTATAAGTAAGATTTTTTAATACCGATCTTAACTATTCTAGTCGTGATTATCTAGTTGCGCGTTTAGTAAGGTTTTAACGAAATCTAATAATTAAGACCGTTACAGTTCCTATTCTATCATTTGTACCTACCTTTTATACATAGTTGCAAATTATGATCGCAAATCTTCAGCACTTATTTTTTTGTCACGTCCATGTTTCTCATGTCTAAAAAGGTATTGTAATTTGTAATATAGATTATTTCTTCGTTGAATTATTAAACCATTCGGCAATTTTTATTGTGCTAAAAGTATTTGTTCTAATCTTCGTGTCAATGGTGTATATTGGAATGACCCAAATAAAAATAAAACATTTCCTTAACATGTTGAAGGCAATATTAAGTTGTAAACAAGACAAGGGACGCCATGACTTTCCATCTTGGGCCATTTATTGGTACGTGTAAGTTTAGTTCAAATCAATAGTTGCCCCAGTAGACAAATCAAAAGAATAAATTCAATCAGCTAGTCTTTAAGTCACTTATCCAACTGTTGATTTGATCAAGAGAATTTAGTTCTCATAACATATCTTAATATCTATTTAATATTTTTCTTTACATTATTTAATTATTTCAAATTTTTTGACTGCTAATTCTTGATGTAATTCCATTATCAATTATATACAATTACTTAAAAATAAGAAAATACACAATTTTTTACATTTTTTCCACTAATCCAACTGTCGATTTGTTCAGGAGAACTTTGTTCTCTTAACATATCGACAATGTATCAAGCCAGGATACGCGAGAATTGTATGCAGAGGTCTACTTTTTTCACGGCTTTTCCAACTTGGAAGTCAAAAAACACCAACTTAGAGGCTTCGCAGCATATATGTTCCATACACGGATTTACTCAGAATTCGGAGTAGAACATTTCGTGTGTCTGTGTGTGTGTGTGTGTGTGTGTGTGTGTGTGTGTGTGTGTGTGTGTGTGTGTGTGTGTGTGTGTGTGTGTGTGTGTGTGTGTGTGTGTGTGTGTGTGTGTGTGTGTGTGTGTGTGTGTGTGTGTGTGTGTGTGTGTGTGTGTGTGTGTGTGTGTGTGTGTGTGTGTGTGTGTGTGTGTGTGTGTGTGTGTGTGTGTGTGTGTGTGTGTGTGTGTGTGTGTGTGTGTGTGTGTGTGTGTGTGTGTGTGTGTGTGTGTGTGTGTGTGTGTGTGTGTGTGTGTGTGTGTGTGTGTGTGTGTGTGTGTGTGTGTGTGTGTGTGTGTGTGTGTGTGTGTGTGTGTGTGTGTGTGTGTGTGTGTGTGTGTGTGTGTGTGTGTGTGTGTGTGTGTGTGTGTGTGTGTGTGTGTGTGTGTGTGTGTGTGTGTGTGTGTGTGTGTGTGTGTGTGTCTGTGTGTGTGTGTGTGTGTGTGTGTGTGTGTGTGTGTGTGTGTGTGTGTGTGTGTGTGTGTGCGTGTGTGTGTGTGTGTGTGTGTGTGTGTGTGTGTGTGTGTGTGTGTGTGTGTGTGTCTGTGTGTCTGTGTGTCTGTGTGTGTGTCCGTCCCCCCCTTATAACTTTTGGTCCGCTCAATTTACAGAGCCCAAAATTTCAGAATATTTAAACAGTTACAGGCCTACAAAACTTTTTTACTCGGAATTTTGAATTTTTGTTTCAGTCAGGGGTTATCAACTTTTTAATTTTTATTTTATTTTTCCATATATCTCAGAAACCATAAAAGCTAGAACGCTGAAAATTGGTACAAACATAGACAAATACAAAATCTCAAATTAGTTTTTTCAAAAAAATTCCAGGGTTTCTCAAATATTTTTTATTAAGAAAAGTATTTTTTTTATGATAAATTTATGAGTTTAACTGCCTATTTTTCCAAAACTTTTACAATTATCGAAAAAAGCCGAAACACCCCAACTAGATAATTTAATTTTCTATAAAAAATATTAGCATTGTAGTAGAAGATCTCAATTTTTTTTAACAATTTTTTTAAAAATTGAATTTAGTGACGACATTGCTTCATACATTTTGTATTGCAGTCGCCTATACACAATATGTAAGAAGACTTAATAGTTTGATACTTCATCTCCAAACATACATACATACCATCATGCTATTTTCATATTCTGGGTAGGAAAAAAGGACCTTCCTCCATACTATCCTATCTTGACATACATACCTACATATGTTGTATAGAAAACAAAATATCTGACAATATTCAATAATTTGTATTTATGGGTTTATAGTTTGGTACATATTCTTCAACTATACATACAATCGCTATCGACAGTTGGATCTCATGTGTTACATGCAACTAGTTTAAAAATTTGTGTTTTCACATATTTTTAAGTATTTTTTTATAATTTATATTAACAGTTCACAAGTTACCCTCGGGATTCATATCTTCTTTCCTTAATTAGTCATACCTCATTTTTTGTATAGCCTCCAGTTTCTTCGTCTTCTTTAGTTTCAATATTGGAGATTGGTTGGCAGCAAAGCGATACATCTCTTCCACCACTTCGATCGATCTTCGGCGATTCTCTTCAACTCTGTGTAGGAGGTACACTTCATTACGTGACACACCTGTTCATTATTGTACATTGTGTAATCATTTCTACATTATGTATTTTTTATAGAAAAAAATATTTTGTGTAAATTTGTACTTATTGTCTGTCATAGAATGTTTTAAGCCGATTTTCACAATATAGATTTATCGTCGATTCTCGCTGCAGCAATGTGTCACACGATGTTAACAATATTGTTTTTATCCCAGCACATACGTGTAGGTAACTGTCAGACATATTGAAATATCTTTCTGTTGAATTTGTTTGTTGGTATTGTATGACCTATATTTGTTCCGATTTTTGTCCATACACCGGAACAGGATATTAATTTAAAAACCTTATTTCAACGTTGGTTTGTTTTGTTGTTGTGATGATTTAACGAATTAAAGAATTTGAAACAATTTTAAAATGCACTTTTAATTTTGTTTACACTGACAGCGTTTACTATGTAGAATTCCATTTTTAAAATAAATTAAACACTTGTTTTTCTTTCTACATTTATTTTTACTCTCCAGAACGACCGTTTCGCCTGGTGAAGGCCTTTTCAACCAGTTGAAAAGGCCTTCACCAGGCGAAACGGTCGTTCTGGAGAGTAAAAATAAATGTAGAAAGAAAAACAAGTGTTTAATTTATTTTAACAATTTTAAAATGTTTATGTTTTCATTCTCTTTTTTTTATTGGGAAAACAAAGATTTGCTACGTATGTACTATACTTATTAATATTCAGTTTTTGATTAAAATACTAGTTGCATGTAACACATGAGATCCAACGGTTTATAGCGATAGTATGTATAGTTGAAGAATAAGTACCAAACTATATACCCATAAATCAAATTTTTTGAATATTTTAAGATTCTTTGTTTTCTATACAACACATGTAGGTATGTATGTCAAGATAGGATAGTATGGAGGTCAGTCCTTTTTTCCTACCCAGAATATGAAAACAGCATGATGGTATTGTATGTATGTTTGGAGATTAAGTTTCAAATAATTGAGTTTCTTAGATATTGTGTATAGGCCACTGCCATACAAATTGTATGAAGCGATGTCGTCACTAAATTCAATTTTTATAAAAATTTTGAGATGTACTACTGCAATACTAATTTTTTTTATAGAAAATTAAATTATCTAGTTGGGGTGTTTCGTCTTTTTTCGATATTTATACAAACTTTGGAAATATAGGCAGTCAAACACATAAATTTATCATAAAAAAATATTTTTCTTTATAAAAAATGTTTGAGAACCTCTGGAATCTTTTGAAAAAAATTCATTTGAGTTTTTGTATTTGTCTATATTCATACCAATTTTCAGCGTTCTAGCTTTTATGGTTTCTGAGATATATGGAAAAATTTAGTAAAAATTCAAAAGTTGATAACCCCTGACTGTAACGAAAATTCAAAATTCTGAGCATAAAAGTTTTGTAAGCCTATAACTATTTATATATTCTGAAATTTTAGGCTTTGTGAATCCAGCGGATCAAAAGTTACAATGGGGGGACGGACAGACACACAAAACTCTCATTAAATGTTCTACTGTATGGGGAACATACATATATGCTGCGAAGCCTCTAAGTTGGTGTTTTTAGCATGCAAAAAGTCCACTACGCCATACAAAGTGTCCCTTCATACACGCGTCTTGGATTTAAACTGCCTCTTCCTTCAAGATAATTTCACTATCGTGAACGAATCGACAGTTGGATTAGCATTACTCTCTGCCGGCTCCCATTCGCTAGTTACCTATATATCACGCTGAGTGCAAAAATTTGGTATTCTATTTTTTGTACATACATAGGCAATAGGTACATTATTATCGTGTTCCGAACGACCTTCTGAAACCTGTTAACATATCAACTCGTGAGTTATTTGTGATTTTTTGTTGCTTGCCGAATTTTTATCTGTGTGTTGTATGAATATATATTTTTCATTAGACTAAGGTTTTTATCTTTATTTTACTCTGCAATACATAAAAATAAACTCTGGTATTGACGCTGTAACTGCAAATATTTGTTCAACTAACACTCCATTTCTTAAATATGTCGCTACAGAGTGTAGAAATTGAATAATAATAGTGAGGCCTGCTAAATTATTTATTAGACACACTGAAAAATTTGAAAAAACTTATATCCGATTTATATTTGAATATGTTTGTAATGCCCCTCGTTCGTCCTCAATTTGTGTGCTATTACCCTGGCCTAGAGTCGAAGTAGATTTCAGCTCTTTATATTTCTTATTTATTTATTTATTTTTTTATTTTAAACTTTCTGAGCACAAGTGCACAATGGCGGGCTTATTGCCAAATGGCAATACCTTCCAACCAACCATATTCATTTGGTGAAATACTATTACATTTATGACATGTACCAAAATCTTTATATAATACAATAATACAAGCAAAAGCTATAAAGAAAATAAAACATATAAAATGAAAAAAAAACATATAAGCAAAAACAATAAGGAAACGGAGGGGACAGGAGAGGGGGGGGGGGGGGCAAGGATAGGATAAGGAGACAAATTTAGGTTTTATGTGTAAGGAAATGATTCCTCAGATTTCTTTTGAAAGCGGGAAGTGTTAATGAAACTCGAAGTTGCGATGGGATGTGATTCCATGACGAGCTGCTTGTACGGAGAAAGAGGTGGTGAAAAAGGAAGTATTGTGTACTGGGATACTGAGCATTCTTTCAGTATTTGAACGAAGAGGCAACCCGTGTTCAGAGAGGAAGTGAAAATGATTTCGTAGCTAAACTGGAGCATTGGAGTTGTTTAAGACCTTGTATAAAAGTGTGAGGGTATGTAGGTTCCTACGCTGCCTGATAGGCAACCACCTTAAAAGAGATCGGTATTCCGATATGTGGTCAATTTTTTTCAATTTAAAAATATATCGAATGCATGTATTTTGTAATCGCTCCAATTTATCTAACGCGACGTCCTACGTAGGCGATTCAAAGCGAATGCGAAGGGGCGCGGCGCGGCACGAAAATAACAAACAGTCGGTAACTATGGAAGTGTCCTATGTTACCGACCGCGAGTTGGTTTCGATGCGGCGCGGCGCGATACGAAGCGAACGCGATCAGTTGGTTTGATATTTTCGCGCGAATTGATAGCGGCGCCATTGTTTTTTGACATTTCAGAAACAGAAATTTTAATTTCTGTCCATGAACGTCCCATATTATGGGACAAAAGAATTATTATTATCGAACCGTGAATTTTAGGATTTGGCAAAAATAAATGGGACTACAAGTAAACACATTTATTTATTATTGCTATTTTACACTAGGATGTTGTTCAAAACACACAAAGTTTTCTCTCGCTTGCACGTATGTCAAATTTTGATATGTTTCCTGGATAGATGTAAATTCAGTCTCATTTATTAATTCAAGATCACGTCATTCTTCATACATATTGTGATATCCCCCATATATATGCCTCTCTAAGTACACAATATTAGTTTCACTTCTCTGCCGTACATACTTCTTGAGTATTTTATATACGTACGTATCCATGACAGAAGCTGGCGGCAGAGGGAACGATTCGCGCACACGTAGGACAGAGCCGCCGCGTCGCACCGCATCGCATTGAATTCGCTTGTATCCGCACCGCATCGCTTCGCAATCGCGTTCGCTTTGAATCGCCTACGTAGGACGTAGCGTTAGAGTTCCTGATTAGCGTCTAAATAGCATTCATCAGCGTAATCAAGGAAAGGGAGTAATATTGATTGGCATAACGCCCTTGAGGTGAGATATTCAGAAAAACGGCGCTATATAAATTATCCAAATTTATTATTTTGACGGATATTTTGACGGAGGAAGGCAAGACATTTTGCAATCTTTTTAATGAGTGAAGGGTATAATGAAATTTCCTGCTCACTTCAGCAACCTGTTCCCGCCAAGTTAGGTTTTGGTCTATTATTATCCCCAGGTCTTTTACTTTCTTACAAAGTGGTATAATATTATTGTTGATAGATAAAGGGATTAAGGATGGCCAATCAATTTTGGTTAAAAGTTTGCAGCTGCCTATTAAGATACACACTGTGGTACCTCCAAATCTTTGAGAGAGTACTCGTGGGAGCGCCAAATACAGAAAATTATCAATTATTAAAAATCACCAATGATTTTCTTTTATTTTTTATTTTCGCATATGGACAATTCCTAATGATTTTTACGATTTTTTATTTGTATAAAGACATGCTTTACATGGTTCAAAACAAAATTATTTGTTTATTTTTTCGTAAATATCATACTGAAATATCTAAATGTTTCCAGTTGCCATATAAAGTAAAAAATAATGTAATTCAAAATCAGTGCTGACAAATACGTCGACAAATTTCTTATCTCAACAGAGACGAAGCGGAAATAAGTATTTATAGGAGAACCGCGAAATCATGCACGTATATGTTTTACGACCTGTAAGTGCCTGATCACTTTAAGCCCTTGCTTTACTGACATTCCGCATCAATCCACATTTTATATGCTTAAAGGTAAAGTTATCCCGTTCGACACCGTCAACATCTATCGAATGACAATTATTTTTAATAACGCCATTTATTCAGAAATTGGTTAGTAAACAATTTAATAATTTTCCTGCAATGTTTCTCAATGATCTGTACCAATTATTTAGTAAGTCTAATACGAGTAACATGATAAGCCTCTGTATTAAAATGCTCGTTGTGTTTGTGCGTGAGTCATCTTACGGAAACACTTTCATGTACACAGTAATCCAGATGTATTTTACTTGAGTATGTTGTCAGTCAATACTTAGCATACCTGTTAATCCTCATACTACCCTGGTATCTCGTCTCGCATACCACTAGTGCACGGGTCAAGCGCTTTCTTCCGCTGTCGATTCTGTCTTATTTTTAAACCGTTGACAAATCTCTACATCTGTGATTTTTCATTGACTCCTGATACAACATTACGTAATAAGTCTTTCAGTTTGGTGTTTTCATTTTTATTTATTAAATCATATGTTAAATATGACTAGAGATTCTGCCCTGGTGCCATTCTTTCTGCGTTTTTCTTACCGATTCTTTCGACTCATAACTTACATATTATTTGAAATATTTGGTTATTATTACATACCTATATATTTCAAAAATACTCTTCTCTTTCTTTGCCATAAATTATTGTGATATCTTGTATGCAATTATCATATATTTATATGCAAAGTACGTTTGTAAATACATAATATAAAAACAAAGACAAACTAGACTCTACACAAACATCTAGACCAACGAGACAAACCGAACAGGCTAAAATCTTAATACCCAGACTAAAGTCAACATTCGGCCAAATAAAATTCCTATATTTCGGACTCAGAGTTTTCAATGAACTACCTACAACACTCGGATAAAACAGTTACATTTAAACGAGACATCAACATTTAGATAACAAAAGCGCAGAGATAATACAAAAATAAATAAACCACCTGATATTCACATAACTACAAATCAAAAATGTAAATTCAGAAGTCATACTGTACTGTATATACTGTTATATGTATTCTGTCTCAGAACAGGTTTTTACCTAGTGAGGCAGTTTACGACAACAGTATAATATCTGATATAGGTATAAAGAGAAAATAATATAATTCAAAGATAATATTAGGTATATTATATTTTGTTATTAGATATAAGGAAAAAAAGTGTATTTTATATAAATAAATAAATTTTAATTTTGTTTTTAAATAAATAATAATAATGAACACTTCCTTGCACCCTGCGCAAGTGGCGAGGTTATTGCCGTATGACAATTTCTTCCAACTAACCAGTGTTTCCAGCCCAGAGAAGCAATATTTGCGTGAGAAATGAATTTAAATAAATTTCTCCTCTGCTCGGAATCGAACCCAGGACGCCCGCACAGAAACCGAACGGCTTGTGCCACGGCGGTCGGTGAAATCACTTTCATACTGAGGAAACTAAGTTTTATCTAAATGTCTGTCTGATGTATTTGTGTCAAGGTGATAATTTGTATTAAATACATTAGATACTTATACATATTAACTTATCTAGTATCAAATAATATATTTATTCTTGTATTTATCATACATAGGTACAGGGCAATGAAGTTCTTACTAGAATATATGGGCATACATTTGCGTTAGAAAGTAATCTATGATGTCACATTTAATATTTGGACCGTGTGCAATGTATTATTTAAATATGTGTTTAGTTTTTGCATGGACGTTAGATCTTTGTATTTTAATTATAACAGAAGTGACCAACAATCAATGGAGTTTACTTATTTAATAAAATTCTTCTGATAAAACGATTATATCTTATTGCTTAATGAATATATGGATTTTTATCAAATATTATCGGTCAATAAACTATATAAATTAATTATAATTAAACAGATTAAATTTAAAGATAATTTGGATATGTCTTTATTATTTATCGCCTTTTAATTAAAAAGTCTTTGTCATTTTCATTATAGTAATAAAATACTTAAATTTTAATTTATTTAATTAGTTAGATTACAATTATAAACACTTGCAAGTGGCGGACTTTATTCCCGTTGGCAGTTTCTACCAATCATAATTAAAATCAAAACCGCAGATTTATTATCACCCTTTTAATCATGATTAGGTACTCTAATCACGATATTCTTTTACACCCCATACTCCGTTTTTCCTCTATCTTTCCGTCCACTATAAGTTGTAGAAGGGCATATCTATCACCACGGAATATGTGGCTAAAATATGCTGCTTTGCGTCCTCTCTCTCTCTCTTTCTCTCGTTTTCTCCATCATATTTAGAACTCTTTCATTCGAGACTCTATCGACTCATGAGATGCGCATCAACCTTCTTCAATTTTAGTACCTACTTTATTTTTTGTATTCGTAGGAAATCTTAAAATCAACCAATTTTTTATCCAATGATCATTTATACGCCTTAGGATGCACAATGTGTTTTTTGTTCGATTATCATATTCATATTCCACCGGTATATAATTATGTAGCATTTAGTTTTGAAAAATTTTTTGTAGCCCGCATGCTATAAAGTCACTGAACGTGCGCTATTTTTAGGTGCGTTGAGTCAACCGACAAATATCAACGATAAATTGGTTACAAACAATCGATATTGTACATTTTAGTCAGTATCTTATAGTTTATAATAACGAGTTTTGTTATTTTTTTGTGTCGATGCATACAACCATTCATTTTTCTTTTATATTGCTTAAGAAATAACGAGTAAGTGCTTAGGAATATGCTTCTAACCGAATTTCTGAATCCTTTATATAAATTAAGTTTTACGAAATCGACAGTCAGTCCCAGTCAAGGAATGATTATAGAGTGCTTGGAGAGGGGTAGAATTCTTGACTTCAGAAATGGGTTAGGAGGTAAGCATTTTTACTATTTTATTTTATTTCATCTCAACAGCTATTTCATAAATTGCTTAAAAACATTACGCATATGAAAGCCAATTACAGAGATGTCTCAAATTATTTTAAAAATAACGCTGAGAATAGTTAAGTAAATTTGGTAGGTAGATATTCAATATACATATAAATAGTGTTTAATTGTGCCAATACGGTGATACTTAGTGTGGTTAGGTTATATTTGTCCTTGGTCACTGTACTTTTAACGCACGCGTGGTCTATCTCCACAACGGCGCTGGCGGCATCCTCCAAAAAATCCCACCTTACACCCCCTTTTTGAGAATTCGTTGATTGGACTATGTTCTTTAAAATTTTTAATTTATGAAGTCGTTGAATCGGGGTCATTTTTTGTAACACTTATTAGTTTCGCATTTTATTTATCAGAGGCTTTGACCGGATTCTTCGATAGACCGACAATAATAATAATAAAATACTTTTATTGAATGAAACAACGTGGCGGACTTATTGCCCGCAGGCAATCTCTACCAGTCAACCACCATGGTAAATACAATCAGTTACAGGTTAAGAATACATTATCAGTTAAAAATACAAACATAAAAACAGAAAAGAAAAAAAAATTAAAAATACAAAATAAATATAAAAAACAAAAAAAATAATATATGTATAAATAAGAACAAAAATATGAATAAAAAAAACAGATAGATACACTATGCTTATTGGATATAGGATAGGAGAGGAGAAAGGAAAAGGGATAAAGGGAAAAAGACGTTAATTTGTGTTTATGTGGATAGAAAGTGTGACTTCAGACGCTTTTTGAATGCTAACAAATAAGTGGCATCTCTGATACTCTCCGGCTGCTGGATATATTCCACATCCGAGCTGCATGAACTGTGAACGAGTAAGTATAAGTAGAGGTGTGGTGTATTGGTATTGTATGTAAGTGTGCTTTTATGTTGGGACCGTAAGTTAAGGCCATGAGATGATAAGTGGGCGAATTTATCTTTGAGGTACGTGGGTGTAAGAGGGTTATTAAGGATTTGGTATAGTAGGGAAAGAACATGCGAATCTTTTCGGTGACGGATCTTTAACCAGTTCAGTCGCTGCCTGCTCTCGGATACGTGGTCGAACTTCCTGAGTCCAAACACGTATCGAATGCAGACATTTTGTAACCGTTCGAGTTTGTAACCGATACTAGTTAGTGGTTTGAAAACATTACTATGAACCGTCAAACTAAGACTAATGTTTTATTGTCATCACGGAGTATCCCAGAATTGTCTCAAATTGGCTATTCTAGTTCTGGGACGTTAAACAGTCCTATTTTATGTTGATGTAGCCAAAAATATCTTCAAGAAGTCCATAAAATGACGCCATGGTAGGCAGTGAGAATCGATCGTCATCCTTGCAAACACTTTAGGTTTCCATGACATTCGTTTTATTTTCGCCGATTGTTCAAGATTATCATGTTAAGAGAATAGATTTTAAATTAAATGAAATGAGGTCAGAGTATTGTAGTAGACTAGTTTTCAATAAGTATCTACAAATAGTTACATGGAAATGAGTTCATCCATTTTGTAATCTGTCTTCACCCATTTTACAATGTGGTAATTATGTTTACCTTTAAATAACTAAAGAATTATACTTATTTCATCATGTTTTATTGCATACCTGCATAACATAACCTCCAATGGAAAAGACAATGGATTAATAATAAGTTTTGTGTGAAACACCTCTGGAAATGGATATAGGTGGTAATTGATGAATAGTGCATTGATTAAAATGGGTACTCAATGGATATTAGCAACACAATATGTGGTTATTGTTGTACGTTTGATAGGTATGCATTTTATTTACATTGTGTAAGATTTTTTTCATTCTAGTTGGTGTATAGTTTGTATTGTACGAGGTATCAGTGTTAATTATTGTGTAGGTTAGTTTCAATAATAGATACTCGTATTTATTTATTTTTACACATTGGTAAACAAGCCAAACACGTAAACCAGACGATGATAGATCGTAAGCCCTGAAGGTGTTTTGAGTTCCTGGTTCATCTATAATATTCCAACTTCGTCTCTATTGAGATTTTTTTTTAAAATAAAATATGAATATGTTCTTGTTAAACAAGTACATATACATCTTCCTACGTTCCCTAAAATAAGCAAATAAATGCTTGTGCTATAGGTGAACGAAATCGGTCGAGGCAGGATTCGAACTCGCGACCACTGGATTACAAGCCCAGCGCGCTAACCGCTCTGCCATCGACCCATCTGCTGAGATGTTGAAAACTTGTCAAAGATACTCGTATTATTAAAGCTATAGAAAGTTTGCGAGGGATATTTTATTAATGTGTATTTTATAATTCGTTTATAAAGTAGGCAGAGAGAGTTAAACTTTCGTATATTGATTTTCAGTTGAGGGTTATTGAAATCAAAACTAGGTACCTACTAACTTTTTAGTTTTTATCTTATATTGTACCTAAAGTTTTTAGTTTTTCTTCTTATTGTAATAAAGTCTACTGATACAGCTTTTATAGATTCTGTGCAGTATTCTTGAAACGATTGTATCTTACATATGTTTAATTAAAAATTTAGTATTATATTGTATATATTTTTGGTTTACTTCCTAATTTCAAGGCTACGCTCACACGACGTGATTTGAATGTCGTTAAAAACATTGATAAACTATGTGGCAAAATTATAAATGAATAAATAATAAAAAAAGAATCTTCTACTATGTGGAAATGCGAAGGAAAAGCTTGGTAACCGAAATATTTTTGTGCTAAAACATAGAATAAATTGTGGAATATAAAAAGTATGGATTCCACCAAACTTCTTGAACCTTTTCGCCGTGGAGGGAGCCGGTTTGCACATATACCTACCAAGTGAATAGACACAAAATTGCAATCTGTGCACTCACGTGACGGGTTCCAGTTGTTTTACGATAGCTATTGTGTTATATTTTATGTACATTTTAAATAATAATTTTTTACTGGTGCACTCACTACACATTGTTATACAATTTATCAACAACTGTATGAAAATCGCAAAAAATTACAAATATTGTGCTGAGCCGATGTTATAAGATAGTGTCGTAGAAGTGATAAATAAGGAGAGTCGACCCCAAAACAAATATGGCAGAAAGATGAGGAAAGTAAAGTGTTTGTTTTATCATGTCTTTTAAACTGGTTACATCAAAATTTTAAAGTAGAAAACACCAAACACGCATACAACTCTATTTTGTGAAGGATTAACGTTTATTATGTATAGAAGCTTTTAGTACATTTTTATTTGATCTAATATTTACGTTCCGAAGATCCAAACATTTTAAAACAATCGTATCAGAGAAGTAAATACCAATAAGTCCTCCTCCCGGATACACTTATCTAGAAGACACTTATAAACGACACAGGAATTCGTATTTCGTGGGTGTATCAATCCTGTCGTATACATATTTTATTGCGTGTCTCAATAAAAATGAGTTTATGTTAAAACGAGCGGTTTGTGGCCAACACTCAACTCTCCACTACGTAAAAAAGGTGCATTATTTCTTTTTGAGAAGTTGGCAATCCCCTAATGGATTTTTATTACATTTTTGGTACATTTCTAACAAATTTGTGTAAGATAGTAGAATGTGGTATTCGGTTAACTCTGCCTATCCTTTGAAAAAGATGACTTCATAGTATGTCGTGAAGAGTAAAAAATACACTTTTCTATACATACAATTTCAATATGAAGTTGATTACTCAATTTTCCCATAGAGAAACTATTTTACCTCTGTTATGTTAATTTTTCAAACAAATAAACAACTTCACACTTAATATAACGGACCATTTTTTTAAAAGGTTGACAATCCCTGAATGCATTTTTGGAGAGTGTATTTATATTGTATCAAAAATTCAAACAAATTTGAAAATTTTGATTTCCTAGACCGTCAGAGCATTTTGAAAATTTTGACACATGAAATCATACAGAAGAATTTAACAGATATAATATGTGGAAACTAATTAGCTCTAAGTTTATGGACCTTAAACATATGATATCAATATGAAGTCAATCGGATTTATAGTATGGGCAGTAGAGAGGACACAAAAAAACACCGTAACGATGAGACCATACAGAATAATTTATTAGTTATCTATGCACTTTACATATACGATGTTAATATATTTTTTTTCATTATTAAATTTATAATACATATATCAAATATAAAACAGTCAAAAAATATAGAAAAAGATGCACAGTAAGAAAAATACATATTTCCCTTTACCAGAGTGCAAGCACTTGTGTATAAAGGCGACAATTAAATACTAAAGACACAAAATATTATATAAAAAGTAGTTAATATAATTTACATATCAGTCAAATTTAATAAGTTCATTACATTTTAATTTTTTATTTTATAACTAACAGGTACTATGCCAAATATTAATTTAAAACGGACCCAATAACAAGTTGCCACATTCTGGAGACTTACGATACTAACTGTCTCACAGATTCAGACTGAAAGCACAATTAAAAACTGTTTCTTCACCGGGAATCGAACCCGGGACCTTTGGATCAGCAGTCAGATACCCAACCAACTGAGCCACTAAGGCCGACAAAAATATGAATTCGAACGGACTTACAATTTTGGCTGTAGAGAGGACACAAAAACGATACGGCGTACGCCATACATACAAACACATCACGACGAAACTCATTGTGTGCTCGCTACATGATACTCGTAGAAGTTAATGTAAAAAAATATGCTTAAAAATATAAGCCCATGACTCTCCACTATTCCATAGTAGTGGACAGTAATAATATATAATACTTTTCGCTATTATTTGTCTGTTGGACTGAATAATTGAATATGTCTGGAATTCCAAGAATGTTGGCAAAATAGACCTTTAAATTGTATTTTTTTATTTGTTCTCGTGGAAGTTTTCCACAAACAAGTTAACGTTAAAGGTTAAAAGAAGATAATATAATACCTTCTCGTATTTTGCATTTTATTACTATTTTGAATTATACACCTATATATTTTTAAACACAGTATGTCCTATTCTGCCCCCCTAGACATCATATCATTTATGCTAAGCGTTATCTCGCTAAGCGATGGTAAATGTATGGAATTGGTGGCTGTGACGTCACGTGACAGCCACCAATTCCATACATTTTCTATCGCTTAGCGAGATAACGCTTAGCTTATGTAAATGGTATGTTGTCTAGGGGGGCTGATTCGTCTAAATTTATCCGTCTGAATTTGAGGATATGAGAAATGTCAAAAAGTTGACTGCATTTATACGGGACTCATTACTTCACACCGCGCGGATAAAATCCTTTTATCCACGGTCGCCCTTTGGTTATAGACGTTTTCGTACTCTGAAACGAATCAGATTTGGACATAGTCTGTCCTATTCTGATTCGTCTGAATATTAGTATACGAGAAATGTCAAAAAGTCGAAAAGTTGAGTCGGGTGCGAATTTCATATAAAATCTTTATTTTGTTTATGTATTTCTGAATTATTTTTAACTTTTTAAATACATTACACTTAATTTATTTAACTGTAGGTATAGAATTCATAAAAAACCGCAATTATCTAATTGTTATTGTGTATAAATAAATTCTTTCCATTTTCTTTCACATGATTTGATATTGAACAGGTGTGTTTTAGTAATTGTGAAGAAGGAAGAAGAAATCAGGTATTATCAGGTAGATATTTTTGCTTTAGCCTATGTCGATTATACATAGGTACATATATTGATATTTAGAAAATATTGATAACATCAGTTAAATCGGATTGTGTTTTTTTTATTTTTTGTAAATCGATTTTTTTTCAACTCGGACGACTCGATAAAGAGATCGAAAGAAGAGTTATGGCAGGAAACAGAGTGAATGGAGCACTAAGACCAATTATGAATGATCGCAACATATCAAAGGATGCCAAAGTTGCCATTCATAACGCCATCGTAGTGCCAACCTTGACGTATGCAAGTGAAACCTGGACTTGGCAGAAGACGCATGAAAGTAGAATAAATGCAGTTGAAATGAGATCGTTAAGAAGGATTTGTAATAGAACGATGTATGACCGGGTAAGAAACGAGGATATAAGGAAAGAATGTAAGATTAAGAAAGATGTCATTACTAGAATGAAAGTAAACACATTGAGATGGTTTGATCACATGGGGAGAATGAATGAGGAGCGCCTGACGAAGAAAATATACAGAGCGGAAAGGAATGGAATGAGAGGTCGGGGACGCCCAAGAAAGGGATGGCACGACCATGTGAATGAAATTTTGAAAGACGGAAATGTTAGAAGTGTGAGCAATAGACGAACATGTATGAGACGATGCATGAATGTGGACGAGGCGAGGGATGCGTGCCAGGATAGAAAAATGTGGCGTTCGGTTCTCTCTGCCTACCCCGCAAGGGACATGGCGTGATGGTATGTATGTATGTATGTATGATTTTTTTTCAATCTTCTTCACCTTTGTCACATTTACTTGGGATATGCTCCGCTACTCCTCAACCTCCGAATCCTTCTGTTCTCCGCGTCCTCTGAAGATTTCTGGTTATTTTAGACATCCAAGTGGTAAAAGTTTTACCTAGTAATAATAAAACTCTTTTATTATGCAAAACAAATCACATAATGTGGCGGACTTATTGCCCGTAGGTAATTTCTACCAGTCAACCACACTAGTAAATACAATAGTAAGAGCAAGTACAAAAAATACATATAACAAAAAATAAAAACCTATACATGACCAAGAAAAGTAAATAATATAAAAATGCAAAGTTTTATATAAAAAACACAAATTAAAATAATGATAATGTCCAAAAATAGGAAAAGGATGAGTTGGAAAGGGATGAAGGATAAAGGAATTATAGGTATGAGGATAAGAAGTGTGATTTCAGAAGCTTCTTGAAGTACATTAAGCTAGGAGCTTCTCTTATACCATTGGGTAATTGGTTCCACAGCCGGAATGCGTGTTTTGTGAACGAGTAAGTGTAGGAGGATGTGTGGTGTATTGGTATTGAGAGTGTACTATGGTTTTGAGAACGTAAATTTAGGCCATGAGATGAAAGATGCGCAAATTTCTCCTTGAGGTACTTAGGTGTGAGAGGGTTATTAAGTGTCTGGTAAAGTAAGGAAAGAACATGGGAATTTCTTCGTTCTCGGATTTTGAGTCATTTCAACTGTATCCTGCTTTCAGACACGTGATCAAACTTTTTAAGTCCAAACAATATCGTATGCAGACCTCGTCTTCAGAATGTTTTAAAATAAACAAATTAAAAAAGGGCTACGTATTAAAATGTTAAGCATAATTTTAACATCTGACTTATCTAACGCGTTTTCACGCATATCCAATTTAATGCTTGGTGAGGTATAAAGAAATACTTACAGTAAATTCTTTCTTCTTCATTCATGTTGTTCTCTTAGTTAAGTTGTAGAATATTTATTATATGTTATACAATTTGTCTCATTCATGTTATTTACCGTATTTTAATCTAAATCCGTCTCGTCTCGATTGTCTAGATTTATTTGAATCTTTTTCTTGGAAATATCAAGACTTTAGTGTACATGAATTCTATTGCGTCTTTCAATCTTCTGGAGAGTTCGCAGAAAACTCTGGTTTTCTGTTATATAAGAGTAAGATTCTGTTATATATAAGAGTATAATAACATCAAATATGACTATGGATATATTATCAAAAATGATTTATACGTGTATTTCATATTTTTCAGATCATATGGTCATAGAATATGGCCTTATAAGCCGAAACGGCTGTCAGAAAATTTAAATACTCGTAGAAAATAGGTGTGTTCATACTGCGGCCTGGCGCAAATCGAAGGACATAGTAAATTTTTGATCCATAGCAGACTTAACAAGGTCATTTCATCGGGTCAGTAATTGATATTTTGATCTTTAGAGTTCAGGGATTTTTTCGTAAGATTTTCATCATTACTGTCATCATGAAACACTTATGAGTCATCAGTTTTTTTTAATAAAAAATGAATATGTCCTTGTTAAACAAGTACATAATACATCTTCGAATTCCCTAAATTAAGCCTAAATGCTTGTTTTACAGGTGAACGAAATCGGTCGATGCAGGATTCGTACTCGCGACTACTTTTTCATGTTTTCATTTTTTCAGTTTGCATCTGATTCTTAAACCTACATTAAACGATTCAAATGCACGAATCATTTACATTTGTTTCTTTTTTCTTTGTTACGTCGGTGAAATCTGCCGATAGGTTATACTGCTATTGGGTCTCGTTGACATCAAACTTTTTAGTTTACCGCTAGTATCACGCACGACATTTTAATCGTGCGACTTAATGTCGTTGCCACGTCACCTGTGAGTTTTCATCACACCACGATCGCCGGCTATGAAAAAAGGTCACACAGTAGATTCGTCTCGAGTTGATTGATGGCGTTACGGGACTTTGGTTTTTCTGTACCTCCCTTGCTGGTGTTAATCTCCTTCACTATAGTCTGATCCCCACTAAACCCATCTGATGGAGGTTAATGTTCTGTAAAGACATTTCAATAATCTGTAAACAATATCGGATACGAACATTACGCCTCGCCGCTTTGAATGTCTTGTTTTGTTTCCGTTGTATATACGCACATGTATACGTTATGTTCGGGAGGATCGTTATTTATTAGTTCCATTAAAATACGTGTTATAAACATCAACCTACTAACTCTGTTTCTCTTGACAAATATGACTACATTGTACAAACGATCAATTTCTTAAAGATTTGTTGGCGAAGTGCTTATCGATTTTGCATATTATTTCATTTTTATTTATTTATTTATTTTCTTTGGGAAGCTACAGCTCATTTACAGTTTAATGATACAAAATTATTTTTACATTGTTAGAGCCAAAAAAAGCATTCCATCAACATAATATAAAAACAAATAACAGTTTACAAGCCAAACATAATTCATGCACACACATTCATACACACCCTCACACACACCCTCATACACACACACATACATACATAAATAAGTACACATATATACACACATATACAACAACTAGTGAAGGGAAGAGAAATGAGAGAAGAGAGACTAGGAGGACAGGACAGAGGGATATTGGTTGCGCATCACCTTCAGAACATCATGTCTAAATCTGTAATATTTCGCGTTGAATATGTCTATCTCAGCTGAGAATGTGTTGTTATATTGGCTGCATATGCGTATAATTGTTGAATTTTTCCTGATATTCGTTTTACTTGTTGGAATATGAAGTAATTGAGGTCTACGAACTATTCTACCTGGAATTTTAACGAATTGAGATTTGATTGAATTGTATTATTTAATATGAGTAGAACAAATAAGAAGGATAATCATTCCTTTTTTTTTGGATTATCTACAATCGAAGGTTGATTTCTCTCAGGATGATCAACCAATGCCGTCGTTCCTTCAATCGACTGATTTGAGATGGTTTGGCTACGTGGGGAGAATGAATGAGAAAAGCTAAACGAAGAAAATGTATAGCGCGGATAGGAATGAAATGAAAAGCTTGTACATTTATCGAATGAATCTACTTTTTTAACAAGTGCAATACGAGGTAGGATATTACACTGGTTAATGAAACTGCGTATCTTCTTTTAACATGAAATCACTATTTTACACTTTTATATGTACGACTATTTGATATAAGACCGTATTCGGTTCTTACAACAGTTATCAGAATAAGATTATTTGTAAAAACAGTTGCGTAGTTATCTCAAAATCGGGGGTCACCATTGTAACGTATATGTGTGTGCATTATTATTAAGGTTCACTTGGGTTTTGAATCCCATATAATATGCAGATTCAATTAAATCGGAACCTATTCGATTCTTCATATATTGACACTCACAGATTTTAAAAGACATTTATTACATTTATTCAATAATTGAATTGATCCAATTACTTTCAGTTAATTTAAATGAAAGGTATCAGGTTCGTATTGATTATAGATTGCTTACGATTTTAAACTATTTTACCGAATTCAAACCAAACACCAAATCACACAGAATTCCAAAAAGAACGATGTTCGCTGATTGGACTCTAGGAGGCGTATGCATCCATTTGATAGGCAATTCGCTAGGCGCAGTGCCGCCACAAGATGAATATGCATGAGACGATGGATTAATGTTAACGAGGCGATGGACGCGTGCCAGGATACAAAAAAATGTGGCATTCGGTTCTCTCTGCTTGCCCCGCGAGGGACACGGCATGACGGTATGTATATATGTACTGATTTTTTTACTCTGAATTTTGCCCCGTGCGTTATTGTAGTATTTGATCTGAAATCTTCGGTATTGTGAATTAAACCGAACGGTTTCGGTCATTTCTGTGTGCCCCGTTGACACAGCGTTATGATATGATGTCTGCTTTGATGCTGCTTGTTCAACATCCTACAATATAATAAATACACCGACATGAAGAAATATACGACTCTTATCCATTTTGTTGTGTGAATTGGTTTACCGTTACGGTATATTATCGTTTTATGCAAGAGGCCCGTTAGTGATCTGTTAGCACGCAAACCGTGGCGTAACATTATTATAAATAGGTATCTATAATAATTGTTTGTGTATTTTGTGTGCGCAGTTGTGAGTGAGTGCAGTTAAGTGAGCAAAATTGTTTTTTAAGTCACGGTAGTTGAATTATTCAGACTCGGTCTGTAATATTATATAATTTTATCACCGAAGTTGTATCTCTGACAGTCCCGTGTTATTTTAAGACATTACTGATTTATTCTGGGAACTGTATTTATAACATATTAACGTATTTTATTTTAATTTTATTTTGACAAGGAAACAAGACAGGCATATAGAAAAAAAGTACATAAACATTAAATGAAGCATATAAAAATCCGTACACCGAATCATATTGTTTCACATATTATAATCTGACTTAAAGAATACAAAGCACCTCAAAATCAAATAAAATTTGCTTAAAACAAAATAGGATAGGGAGGAAAAGAAAGTGAAATAATAAAGTAATGAAATAATATAACTCACGGGGTAGGTAGAGAGAACTGAAAGTCTGATTATACTATCTTGACACACATCCTTCGCCGTATTAAAATTCATGTTCATCTCTTGTTCCACTTTATTACATCTCCGTCTTTCAAAATGTCGACCTCGACTTCTTAGTCTGTTCTTCCCCCACCACCACCCGTTCTGCTTATGGGGACTAATAACGACCCCTAGCAAAACTCTGAAAGAACACATAAAGAATATACGAAGAGTCCGGAGAACTCTAAAACCTTGCAGACACTGCACTTAATGTGCCAAAGAGAGCTAATCATGTGGAAACAACTGGATCACTGTTCACTGATAGTGAAGATAATAGTGCACCGAATTTAAGACAGAAAATCTTGAAAGCCCTAAAGTTGCTCTTCGTGGCTACAAGGTCCGCATGTCCAATGGGTCCAAAGAAATTCCCTCGGACATCGTCGTAGAGTTCTCGTCGGAAAGTTGACACGGAGAAGTTAGTGCATTCCCATAGGATATGCTCAGAAGTCTGTTCAGGGACTTCTTAGTCTATTCAAGTCAGCTTTATATGTTTTTTTTTACTTCTGGCGTTCTTTGTTCATTCTTCCCAAGTGTTAAAACCATCTCGACGCGTTCACTTTCATACAGCGAATGACTTTTTTATTTACCATTTTTTCCTAGTGTCTTCATTTCTTGCTCTGTCATACGTCGTCTTTCTACAAATTCTTCTGAGCTGTCACATTTAAACTGCATTTGAACTGTTTTCATGCTACTTACGCCATGTCCAAGTCTCTCTGGCACACGTCGAGGATGACAACTACAAATTTTTTTTTATTGAAAAATAATAAAAACATAAAATACTTCAAAAAGAAAACAATGATTCTGAGTTACGTCAAGTCTAATTTCTAGACTTGTCCAAAATATTATAAATTATATTAATAATTTTAAGGTTTTTTCGTTGACACAGTGGAAGTTCATAATTATAAATTGTAAAAAAAATATATAAAAAGAAAACACAGTTTGATTCCACATTGAGTACTCAATGTGGAATCAAACTGTGTTTTATTTTTATAAGTTTTTTTTTACAATTTATAATTATATTAATAGTGAAATAAACAAGATTAAAAAAATGATATACAATAAAAAAAAACAAATACATTGAACGAGGCAAAAATGTACTGGCTGCGACACCATGAATACAGTCTACCCACATATGTATCAAGCGACAACACAACAATAAACAACGTCAGTTGCTCGGTTATAAACTAGGATTCGCATGTCCTACCTGTCCCTGTCATACACTGCCCTATTATAAATTCTTCATAGCGATTTCATTTCAATTGCACCTATAAATGATTTAGTTATTTATCAATTCATTTATTCTTGAAAATTTACTAACTTCGTGCGCGATCGAGTGCAGTAAATTTGTTGGGGAAGTCACAGCAACAGAATCCACCTATATAATATTACTATCGACGAAGTTTGTATCTCTGACAGTGTCGTGTTATTTTAAGAAACCAGTACCTACTGATTTATTCTGGGAAGCTGTCAGCGTCTTTGACTGGCGATAAGATATGTTGTACTTGTACTTTTGGTCTTTTCTTGGTCTTATCGAACAACATGACATCGATTTCCTCTCTTTGTTTTATCTACATGTGCCCCCGGGACAAGATAAATGACCTAACATGTTGGTAGATCCTGGACATATTATTACACTCGTTGATATGTTAGTACAAATTTTCGAGGAACACATACTTTTAAAATTATTCTAGAATTTTTTTCGTAATAACGCTGAAATAATTCTAATTGTTTTCAAATCTCATAAAAAGACAAAAACAATATTAACAACTACACAAGTATACAGCCTCATAACTTGAGTACGCTCTGTTGTGAAGGTAAACAAATTACCGGATTTTTTAATCGAATCTTTTTAAAAAGCAGTTTCTACCAGTCAACCAAATATTTATAAGAAGGAAAAAAAATATAAGATTTTATACAAAAATAGAAATAATGATTATGACCAAAAAAATAGGAAAATTCTTGCATTTGAGGATGAAGGATAAATGAATTATAGGTACATACATAATATAACTCCTCATACGATTCCTAAACTAAGCGTTATTGGTGGTGATATACGTTGAAGTCTTGCGTAGAATTAATACTGACAGAACTATTATGAACAGAAATCTGTTAATAATAGTAAAGTTCCGTAAAATTTCGTATTTTGATCTCATAATGAGAGGACATAAATACTCGACCATTCAGTTGATTGAGGGCCGTAGATGAGTTGGCAGGAAGCATCTATCCTGACTCTGAAACATTTGGAAATGGACTGGAATTAGGCGTGTGGAGGACCTGTTCCGCACTGATAGGAAAGGGAGAGTTTCTCCCAAGTGATCGTCAACGTCGGGGGTTCCCGACAAGACACACGAAGAAGATGAAGAATAAGTGGTGATATTAATCTACGTTCGTCACAGAAAAATTACTTATTTGCATTTGGCACTACTATCTTTTTTGCATTTGGCACTCCCGCGAATATGCTTCTCAAAGATCTGTACTAATTTGGGCACTCCCACGAATATGCTTCTCAAATATCTGTAACAATTTGGCACTCCCGCGAATATGCTTCTTAAAAGATCTGTACTAATTTGTCACTCCCATAAATATGTTTCTTAAAGATCTGTGCTAATTTGTCACTGTGACGAATATGATTCTCAATGATCTGCACTAATTTAGCACCCCCACGAATGTACTTCTCAAAGATCTGTACTAATTTTTCAATTATTTCTTTTCAATTAAAAAAAGGAAAATTATTCAAACTAGTGTTATTCATTGTAACCATTACTTTCACATACAAATTATTGAATAATTTTGAATAAATTTGTTGTTTTTTTGTTACAGGTAAATTTTGCATCTCAATTATTTGAAGTTTTCATTCATCATAGCTTGGGCGTGTAAGTTTTTTTTTTTTAATTATATTCTAGTTTTTTACCAATAACAACATGTTTTTATCTAGTGTAAAATTTCATTTGGTGTTCTATTACTGTATAATTAAGGATCAATTTAAATATGTATGTTTTATTTACTTAGTTCTTGACATTTCTTTTCTATTGTTAAGGGGTGGACTGCCGCCAACGTACCTATTTTTTCAATTTGAATTTGCGTCATTACTATAAAACGAATCATTTTGAAAAAATAACCTAGTTAGTTTGGATATTAATAAATAAAAATATACCTTAATTTTTTAATTATGTTCTGTATATATTCTTGTAGGAAAATAATAAGCATACCCTAATTTTTGACATTTATCTTAAATTTCTAAAAAAACTATAAGGTATAGAGCATTATATTTTTTTATAAATTAAAGAAGATCAAAATATCTGGAAAAATACGATGTAACGTTGCATTAATGCATCAGGTTAAGTTAATAAACCAAAAAAACTTATATTTCGCAATGGCGCTGAATGGAAAATAAATGTTTTTTAGGTTTATTTTCTAAACCTGAAGCATTAATGCAACGTCACATCGTATTTTTCTAGATATTTTTGTCTTCTTTAATTTAAAAAAAGATATGTTGAAATACGCCTTATATTTTATCAAAAATATAAGATAAACGTTGAAAATCGGGGTATGCCATTATTTTTCTACAAGAATTTATACAGAACATTATCAAAAAGTAAAGATACATTTTTCTTTATGAATACCCAAACTATCTAAATTATTTTTTTCAAAACGATTTGACTAGAAATAATGATGGTATATCAAATTGAAAAATAGGTACGTTGGCAGCAGTCCCCCCCCTTAATCATTTAATTAATTAAATATTATATGAATTTGTGGTGGTGAAATAAAACTACAGTTTCAAGTTCTACTAGTTATTTTTATGACACTGACTAGTTTAGGTCATCCAGTGACCAGTTTCAAAGTGTGCAAAACAAAAGGTGTTTGGTGCTTATATTATGTCATGTTAAGGGGTTTGCAACCTTGGAGTTCTACCAAGAATTGTCCGTAGAAAAGTTAAATAAAGAGATTTTTTTTATTAATTTTAGAACCTGCTTGAAGTTACTTGCTTTTGCTTCTTTTTGTGCTAAACACAACTTAATATATAATAAAAAACTAACATTGAAAACAATGTCAAACATTATTTTAATATACCTAACCCACAAACAGGTTGACATTTGAGAGATTTATGATCTTGATCGTAACTCCAGTCCAAGTTAGAAACAAAACTGATCCTCTGCTAGGAAATGGATTCGGGACCATTAGTTTTTTTAAAGTCATGAATGATAATTATGATCGAGGTGAATGGCGCTCCACTCTTTTCGCTGACTTGCGGATATGGCGTGACATCGTTTTTTGTTTATGTTACTCTTCTTCTTCCTGGCCTCTTCCCAACTTATCGTCGATGAAGACTGTTGGGGTCAGCTCTCCTCGTCCTCAAGCTGTACACTCTTCGGTTCTGGGCCGCCTCCGATGTCAATTCTTGTTTCATCAATTGTGAACTCCTTTGCGCCATCCATGTATTTTTTGGTCTTCCCCTATTCGTTGATTGGGGGATATCTACGGCCATAGCCTGGTTCACAATGTGATCCTCGGGTCTTCTTAATATGTGACCATACCATCTCAATTGTCTTTCTTCTAATTTGTTGTTAGAAGAAGTTTTTTGTTTATGTTACTATAATATTAATTTGGTTTATTATTTTATTTTTACTTTACTAACCGTATTTTTATTTATTTTTTGTTATGTAATTGTTAAATGATCATCATCATCTGTGGACAAACGTAATTGGTCTGTTGTTTGTTTATTCCATAGTGTATGTTTTTATATTTCATAGTGTATATTTTATATAAATAAATAAACAAAAAAGGAATTTCTAATCAAAGCCAATAAAACTGTTCATAATATCAGGACGGGAGAAATATAAAAGTGATCGCGAGTTCGGATCCGGCCTCGACCGTTTTCGTTTTGCTATATTTTATTTTTATTTTTAAATTACTTCTCGGGCAACTAACAGGTAATATGTCAAATATTAATTTAACACGCACCCAATTACAAGTTGCCACATTCTGGAGACTTACGATATTAATCGTTTCACAGTTCCAGACTGAAAAAACAATTAAAAACTGTGACACCACCGGGAACCGAACCCGGGACCTTTGGATCAGCAGCCAGATACCTTACCAACTGAGCTACGAAGGTCGACATGCTTACAATATATAAGTATATATTGTAAGGTCATATTACAAGCTTTGTTTAGGGAATGTATGAGGATGTTTATGTTATTTACTTTTTGTACATAATATAAACAATATTATGTACAAAAAGTACATAAGGTACATAATATTTTACATAAAGTACATAATTTTGTACATCTTCTTCTTCTTCTTCTGCTTGTTCTAGTACTGGGTACCGTTTATTCTCGGATTCACTCCTGGGACGCGGATGTCCAGGTGTCCTCCATCTCTTTGGCGGTCGTACAGGGGGTCTGCTGGTTGACGGTATCTCGTCTGCCGCTATTTTCATCACTCTCACTGAATCCGCTCTTTAGACGTGATCTCTCCAGTAACGTCTTCTGTTTCTACCCAATCGCACGACATCCTCAGCATCGCAGATCCTCCGAATTTTGTACATAATAATACATATTCATTCTTATTTAAATTCAGTGCTCACGCAAATATTCCTTCTCTGGAAAGATATTGCCATATGGCAATAAATTCGCCACTTGCGCAGGGTGCAAGGAAGTGTTTATATGTATATATTTTATTTAAAACAAATATATGGTAAACAGCAATAAAGATAAAAGAGGAGCTGTAGGAATAGTGATGGAAAGGAAAGTGAGAGGTAGAAAAATCAATTTTTTACTGCGTTTCAAAATAACATAATAATATGATAAACATCAGAGTACCTACTACTAACGAAATTATCCTGTGAAATACAGTCCTAATCAATCAATCGAGTATCGAAATCTGTATAATCTAAGATGTTTCGATAGCAGATAACTATGTAAGTCAAAATTAATTTTCCTTAGTGTATAAATAATTATAGTCAAACGCTTCAATAAAATTGTAACTTATCATTAATTTTGGTTAAAGTGATGTTTCATTATGAAATAATATCGATCAAAATACACACTTACGTATTTATCTAGTCAACATCAGGGGCGGCCACAGGTGTTTGATAGAGTCATAAATTATTATGAGACTCTATCTGGAAATTTAAGATCGTCCTGAAATCATCAAACATCTAGCCGGGAGGACGAAGTTATGTGACCGCAGAGCTCGAGAAAGGTTATAATGATGGATTGTCTTTAGAGCGCGCTGAAAGCTTCTGTCTGCCGTGGGTTCATATTAATTGTTCATAAATTATTTAAAGGCTTCAGGACAGGACGTTCAAAATGTCAAGTCACTATTTCAATATCTCACTCCAGTGGAGTGCTATGTTCATAATATTGTCACAGGCCCTTGTTTAGTGAACAATGCGTGACAAGTTTGTATTTTTAATAAAGTTACTGCGACGTTATACTCTATGTTTAGTGTCAAAGGTAAACATGCAAATTTGACTTGAGTGAATGTGAGGATGTGAATTAAGTAAACTTGTACATAAGTTTGAGTTGTCAATAAATTAATTTTCTTTTTCATTTTTGTGCCGCTCTCAACCGAGGTTTGTGACCGTCACACCAAACTCGTCACGATTTTGTGCCGCTCTCAACCGAGGTTTGTGACCGTCACACCAAACTCGTCACGATTTTGTGCCGCTCTCAACCGAAGTTTGTGACGGTCACACCGAACTCGTCACGATTTTGTGCCGCTCTCAACCGAGGTTTGTGACCGTCACACCAAACACGTCACGATCTTGCGCCCGAACGAACAAACAAATAGATGGAACAATTCTTTCAATAGTTTACTTCGTATTTGTTAAAGGTCAGCGGTGATAGCCCAGGGGTAATGTCTTCGCCTCACATGCTTGAGGTCGACGGTTCGAATCCGGGCGGGGCACGCACCTCTGGATTTTTAAAAAAAAATCTATGTGCGGATTTATATCACTAGCTATGTGTAACCGTGATCCAATTTGTCTGGTTCCCCTTTTTAAGGGTTACGAAGGTCAGATGGCAGTCGCTTCAATGTAATAACCAGACTCGCCAATTCTAGGATCATGGTCAAAGCGTACCCCGATAGAAACGGGACAAAAGCGCTAAGGGGAAAGAAGAAGTATTTGTTAAAGGTCATATTTTTTTCCAGATATAGAATAGGATTTCACATTTATTTTTCCACCTGTCACACCAATTATACTTACAATAATGTTTATGTATCGAGATGGTCTTTATTTATTATACCGATATCTCTGCGAGTACGCGTCGCTCAAATAGCTAGTTTTTTTTAATGTTTATTAATTTAATAATTTATTTTTCATTATAAAATACATACATACCATCACGCCATGTCCCTTGCGCGGGTAAGCAGAGAGAACCAAGCTCCATACTCCTCTATTTTTCCACACATTCCTGGCTTTCGTTTATATCCATGCATCGTCTCATACATGCTCGTCGATTTTTCAAGCTTCTAAACTTTCCTTCTTTCAAAATATCATTCACATGGTCATGCCACCCCTTTTTGGGGCGGTCCCTGCTATTCACTCCATCTCTTACACCCATGTATATTTTTTTGGTTCATCATTCATTCTTTCAAGTCCAAACCACCTCAAGGAATTCACTTTCATTTTATTTATAATATTTTTCTTCATCTTGCATTATCTCTTTATGTCTTCATTTTTCACTCTATCATATATCGTTCTACTACATACTTTTTGTGATCTCATTTCCACAGCATTTATTCTACTTTCATGCGTCTTACACCAAGTCCATATTTCACTGTCATACATCAAGGTAGGCACTACAATTACATAATGTACGGAAATTTTGGCTTCCTTAATTAATTATAATATTAAGTAACTTAAGGCTGATTTTTCCTATTAAATACACGATTTAAAATAATTTCTAACAAAATTCTTGTTTCTTTGGGCTGGAAACACTGATCAGTTGGAAGAAATTGCCATATGGCAATAAACTCGCCACCTGCGCAGGGTGCAAGGAAGTATTTATTATTATTTCGTTTTATCTATAAAATAACATACGCTATGGTAACTTAAAGAAGTTCTTCGATAGCAACATTCTGCAAAGCCTTAGGTAAGGCGCGCATGGAAGCTTAAATTAATCGGCCGATTATTATCGGCCGATTAATTTATCGGCCGATAATAATCGGCCGATCGATTCTAACGCGCATGGAAGCTTATAGAATCGTACGATTGGAAATAACACGGCGGTCAACATTCATATATTTAAAATACAATATGTATATTATTATTATAATCATAAGTTTTAATACCTATATGATTAGAAATATGGTTTTTTTTGAAGTAGTATGTGTTTGTGCTCTTGTCCTCAAAATGCGTAAAAAGAAATGTCAAAAAAATCACTGGGTTCATCCGCTAATAAGTGCTATATTACCGAAAGGACAATTTGTCCGGTCCAACGAAGATTTAAGATCACACCTTGAGGAGTTTTTTAAGTACACCAACCAGTTATTAAAATTTCGCTAATCTCCAACCACAATTTTTGCTTAATTTGGCGGTCACTATATTTTTTTAATTTTTAATCATAATATGAAGGACGTGCTTCAACTAATGTAATTAATTGTTCGGAATCAATATTTATTTCATACATATTTTCTGACATTTCGTTTGACAACACTGACAACGTACTTCTCGATCTACTGCGCTCGGACGATTAAATTATCGGTGAGCAAGCGCCATGCGCGCTCTCTCATACAACGGGATTGATTACAAAAAATCGGCCGATCTCGATCGGCCGATTTTTTTGTGTCTCGTCACAGATTTTTAAATCGGCCGATTCTGTTAGCTTTCATGCGCGCTCTTACATGTAATTTGTATGTTGTAGCTCACCGATAATTAATCGGCCGATGAAATTAGCTTCCATGCGCGCCTACCTTTAAACGCGAAATGTACGACCAATGTGTACTTCCAGTACTAACATACGGAGCAGAAACGCTTACACTCACCTAGTCGACCGTAAGGAAACTTCGCGTATCATAAGGAAAACATGAAAGAGCCATGCTACATATTAAACTATCGGACCGAATAAGAAATGAGGAGATACGTAGAAGGTCAGGGGGGCAAGTCTGGTTCAATCGGCGAAATCAAAACCTCCGTGATTACCCATATCATGGATATAATTATTATATGGAGTTCTACAATATCTTTAGATGTCATAGAACTCCATACTATATTTATATCCATGATATGGGTAATCACTGGGGTTTTGATTTCACCGGTCGAACCAGACTTGCCCCCCTGGAGTAACAGACAACGTTGAAACAGTGGCTAAGCTCAAGTGGTCTTTTGCGGTACACTTTGCTAGACTTCAAGAGGTGGACAAAAAAGGGTAGTGGAATGGAGACCTCGCGATGATAAAAGAAGTAGAGGGAGGCCCCCCACGAGATGGTCTGATAATATAAAAAGAATGTCTGGTGATTGGATGCAGAAGGCGCAAGACAGAAATATATGGATAGATATAGGGGAGGCCTACGTTCAACAGTGGACAGAAATGGATGTATAAGACATAAAATAAAACAGACCATCTTTGTTGCTTGTGCTTTAGCTGTCTCAGATGAAATAATCTATATCATTTTTGAATTATAAATTAGCTATAAACCACTTGTTTTTTGAGTCACTTCGCGACATGTTTCGGAAGCGCTGTCCTTCCATCGACCGGCGTGTCGAGACTAACATGTTGAATTTGTGTGTATCTGTCTGTGAAGCGAGGGGGGTGGCGGTTGAGGGTTGGTTGGGTTAGTGGGGGGAGGGGAGTATTGTAAAGTGTTTTTGTTTTTGATGGGAAATATATTAAGTATTGGAGAAGTGTTATGAAAGGTATGGTTATTTATAAGTTTGTTACCGGAATTTATGTGTTTATGTATTTCGACATGAAACACAGAATTAAGTACCACAAAATATCCGCCGAATCATTAAATGATATTAATCTATATCTTGTTTACCTATTATTGTTTCAAAAACTAAAGCTGTTTGTGCTGGTAATGTATTGCGGCCCTGGCATTAATATTTAGTAAATATTATGTCACAACAAATTACCATCCAGACGCGATAATATTATTTGAACTGGGGTTGAACGTCCCATAACATTATAATCGAGTTATTTTCTAATAAAATTTTCCGATGATACTTTTTTTTTTTTTTTTTTTTATTAATTTCCATAATACAATATAAAATAAAATATAAAATATTGTTCATGAAATATATAAATGGAATTTATTACCTCACTAGGCAAAGCCTGTTCTGAGGTAATACTAGGCAATAAGTAAGCATAAATTTCAGCTACGTGAATTCTTAACATCTAAGGCACAAAAAAATATAAAAAATACAAATAATAAAGTTATAATATATTACTTATTTATAATATACTGTGAGTATTAAAACGACAAGTTTAAACTATGACACGTTTATTTTTTATGAATTACTAACGATAATGTGTGATACTTAATGTATATTCATCGACCGAGCACGGTTTATTTTCGAATTATTAAATATTGTAAAGATTCTCAAACACATCATTTTTGAACTTGTATATATTTTCTGTTCATATACTTTGCGGATCATCCATAATCTAAAATGCACTCAAAGATCCATGGAAAGGCAAATGCTAGGTGTAAGTCTAAGATACAGATACAGAATAAAAAACGAGGAAATCAGATCCCAGACAAATGTTGTCGATATCATAGATCGAGTTGTAAAACTTAAATGGCAATGGGCGGGTCATATTGCCAGACTGGGAATAGATAGATACCCCACTCCATAAGGAATGTTTAAGAACTAGTAGTTCTTTTCGTCCCCAGAGCGGCTGCTTGTCGGACAAAACAAGAAAACTACTCTCAGGCATATTTCATACCACTACCACTAAGAGAACTGATAGATCCCTAACATGAACTGATAGATCCCTCGCAGCATGGTTTTCAAGAGAACAAAAGTACTGAAACCTTGTTGTGTCAGTTCTCGAGTTTTATTAATTCGGAAATGAACTGTAAAAAGCACATTTTCATTCTATTTGTAGACAATTCCAAAGCATTTGACACAATCAACCATGATAAACTGATACAAATATTGGATTGTATTGGAATACGAGGACATGTCTTGACACTTTTTCGAGATTATTCAAATAAAAGAAAAATGTGTGTAAAGGCGTGTAAACGCACAAGTGATTGCAAATATGTACCGTCAGGCGTCCCACAGGGCTCCATATTGGGACCTACATTGTACATAATTTTTGTCTCATGTATGAAAGTTTTGTTTAAAAATTGTAAATATTTTGTGTACGCGGACGATACTGCTCTTGTTGTTTCGCATCACAACGAGATGGAGGCTCGCAGACTATTGCAATATGATTATGACAGACTTGTACTGTGGTCACATGATTATGGTTTGTTGATTAATGCTAAGAAAACCAAATTGATGCACATCCGATCTCCAAGTATGGCAACGACGAATTTGTTACCAAGAATTGTCTCACATGATCACCAATGTATTCATAGAAATGTCGAGCTTCCCATCTCTTGTGATTGTCCGTGTATAGATGTTGTACAGTGGGGGCTCAAAAAATTAGAGCTACCCAACATTTTTACTATTTTTAGACTTTTTTGGTATAATTCTCTAATTTCATTTTACGGACCATTATATATCAATTGTATTTTAAAAATATGGGTATATAGAATTGAAAAATGTATATAAAAAAGGAATTTATTTATTAGAATTGAAAAAAAACATATGAAAACCAAATGCGTGTCAATATTTTGTATGTCCACCTTTTGCAGCAATCACTGCTTCTACTCTTCTAGGCATGCTGTTTATTAAATTTTCACACTGTTTTTTTAAATTATCATTATGATGCCAAATATTTATTAATCTCTCTATCAAATCCCTTTTATTTGTGACCAATATGGTCGAAATCCCTCGTTTTAGTAGTTCCCATAAATTTTCAATGGGATTTAGGTCTGGAGAGTTTCCTGGCCAGGGTAGGACATCTATTTTTTGTGCCTGTAAAAACAATGTGACTCTTTTTGCCTTATGGCATGGTGCAGAGTCATGTTGGAATATAAATTTTCCATTTGGAAACCATTCCATTGCCTGAGGAATCAGTTTATCTTTGAGGACATCAATGTATTGGTCCTGACGCATGGTATTTTTAACAATGTACAGTCTTCCAGTACCCTGACCACTGATGACAGACCAGACCATAATCTTTAATGGGTGCTTCACCCTTTGCACGAGACATTCTTCCTTAAATTTTTCACCCTCTCTTCGTCGTACAAAATTTGATTTATCCATCAAAATTTCAATACAGGACTCATCGGAGAAACAAACCTAGAAATAGAGAAAATATTCACATAGAGTTGGTAAAACATTCTAATTTACTGAAAAATGAGCCTTTGTCCTTTTAAATTGTAATGGTATGATGACTACATCATCAACTTACATTTTTCCAATCCTCAATAGTAAAATGGCGATGATCTTTGGCCCATTGGAGACGTTTTTCCCTCATTGCTTGCATAAGTCTCGGTTTTCTTGCTGGTCTACAAGCTTTGAATCCCTGTTCTGCCAGTCTTCTGCGAAGCGTACCAAGAGATATTGCAATTCCTTCTTAATTTATTATTTCTTTAAGCGTTTTTCTTGACTTTCTTCTATTTTCAAGAACAATATCCCTTATTTTTCTTTCAGTTCGTGGTGTTGTAATACGCTTTCGCCCACAATTTTTCCTCTTAACTGATTGTATGGGCTCATTATTGTCCATTTTTCTCTTAATTCTATCAACAGTTGCTCTGCAAACCTTAAGAGACTTGGTAATCTGTCTATTTGAATGGTTTCCACTCAATATGAAGCCTTGGATCTGACCAAGTTTGGATGAAGAGATGTCCTGCTGTCTGCCCATTTTTGAAAAACTTGAAAAAAATGAGGTTATCAAAAAGTGTAAAAAAAGTATATAAAAAAGCCTTGATAAATGAATAAATAATGGAATATGGTAAAAATAACTTACTTGCATATAAAAAAAGAAAGAAGTACGAATATTCTTGTAAAATAAAAATTATAAACCATAAAACTTCAGATTAAATTGCTATTGTTCAATATCACACGTGGTGTAAAACTGTGACATTTCTCATTGTAACGCAGCTAACTTCATAACAAACAGTAAAACAGTGTTGTTATTCTAAAAAAATATTCACAAGGAATGGCGTGATAAACTGAAACAACAATAAATAGCATATCTAAAGTTTTTAATACTGATTATGAACCTGAAACACAATTTTTGTGATAAATTATGGGTGGCTCTAATTTTTTGAGCCCCCACTGTAAATAGTTTTGTATATTTAGGTTTAACTATAGATTATAGGTTTAAGTGGGATCTACATGTAAATAAAATTTGTAAACGTTTGCGATCCATAGCTGGTAAGATATTTAGGATAAAATACTTTGTACCCATGACCACACTCAAACTAATATACAAGTCTTTGGCGGAATCTGTAATCAGATATGGTATAAGTAGTTGGGGTAATTGCACCAATACCAATTTGAAAAAAGTCATGCTCGCACAAAAATCAATTCTGAGATTACTTGTTAAAAAAAATGTTTGTACCGCGGCGCGTAATAATATCTCACTCTATTTTAAAAATTGAATGTTTTATCCGCTAAAGGCTTGTTTTGGGAAAGAACAATCCTTGACCAGTTTTTAAAGGACGAATATAAAGACAGACCGCAACACACGCATTACACTAGATTTAAATTTAACGACGGATATGTAGTTCCAAAATATAATAGTAAATACGGTAAGAGAACGTTAGAATATAATGTACCTAAATTGCTTAATATGATGCCGGCATCTAAAGAAATGCCAAAGCAAAAATAATGTAAAAAGGCTTGTCAAGGAATGGTTATTGAGGTGTGGATTTATATATAATTAAGATCACAAACGATTTTTTTTAAATTTTTTTTCTCAATTCATTTATTTTTATGATTTTAAGAAAGATAACTTTTGTAACATAGTGTGTGTTTGTTTGGGAGATCATCTTTGTGATATTAATATGTCTCTTTATACTGTACCTAATGTTGTTTGTTATTTTTAAAGTTTACATATATATATTGTCTTGAGAACACGCCGACAAGTCTAGAATTTAGACCTGGCGTGACTCATAATCATTGTTTTCTTTTTTGTTGTATCTTATGTTGTTTATTATTTTTCAAAAAAAAAAAAAAAACCAACCACAAACGTGAAGGCCCGCCAATCATGGCGAGGGTTTCCTGCCAAACAATGCTACGGTAACATGTAACTCGAGAGGGAACCTTCACCACGCCTGTAGTATTTTCAGTTCTTCGATTTCCACACCAAGCGCAGCGTCGGCTATACCTGTCTCATCAACATGGCGGACTACCGCCGAGCGGGTCGTTCCCACCAGTCATGCCGGGGGCTCCTCCACCCCTTAGTACTCGTGTTGACGATTTACAGGAACCACACCACGTAGACAGTACTTTCACTTTTTCTATTTCCACGCCCAGTGACTGATGCAGGCTGGATCCTCGCCGCGTGTGACGATTCACCGCCGAGCGAGACATTAAGGCGTGCCTTGCTCTTCCATAGGTAAGAATTTAAGGGGGCACCGATCTTTTCTCAGAATCCTAGGGTAACGATGCGGCCACCCCCAACTTTACTGGCTAGGCCCCTATGGCCACAACCTAGCCCAAAGATAGATGGACACGCAGAACTCTGAAATAGAGACCGTGGGATATGAAAGGGAAATAGGCCGGCCTCAATACGGGCAATATCAAAGGTCGACCGATGATATTGCCCGTCGCTGGAAAGAGATGGTTCCAAAAAGCCTAAAAAATGACGAATGGAAGTACTTTAAAGAGTCCTACCTCCAGCAGTGGATAAATGGCTGAAGGAAGGAAGGAAGAACAACATATATTATATTTTAACGTAACAATCTCCTCTTCATTGTACCATTTGAATGCATTTATATGAAATCTAATTTGTCATTTTCTATTCTTCATTTTCTTTCTGAAAATTGCAACTACTAAATTTTCTGAACTCTGAAGTTTTGTGTGTCTTATATGAATTGTAGTTTTATTTTGTTCTCTCTTCTGTAAATTGCAAATTGTTTTTTTTCTGAACTCTGTAGTTTTGTGTACCTTTATATGAATTGAAGTATTTTTTTTCTCTTGTACCTAAATCGCGAATTGTGAATTTTCTGACCCCTGAAGTTTTTTTCTGTCTGTATACAACCACAAAAAGATTAATAGCAATTTTTTTATCAAAATGACCCTAAGATAAAAAAAATATTTCATAAATAGGATTGGGAAAGGCCTAGGAGAGGAAAGCGGTATCAGTTGTTTAAGAATAAATATTCTTTTAGTTATTTTCTTGATAAATGGTTTGTCAAAATATTTCGTGGAGTGATATTTTAAGAACCGCTATGTTGTATCATCGGTATTTGATATTAAAGCGTCTAAAAATATTTTATTTGAAAAATAATTAGGTACGATTTCAAGTTCATCAGTGATGTCGGTGACCTCCTGATATGTGTGCCTATATTCACGCCGTTGGCTTCTGCACCGTTCATCTGCTTCATATATTTTGTTGGTATGGAGCCAGAAGCGATTTGCATCCAACGTTAATGAAAATTATCGTCACACATAATTTATTGCATAATATAAACAAATAACAATTACATAGTTATTAAAATTCCATTGTTCCTGTGAAAGTGATTCAAATTCATAGTTAAAATTCCAATTCACGAAAAGTTTGATATTAAAATTATTTGTAGTTCATCTGATTAGAGATTTTTCATATTTATAATATTAATTTATAAAGCACTGCTTAGTTATACACGATCACTCCAAAGGCGCTATAGATTATTTGTTAGCTCTACTAAACAAGGCAGTCATAAGTAGTCTACCGAAAGTGTCAATGCTTTAGGGGGCAAGTCTGGTCAACCGGCGAAATCAAACCATCAATGTGTACCCTTATCATGGATATAATTATCTTATGGAGTTCTATAATATCTTAAGATGAGCCCATGAGCTCCACGTATGTCAGGGGGCAATTTATTCCACTTCAAAGTCTCGTTCACACTGAAACTGCGATTATAGCGGCTGAAACTGCGGTATGGTTATGGTGCTCTGTGATGGTACTCTGTGATTTAGATGATCTTAATATAAGCTGTCTTTTTAATGGAACATTCTTTTGACACATTTTTTGGAAGTAGTGTGGAGCCAACTCATTCGGAAGAATCATTAGATCGGACATTTTTTTTGCTGTCTCTCCATATTATGTTGTTCTTGTGTTATTTCAGAATTCTGCTGGATATCATAATATGTAAAGTCCATAAACTTCTGATTAGTTTTCCATAGATATCCGTTAATTTCTTCTCTATGACTTCTGTCCAAATTTTCAAAATGCTCTCACGGTCTGGAAAATCGAGGTATTTTTATACTGTTTGAAATTTTGATAAGTACAACAAAAATGTATTGAAGGATTGTCAAAATTTAAAGAAAAAAAATCTACGGTTTGCCTTATCAATGTGAAATAAATTTCATATTTGTATGAAAAATGTATATAACAGAAGTAAAATTGCTTCTGTAAGGGAAAATTGATATTGTATGTGTGTCTATAGACAAGTGTATTTTTTACTCTTCACTTCTATCTTCCTCAAGGGGTAGGCAGTGAGAACCGAACACCGCATTCTTCTATCTTGACACATACATCGCCTCATCAACATTGATACACTGTCTCATACACTGGCTCATCTTGCTAGTAATGCAATTTTATTTAAAATTTCTCAACAGTTATCATGTAGAAAATACATGCTATGAGTTTTGCGACAATGTTTTTGTGTGTATGGTGTATTGTGAAAACTTTTTTCCTCTGGGAATCTCATATTTGTTTAAGAATCTAACAGAAATATACTTCATTAAAATGCATTTAGAGATTGTCAACCTTTCAAGAAAAAAAATGAACGCTTACTATTGGTGTGGAGAATTTAGTGTTGGCCACAACCCACTCGTTTAAATTTATATTTCTATGCATGTCTGCATATTTAATCTCCTGATAGTGTCTGGATTAACGATGTCAAATCGTAATCGGCACTCCCAGCCTTGTGATACGAATCTGATAACCCCCTCGAAAGACTCTCGACCCAAATTTGTTTACGTCCTTCTTATCGCATTAATCTCTATGACGATCTCGATTGTAATATCCGTCTTGAGGAAATTGAAAGTCAAAAGTCAGCACCACTTTACTTGTAATAATAATAATATATATAACAAATAGGAAAGGCGGCGTGAAAAGCAGTGGTTCACCTTGCCCTTTCTGATATTGCGCTATAAGGATGATAATGCCAAACAAGAATCATGATATTTAACATCGTGAGCAATGGTATTCGCCTAACAATGTTGTGCGGAATTTCGTCTTGTTATGCATTGTAACCTGTGATTATAACGCTGTGTCGTGATTGTTAGCTTCGCATCGTTGACGAAATATACCTAATAATTGTTTGATAGATGTTGTGTATCATTGTAAGAAGTAAGTCTTATAATCATATTTAGGCAAGCGTTGATTATTTCATTTACATTTTATACACGACTCATATATTTTATTCTTTTTTTATGGATTACACTCAGTTACTCAACGAATGGTATGGTTCCATTTACCGTGATTTTGGACCGATCGAAGATCTTTAAGAGGACTTATTAAGGTCACTCGCATTTCATGGTCAGCGGCCTCTAGATCTTCTATTCGATATGCTTTTCATTGCGACGAGCTTTTCTC
This sequence comes from Molanna angustata, assembly GCA_963576475.1. NCBI lineage: Eukaryota > Metazoa > Arthropoda > Insecta > Trichoptera > Molannidae > Molanna > Molanna angustata. The sequence goes on along the minus strand of OY754977.1, from coordinate 10,937,747 downwards.
TCTTCATTTTATTTATATCTGATTCATTTAAGCTTTGCTATTGACATTCCCTCTTTTAAGATCCGTTGTTACTAATTAGTTTTTTGTTGCATAAGTATTATTTTTGTCATGGGCCCTTATTTTAGGTGTCTGGTGTCCTTTACAGTTTAAATTGCGTATAAACAATGTATTCAAATATTGTTTAAGGATACAATAACGAAATATTCTATTGCAAGTTGTTTTCACTACATTTTATAATGTTATTGAAAATATGTACCTACAATACTCTCACTATTTTTGTTTGGGTATATTTTCATGTTTGTCGCATCTGATTCATATTCATCTGGGTTTGATTTTTATTCCTTTTGCACCGCGTATTCAGTATCCATTTCTCGTTTCTGTACTTTGAGAGTGGAGCGTTGAAAGTAATTATCATAATGGTTTTGTTGGGATGTAAGTCATTCATGGTTTCATTATCATCTCGATGCAGTTCTTACAACATAAACGAATGCATCTGCACATCCGGCTCGGCTGGACTATTGGCTGAGAGGAAAATTAAATCTCTTACAGGAATGTTGAAAACGAAATTGAATAGAGAACTGCAGAGTAATTATGACTCATATTACTTGATACATCTCTTTGAGATAAGTAGACTACGAGTACATACAGTTCAATGGTTTTTGATGACATTTTTCGTGATACAAAAAAGTATGTTTTTAAGTCCTTTGCCAACTGAGAAAATATTTAATTTATATAATTGTTATTGGTACACACAATTGTGATATAAATTTTCTACATACATACCATCACGCCATGTCCCTCACGGGGTAAGCAGAGAGAACCGAACGCCACTTATTTCTATCTTGACACACATTCCTCGCCTCGTCGACAATCATACATCGTCTTATACATGTTCGTCTGTCGTTCACGCTTCTAACATTTCTGTTTTCAAAATAACGTTCACTCGGACGTGCCATCCCTACCTTGTGGGCGTCCCCGACCTCTCATTTCATTCCTGTCCGCTATGTATATTTTTTTCGTCAGAAATTCTTTGAAAAGTTCACCATTGGTAGGTACACTATGCAACGTAAGCCACAATCAAAAACATAACCTTTAAATGAGCCTCATCGATGAGCATCATATGAAATAAATGAGCATCATATGAAATTTTTTGTACTGTTTTTTTTTAGTACTTACTACTTGATATCTTATTTTTTTTTTTATTTTCTAGTCATTTTTTTTTCTCTTTTGAACTTGTTACTTATATACATTTGTGAACTTGTTACTTATATACACCTGTGATGAGTATGTAATTGGTCTCATTTTTGTACATCTTTTCTTTTATATAATTTTCAATATGACTGTATACTTATCCAAATAAATAAATAAAATCTCTTTTATTCTTATATTTATTTTTTATCTGTCTGTTTGTACAAGGTTTCCATGTTATTAAAAATACCTGTATAGACATAATTTATCTGTCTGTTTGTACAAGGTTTCCATGTTATTAAAAATACCTGTATAGACATAATTTATCTGTCTGTTTGTACAAGGTTTCCATGTTATTAAAAATACCTGTATAGACATAATTTATCTGTCTGTTTGTACAAGGTTTCCATGTTATTAAAAATACCTGTATAGACATAATTTATCTGTCTGTTTGTACAAGGTTTCCATGTTATTAAAAATACCTGTATAGACATAATTTATCTGTCTGTTTGTACAAGGTTTCCATGTTATTAAAAATACCTGTATAGACATAATTTCGCAATGTCAGCTATACTGAAATTATTTAGGATAATCATTTACAATTGTAAAATATATCGAATTTTAGAGCATAAGAAAACGAGTGGGTTGTGGCCAACGCTAAACTCCTCAACTAACAAGTCATTCTATAAAATATTCAAATTTTGTATGGAAAATATTCAGCATTTTCATGAAATGAGTTTGTTAAATTATATTTTATTTAAATATTTTATTATGAATACTTGATAACTCTTCAATGTCATTTTATGGAAGTAATGTGCCTTTTTACCAATTTGAAAATAAAAATTTCAAATTTTAATTTCCTGAGCTTGGGGTCACTTTGAAATATTTGACACTTAAAAAAATTGAGAAGCATTATTCATATATCGTTCAAAATCTAATGGGGTCTAAGTGAGTATTAGATATACAAATTTGCAAAATTTGAATAGAATCGAATGAGTACTTTAGTCTATAATCGATAATATACATAGCACACATAGCACACTGCACATAGCACACACACACAGATACATTGTGATGAAACTTTCAGAATACAATCTCAGCATGATACTAGTTGATTATCTGTAATAAAAAAAATACCCTTAAAAATACCTCTATATCCCCTTGGGTTAGTGAGGAGTAAAAACAATAAGCTATGTTTTACCGGTTGATAAGGGCCTAGTCAGCCAAAACGGCTGTCCTGATACAAGGAAATTTACATTTAGAACCAAAATTAATTTTGTTTGATTTAAAAATATCTAGTTCTCAATAACAATTAATGGAAAATAACGGCTCTTTAATCAGCTTTTCAATTTAGATACAAAAATAAGAATCGAATCAATAACAATAACAACAGTCAACAAAACACTCACACACACACACACATGCATACGCAGACATACACACATAAGGGATGAAAGGAAACATAACCTAAAAACGAATAGTAGATATGTAGTTTTGGTTTGGAGGTTAAGATGTAGGAAGATTAAAAGCGTATCACCTTCAGTATAAATTTTATTTCACGGAGTGCATTAAAATATTTCTCATTAGCTCTGTCTCATTCTAAATGTCTGTCTTACTTTTACCATTTAATATTACCCCCTATTCAGTAACTGTTGTAACGAAAATAGTAACATACTAAAATTGTAGATTTTAGATTTACGGCCTTATTTCAGGGTTATAAAATATCAACTTGGACTAAATGAAAATGATAAAAATTTCATAATTTTCATATTTATTCAAAATACGTCTAAATCAGTAACTTTTTCAGAACGTTCCGGCCAATATACATAGGTACGATCCTATTCCATTTAGTCCAAGTTGATTTTTTATAACGCTGAAATTAGACCGTAAATCTAAAATCTACAATTTTAGTATGTTGATATTTTAGTTACAATAGTAACTGAATAAGGGGTTTCATATATTAAATTAATTATGCAGTGGTGGGTTTCGTTTTGGTTTTATTTATATTTGCCACTTTCTATTTTATTTCATTTGCATCGCATTGAAACTGCTGTAATTCCATCATGTGTATGTGTAGTTGTATTGGAAATCAATTTATTTTTATGTGGCACTTCTTCCGAGTATCGTATACAATTTTCCACCAACACCGCTCTCTTTTGAATTCGCTCAATTTGCCCAAGAAACGGGACTCACTTTTGTGACTTTTTGCTAAATTGACTCCGGCGTAATGAATTTCAAAATTATTGTTTGACACGGCTCGAATTCCCTCTTGGTCCCCTGCGATAGCTTGGGATGTATTCTGTCAAAGCTTTCTTCGTTTTGTGATGTACTCGCCGACTCTCCCGTTCGTCTTTTTGGAGAGTACATGAAGGCAGAGTCGATGATTTTCAATTAATTTACTATATGGCCTGCCTAAGATGAAATTAATCATATTGACATTCAATTTAGGTCGGGGAAATTTTTGGTCTCTCGTACCCTCCTTCTGTTTGCTTTATTGAAGTTGAAATTTAGTCGTTAAAAAAATTAAGTACATACTTATATATAATAAATATTTATGGTTTTATTGCGTACTTAAATATTATTGTCAAAACCATGAGTTTTTTTTAATTGAATCAATTACAATGTACATATAAATTACAATAAACAAGGTGTACAGGTTCCGTAGTATATTTCATAATAAGCCTCTTTAATTGATACAAAATCTCGTGTTAAAAAAGGGGAGTATCTATTTTGTAATGCTACATTTACCAAACATTGCATATTTCCATACATACCATCACGCCATATCCCTTAGGGGATAAGCAGAGAGAACCGAGCGCCATACTCCTCTATTTTTGCACACATTCCTAGCTTCCTTTACATCCATGCATCGTCTCATACATGCTCGTCGATTATTCAAGCTTCTTATATTTCCTTCTTTCAAAATATCATTCACATGGTCATTCCATCCCTTTCTGGGGCGGTCCCTGCTATTCACTCCATCTCTTAAACCCATGTATATTTTTGGCATCATTCATTCTTTTTTGGCGTCTTTCATAATTCATTCTTTCAATATGTCCAAACCACCTCAAGGCATTCACTTTCATTTAAGTAAATATTGCACATCTACTAAATAATACATAAAACATTTTATCACTAAGGTTAACATTTATTCGAAGACAAATCAATAATTTGCATGTAAGGATTGTTTAAAAAGTTTACAAAAACAAGAATGAAATATGCTAAAAAATAAATCAGTACAAATTTTTGATTATATTTTTAAATATATTGTAATTTTTAGCGAGTCTTAAGACTCAAAAGCGAGTTCATAAACCACTTAGTACCTTTATTCTTATAGAAATGTTGTGAGGTAGTTGTATGTAAAAGAGGAATGGTAATACATCCTTGTAAATTTATTCTACTGCTTATAAAAAAGACAATTTGTTTGAATTTGTAAGAATATCTTTATGAATTTTTTATAGATATTTTCCACAGTTGAAAATTTTGCAGTGTCTTTGTAAACAAATCATTCCCCCGTGATTTTGTGATAGCTCAAAGCATGTCCTGGGTTCGATCCACAGCATAGAACAAATCAACTGTCATCTCAGAGCTGCAGACACTAGTTTGTTATTGAAATTGCAATTTCGGCAAATAACTTGCTACTTGCGCAGGGTATAGCTAATTGTTACTAAAATATACATTTATCGACGTTTTCGGTACATGTTGACGTTAAAAACGGCGTTTATGTAATACGATAGTAAAATGAAACCAATGGGTTGTGCCCAACGCTAAACTCCTCAAACAAGTCACTCCACAAAGTATTCAAATTTTACTATGGAAAATATTCAGCATTATTTTTGATTTAAATATTTTATTATGAAAAAATGATAATTCTTCAATGCCATTTTATGAAAGTGATGTGCCTTTTTAGCAATTTATAATATTTAATAATATTTGTCTGTTAAAAAATTATTAAATTATATTAAGTACTATTCAGATATCCTTCGAAATCTAATGGGGTCTAAGCGAGTATTTGATATACAAAATTGCAAAATTTGAATAGAATCGAATGAGTACTTTAGTCTATAATCGATAAAGTAAAATAAGCACGCCGTACATAGCACATAGCACATAGCACATAGCACACAGCACATGACACATAGTACAGAGCACACACAATGCAGAATACAATCTCAGCATGATAGGTACTAGTTGATAATCTGTAAAAAAAAACTTAAAAATTACCCCGTATTCAGTAACTATTGTAACTAAAATAGGAACATTCTAATAAAATTGTAGATTTAAGATTTACGGTCTTATTTCAGCGTTATAAAATATCAACTTGGACTGAATGGAATAGGAACGTACCAATATTGGCCGGAACGTTCTGAAAAAGTTACTAAATTAGATGTATTTTGAATAATTATGAAAATAATAAAAATTTCATAATTATTCATAATACGTCTGATTCAGTAACTTTTTAAGAACGTTCCGGCCAATATAGGTACGTTCCTATTCCATTTAGTCCAAGTTGATATTTTATAACGCTGTAATAAGACCGTAAATCTAAAATCTACAATTTTAGAACGTTTCTAATTTAGTTCCAATAATTACTGAATACGGGGTATTGTGAATTCATAACTCCCCACTATGTCCCCTTAAAGTGGTGAGGAGTTAAAAAATAATCAAGTGCATAGAGTAGAAAAGTAAACAAGTCGTAATTGTTATCTTTCATTTGGAAAAAAATCTCGTCTCTACCATCGTCTTCTCCGCTCACTCCTACTGAGAATGACAAGGACGGCGGTGGAGTTCATCGAGGCAAGTGATCGCTGTGAACGTGACCGTCCCGAGTTTCATCCCGAGGGTTCTGATTGCTGGTTCTTCCGTCTCACGTCCTTGCCGTGCCTGGTTCACGTGTCGGAGAGGGACAGCGGTCGCATACCGTTCGGGCTATTTAATTTACCCATTATCCTTGAAGACGTGCACGGATGGAGGGTTACGGAAAGGGAACGGAAGAAAAAAAAAACAAGAACAACATGGTTTATTATTATTTGGGTGCGTGTTCAGTCTTGGTACTATGTAGAGAGACGGTGGAATTGTTGGAATTTATTGGCCTAAAACTAAAATGCCAAATAATATAAAACGATTATATACCACAGAATATACAGAGCAGACATTAGCTACAAAATGACATTTTACATAATAATAATAATTAATGTATAGTTAAAAAAAAGAATAGAACGATGTTATTAATAGATTGAAAGTGAACACATTGAGATGGTTTGGCCACATGGGGAGAATGAATGAAGAACGCCTGACGAAAAAAATATACATTGCTGTGAGGATAAATAATAATACGTCTTTACCGGAAATTGTAAAGTTTGGAGTGCCTCAGGGATCGGTGCTCGGACCAATTTTATTTATTTTATACATAAAACAACTTGATAATATAATTCAAAATCAAGGATTTGACTCTTTCGCTTACGCTGACGACCGCTTGTTATTCAAATTTTGTAGTCCCATGAACAAAAACCGTCTGGAAGTGGATACTGCTGAGTGCATCGAAAAAGTCGCTACGTGGATGTCTCATAACAAGCTAAAATTAAACCCAACAAAAACAGAGTTTATGTGGGTAGCTTCACCACGGCGACAGCACCTCATTGAAAGTACTCCTATTAACATCAACGGAGAAAAACTCTTGCCGTCTGCAAGTGTCAAGTTTTTGGGTGTACACTTAGACAATAAGTTGTCTCTTGACCTGCAAATCTCTAAAACAGTCAGTTCATGCTTTTTCCAACTAAGACAACTGAAAAACATTCGTCGAAGCCTGCCCAAAAATGAGACAAAAACACTTATAAATGCTTTCGTTGTGTCTCGGCTAGATTACTGTAATGGCATCTATGATGGATTGCCAAAGTATCAGCTCGATAGATTACAGATGGTGTTTAATGCAGCGGCAAGGCTCATTTATGGAGCGGAAAAACGATGTCACATAACTCCACTACTTAACGAATTGCATTGGTTGAAGTGTCCAGAGCGAGTTGACTACAAAATCTGCTAAACGGTGTTTAATGCTTTAAATAACCTAGCACCACAATACATACAAGAGCTGTGTCAGGGAAAAGATCTCTCTGGGAGGCATCTCACACTTAGGTCTTCTGGATCACAGAGTACCAACTCCCTAAAGGAGTTGGACAGAGCCAATAAAGCGGCTTACTATGATCGATGCTTTGGTGTGAGTGGTCCTATAAAGTGGAATAAATTGCCTCTAGATGTCCGCAGTGCAAATAGTAAGAGCACTTTCTCTAAAGGACTGAAAACAGTTTTGTTTCGTAGAGCAATATAATATCTATCTAAATAACAGCGCCCTTGGAATGATCTTGAATCATTTAACGGCGCTATACAAATTATTATTATTATTATTATTTATTGCGGACAGGAATGGAATTAGAGGTCGGGGCCGCCCAATGAAGGGATGGCACATCCATGTGAACGGTATTTTGAAAGACGGAAATGTTAGAAGCGTGAACAACAGACGAACATGTATAAGACCATGTATGAAAATTGACGAGGCGATGAATGTATGTCAAGATAGAAGTAAGTGGCGCTCGGTTCTCTCTGCCAGGCGTGAGGGACATGGCGTGATGGTATGTATGTATAATTTATATAGCGCCACTTTTGTGATTTCACCTCAAGGGGGGCTTAACAATAATACTTGGAAGAAAAATAGTAAAAATAAAAAATCTAACAAGATAGAAATCACTATATGAGTTTAAAAAAAAACTTAGATTTTAGAAGTTACACTTCAGCAATGAGTTTCACCACCGATTCTTTGTGTTGCCTTATTAGGTGAAACGAGACTGTTGTGAGTTTAGACGTATGTGTAGCGGTTTTTTTTATAAGGTTGTGCGCATCTGTCGCTGGTTAACCTACTTGCACGCACTGTTTTTTTTAACTCGCCAATACCGCGATTTCATAGGTTTGGTAATGAACTGTGTGTTATGCAGATTTTCGGAGATAGCTTGCCGGTCTTCAAAAAAAGAAATATCTAGAAAATATATAGCTGTCAAGTTATATAGCTGCAGTCGATCTATTGTCACATTCGTTTTTTTTCTCTTCTTATTATTATTTTTTTTACTGTCATTATTGCATTGAAGCTTTGATTGATGTATTTATTTCTTTGTGTAAACAATTTTACTTTAATTATTCTTTTATCCATGTTAGTTGTGCTCATTTTAAAGTTTTTTTAAGATGATTTAAATTTTATTATAATATTTGCACCATTATTGTTAATTTATTTTTTTACTGTTTGTAAGGTGTCTAATTCTTTTTTTTTCTATTTTTATCTGAATCTATATTTTTATGTTTCTATATTTTTATTTTTGCTTGTAATTAATTATTAGTAAATGGCTTATGCCGTATATTGTGTAAATCAATAAATTAATATCAGACACATTTATATAGCAGTAAAAGTATTTGTTTTTCGAAATTTAAATCCCATTTTGACCAACATGACATGTAACTATCTTTTGGTATAAGTGTTGAGTACTGTTTAAATTTTCATTCCGAACCTTTCCGAAAATATTCAAATGCGTTATATTGATTGCCACAAAATGTTGGGGACACAGCTACACGTGTACAAAGACAATTTTGCTTATGTCATGTCTATATAGATTATTATTATTGGTCTATGGTAGATACTCTTGAAATTACGATAGTTTATTGATAAATAGAAAAATTAATAAAACAACATATACCTACATAACTTGCCCCTGTTATTGGGGTTGGCAGAGAGAACCGACCGCCATTCATTTCTATCTGTATAAATTCATCGCCTCATCTTTTTATAAAGTTTCCTTTAAGCACTTGAGACCAACACTTTTTAAAGCCCTTATTTTATATAAGGTAAGGTACTTTTTAAAGTACTCTTATTTTATATTAGGTAGTTATGTACCACAGAGACCACAGAGGAGATGGACTGACGACATTATCGAACTGGTGGGACATGGGTGGAAGCGGAGCGCCCAGGATAGAGAGAAGTGGAAAACTCAGGAAGAGGCTTTTATCCAGCACTGGAGTGAAAGGGGCTGAAGAAGAAGAAGAAGAGTTATATACCAGAAGATAAATACCTACATATTTTATTACTGCTACGTTATAGTCTATTTTGTTTTTATATTTTATATATCATATAGACAAGCGCCCGAGCGCCCGAGAAAGAGTTAGCATGATCATATAAATGAGATTTTGAAAGATGGTAATATACGAAGTCAGAATAATAGGTTAGCATGTATGACACGATGCATGGATGTTAATGAGGCAAAACACGTATGTCAAGATAGAGGTGTCTGGCGTTCGGTCCTCTCTGCCTACCCCAAGTAGGGATACGGCGTGATGGTATGTATGTATGTAAATTTTATATATTTATTTTATACATGCATATAATTTTTTAGCCTGCATCGATAATATTTATCTAAAAAAAAGTCAAAAAGTCAGTTTGGTGGGGCACTACTAATCAGTTCTAAATTATTGCAACTATGATGTCAATATAAAGTCAATCGAACTTTTGAATTGTTGAGAAATTCACTGTCGACTGTCGAATTATAACTATAGGTGAACGAATTCGGGCGTGGCAGGATTCGAACTCCCGACCACTGGATTACTAACCCAGCGCGCTAACCGCTCTGCCACCACCCATCTAAGATGCAAAATATGAATTGACGATGGAAAGTAAAATAATACATTAAAAAACCATTAATTTAAGATAAAAAGATTTTTGTGTAATTTTGTATAGTTGTCGGCCTTCGTGGCTCAGATTGTTGGATATCTGACTGCTGATCCAAGGGTCCCGGGTTCGATTCCCGGCGGAGGCACAGTTTTTAATAGTGTTTTCAGTATGGATCCTTCTAACGGTTAATATCGTTAGTCTCCAGAATGTGGCAACTTGTTATTGGGTGCGTGTTAAATAATTATTTGACATAGTACCTACTTACCTGTTAGTTGCCCGAGAAGCTACACACAATAAAAATAAAATACCGCCCTTGATGTGATTTCACAAAAACGGCGCTTTAAATACAATCCATTTCTATCATTAGGAAGCATGTTTCAGCGTGATGGAAGATTGGAAAAAGATATTGAAAGGAGAGTAACGGCAGGTAATAGAGTGAATGGTGCATTAAGACCGGTATTGGCTGACCCAATTATTTCGAGGCAAGCAAAGCTCGCGGTACACAATGGCATCGTCGCACCGACTCTAATGTATATGCTAGTGAGACATGGACATAACAGAAGACGCATGAAAGTAGAATTAACGCGGTTGAAATGAGGTCACTAAGACGAATGTGTGCTAAAACGATGTATGATAGAATAAGAAATGAGGATAAGTATTAGACGAGAATGTATGATTGAAAGAAATATCGTAAGTAAGATGAAAATAAATGCCCTAAGGTGGTTCGGCCACATAGAAAGAATGAGTGATGACCGTCTGACAAAAAAAGTATACAAGGCTGATAAAAGAGGAACGAAAAGTAGAGGTCGGTCAGAAAAAGTTGGCACGATCACATAAATGGGATTTTGAAAGATGGTGATGTTAGAAGTAAGAATAATAGAAGAGTGTGTATGAGACGATGTATGGACCTGAATGAAGCGAGGAATGCGTGTCAAGAGAGAGGAGTCTGGCGTTCGGTTCTCTCTGCCTACCCCAAATAGGGAAATGGCGTGATGGTATGGTATGGTATGGTATTTTTTTTTTTATTAAAAAATGAATATGTCCTTGTTAAACAAGTACATATACATCTTCCTACGTTCCCTAAAATAAGCAAATAAATGCTTGTGCTATAGGTGAACGAAATCAGTCGAGGCAGGATTCGAACTCGCGACCACTGGATTACTAACCCAGCGCGCTGACCGCTCTGCCATCGACCCATCTATATAGCATTTCTATCATTATTTTAAACTGATTATATTTATTTATTGATTCACGGCTCAAAGCCCTTTACAAAATTAAATATTACATGACACAGCATAAACAAAAGAAAACAATTTATAAACATCTAGACATTACAACGGTAGCAGAGGATATATAAAGAAAAATAAAAACATATAAGAGAGGTAAATTAAACAACAAAGTACATATGTACATTAAAAACCAAAGAATAAATAAGTAAAAAAAAACTCAAATAAAAAATACTACATAGCATGAACATAAGAATATTACTGACTGAATGAATAAAAATGAATGGTGTGAACTACCTACATACTTAGCCACACTGAATCAGAGAATGCTGCCAGATGTGACTATATATTACATTATTGAATTAAATAAAATAAAAATCAAATGTACAAAAAATATATAAAATATATAAAAATGTAAAAAAAAATATATAAAAATGTAAAAATTTATAAATATGTAAAAATATATAAAAATGAAAACAACTGACTACACAATCATTTGGGGGTATGTTTTTGAAAATCTTTAATAAAGTAAATTTATATTCATTAAAAGAATTGAAGAAAGGGTCAGTCAGATAGGTAACCAAAGTCATTGCCCAATCAATGGATTCTATTCAATGGAGTGTTGTATAAACTAGTTGCATGTAACACATGAGATCCAACTGTCGATAGCGATAGTACGTATAGTTGAAGAATAAGTACCAAACTATAAACCCATAAATACAAATTATTTAATATTTTAAGATATTTGATTTTCTATACAACCATGTACCTAGGTATATATGTCAAGATAGGATAGTATGGAGGTCAGTACTTTGATCCTACCCAGAATGTGAAAACTGCATGATGGTATGTATGTATGTTTGGAGATTAGTATCAAACAATTTAGTCTTCATAGATATTGTGTATAAGCTACTACCATACAAATTTTATGAAGCAATGTCGTCACTAAATTCAATTTTTATAAAAATTGTTATAAAAAATTTGAGATGTGCTAATACAATGTTAATATTTTTTATATGAAATTAAATTATCTAGTTGGGGTGTTTCGGCTTTTTGTCGATATTTAAAAAAAAATGGAAATATAGGCAGTTAAACTCATAAATTTATCATAAAAAAAATATTTTTCTTAATAAAAAATGTTTGAGAAACCCTGGAATTTAAAAAAAAAAACTCATTTGAGATTTTGTACTTGTCTATCTTTATACCAATTTTCAGCGTTCTAGCTTTTATGGTTTCTGAGATATATGGAAAAATTAACCGAAATTTTAAAAATTGATAACCCCTGACTGAAACAAAAATTCACAATTCCGAGTATAAAAGTTTTGTAGGCCTATAAATGTTTATATATTCTGAAAATTTGAGATCTGTAAATTGAGCGGATCAAAAGTTATAAGGGGGGGACAGACAGACACACAGACACACAGACGCACAGACAAACACACAGACACACGAAATGTTCTACTCCGAATTCTGAGTAAATCCGTGTATGGAACATATATGCTGCGAAGCCTCTAAGTTGGTGTTTTTTGACTTCAAAGTTGGAAAAGCCGTGAAAAAAGTAGACCTCTCCATACAATTCTCGCGTATTCTGGCTTGATACATTGTCGATATGTTAAGAGAACAAAGTTCTCCTGAACAAATCGACAGTTGGAATATAACTGGACAAATATTATACACGTCCCATATTTGTCCCGTTTTTCTACAGCCTCGACAAAATACGGTAATGGTCCACAGCTGGGTGAGCATTTTGAGCAGGATGCATGCCTATTAAAGCTTTATGAAGATGTTTTTATAATTCCCGCTAAAAATAAAAACCTAGGAATATCAGTGCAGATCAATTGAAATGTTAGGTTAGGCAACATGACATAAATAAATATAGAGCGCAGTACGCATGCTTAGTCTGCGCCATAGACAGTTTGAGTTCAAATTATTATGTACGTTGCACTAATTTTGTAGAATTTAGTTTTAGGAACAAAGTCAGTTACAGAATCCGAAGTTCAAATGACCGTAATTCTAAAATTTTAGAACGTTCCTATTTTGACCATATTAGAATTATATTATAAACTAGCTATAAACCACTTATTTTTGTGAGTCACTTCGCGACATGTTTCGGAAACGCTGTCCTGCCATCAACCGGCGGCGTGTCGAGACTATTTTAGTTCAAAAAGTTAATTGGAATTGGTTATTGGAAGTGATGGTAGCCCTACATATCCTATTCGTATGTACATAATATGTACCTATAGTTTGTACCGAACTAGCTACGAGCTGGTTTGGGTCAAAATACTTTGAAAATGCGGGTATAATATATGTACTGTGTCGGGTTGCGAACAATTACGGTATACTGTGTTCAGCACTACTTAACCATCACGGAATATTCTATTCGGGTCACATGGACGAACTACGCGACTATTGGATTCGAACGGTACCTATTTACAATTGGTACCTCGCTATTCGGTCTGGAATATTCCCAGAGTCGTTTGCTGGGAGCGTATAGGGATATCCAGGTATACCTTTTACGACAATCCCATCTTGTATTGGAAAGGTACGCCCTGCTCCGTGGAGTTTGCCCAACTAAATTTAACCTCTCCCAAGACTTCTGTAAATTGTTCACGATATTCGGTTTGCTTCGTGTTAAGGTTCTCCGGTATCGTATGTGACTGTTAAGTGTCTTTAACGTTTCAAGAATTAAACTTTTGGTTGAATGTCACCAATCGTTTCTTTAATAAAATATATTTTTGATATTTTTGATTATTTTTATCGGAATTCTAGTTTAAGAATTTATTCCATTTTCTTTGTAAGTACCTATATCGTCTATGCAATTTTATCAATATAACATTATTATAAAACTTACCTAATGTATACTTGAAAGGAATAAGATTACATTAATAAATGTTATCAAATCAATCCTTGGTTGGGGTTGTAGAAGAGATGATGAATACTCTGTATTCTTTAGTGTACATATATTAACAATATAATATATAAATGCTATGTGATATGATAATATTATACAATATGGTGACTAGTCTCAGTCACTCATGCTTTCTCGCTTGCACTCACACTTTCACATATCTCACTTTTAACAAATATTTTTATTTACTGCCAATTCAATTGTGAGTTTTATACTATTTGTTTTGTAAAGGTGATGGTTTCAAAACCATAATAAATGTCGGACGTTCGTCGAAATAACTATCGTAAAACAACTTGAACCAGACTTGCGGGTGCGCATAGAGCAAATTTGTGTCTTTTTGCTTGGTTGGTATACGTGCAAATCGCCCCCCTTCTCGGTGAAATGGCTCAAGATATTTGGCGATAACTATACTAGGAGAATGCACTTGTGAAATAATATGATAATATGATAATGGCAATAATATGATAATGGCGATAACTATACTAGGAGAATGCACCTTTTCATTCAAATGGTTTGCGATTCATTTGGACTTACAAACGTAGGATAGTGTACCGAGAGGAGTTCATGCAAGGCCCCGCCTGCGAAGTGCTCATAATTGATCAATTATTAGATACAGTTTCAACACAAATTTTTATTAGTCAAAGAATAGACTACAGTTATCTCCGGATGCATAAGGGACATTGTTTGGGCCAATAAACATATGCTAGTTGAAAGTAAGGTCCGAATATATAAAACCTGCATCAGACCCATAATGACTTATAGAGTTGAAGCAAGGGCAGACACGGTGAGAACAAAACAGCTACACTAAGGCCCAGAATCATAGTCGCAAAATAGGTACTTAGATGAGTTTGAGTTACAGATTTGTAATCATAGAACTTTGTTTCTCACAGAAGTCATCAAAAATCGTTACTCATCTCCCGTGAGTTTGAGTCACCAAAATCGGTGACTTTAGACGCTGAGCATGCTTTGAACTGTCAAAATCGTTTACAAACCTGGTTTATTTTAATTTTTATTCGATATAAAAACTGGTGAATTTCGAGATATTATTTTTGTGGTGAATATAAAATTATCTTCATTAAACAGGGAGCATTAAAATGTCTGATATATTTGAGTTTTTGCAAGATATTGACAATATTGGGAATACAGATGTGATTAATTTTCCCGATGAATCATTTGCCGCAAGGCGAATGAGACGCCGCAAATGTTATATTCGAAATATGATAAACCCTATCGAATTTTATGAAAACTGTGAATTTAAAAAGCGCTACAGATTTTATAGAGAAACTGTGCTCACTGCCATATTGCCGCTTATTCACGATGGATTGCGAAAAATCAACAACAGAGGCATGCCTATAACGCCTGAAATTCAAATATTGATAGCCCTGAGATTCTATAGTACAGAAATTGCTCGGCGATCCACTCCCAAGCATCCTGTTTTTGCTAATTAAGGGCTGATATATTTTCTTATTTTCTACAATAGTAATTTTCTTCCCCAATAATTCCATTAAAAAATATTAATCATATGCAGTATTCCTTTTAGCATTCATTATTAATTATTATTATAAAAATAAACAAAACGCGAAAGAAGCAAGTTTTAACTCAAATTACAGTTTTAATTCATAGATTGAAGAGAGTAGACAGGGATTTCAAAGACAAATTTAAAAAAGTAACCATAAATTTCAAAATAATTGCTGAAAACTTATGAAATTCCTACAGTTTGAGAACTATCAAACTCAACTGAGTTTGAGTCGTTATCTCAGCTCAGACACGTCAGATTTTGGACTATGTTTACCGAAAAACCTACTCAGCTAAGAAAGCCTTGAGCTATGCTCTCCTGAGGCACTATTGAGACCTGACTCATCTCATGTTTATGATTCTGGGCCTAAGACCTATCTTGGGCTTAGGATCCGTAGAACCTGCAATGTGGAGGATATTGTAAGGTGGAGCAGGCAAAGAAGACGATTCTGGAGAGATCGTGTAAAGAGGATGAATCCAGAAAGGTTGCCAAAGATTGTAATGCGCGAGATAGCAGAGGGACGCCGACCACCGGGAAGACCATCGAAGAGATCGAGGGAGAGCTGGACATTCTCGTCCCAGGACCTGTAAAAACAGATCATAGATCTAAAAAAAGACGGAAGAAGAAGTTTCATCACTAGTCTTACTAATTAAAATCTACTGCACACCCGTCTACCGGTGTTTTAGTTACACACCGTGTAAAGCCCGTGCTGCGATTATTTGAAAAACTTACTAATAAACACTGTATAACGACTGGGTAGTAACAACAAGCATACAACAAAAAATAATCCGACAACGTTGTAATTTCGCACTCGCGCATGCGCAGAGCCGCCAGCCGGCCTCCGCTATTATAATTTTGACGTTTGTCGTAGTTAATATTTTCATATGTTTTTCACATTTCAAAATAGGAATAATATGTAAAATATAACCAATAATTTCATCATACGAATTTCCAAGCGAGCACCATTGTAGATATTATAAAAGAGCAATTATTTGATAACTTTTCCCTCCTAAAATGCGCAACTATCGAGAATATAATAATTTGTAGAAGTATCGTCATATTATACCAAGATATAACTATATAAACTCGCATATTAAAATCAAATTTGAGATGACAGTTGTCTTAAAACACCGTTAAACTACCTAGAACAGGCGTGCAAACGATGTGTAAAATTTGTATGAAAGATACACAGTCGTTGACCAACTGATCTGCTACACAGCATTTATTGGTATCGTTTTCGCCTACACGTGTGTTAAACGGTCGTGTAACTTTTACAACACGTTTATTAGTAAGACTGTTATATTAACACTGATAAATTGCCGCATCATTCCGTAGTTTGTTTTCAAGTTTACCTGTCTTATGGTCATTCGGGGTGGTCACTTGACCATGACCACCCCGAATATTTCCTTGCCATCTCTGTCTGTTGGCTGTCGGTTGGCGTACTCCTCAAGTTATTGTTTTGAAATACTTCAAACAGGCAGGCACCCTTGTCTATACAAATGAATTGTAAACAGTTTTACGGGATATTCCTACCTGCCTTAATGACTGTAGGAGGTATGTAGGTAGGTACGAGTACATACTTCATCGACGAATATATTATTTGTTGTCCTCCTAATGGGATTACTATAGGCGTTGGGGTTTGTACAAATGTTTAAATATTTGATGCGTCTCAATATAATTTGTTTTTAATGAACGTAAACAAGTTCGATACCTACTATCTAAAAATTGTTGATATGTAATTTTTTTTTTTATATTACTTCTTGGGCAACTAACAATTACTATGTCAAATATTCATTTAAAATGCACCCAAGAACAATTTGCCACATTCTAGAGACTTACGATATTAATCGTCTCGCAGATACAGAGTAAAAATACAATTAAAAACTGTGTATCCACCGGGAATCAAACCCGGGACCTTTGGATCAGCAGTCAGATACCTAACCAACTGAGTCATGAAGGCCGACAATTTAAGAAACCATTTGTAGATTGTATTTATTAATTTTTAATAAAGAATGAATGGAGTTGTGGAGTTCCGATACCTTCAGTAATAAAACATCGTAAAATGCCCCAATAATGAAGTTTCAAATAATTTCGTACGTTCTAAATTATATTATAAATAAAACATATTGTTTTATTTTTAATATAATTTAACATGGAATTCTACTAAGTAAAATATCAACTTATGTACGTTCTAATTATCAGGTTGAAAAATACTCTAAAAAATGAATAAAAAATGAATTTTTAAAAATAAATAATAATAATAATAATTTATAAAGCGCCGTTTAGTGATACAAGATCACTCCAAGGGCGCTGTAGCTTATTTGTTGGCTCTACGAAATAAGGCAGTCTTAAGAAGTTTACCGAAGGTGTCAATGCTCTGAGCTCCACGTATGTCAAGAGGCAATTTATTCCATTTTAAAGGCCCATTCACACTAAAACCGCGATCATAGTAAGCCGCCTAAATTGACAGTCCAATTCTTTTAAAGAGTTGGTACTCTATGATCCAGATGATCTCAATGTAAGCCGTCTTCCTGATGGAACATTCCTTTGGCACAATTCCTGAATGTAGTGTGGAACCAAGTCGTTCAGAGCTTTAAACACCATCAGGCATACCTTATAGTCCACTCGTTCTGGACATCTCAACCAGTGCAATAAAGTTCATTTCAATTTTACTTCCGAATCCTCTTGATTCAATCAATAGCAGAACGGCAATTATTTGATCAATTGTTCAAAAAATATGTTACAGTTAGATACTGAATTGGACGCAATGCTGGTTTTATTCGAAAACGAGTGGGTTCTGGCCAACGCTATACTCCTCACTAACAAGTCATTCTATAAAGTATTCAAATTTTGTATGGAAAATTTCCAACATTTTCATGAAATGAGTTTGTTAAATTATTTTTTATTTAAATATTTTATTATCAAAACTTGATAACTCTTCAATGCCATTTTATGAAAGTGATGTGCCTTTTTACGAATTTGAAAACAAAAATTTCAAATTTTAAGTTTCCTGAGCTTGGGGTCACTTTGAAATATTTGACAGTTAAAAAAATTGAGAAGCACTATTCATATATCGTTCAAAATCATAATCGAGTATTAGATATACATATTTGCAAAATTTGAATAGAATCCGATGAGTACTTTAGTCTATAATGGATAAAGTAAAAATGAACACGCCGTACATAGCACACACACACAGATACATTGTGATGAAACTTTCAGAATACAATCTCAGCATGATACTAGTTGATAATCTGCAAAAAAAATACCCTTAAAATTGCGAAATCATAACTCCCCACTATATCACCTTGTGTTAGTGAGGAGTAAAAATAGACTACTTTTTTTAGTTGTATAAGTTTTAAATTGATTTATTTATTTATTTTACTATTTCACAATTTATTTAAAATATTTATAATTAACAATTTATTTAAAATATTAATAATTAAAACTTAAAAAGAAATTTAACAATAATAGACCTCAGACAGCAAACTGATGGTATTAGTTTTGAATGTTATTTTATAACATTCAAAATAAAAATGTATTGACAATTTGAAAGTAATGCGTTTTTTCTTTTTTAGACATGAATAAACATTCCTTATCTTGTTATTATAACAACTACACTTTGTTTTCTTATCAAAATGAAAACAATTTGTTCAATTATAATTTGTTTTATGTTCACTATCTGTAATGTAGGTAAATGTGTTTTATATTATTATCAGTTTGATCCAGTTTCAAAGCAATTGAATATAAATTATGAAATACGTTAACATTTTTGCGTGTTTTCATGGTAATTTATTGAAATTTAAATATAAATTCACTTCCTCGATATTAATGATTTCTTTCATCATATTAATTTAAATTTACCGCGTGAATTATAATAATTATGTGTGTTATTTACCCGTCGGTTCGCAGAATGTGGATACTGCCACAATTGGCTCCTAAATACAAATAGGTATTGCTATGCGGGTACACGAACTTCCTTTGTGTAAGTATGGATATTCGAAATTCTCTGACGAACCAAGTTGTATATTAAGTCATGCCGCTAGTAAATGTGGAAAAATTCCAAATTCTTTGCACAAGTTCATATTGTATAAGAGCGTTAGTAAAATACTATGGACATTTGCTTTAATTTAGGATTTCATTAAAAATAATAATAATCGTTTGCTATCCAAAAGAATAATAATGTGGCGGACTAATTGCATGTCATAGGCAATTTCTACCAGTAATCGACACTACAAGTATATTTAGGTTAAGTATATAAAAAACAATGAAACATTAACAAACAAATACAAGATAATTAACAATTTCAACATAATACCGAATGATAATGTCAAAAAAATATGGTGTTCTAAAGCACGAAGAAGGATAAAGGAAATACAGGTATGTGGATAGGAAGCATGACTTCAGAAGCTTTTTGAAAATATAAAGGCATGTGGATAGGAAGCATGACTTCAGAAGTTTATTGAAAATATAAAGGCATGTGGATAGGAAGCATGACTTCAGAAGGTTCTTGAAAATATAAAGGCATGTGGATAGGAAGCATGACTTCAGAAGCTTCTTGAAAATATAAAGGCATGTGT
This sequence comes from Molanna angustata, assembly GCA_963576475.1. Classification (NCBI taxonomy): domain Eukaryota; kingdom Metazoa; phylum Arthropoda; class Insecta; order Trichoptera; family Molannidae; genus Molanna; species Molanna angustata. The sequence continues at coordinate 10,917,625 of OY754977.1, read as the reverse complement.
ATAGGAAGCATGACTTCAGAAGCTTCTTGAAAATATAAAGGCATGTGGATGGGAAGTATGATTTCAGAAGCTTCATGATAACCATCAAGCTGTTCTTGAAACAGTTAATTATTTTTTATTTTTATTTTTACATCTTCTTGTACATAATATAAACAAATATAATGTACACTAACGGGCTTATTGCCATTAGGCAATTTCTTCCAACCAACCAGATTACAGAGTATGACAACATTGTGTATGTACAACAGCAAATAAAAAAGAGTAAAAGAAATCAAAGAAAATACGTATAACACTTAAATACTATTAAAACAAAAAAAAATATAATTCTTCTTCTTCTTCTTCTTCTTCCTTTTCATAGATCCGAAGATCTGTTTGTACCGCTATTCTGTCTCCTGCGATGTGGGCTGCCAACTGTCTCGCCATCTCTTTGGAGGTCTTCCTGGTGGTCTTCTTCCAGCTGGGTTCTCCTGGAGAGCGATACGTGGGAGTCTATTTTCAGCCATTCTGTTTACATGTGAGCTCCAATATCGCCTCCGCTGTCTTCCCCATCTGACGATGTCCTCCGTACTACACTTTTTTCTTATTTCGGTATTTCGAATTCGGTCTCAGAGTGTTTCCGGTTATACATCGCAATGTCCTCATCTCTGATGTTCTCAGAAGAGATTTTGTTCTCGTTGTGTCTGCTCTGGTCTCTACTCCGTAGGTGGCAATGGCAAAATATAATTCATAGCAAGAAAAGGGATATGGTAAGAACAGGAGAGGAAATCGGGATCAGGTGTTCAAGGATAAATATTCCTTCTTTAGTTTTTTCTTGAAAATACTAAGTGAGTTAGACGACGCAATATCCGGACTAAGGCTATTCCATAATCTTGCTGATTGTACTTCGAACGAAGAGCTGAGAAATTCTGTATTATGGATAGGTATGGATAGTGTTGTACGTTCAGCAGATCGGAGTGGAAGTCCATGATTGGATAAATAAGTGAATTTGCTTTTGAGGTACTGTGGCAGGTTTGGGTTCGAGAGAATATTGTACAATAGTGACAAAATGTGTATATTGCGCCGCTGGCGTATCCTGGGCCAACAAAGAAGATTGCGGTAAGGTGATATGCGATCAAATTTTTTCAACCCAAAGATGAATCTGATACATATATTCTGAAGACGTTCAAGTTTATTGAGATGCACTTCATTTGCATCCAAATAGCATACATCGGCATAATCAAGCAATGGAAGAAGAAGTGATTGAGCAAGAGTTATTTTACAGCGGAATGGAAGGAAATTTTTAAGTTTATTAAGTGAATGAAGGGCAAAAAAAATACTCTTTGCTAAAATTTCACCCATATTACAAAAAACGAACGGAAACATTGGCGTCACAGAGACATTCCTCATAATATGTGTTATTTTATTAACGTTGCAAAATAATGGTAGTTTGGTTTTGATATTTGCATGAACACATAGCATAGTATTGTGGTTATATATATATATATATATATGTTTTTCACGGCAATTAGTTGAGCACCTGAAGCAACGATGTCATATGATACAATGCCACCTACCTGTGTATCTGCTGTTGATGTAATCATAAAAAATATAGTATGCAAAATGCAATCATCGTTTGGTGCATGGATGCTACAAATTATAAAACAATTTCCTGTCTGCTAACAGACGCGCCTATTTTTTTTTCGCACGTATTATTTTATCACAAATTCTGATGATAAATTTTAAAATATAGGACTATTATTTAGTATCAGTAGAGCCCAATCATATATAAAATAAAAAAAATACATATAATATATAAAATAATAAAAATACATATAATATATAAAATAATAAAAATTACTAGAAATGTGAAGGAATGACCAGATATATCATTTCATGTTGCATATTTAATCGATAACTAATATATTTGTATGGATTTTTCGATACTTATTTTTATTTTAAGTAAACGAGAGAGTCATATTCGAGTCATATTCGCTTGTAGGTATGCAGAGGGTTTCTGTTGCTATAATCGATTTTCGCACAGCCATAACTTATTATAAGTTCGTCTTTTTCACAGTAATTTGGTTTGAAAGATAATTATAATGTGATTGTACTGGAGAAAAGAGAAAAATTGGCTGCAGTATGTGTCTATATAAGTATTATCTCTTTCTACTTAATGTATTCTGGAGTGTGTTTTTTTTTATTTGCAAGAATTCGTTAAAACTGTACCATTTTTCATGGAGCGTTTTGTTCTTGTATGGCGTGTATATAGATAAAATGTCATTAGTAGAGCCTACATATTTTTACTCACCGCTATGTAGTGGAGCAAAATTTTTATTTACTATTTTTTTTATTCGAGAATACGTGACACATCCGATAAAATACAAGAGCATTGGGCTGCGGGGCATGATAAGTTAAGAAAATGTAGGCAACAGAGCCTAAGACCCGAATTTATGAAACATACTAAGAATTTAATCCATACATTTCGGTGTGCTAAGTATTGACTTACATAAGTCCTGAGAATGGTTTGTAGATACAGCCCCATGTCTATGATATTCTCGGTTAGAGGCACAGAGAAAGATTCAAGCGCAGATGTTGTAAGGCGACCAGACAGGACATTATAAACTACAATGTGTCACTTAGATATACAGCAGAGGGCAGAGTGGTGGCGTAAAACCAAAAAACTCAAGCGTCTGCCGTCAGACAGGTCAAGGGACGGTAGTCAGAAATGCGCGTGCGCACAAATATTTAACTGAATAAATAGGAAATAATAGATATTTTTAAAAATAGTAGGGATCTTACAACCACGTAAATAATATGTTGAGAATATATTTTTTTGAAAAATGTGATAAAATACGAATACATAATAAACTTATTCTTAACCTCAAATGGCAAAGATGTTGATAGCATTTTTTCTGCGACCAATTTCCATTTAATTCATAAAGCAACTCGCTCACGCGAGTCGCTATAATTATTAAAGACAAACTGAACCTAATCAAAAAATGTTAAATGTATAATTTTCCCTTGATTTTTCATTTTCAAGTTTCAACCGATCACACTATCGGTCATTTTTGGGCGCATGCGTATTTTTGTCCCTAAATTTTTCTAGAGCCAGACGCTAATCCAAAAAACACACCCCACCAACAACCAACATGTCGGAGTAAACAGTGCCAGGGAAATATGATAGAGGGTTTAGTTTTTTAAATATGAGAAGTGAGTTTTTGACGCCGTATCATCCGGTATATCCCTACTAAGTACTGAGAAATTCCGTTGTGATGGTTTGTTGAACATGTGGTTGTTATATTTATTATATGTTTTCGGAATTTGTGTTTGTATATTTGAAATTTATTAAGGTCACTAAATTTACTCACCTTACGTTAAATAACTTAATACATTCTTGGTATAGTAATACATTTGTTAGTATTAATTATTATCTTATGTATGGTTGATTAACATATTCGCGCAGTTAGGAGATAATGAAGTGGGTTATGGTTTTGTCAGAATACATTGAAATTATTCAAAGTTGTGGTTAACTCTTTGATTGATGTTCATACTTGGTGTACTGGTTTCTGTAATAAACCAGAATTATTTTTGTACACAACACAAAGGGAAGAAGCGTCTGGTTGTGGAATAAGGCGTTGTTATCTAATCTTAAAACCTTTGTATACATATTCGTGTTTTGCATTTCAAGTGTTTTTATTGTTACTAGTTGCATGTAACACATGAGATCCAACTGTCGATAGCGATAGTATGTATAGTTGAAGAATATGTACCAAACTATAAACCCATAAATACAAATTATTGAATATTTTCAGATATTTTGTTTTCTATACAACATATATTATGTAGGTATGTATGTCAAGATAGGATAGTATGGAGGAAGTTCCTTTTTTCCTACCCAAAATATGAAAATAGCATGATGGTATGTATGTTTGGAGATGAAGTATCAAACTATTAAGTCTTCTTACATATTGTGTATAGGCGACTGCCATACAAAATGTATGAAGCGATGTCGTCACTAAATTCAATTTTTAAAAAAATTGTTAAAAAAAATTGAGATTTTCTACTACAATGTTAATATTTTTCCAACTGTCGATTTGTTCAGGAGAACTTTGTTCTCTTAACATATCGACAATGTATCAAGCCAGAATACGCGAGAATTGTATGGAGAGGTCTACTTTTTTCATGGATTTTCCAACTTTGAAGTCAAAAAACACCAACTTAGAGGCTTCGCAGCATATATGTTCCATACACGGATTTACTCAGAATTCGGAGTAGAACATTTCGTGTGTCTGTGTGTGTGTGTGTCTGTGTGTGTGTGTGTGTGTCTGTGTGTGTGTGTGTGTGTGTCTGTGTGTCCCCCCCCCCTTATAACTTTTGATCCGCTCAATTTACAGAGCCTAAAATTTCAAAATATATAAACAGTTACAGGCCTACAAAACTTTTATACTCGGAATTTTGAATTTTTGTTTCAGTCAGGGGTTATCAACTTTTGAATTTTTATTTTATTTTTCCATATATCTCAGAAACCATAAACGGTAGAACGCTGAAAATTGGTACAAACATAGACAAATACAAAATCTCAAATTAGTTTTTTCAAAAAAATTCCAGGGTTTCTCAAACATTTTTTATTAAGAAAAATATTTTTTTTATGATAAATTTATGAGTTTAACTGCCTATATTTCCAAAACTTTTACAATTATCGAAAAAAGCCGAAACACCCCAACTAGATAATTTAATTTTCTATAAAAAATATTAACATTGTAGTAGAAGATCTCAATTTTTTTTTAACAATTTTTTTAAAAATTGAATTTAGTGACGACATCGCTTCATACATTTTGTATGGCAGTCGCCTATACACAATATGTAAGAAGACTTAATAGTTTGTTACTTCATCTCCAAACATACATACATACCATCATGCAATTTGCATATTCTGGGTAGGAAAAAGGATCTTCTTCCATACTATCCTATCTTGACATACATACCTACATATGTTGTATAGAAAACAAAATATCTGAAAATATTCAATAATTTGTATCTATGGGTTTATAGTTTGGTACATATTCTTCAACTATACATACTATCGCTATCGACAGTTGGATCTCATGTGTTACATGCAACTAGTTATAGAAAATTAAATTATCTAGTTGGGGTGTTTCGTCTTTTTTCGATAATTGTATAAGTTTTGAAAATATAGGCAGTTAAACTCATAAATTTATCATAAAAAAAATATTTTTCTTAATAAAAAATGTTTGAGAAACCCTGGAATTTTCTTGAAAAAATTAATTTGAGATTTTGTATTTTTCTATGTTTATACCAATTTTCAGCGTTCTAGCTTTTATGGTTTCTGAGATATATGGAAAAATAAAGTAAAAATTCAAAAGTTGATAGCCCCTGACTGAAACAAAAATTCAAAATTCTGAGTATAAAAGTTTTGTAGGCCTATAACTGTTTATATATTCTGAAATTTTGGGCTCTGTGAATTGAGCGGATCAAAAGTTATAAGGGGGGGACGGACACACACACACACAGACACACACACCGACACACACACACACACACACACACACACACACACACACACACACACACACACACACACACACACACACACACACACACACACACACAGACACACAGACACACGAAATGTTCTACTCCGAATTCTGAGTAAATCCGTGTATGGAACATATATGCTGCGAAGCCTCTAAGTTGGTGTTTTTTGACTTCAAAGTTGGAAAAGCCGTGAAAAAAGTAGACCTCTCCATACAATTCTCGCGTATTCTGGCTTGATACATTGTCAATATGTTAAGAGAACAAAGTTCTCCTGAACAAATCGACAGTTGGATTACTGTGGAAATTTAAAGGTAGGTATGCTATTATAATATAAGGATAACATTATTACGATATTTGGTGTGGTTGTTAGAGTATTATTTTGTATTATGTATTCAACAAAATTATGTTTGTTGGGTTTATGGTTTGAAAATCACTAATTCTGCATATGTGTGAAATTATTTGACTGTTCACAAAGTAATTAAGTTAATTTGTTACTCCCACGTCTACTTGCTCGGTATATGGAGTCTAATCGCCCCCTTCGCCGAATTTTATAATGAGCAACAATAAAAATACATAATAGCCCATGGAGCTCTCATGATTAGCAATCTAGGTAACAAAGAGCATAAAAACAACGATTTTGAGTACCTAGATGACGTCCGTGGATAGTCATCGACTTTGGATCTTATATGTATTGGGCGTCAAAGAAGTAACCAAGATATCTGGAAACAAATAATGGGGGGAATAATGGGGGGAGAATCGTTTGAATGATATATAATTGTTCTTCAAGATCACTTAGTCCGCATGACCAATGGGATCTTGAAGAGGCCCACAGACATCAACGAAGAGCTCCAATATGTAAAAATACAAAATAAAGTAGGAAAACTCCTGGGAAAGTAAATTAAGGTATTGCGTTCTGTCCTCGGCTGATTCATAAAGTCACTCTGTACGTTCGCCAGTTGTCATTAATTTAACTATAAGATTTTCAATTTTATTAACCACCACTTGGTCTGCTCACACGGACACTATTTGGCCTCTTTTAGAACGTTGGAAAAAATCTTAAAATCCTCCACAGTAGCAATCTTGGTGCCACGATGAGAAATCATCAAACAGCATTAGTGAATAGAGATTCAACTCTAATCAAATCTTATTTGTTATGTACAATAATGTGGACAATAGGGGGTTTATTGTCATAGGGCAATTTCTTCCATCCAACCAATACAACGTGAGTCCATAAATAGTGGTGATAGGTAGGTACATTAAATTTATAACTAGTTGCATGTAACACATGAGATCCAACTGTCGATAGCGATAGTATGTATAGTTGAAGAATATGTACCAAACTATAAACCCATAGATACAAATTATTGAATATTTTCAGATATTTTGTTTTCTATACAACATATGTAGGTATGTATGTCAAGATAGGATAGTATGGAAGAAGATCCTTTTTCCTACCCAGAATATGCAAATTGCATGATGGTATGTATGTATGTTTGGAGATGAAGTAACAAACTATTAAGTCTTCTTACATATTGTGTATAGGCGACTGCCATACAAAATGTATGAAGCGATGTCGTCACTAAATTCAATTTTTAAAAAAATTGTTAAAAAAAAATTGAGATCTTCTACTACAATGTTAATATTTTTTATAGAAAATTAAATTATCTAGTTGGGGTGTTTCGGCTTTTTTCGATAATTGTAAAAGTTTTGGAAATATAGGCAGTTAAACTCATAAATTTATCATAAAAAAAATATTTTTCTTAATAAAAAATGTTTGAGAAACCCTGGAATTTTTTTGAAAAAACTAATTTGAGATTTTGTATTTGTCTATGTTTGTACCAATTTTCAGCGTTCTGCCGTTTATGGTTTCTGAGATACATGGAAAAATAAAATAAAAATTCAAAAGTTGATAACCCCTGACTGAAACAAAAATTCAAAATTCCGAGTATAAAAGTTTTGTAGGCCTGTAACTGTTTATATATTCTGAAATTTTAGGCTCTGTAAATTGAGCGGATCAAAAGTTATAAGGGGGGGACGGACACACAGACACACACACACACAGACACACAGACACACACACAGACACACACACACACACACAGACACACGAAATGTTCTACTCCGAATTCTGAGTAAATCCGTGTATGGAACATATATGCTGCGAAGCCTCTAAGTTGGTGTTTTTTGACTTCAAAGTTGGAAAATCCATGAAAAAAGTAGACCTCTCCATACAATTCTCGCGTATTCTGGCTTGATACATTGTCGATATGTTAAGAGAACAAAGTTCTCCTGAACAAATCGACAGTTGGATAAAAAAATAACAAACAATAAGACAAACACATAACATATTAAATGTCAAATCACAGCAACAAAGAAACGAAGGAGAAGGAGTAGGAGATGAAATTAAGAGTTATTAAAAATGTATTATAGCTTTAGTTTTTTTTAACAACCCATTAGAGGCGAAGTTGGACTATTATAGAAGAACCAGGAACTCCACCAGGAACCTTTAAAAACTAGTTGCATGTAACACATGAGATCCAACTGTCGATAGCGATAGTATGTATAGTTGAAGAATATGTACCAAACTATAAACCCATAAATACAAATTATTGAATATTTTCAGATATTTTGTTTTTTATACAACATATGTAGGTATGTATTTTTCCTACCCAGAATATGAAAATAGCATGATGGTATGTATTTATGTTTGGAGATGAAGTATCAAACTATTAAGTCTTCTTACATATTGTGTATAGGCGACTGCCATACAAAATGTATGAAGCGATGTCGTCACTAAATTCAATTTTTAAAAAAATTGTTAAAAAAAAAATGAGATCTTCTACTACATTGCTGATATTTTTTATAGAAAATTAAATTATCTAGTTGGGGTGTTTCGGCTTTTTTCGATAATTGTAAAAGTTTTGGAAATATAGGCAGTTAAACTCATAAATTTATCATAAAAAAAATATTTTTCTTAATAAAAAATGTTTGAGAAACCCTGGAATTTTTTTGAAAAAATTTATTTGAGATTTTGTATTTGTCTATGTTTGTACCAATTTTCAGCGTTCTAGCGTTTATGGTTTCTGAGATATATGGAAAAATAAAATAAAAATTCAAAAGTTGATAACCCCTGACTGAAACAAAAATTCAAAATTCCGAGTATAAAAGTTTTGTAGGCCTGTAACTGTTTATATATTCTGAAATTTTAGGCTCTGTTTATTGAGCGGATCAAAAGTTATAAGGGGGGGACGGACACACAGACACACAGACACACACACACACAGACACACACACACACACACAGACACACACACAGACACACACACACACACAGACACACGAAATGTTCTACTCCGAATTCTGAGTAAATCCGTGTATGGAACATATATGCTGCGAAGCCTCTAAGTTGGTGTTTTTTGACTTCAAAGTTGGAAAAGCCGTGAAAAAAGTAGACCTCTCCATACAATTCTCGCGTATTCTGGCTTGATACATTGTCGATATGTTAAGAGAACAAAGTTCTCCTGAACAAATCGACAGTTGGAAAAGAAAATACTAACAATTGAAACAAATCAAACAACAAATCGAAAACGACATTTTAGAATGTTAAGTTTGTATATATATTTATTAATACTAGTTGCATGTAACACATGAGATCCAACTGTCGATAGCGATAGTATGTATAGTTGAAGAATATGTACCAAACTATAAACCCATAGATACATATTATTATTGAATATTTTCAGATATTTTGTTTTCCAACTGTCGATTTGTTCAGGAGAACTTTGTTCTCTTAACATATCGACAATGTATCAAGCCAGAATACGCGAGAATTGTATGGAGAGGTCTACTTTTTTCATGGATTTTCCAACTTTGAAGTCAAAAAACACCAACTTAGAGGCTTCGCAGCATATATGTTCCATACACGGATTTACTCAGAATTCGGAGTAGAACATTTCGTGTGTCTGTGTGTCTGTGTGTGTGTCTGTGTGTCTGTGTGTGTGTGTGTCTGTGTGTCCGTCCCCCCCTTATAACTTTTGATCCGCTCAATTTACAGAGCCTAAAATTTCAGAATATATAAACAGTTACAGGCCTACAAAACTTTTATACTCGGAATTTTGAATTTTTGTTTCAGTCAGGGGTTATCAACTTTTGAATTTTTATTTTATTTTTCCATATATCTCAGAAACCATAAACGGTAGAACGCTGAAAATTGGTACAAACATAGACAAATACAAAATCTCAAATTAGTTTTTTCAAAAAAATTCCAGGGTTTCTCAAACAATTTTTATTAAGAAAAATATTTTTTTCCAACTGTCGATTTGTTCAGGAGAACTTTGTTCTCTTAACATATCGACAATGTATCAAGCCAGAATACGCGAGAATTGTATGGAGAGGTCTACTTTTTTCATGGATTTTCCAACTTTGAAGTCAAAAAACACCAACTTAGAGGCTTCGCAGCATATATGTTCCATACACGGATTTACTCAGAATTCGGAGTAGAACATTTCGTGTGTCTGTGTGTCTGTGTGTGTGTCTGTGTGTCTGTGTGTGTGTGTGTCTGTGTGTCCGTCCCCCCCTTATAACTTTTGATCCGCTCAATTTACAGAGCCTAAAATTTCAGAATATATAAACAGTTACAGGCCTACAAAACTTTTATACTCGGAATTTTGAATTTTTGTTTCAGTCAGGGGTTATCAACTTTTGAATTTTTATTTTATTTTTCCATATATCTCAGAAACCATAAACGGTAGAACGCTGAAAATTGGTACAAACATAGACAAATACAAAATCTCAAATTAGTTTTTTCAAAAAAATTCCAGGGTTTCTCAAACAATTTTTATTAAGAAAAATATTTTTTTTATGATAAATTTATGAGTTTAACTGCCTATATTTCCAAAACTTTTACAATTATCAAAAAAAGCCGAAACACCCCAACTAGATAATTTAATTTTCTATAAAAAATATTCACATTGTTGTAGAAGATCTCAATTTTTTTTTAACAATTTTTTTAAAAATTGAATTTAGTGACGACATCGCTTCATACATTTTGTATGGCAGTCGCCTATACACAATATGTAAGAAGACTTAATAGTTTGTTACTTCATCTCCAAACATACATACATACCATCATGCAATTTGCATATTCTGGGTAGGAAAAAGGATCTTCTTCCATACTATCCTATCTTGACATACATACCTACATATGGTGTATAGAAAACAAAATATCTGAAAATATTCAATAATTTGTATCTATGGGTTTATAGTTTGGTACATATTCTTCAACTATACATACTATCGCTATCGACAGTTGGATCTCATGTGTTACATGCAACTAGTCTATACAACATATGTAGGTATGTATGTCAAGATAGGATAGTATGGAGGAAGATCCTTTTTCCTACCCAGAATATGCAAATAGCATGATGGTATGTATGTATGTTTGGAGATGACGTATCAAACTATTAAGTCTTCTTACATATTGTGTATAGGCGACTGCCATACAAAATGTATGAAGCGATGTCGTCACTAAATTCAATTTTTAAAAAAATTGTTAAAAAAAAATTGAGATCTTCTACTACAATGTTAATATTTTTTATAGAAAATTAAATTATCTAGTTGGGGTGTTTCGGCTTTTTTCGATAATTGTAAAAGTTTTGGAAATATAGGCAGTTAAACTCATAAATTTATCATAAAAAAAATATTTTTCTTAATAAAAAATGTTTGAGAAACCCTGGAATTTTTTTGAAAAAACTAATTTGAGATTTTGTATTTTTCTATGTTTGTACCAATTTTCAGCGTTCTAGCGTTTATGGTTTCTGAGATATATGGAAAAATAAAATAAAAATTCAAAAGTTGATAACCCCTGACTGAAACAAAAATTCAAAATTCCGAGTATAAAAGTTTTGTAGGCCTGTAACTGTTTATATATTCTGAAATTTTAGGCTCTGTAAATTGAGCGGATCAAAAGTTATAAGGGGGGGTCGGACACACAGACACACACACAGACACACACACACACAGACACACACACACACACACACAGACACACGAAATGTTCTACTCCGAATTCTGAGTAAATCCGTGTATGGAACATATATGCTGCGAAGCCTCTAAGTTGGTGTTTTTTGACTTCAAAGTTGGAAAAGCCGTGAAAAAAGTAGACCTCTCCATACTAGTTGCATGTAACACATGAGATCCAACTGTCGATAGCGATAGTATGTATAGTTGAAGAATATGTACCAAACTACTAGTTGCATGTAACACATGAGATCCAACTGTCGATAGCGATAGTATGTATAGTTGAAGAATATGTACCAAACTATAAACCCATAGATACAAATTATTGAATATTTTCAGATATTTTGTTTTCTATACAACATATGTAGGTATGTATGTCAAGATAGGATAGTATGGAGGAAGATCCTTTTTCCTACCCAGAATATGCAAATAGCATGATGGTATGTATGTATGTTTGGAGTCGAAGTATCAAACTATTAAGTCTTCTTACATATTGTGTATAGGCGACTGCCATACAAAATGTATGAAGCGATGTCGTCACTAAATTCAATTTTTAAAAAAATTGTTAAAAAAAAATTGAGATCTTCTACTACATTGCTGATATTTTTTATAGAAAATTAAATTATCTAGTTGGGGTGTTTCGGCTTTTTTCGATAATTGTAAAAGTTTTGGAAATATAGGCAGTTAAACTCATAAATTTATCATAAAAAAAATATTTTTCTTAATAAAAAATGTTTGAGAAACCCTGGAATTTTTTTGAAAAAACTAATTTGAGATTTTGCATTTGTCTATGTTTGTACCAATTTTCAGCGTTCTAGCGTTTATGGTTTCTGAGATATATGGAAAAATAAAATAAAAATTCAAAAGTTGATAACCCCTGACTGAAACAAAAATTCAAAATTCCGAGTATAAAAGTTTTGTAGGCCTGTAACTGTTTATATATTCTGAAATTTTAGGCTCTGTAAATTGAGCGGATCAAAAGTTATAAGGGGGGGACGGACACACAGACACACACACACACAGACACACAGACACACACACAGACACACACACACACAGACACACGAAATGTTCTACTCCGAATTCTGAGTAAATCCGTGTATGGAACATATATGCTGCGAAGCCTCTAAGTTGGTGTTTTTTGACTTCAAAGTTGGAAAAGCCGTGAAAAAAGTAGACCTCTCCATACAATTCTCGCGTATTCTGGCTTGATACATTGTCGATATGTTAAGAGAACAAAGTTCTCCTGAACAAATCGACTGTTGGATGATTGGAAATAGCAAGTGTGGTACGATCTGCAGTTCGAATAGAGATACCGAGATATAACCAGAAAATAACGCTTTTCTTAGAATCTTAATTATTATTTGCCATCAGAGAATTGATCATCATCTCTTGAACTCATACAGTTTTTTTTGACTAACCTTATAGTTTGTGGTTTAATTCAAAAAAGTTTCAGTTATTCAGCCCTAATAATGTTTTGTTTGCGTAACGTTTAGAAACGCTAAGACCTTTAAAATGTTCATCAAATTCTCGTTCCTTTTTTCAAAACTAGGTAAAATTTGGAATTAATTTAATATCCAATTCGAATTTCATTAATTATAAATTCCGCTGACCCCAGAAGGCAAAAGCCTCAAATTGAGTAAATGAGTTTGACAACTCCGCTGGAAACACCGAATATGAAAAATGTTTAATAATATTCTTCTTAATTAGTTGAAAGTTCTTCGTGGACCGAGACTTGGGACATGGGTTATTTTTGGAGTATCTAATTTATTTTCATTTTTTTATCGGGAAATATTTCAATTCAGTCGGAATTTGTGACAGTACTTTTATAAAATCGCTGTTTTGAGTCAATTTCTGTCCGTGGCATGAAAAATAACGACGGGGTATACTAACTTGCTTAGTAGAGAAGTTGGTGTTGACTACAACCAGTTAGTTTTTATTTCTTTTGCAGGCCTTATAATATGTTTATTTAGAAAATAAAATTCCTAAATAAATAGTTTTTTTTATAAACAATAGTGTTAAACGACATACACTTATTTTTATTTGTTAATAGTAACAAAATTTCATGTTAAAATTAACTCTAGTGATTACGCACTTTTCAATCTTTCGATTGTGACAGCTTCTAATTTGTAGAATTCCATTATGACAATGACGAATATGAACACATATATAATTCCAAAATTTATTTATTTTACTCCCGACGAACGTTTCGGCTTATAAGGCCATAATCAACTGGTTGATTATGACCTTATAAGCCGAAACGGTCGTCGGGAGTAAAGTAAATAAATTGTGGAATATTATATGTGTTCATATTCGTCAGTGTCAATTCTAGTGATTACTAAATATATTGTTTTGGGAAAACCAAATGTTTTGTGCACACAGCCAAACAGTGCAGCCATAAATAGATAAACCTTTATTACCGATAACAAAGGTTTGGCTAAAACGCAGGTCACCAGTTCGGTTGCCATAATATTTTTTCTGTGTAAAAAACACAATGGATTATAATTAACGAAACGATCTATGATACTCCGTGCTGATTATCTTTCGATGGAGCTGAATTATTTCAAGTTTAAAAGTTACATCCGGTTACTGTTAAAATCGACTTTAATTTATCCAATAACTCATTATGTAGTAAGCTTATTATTCGAAATCCTTCTTGGCTTAGTTGCATAACGGAAACTTGGGTGTTTATCAGGATTAACTCTCTATACATGCTAACAGAAAATTGAGAAACTTTGCAGCGTTAAAACCGATCGTGGAGATTCTCTATGTTATCCTTTTAAGATAAATTTTATCGTGTTACGCTATAGAGTTGGAAAGTTTTTATTTGTATGGGATCGATTAAAAATCTAAGCACATACGAAATTGCACAGCGAGATCCCTGATAACATATTATGTTTTCTGACAATATAAGATATTTGTAATTTTTTTTTAATTTACTACTTTATACGATCAATGTCAAGAATAATCCAGTTTGCTTGAGAGGAAGTGTCCCAGACACCATATTTATCTATTTACCTCTTATCACACCATACTTTTAATGACAACAATAAGTAGATTACTGCTGCCCAACTAGGAAATCCTGTTCTAGGGTTAGCAGTTTACAATTTTTATTGACAACTATGAACCAGGTGATTTTTCGCGTTCCACACTGAATATGTACACAATTTCAACTTTCTGCACTCACATGTATTAATATACTTTGCGTATGATTTGACTTAATATTAATACGACATATACGCAAACTTGAACGTCCTACTATCTACCTGTCAATATGTCATATCTATAACAGGTCGTAAGCCCTGTAGGTGCCTCGAGTTCATGGTCCTTCTATAATATTGCAGCTTTGTCTGTATTGAGATGTTAAAAAGTTTGTTAGAAAAATTATAATTTTACTTTTCATATGACTAAATTATTTTATTTTTATTTTATTTTATATAGCTTCTCGGGCAACTAACAGGTACTATGTCAAATGATTATTTAACACGCACCCAATAACAAGTTGCCACATTCTGGAGACTTACGATATTAATCGTCTCACAGATCCAGACTGAAAACACAATTTTAAAAAATGTTTCTCCACCGGGAATCGAACCCGGGACCCTTGGATCAGCAGTCAGATATCCAACCAAATGAGCCACGAGGGCCGACAAATTATTGGCTATAAATCTTTTTGTTCTACCTTATTTTTGTACCTATCTATTCCCTCCACTTTAAAGTTGTATCACTCGGACATAAGACTTTAAAATATTAAAATAAATAAAGTAGGTATATTTTAAATTTTCTTCCAACCAAGGAGGACATTATTGTATATGTACATCAACAAAAAATGAAAGTTAAAAAAGAACAAAGAAAATATACATCATAGTAAAAAAGAAGGATTGGGAAAGAACAAGAAGAGGAAATCGAGATCATGTGTTGAGGGATTAATATTCCTTCTTTAGTAAATATTAGGTAGCAAAGGGAAGGAAGGAAAATGAGAGGGATCAGATATTTTCGAAAATATATCCCTGCTTTAGTATTTTCTTGAAAATGGAAAGCGAGTTTGA
Source organism: Molanna angustata (assembly GCA_963576475.1). Lineage (NCBI taxonomy): Eukaryota > Metazoa > Arthropoda > Insecta > Trichoptera > Molannidae > Molanna > Molanna angustata. Next base: position 10,902,023 of record OY754977.1, on the reverse strand, counting down.
CGAAGTTATATCAGGACTCAAATTATTCCAGAGTCTTGCTGAACGTACTTTAAAGGAAGAGCTGAAAAATTCAGTGTTGTAAATTGTGATAATTAATGTATTACGTTCAGCAGATCGAAGCGATAGGCTGTGATTAGATTAATAGGTGAATTTGGTTTTAAGGTTCATTGAATCTTTTCAATTTTTATGTTCACTATAACATTACCATAAATATGCATGGCGATCTGGACATTTTGAAAGCGAACCTTGTTTTGTTAAAAATAAATGACGCGCCATCTTTGCTGCTTTTTACAAATAACTTCGCCGTGAACCCGAGAAAATTGTAATAATTTATCCAACATCCACGAAAGGTTTCGTCAATTTGTAAATGTCAGAGAAACAATACAATTTATCTTTTCAATATTGAATTAACTTGGTACCTTTCTACTTTTTTTTTCTCCCATATCGAGTATATAAACATTCCCATGTTTACATTCGTACCCGTTAACATTCATAATACATATTATGTCGGTACATGTACGATAATACTAGTTACCTACGTGTGTATTTTTCGTAGGTATAAAATAAATATATGTAAATATCTGCAATAAGAATACGAATTCTCTGTAACCGTAACGTAACGCATGAAGTTAGTCGGACAACTAGAAATTATTGACAACGCTAATTTTATTTTTATTTTATTTCGTTTTACAGAGAACAAACAGTCAAATTCATATAATATATACACAAAATGAGTTACCAGCATATAGACCAGTGAAGACTCCAGACATTACCAAATATTAATAATTTTTATAACTAGGTAAGAATTAATTAATCAATGAATAAATAAATAAAAAAATCAAGAAATAAATCAATCAATTAATAAATTAATGAACAAATACTCAATTAAACAAATAATAATAGAAATGAAATTAAGTGAAGTAATAAATAAATCAAGAAATAAATCAACCAATAAATAAATTAATGAACAAATACTCAATTAAAAAAATAACAATAGAAATGAAATTAAGGGAAGTAATAAATAAATCAAGAAATAAATCAACCAATAAATAAATTAATGAACAAATACTCAATTAAACAAATAACAATAGAAATGAAATTAAGGGAAGTAATCATGAAACGAACACCATATAATACTTATGTTACGTGATTAGGGTTCGGATGATTCCAATAAAATTATTTATAATAAATTATAAGTAATTTTATATAGTTTTATTAGCTTTAATATTTGTAAATGTTTTTAATCATAAACAAAATACCGTCAGAATAATTCTGAAATACACCCATTCTGAATGTTTCCATTTTTATTGAGACGAGAAAAAAAGAGACTGGTTTGTGGATGTACACGCATGTGAGTGCATATTTTTATAAGTTTATGCACACCCGCACACCTTTCACGGGTTGCCCCACTCTGTGTGATATGCCGTGATGGTATGTATGTCAAAAAAATACGCAAGGTAAACCAGAAATACAACAATATAACGGTGATTAATCCTGAAATATAAAAAATATGAGGTTAATCCCGAAATACAACAAATTAAAGTGAAGTCAGTACAGAAACACAACAAATGAATGTGAAGTCAGTACAGAAATACATCAAATGAATGTGAAGTCAGTACAGAAATACAACAAATTAATGTGAAGTCAGTACAGAAACACAACAAATGAATGTGAAGTCTGTACAGAAATACAACAAATTAATGTGAAGTCAATACAGAAACACAACAAATAAATGTGAAGTCAGTACAGAAATACAACAAATTAATGTGAAGTCAATACAGAAACACAACAAATGAATGTGAAGTCAGTACAGAAATACAACAAATTAATGCGAAGTCAGTACAGAAAAACAACAAATAAATGTGAAGTCAGTACAGAAATACAATTATAAACATGAGGGCAATCTAGAATTACAATAAAATCATGTGTTGTTTTATTCGGTTTATTAAATTTTCAAGTACTTTTGCACTGGAGTACTTTTCGCTGATATTAATTATTTTTAAATATTTTAATCTTTAATAATTTCGTAGTTACACCACAGTTTGGTAGTAGTTACAGTGGTATTTGGATAAAGCCAATACAAAATTATTGTTTTATTTATTTTCCATTGATTATTTTCGCTTCTGGAGAGACCGTGTCGAACGCATGGACGACAGTTGACTTGTCAAAATTGTTAATACAGAAATATCCAACAGCAGATGTCTACCCGGAAGACCTGCGGATAGTCCAACCTTACAAACGGGTCAAATGACCTAATACACAATAAAGAAGAAGATTATTGTGAATAATGTACATATGCGATGAAATGAAATGGATGGAAAGATGGAAGGTTATTGTAACAGATTGCCCGTTGTTAACGGGTTTTTTTGCTTGTATGGATTGTCTGCACCTACGCGTTAAATAAATAAGTAATATTTGTCTATATATTACATTATATATATACGAATTTCGATTTCTTTGTCAATCTCATACGAAATTGATTTGTGTGTTTGCGTTTAGGAATTGGCTCGTACGATCCGAATGAATGGAAGAAAAATGTTTTCATTTAATTTCAGTATTACTTACATTATAATTTAACTAGTACGTAGGGCTCGACAAATAAGAGACGGGTGACAGTTTTATAAACACTGTTGCAAAAGTATGGTTGCAAATGTCAAGAAAAAAGTGACACTCAATACGCTGAACGACGTCAAACATCAACTGATTTTATTGGTTGATACAGATAGTATTTTCCTACATAAATATTGGTTTTTATACAGGTGATATCACTATGACCCGAATTCTTTCGCTTGGCGAGCCCTACCTTTTTTGTGCAAATACAAGAGTAATCGAATGAGTTTATTTCATTGAATTGTATTTTTTTTTTCTTTCATAAAATTACTTTCAGTTAAATACAAGTTCTTTGTGAATATTCGTATCAATTAAACGAAATGAATTCTTAAAATTATTTTCACTTAAACGTATTTTTAAGTAGTAAGAACATACGTACCTATTATACTAAGATTTTCATAAAATAACAATTTAATTTTGTAGTTAAAATAAAATAAACAAACAACATATATTTATCTAGTAATTCCTGAACCATATTCTTACTGCGTTATTCAATTCGCTCCTCGCTTTCCACATAAATATGATTTTAATTATATTTTAATTAATTTTTATTTTTTTATTTGTATTGTATTTTGTATTAATATTTTTATGTAATTATGGCTTATGTAATTCTTTTTTATTTTGAAAAAAAAAATGCTGTTTTTTAATCATCGTAATATTATCTTGTCTTCATTGGATGTGAGATTCGTGTTCTTATTTCGCCGCTAAATAACCAAAATAATTCACTATTCACACTGTTACATCCAAGCTCTGCTCGTGTCTATTCCTAATAGATTCTTTTTCAATGGTCTGATTTGCGTAGTTATACACGAAAATTACAAGATAACCTATATTAACTACGTATATATGCGTAGTTATACACGAAAATTACAAGATAACCTATATTAACTACGTATATATGCGTAGTTATACACGAAAATTACAAGATAACCTATATTAACTACGTATATATGCGTAGTTATACACGAAAATTACAAGATAACCTATATTAACTACGTATATATGCTTAGTTATACACGAAAATTACAAGATAACCTATATTAACTACGTACCTATACATATATGCATATCATGATGACTCTAATCACCTTTTTAATCTGTGTGAAATAGTATAATTTATTTAGGAGTTATTCTTCTCGGGCAGCTAACAGGTACTATGTCAAATATTAATTTAACACGTACCCAATAACAAGTAACCACATTAATCGAGACTCACAGATCCAGAATGAAGACACAATTAAAAACTTTGTCTCTACCGGGAATCGAACCCGGGATCTTTGGATCAGCAGTCAGATACCCAACCAACTGAGCCATTAAAAGGCCGACTATATAGTTATTTATATTGTGGTGAGGTTCAATTAATAGCAAAAAATATTCAACAACGCGGCAACACTCACTGATGGAACCTTCTAGATCAATCGTTAAAATATATAGATATATACTATTTTTTTTCCGTTGCCCCGCCATTACTCTCTCGAAGTGTCAAACGTACGCACCAATCGATTTTTATCAGCCGTGTGAAAATATAAAAGTATTGTAAATTAATTACCAGTTGTTATTTGTTAATAAAAGTGAAGATTTAATGTAAGTAATTCTTTCATTCAATTGTACCAAAACATCCCTTTGTATTCTGATGAAACTATATTTAGAGGAAGTTGTTATTTGAAATATTAAATCAATTATTGAACATGCTTTTTATAACCTTCATATAAAGTGAATTATTATTTATAATCTAATTGATTAACAATCCTCTAAAATATAGTTAAGTTACTTATTAAAATGTAAATACAACGTCGTTGTCTATGTCTCCTGTGAAATATTAAAATACTATGTAGGTACACTGCTAGACCTTGAATAGGTATACCTAGTTGTGAAGTCGTACTTATGTTGATAGTATGATAATTTTTTTTTATTTTATTTTAGCACAACTCAACAGCTATTTCATACATTACTAAAACATTAAGTAGGTACATAAATTAAATAAATTACAGAGAAGTCTAAATTATTGTAAAAATTAAAAAAAAAAAGCTGTTAAAATATATTGATTTCTAACCAGAATTCCCTTTAAATAATTAAGCGGTATTCCGAAGTTCTTAGAAGAGATTGCCTTATGAAAATAAACCCGCCTTGGCGTAAAAAAATTTCAAACACATAATTTCAAAAATAAAAAAAACGCAAGAAAAATGAGCTATGTAAATAGTACGCTATCAATTATTTCGATAATGAAACCGTCTCTCCTTTATTCCATTAAAAATATTTTATAACAGTCAGCAATGCGACTGTATGAATCCGCCGGATCTTTTGTGATTTCCATTAATGCCCCGACATTTTTTACTACATAGAAATTCGTCTCGGACAGAAGAATCCTTCATTCTGATTGCCGTCGCCGAGGATTGCTGAATCGACTCGAAATTAATAAAGTTTTTAGGGCGTCGCGACGCTGGAAGTTTTATCGTTAAATTATGAGAATTCCTCTAAAAATTCTGGTCGTCGTCGTTTTGCTTATGCCCGCGGAAAATATCAAATTCACGTTTCGAAATGTCTTACGATGTTTGACCCTAAACTGCCACCGGAATATTTACATTTATAACCGGATATTACTGTATCGAAGATAATAATATTATGCATAAACAATGATATCCTTGTTTCGTCACAGTCAATATAAAAATATATCGTGGGTCAGAATTAAAGATTAAACTCAAGCGACTAGTAACGCATACATATTTTTTTTCATCTCCTTTCTTAAATGCTCGCTACTCTCACCACCACCCGCTTTGCACTTAGAGACTGTTAACTATTAAGAGGACGAAAATGCTAAATCTAGTGAGAACAAGGTATACGTACTAAAACCGCCTAATGCACTATGAATGTACGTTTAGGGTAATGATCGCGTGCGTTAAAAATGGTTTATACATTCATTCATACCATCAAGGCATATCCCGCAATGTGGAGTAACCAGCGAAAGGTATGCGGGTGTGCCATGCCTTATAAAAGGGAACACAAACTGTGATTTAAATTATCGCAAACCAAAATATTTGTTGATTTTTTGTTGACTTGATAAAAAATATAACTAACATTCACTTTGGTTTTATGCTCTCTTTAAGCACATAAAAGATTTATTTCTCTACGACATAGTTATTTATTTTCTTTGGGAAGCTACAGCTCATTTACAGTTTAATCATACAATATTATTTTTACTGTGTAAGAGACATAAAAAGCCTTCCATCAACATAATATAAAAACAAATAACAGTTTACAAGCTAAAAACATTCATACACACACCTTCATACACACCCTCACACACACACATACATACATATATACATACATACACATACATACATATATACAACAACTAGGGAAGGGAAGAGAAAGGAGAGAAGAGAGACTAGGAAGTAATTGAGGTCTGCGAAGTTATGGATATTATTCTGTAAAAAAGGATGTTTTTAATATTTTTTTTATGAGCATATATGCTGAATTTTTTAAAATGAATATGTCTTTGTTAAACAAGTACATATACATCTTTCTACGTTCCCTAAAATAAGCATATAAATGCTTGTGCTATAGGTGAACGAAATCGGTCGAGGCAGGATTCGAACTCGCGATCACTGGATTACTAGCCCAGCGCGCTAACCGCTACTAGAGATATGTTTAAAATACTTAATCATATTTTTTTATAAACACACTGTTTAACATATTTGAGAGATCTCAACCGCCGCCTCCCTCGCCTTGCTTCACAGACAGATATACATACAGACAAATTAGTCTCGACACGTCGGTCGATGGAAGGACAGCGCTTCCGAAACATGTCGCGAAGTGACTCATAAATAAAGTGGTTTATAGCTAGTTATATAATTCAAATATGGTTCATATGTATTGAGGTGTTTAGGTTTATTTGGCCCCTTAACATTTTTTATCCGTAATTTAATACCACCGAATTTACGATGTCCGAATTGTTGATTTGACATGCATCTTATAACAAGTTGTTAAATTTTTTGTTTCTTGTTAGATGTAATGTATTTTTATATAAGTTTATATATAATACATCTAGTAAAAATAAAGGTTCATTTCTATAGCTATTTATCATAAAAATATAAGTATGAAATATAAATGAAATATTAATACTATGTTTATGAACGTAAACTTCCTCACTAGGATAAATAACCGTTATGTAGACTTATAAAATATTAAATTATATAAAATATACTATATAAAATATTAAATTATCAGTTAGATGTACCTACCAAATATACTTCCACAAATTACAATTAGAAATACTACAATTAGAAATACTACAATTAGAAATACTACAATTAGAAATACTACAATTAGAAATATTTTTAACTTAAAATTCTTTAATACAAATATCGGTTATTTCTCTCCATTTCCTCGTCTAATCCACTAATTTCAAACAACTCATTTCATCAAATTAATAATATTGATATATTCTCAAACACATAATATCCCAGTTCGTAACATCTTAATTCTTTTGTATAAATTTATGTATACCTTCTCTGTTTATTTTCTCATATTGTTTAATTCTCATATTTCATTTTTTTAATTTTCGTATTCATATTTCATTTGTTTAATTTGTGTATTCATATTTCATTTGTTTAATTGTTGTGGACTCAAAGATTAAAATCTTTGGGTCTACAACTGTGAACTTGCTATGTAACTTCCACCCGCAACATAATAATTATAGGTATGTGTAGGTATATAAAATAGACACTTCACCTTCCGTACACTGCATAGTGTAGTGTAGGTAGGAAACATTCATGCCTGTGTCTGTGCTCAATTAAATAAAATAAAATACAATGATATTAATCGTCTCACAGTGAATATTGCAGTGGAGTCTGTCGTATAAGGTGTTATTATAAGGTGTAATGGTGTTTTTATACATTTTTAGTTTTATCAGTAAAAAAATAACGACCTGTTAAGAGGACTAAAAAAATAGTATAATTATTGATTCTGTTTAATTTTTATCTGTGTACAGTGTACATAAGTATATGTACGACATATTTTACTAGTTTTAATTCATCGTCAATCGTCCAAAGTGTGTGAGATAAAATATTATTTGTTGTCCCCTAATTTACATAAAAATATCAACCATCCATCATAACGAACTTCGTAAAATATATAAGATTCCACAGTTTACATCATGTGTCATATTTATGTATGACATTAATATCTCGGCGCTCAGTCCAGGCGATTTGCCAACAGAAAATAAAAAGTAAGTTAAAAGTGAAACGTTATAGCTGCATTCAACTCATTTATGCTATTTAATGTATTAAATTTAATGATTTTTATTTTATTGATACTGGTTGCATGTAACACATGAGATCCAACTGTCGATGACGATATTATGTATAATTGAAGAATACGTACCAAACTATAACCACTTAAACACAAATTTATAAACATTTAAAGATATTTTGTTTTCTTTGTTTGAGTAATGCATACCCACGCACCTGTCGCTGGTCACGCGTATGCCATGATGGTATGAATGAACGATTGAGTATATTCAATTCATTTTGTATAACAATAATTTTGTACGTACCTATATTTTTTTCATTTCTTCACACGCACACGAGTGCTTGTACTCTGGTAGAGGGAAATATTTTATTTTTTTTATTGTGTAATTTTTAGTATGTCTTTTGATTGTATATGTTGAATAATATGTTTATAAATTGTTTTATAAATTGTTTTATAAATTAGCAAATAGATATTTTCGTGAATTATAAAATTAATTTCTTAATTAGTAAACATAAATATTGTATCTATTCCCTTAACTCCCGTTAAAAATAAACACTAGTGAAAGCTCTGTTTTGATTCTACATTTTAATCAAATTCGTCGCCAGTTATTTCTGCTGATCCAAAGGTCTCGGGTTCGATTCCCGGTGGAGACACAGCTTTTAATTGTGTTTTCAGTTTGGTTCTCTAAAACGGTTAGTATCGTAAGTCTCCAGAATGTGGCATCTTATTATTGGGTGCGTGATAAATTAATATTTGACTTAGCACCTGTTAGTTTCCCGAGAAGGACGAAATAAACAAATAAATAATGTGTACAAAAGCTATCGACAAATTTAATAAAAATGCCAAATCATTACATAGTGTTATAATATCTTATATCAAATTGAATAAAAACCTTATAATTTCTTCGTCATATTGCAAAGTAAAAAGGGGTCGGATATCCTGAAAAATTTGGGTCACGATTCGAGGCAAATCTATATTCGTTTGGTGAATGAAACGCACAAGTGGAATTTTGCGGAAAGAAAATATTTTGTTGCTTTTAAAATAGTATGAGATCGTTGTCAAAAAGCAACGACTTCTTTCTCTCAAAACGTTGGCTCGTTTCCATTTGCCGTCTCTGTTTATAACAGGATTGTACCTCCTGTAGTCTTATCTTATTATTTTTTCTATGAAGTTTCTTCTCTGAAATTGTAACTTAATTATTGCGCGTGTCTACTGTCTTCAAATTCTGTTAGGCAAGTTTCTTGTTTATTGCGAAGTTTTAAACTTGTTAGTTGTAGATTTAGTTGATGTCTTGTCTTTTCATTTGCACACTTTCGGTGTTGGTTATGTTTTAAGATTTGTTATTACGTTAACTCTCTTATTAGCTAATGGGGTCAAATATAATTTGTTATAATCTTCGTTGTTTTGAAACGGGAGCTTCAGATCTTTCTACATACATACATACCATCACGCCATGTCCCTCACGGGGTAGGCAGAGAGGACCGAACGCCACTTACTTCTATCTTGACACACATTCATCGCGTCATCAACATTCATACATCGTATTATAAATGTTCGTCTGTTGTTCACGCTTCTTACATTTCCATCTTTCAAAATATCGTTAACATGGTCGTACCATCCTTTTCTTGGGCGTTCCTGACCTCTTATTCCGTTCCTGTCAGCTTTGTATATTTTCTTCGTCAGGCGTTCTTCATTCATTCAACCCAAGTGGCCAAACCATCTCAATGTGTTCACTTTTATTCTGTTAATTACATCTTTCTTCATCTTACATTCTTTCCTTGTATTTTCATTCCAAACTCTGTCATACATCGTTCTGCTACAAAGTCTTCTAAGCGATGTCATTTCAACTGCATTTATTTTGCTTTCGTGCGACTTCTGCCATGTCCAGGTCTCACTTGCATACGTCAGGGTTGGCACTACGATTGCGTTATGAATGGCAACTTTAGCATCTCTTGATATGTTATCAGTAATAAAAGTTAATCTATTTAACATAATAGGTACATTTTTGTAAACAGTGCAGCGTTGAATATAATAATAATAATAAACTTGGATGATTTATATAGCGCCGTTTTCGTGAATATCTCCATCCATACGCCTCTCGCTAAATTCACACAAACAAGAATTAATTTCCGCTTTTGTTATTTAGTTGGAACCGATAGCTGCAGAACCACAAAATTGAAATATTCCATTGCACGGAGATTAATATCGATGTGATGGTAATATTATTTATTGAATCTGCGCTGGTCGTTCTGGTCGATGCGATGGCTGATGTCACCTCTCCCATTGTTGGGAATCCTGAATGGCGAATAAAGAAATGTCCCCATTCTAATGAAGTCTTGTGTAAATACGTCGTCTTTTGTCTATGCTGGCGATCGGAGGCGTTGCTTGGTAAATTGGATTCCTGGCTTCTTGCCCGGAAAGATTTCGTTTATCCCGTATCCCGTTTCGCTCGCTTCTCCTATAAATTTTTATTCGCCAATAACAATAAGCTTCAATTCCATAATTTATTTACCGACAGGGTATTATTTGCTTGTATATTTTTTGGATTCTCACTACGTTGAACGATTTGCATCTGACATCAAGAAAATTAACTTATTTCTTACAGCATAAATCATATCCACTGTTATATTTGCGTTTTTACTCCCCACTAACCCAAGGGAAGTTATGAATTCGTAATAGTAGAGGCTATTTTTATACAGATTATACGCTGTATCACGCTGACATTGTATTCTGAAAGTTTCATCACATCATACAAATAAATATATGTGCGTGCGTACTATGTGCTTTGTGCTATGTATTGCGTGTTTATTATTCTTTATTGATTATAGACTAATGTACTGATTTAATTCTTTTCAAATGTTTGTTTATCTCTAATTTGTTTATCTAATACTCGCTTAGACCCCATTAGATTTTATTTAATTTTCCAATATTTCAAAGTGACCTAAAATTTCAGAAAACCTAAAATTTGATATAGTTTTATTTACAAATTGCTAAAAGGGCACACCACTTTTAGAAGAGAAAATCATATGAAAATCGATTTTATCCATTAGGATTATCGATTGACGTTGAATTCAAACAAAAATATCGAATGTCAAAAAGTGCAATTGCTAGAGTTTGACAGAACTATCGTATGGCGCGCGCGTGTTCCGAGCTGCACATGCTGTTCTGTGGTCATGACAACCGACTCGACAAAACTAAATTCGATGCTGTCGTCTGAAATAGAGCTCAAAATCGCGATCAACTGAACTAAGGTTAAAATATTTTTATAAATAAATTTTCAGTTGAACGTGAAATAAGACTAATAACTGGATTCAATTAAACCCCGTGATTCAACTACGATTCAAGATTTTTATATATAACACTATTAGGCTGTGTTTCTTGAACAAAGATTTAAGTAATATTATAGTTATAATACTCTTGGTTGTTTCGTTGAAATCTAATATGCCTTAAAACGATGCAATTTTGAAGAATTTTACGAATTAAAAGTATTTTAACTATACCATTACTGATACGTTTGTTGAAAAAACCCAGGAGTTAAATGTCGCATTCGATGATGATGGTGTAACCGTAGAAACCGCGTTGTTTAAAACTATGTTATTTATATCCGTAGTAATTTTGTTATCATTTTGTATAAAATCGCATGATTTTTTAGAATTTTAAGCCTTTATTTTTTTTCGTAAATTCATCGTGCTTTCTAAAATACATCATAGAATGTAGAACTTCAGAATAATTGTATGGATTTTTTTTTCTAGTAAAATGGCTACAATCTAAATATAACGGGGCTTTCCATTGTGTTATTATTTCCAAAAATTGGTATTTAAAAATAAAATATAAAAGTTCCAACGAGTATTATTATGAGCATTGACAATAATTACTAAAACTAGAAAAGAATAAAGAAAAAAATATATATTTGCTAAAATCAATTACATAAATAAATTAGAGTTATAGTACCTATGTATATTTAAAAAAAAACAATGCCGATATTTATATAAGTATAAGAATGATAGTATTTTATTCCTTCATTTCACTAATTTGGGAGAACAACACATCTATGTATACCCACACACCAGTCTCGTTTCACCAAAAAAGGCACTATATTCAGAATGGGTGGTGAACCTCATTGCTGAACTATGTGAGATGTTATTGTTGCCTGTTGTATTTTCGATTACCCGGCTCTTACGGGACACTCGAAAACAATGATTTAAAAGAATGGAAGCACTATTCTAAGCCGGTGCCGGTGCAATTCACACCCGGACACCTTTCGCTGGTTACCCCACATTGTGGGATATGCCGTGATGGTATGAATGAATGAATGAATTTCACTAATTTGGTATAATTCTATTCAATTTTGGTATAATTCATTATTGTAATTTTTATATTTTTAGACATATTTTTTGCCATTATATCATCCTTCCTAGATATTTAAAGTAATGAATTATTTTATATAAAAGTAGAATAAATATAAAAGTTTTGTAATTAATATATTCTGTTTCATTGTTTACCGAGACATCACGCCTCATACATGTCCATGTATGAATAAGTTTATGAAACATTATCTATGAGAATATAACGTACAATATTCTCTCCTATTATTAAAGCTTCATTTTCTCAGAAGCTTATGAATATTGACGTTGTTTACCCGTTTCCATCTGAATACATAATTTCTTAATCTTTGATTTTCATTTCAGTGTTTTTATTCCCCTGCTCTGTTTTCATTACTGTTTTGTTTTCTATGAAAATCGTGATTTTGCCAGAAGTTTCCATCTCATTCTCAAGACGTCTATATTGTATGTATATAAGTTTTGTTTTTATTCGTAGAATTTTCTAGGCGAATTCAATAAATAGCACGTCCGATTTTATATTTATAACTAACACAGCAGCCCGGCTGTGGAACGATCTTCAGTATTTTCTGTTTCCACTTTCTTACAACCCGGGTCTTTTTAAAACCCGAAAGCTACGTACCCATCGCTACGTAGTGCGCTTCTTCTGAAGAGTATACTGGTCCCGAATCCTTATAGCTGGTGTTAAATAAAAAAAACGAATCGATTCAGAGTAATTGGTGTAAATTTCATATAGCTACTTACAGCATTACAATAATATCTTGGTATTGAAGATGTATTCGTAAAATTGTAAAAATAAAATTATTCGTTTTATAGGCAAAAGTTTCTGTTTTGAAGATTTCCCGGCCTCCTTAATATTTCTCTCGAAACTCACCTAATGATAACTAAAATGCTAATCTTTAAACCGTCCAGTCATCTTACTGGATTAAAGGGAATTTGGAAAATGTATATTACCTTGTTTTTGGACGGAAACTTCGCATAGAAGGAATTTTTCTTCGGCATAGTTTATGTTTTCTGTTTCGAATCCTTACCAAGAAAAAAAAATCCGAAGCTAATCTGTTTTTCACTTTAATTTAATAACTTGAAAATATAATTTTTGTACGCAATATTCCGCAGTTTGTTTTTTCGATGTTGGTTTAATGAAATTTTGTCCTTTTTATGCAAATTGATATAAAATATTCATTAAAGTACGTATTAAAAATTTAACTTAATGCTAGATTAACTATCATCCATTGCCTAATTCAACCAACTGCTTTTTTGAGATTTAATTTGTAAGATTATTGTTTGGAAGGGTGATTACCTGCATAAGCGATTTATTTATTCGATTAATTCATAACACACGTGTAAAAAGACTAGTCTTAAGGCAATCCCTTCCGACCTACTCAAATTGAGTTTGTAATTATTCCAAAACAGCAGTATAAGAAAGGCAAAAAAAACTCAATAAATATAGTTATCGCAGAAATGGAGAAAAGAAAGAAAGACGGACGTTATTTCGTGTTTCTTTGTGCAAACAAAAATTATTTCTTATCATACTTGTGATATATTCTGTCATAGATATGGTTTTCTTCATAATTTTAGTTATTTTCAGAGATCTTCGGCACTTCTCAGATGCCCTACATATTTTATCATCTGAAGTCATTTATTATTTTTATCAAATAACATGGTCCTTTATCAACTTTGTCCTATACATCATAAAACAAATTCTCAAGTGTTTGTCTCATGTATAAAATAATAAATTTAGTAATAAATTTGGCTAACATTAACTAAAAAGAAAATGCAATTTTTGAAAGTTCTGTATATTTCAATAATGGGATACAAATCATTTGAAAATAACACATTTTGACTATCGCCATCTATGAAATAACGAAGAAACTTTTTTTGTAACGCCATCTATTGAGATGTTGTTTGAAATATTTCATTCAAAAGCTTTTTTATAAAACTTTCTTTTGAAAATTTAAAATTGTAATGATAAGTGAACTCAATAGGAAAGCATAACGTTGCGCAAGCGCATAAAGTAATCACGTAAACCAGCCTATGACAGGTCGTAAGCCCTGTAGGTGCCTTGAGTTCCTGGTTCTATTATTATATTCCAACTTCGTCTCTTTTGAGATATTTAAAAATTGACAATGTTATCATTCCTCGCAAAACCACACACTATGTCCACCGTCACCTCTCCCACGATTCAAAAACCGCTATAACACATTAAATCACAATATAATCAATTTACCAACACACATTAGAAAAAACTTACTTTTATGACGTATATTTATTTATTTATTTATTTAGGGACAAATACAGTCTTAAAATACTAAAATGGAATAATACACTATGAAATAAAAACAAACAGACCAATTACATATGTCCACAGATATTAAATATAAAACATTTTAAACATCATAAATTTAAATATAACTAAGATGTATGTTTATATATATATATTAATCTATCATTAGATGTGGTTACAATTGTTTATATATATTATTACTGATTTCTTAAATAATGTATATATGTACCTATAGTATGTATTTGTGTGAGAGTGTTATTTTATTTTATTTATTTTTTCTCAGAAAGCTACAGCTATAATTGATTTATTTTACATTACATTTATTGTATAAAAGTTGAGCCAAAAGAGCTTTCTTCAATTTAAATTATTGAGGATGACAGTTTTGAGTATATCAGGGGAATCGATTAAGTTATTGCAAATTTTGTATAGTAATATTTGGCCAAAATAAAATCTCCTGCCCTGCAATCTATTTATGTTTAAATTTGGGTTGAACTATTGTAATTACTGTGTTATTATGTGTGCGAGGTTGTGTGTGGTTCTTACCTACCTTGTATACGATGCAATAAAAAAAATCAATAATCAGAGGTAGCTGTTTCAGAACAGATTATTTCTAGTTAAGCTGCTATCTTATAGTCTCTAAATCAATGTATTATAACAATAAATAAATAAATTAATAAATATATTATCATAGACTTCATTTAACCAAGAATTGTTCGTCGACAATGTAGATTAATTATATCGATTTCATTTTATTTTCGCTATTCATCGGATTAAAACAAAATTGGCAACTGTTTTTCATTTTGTAGGTTATTTTAAAAACAAATTTCACGCTGCACCGACAACTTTATCGGCCGATTAACGCCGTTATGTTAGTACAATAATGTATTGGTTGTTTTCGTTAAAATGATGTATGTAATGTTATTTTCCAATATACATAACATTATTGTTTTTCCTCCGTTTTCTAGAATACATTTCCTTTGTTTTTCGTATTCCCTCGATAGTTTTCCATATTTATACCTTCCATACACCTACCAATTCCCAGACAGCGCGGGAATTTTCTTGCGTTTTAAAATGGTTATTTTTTTTATTCATTTTTACTATATTTTGAGAAATTGGTTCTCCCTTTTTTGTTGGCTTCCCCAAATCACCACCGCACTGCTAGCGTTTTTAAACAATATTGGATCAATTCGACATTTTTGTTTTAGAAAAAATCGAATTATACGAAAAGGATACCATAACCATGTAAAAGATATTCTGAAAAGTGGAAATGTAAAACGTGGGAACATTAGACGAACGTATGCATGATTTTTTTTTACTGACAAACTTTTTAACATCTCAATAGAGACGAAGTTGGGATATTGTAAAAGGAACAGGAACTCGAGGCACCTACAGGGCTTACGACCTGTCATCGGCTTGTTTACGTGATCACTTTATGCGCTTGCTCAACGTTCACCAATTATGTCTTCATATTGAGTTCCCTTATCAGTGTAATTTTTGAAAGTTCTATAAATTTGAATAATGTGTAACAATTCACCTGAAAATAAGTAACTATAAGTATATGCAATTAAAAAAATATACGATGCATGAAGTTGACGAGGCGATGTATGTTTGTCAAGATAGAAAAATATGGCGTTTGGTTCTCTCTGCCTACCCTAGAGAGATATGGCGTGATGGTATGTATGTATAATGGACAAAGCGCCGTGAAGTGATTGAAATTTTCACCAAGAGAGCTATAGTTTAATAATAATAATGAGGTTATTGCAATGTCTCCCACCAAACCAGAGTTTCCGGCCATGAGAAACAAAAATTGCTGGAAAAATAAATTTGAATTTCGGCTCTGCTGGTGATCGAACCCATCGAACTTTTTTGACTCTCGTATACCTAACGGTATCTTTAACTGAAATATTAATGAACATAAATGAAAAATCATTATTTGATGAACAATTCGAATACTGAATTTTCGAATAGTCGATGAGGAAGCCCTATTCAACATGGCGGTCGCGATGGCAGGTTATTTAATACCAGACGGTCATTGTTGTCCGTAATACCACAATAGTGACAGACACCGTTATTCTCCCATAGGGACACGAGCTTGATTGTTGAATACCGCATCGAATTTATTACATTTGTGAAATGAAATATTTTTATGGAAAACGATCGCTTTTTGTTTTAATCGACGGTCGTATCTCATTTTGATTTAATCAATATTCTGTATTGAAAGTGACGAATAATGGATGTACGTTATTTTTCTTTCTATTAACAATAATTTTATTTTACATACATTCCATCACGCCATATCCCTTACGGGGTAAGCACAGAAAGTTATTTTACATCCATGCATCGTTTCATACATGCTCGTCGATTTTTCAACCCTCTAATGTTTCCTTCTTTCAAAATATCATTCACATGGTCATGCCATCCCTTTCTGGGGCGGTCCCTACTATTCACTCAATCTCTTACACCCATGTATATTTTTTTGCATCATTCATTCTTTTTTGACGTCGTTCATCATTCATTCTTTCAATATGTCCAAACCACCTCAAGGCATTCACTTTCATTTAACTTATTTTTTTTATATCTCATATCTACAGCATTTATTCTACTTTATTGCGTCTTTTGCCACGTCCATGTTTCACTGGCATACGTCAAAGTAGGCACTACAATTGCATTATCTACGGCAGGGTTCTCCAAACTTACCAGCCATAGGGCCATACTGATTACTCCAGTAAGTTCCGAGGGCCAAAACCATATTATCATTGTTGCCGGTGGTAAAAATTGAAATAGTTACACAAGACCTTCTCCAAAATGAAGTACACAAAAAATGTTTACAGATCTAAATTAACTGATGAGCATCTTAAATCTCTTTAATAATTGGTACAAGTAAAATTAGTCCACAACTACAAACTATTGTCAGTGGAAAATCTCAAT
Source organism: Molanna angustata (assembly GCA_963576475.1). Classification (NCBI taxonomy): domain Eukaryota; kingdom Metazoa; phylum Arthropoda; class Insecta; order Trichoptera; family Molannidae; genus Molanna; species Molanna angustata. The sequence continues at coordinate 10,884,608 of OY754977.1, read as the reverse complement.
TACATAAATCTCATTAGTATTTCATATGTCATTATGCTTGTTATAAGTTATGTTTTTATTTAAAATGTATAAAATGTTAGTTGAATTCATTTCAATAATTTGTTAGTTATTATATACTGAAGTTAAATTTTCTGCATATTATACATGTCTTTACTCATTACAATTCTGTGTTTCTTTATCCAACTTATCACAAAAACAATAACAATAAGCCAACAATGTTATGAGTATTTAGCCCATGACCATATCAATGTAGATGTCATATTAATAATTATTCAACATAAAATTAGAATACTTCAGTAAACTAAATTTAATTTGCTATAAAAAATATGTTCTCTAAAAGGAGTTTTCAAGTATGCTAGCTCTCCGCGGGCCGGACAAAATCTGTCCGCGGGCCGGATGTGGCCCTCGGGCCGTAGTTTGGAGACCCCTGATCTACGGCAATTTTTGCTTCCTTTGAGATGCTTGGATCGGACATTACTGGTCTGAGTGTTCCGTTTATTCTATTACCTGCCAAAAGTCTTCTTTCAATATCTTTATCAGGTCTTCCATTACGTTAAAACACACTCCCTAAGTATAAATATTCCTCTACTTGTTCTAGTCATTCGTTCTCTACTTTTATTCTACACGGAGTTATATTTTCAGTTTTTTCGATTATCAATATCTTAGATTTATTCTCATTCATTCTCAGTCTGCAGGTATCCTTCATACACTTTATTGACTAAATATTGTAACTCATCCCCACATTCAGCAATCACTTTTTGTCATCTGCATACATCAAATTTCATTTTAATTGTAAGAATAACACGATCATGTTTCCACTTGCCGAAATCTTCTTCGCTGACCTATGATACGTCAACCTCGTAACATTAATTGACTTTCACTACCGTATAATATAATTAATAATACTAATTAACCACATTGCCCTGAAAATTGTTATTTTCTTGTCAAAATTTATGGTCTTACGTTGTTTTGGTTGGTTGGAAACAATTGTCTTATGGCAATAAACAGAAGATTAAAAAAAATAATTAATAAGAATGAATAAGAAGATTAATTCATTAAGGAATTGAAGAATCTTCTATTAGTGTTTATAAATAAAAAGTGTATCTACTGGATTAAAAATAACTCGAAATTCATTCTGAAATTTTATAAAGAATCGTTTCTCAACAGCTAATTTGTCAATTTAGTGATATCTTGAATCGAAACTGTAATTGAAGATAATCTGATATAGTAAATTGCTGTCCGTTTCTCTGTTATAATTATATTTGCTCTTCTATGAACTAACAAGTAATATCTTCATCTTTTTACATCATATACTTATATTTAAACAACTAGAAGTACCAATATTATATAATAAATTAATAACTTCACATCTACTTATTATATAACTTACATTTATGAGTTTGTAAAATTAATTTATTAATAATAATAATAATAAAAATTTATAAAGCGCCGTTTAGTGATACAAGATCACTCCAAGGGTGCTGTAGCTTATTTGTTGGCTCTACGAAACAAGGCAGTCTTAAGAAGTTTACCGAAGGTGTCATTTTTCTGAGCTCCACGTATGTCAAGAGGGTTATTATCAAAGATGTTTAGAAATTATTTACTATCAACCGATGACAAAGCAATATAATATTGTTTGATTTATATGCATCTATACTGGGTTCGATTTCCAACAGTGAAAATATTGATTAAAAATAATTTCTCACCAAATTTCTGTGTCTCTGAGTAAAAACACTGGTTTATTGAAATAAAAGTCTTTGCCTCGAGTTCCTGGTTCTCTTATAATGTTCCATCTTCGCCTCTATCGAGATGTTAAAATTTGTCACAAAATAGTCGCTTTAACAGGTTTTATTTGTGTAACGAGATAATTCATTTTTCTATTAGAATTGATTAAAAATACACAAATATACCGAGGAGAGTCTATCGAAATATTTCAGAAAAATCGCAAGAATGTTTATATGCTTGTAATAATTTTGGAACGACATGCCTTTTTCGTCCTTCAATAATTGATATTAACTATTAATTTCTTCTTTTGCTTATTGTGATCATAATTTTTACATTGTAATCGTATTTTTTTTGAAATCTCGGTATTATTTTGAAATATGTTTAATGTTGAAATCGTTGGAAGTTGGAACAGATTCCTCAAATGAACAAGTCATTTTACACACTTTTAATAAATAACAATGAGATGCCTCGATATTAAGAAGTGTAGTTTCGCAGAGATTCAAAGAGTACGTAAACAAAATCTTCTCAAAATAAAAGAAATTGGGATTTGAACAAACTGTTGGTACCTACTTAGTTCTCGTTCACCCACTCATGTGACCCAGTCCATTTGACAAATAGTTATCAGAGTCGTACATCGCAAACATGACGGCTGTTTCCAGAAGCTTTTAGGGCATGTTTGTTTATATTTTTTTTTATCCTTTTCTGAAAATGAACGTCTGGATGCTCTGTATGTATGTATGTATGTATGTAGAGTTTCACAATAAAATGTATCTGTAAGTAATGGATTACTATCCCGTCCTATCCTAACCCATCCCATCCCCCTTTTCCCCATCCATCCGGTCAGCTGGCATTCCTGCCCCACTTGTCGTATGATGTGTCGTCTCTCCGTGCCAAATATTTTTATTTCTCTCCTTTCTCAGTGTCTCCTCTCGAGTCTCTCCATGCGCCGCATTTAGATTCTTTATTTACCCATCTTCCGTCGTCGCCTTCTTTATTTTGAGAAGAGAAACATTTTCGTTTTGTTTATTTATTATGCTGTATGCGCCTCCACTCAAACTTACAAACCACCAAATCATGTCCCTATTGGGGTTAGGCAGAAAGAAGAGTACATATGCCATATATTTTTACAAGCCGTTTGGTTTCTGTGCGGGCGTCCTGGGTTCGATTCCCAGCAGAGGAGAAATTTATTTAAATTCATTTCTGACGCAAATATTGCTTATCTGGACTTTAAACACTGGTTAGTTGGAAAAATTGCCATACGGTAATAAACTCGACAGGGTGCAAGGTAGTGTTCATTATTTATTTATTTATTAGATTGAAGTTTTTGTCCTATATAAGATATTTCGGTATTATAGCGGCAGTGAGCTAAGAAACCATAACCGTCAGTTGCGCACCTAATATTAAGACACGTGGCATTTTAAATGGGGAGATATATTACTTAAAAATATTCCCCAATAAAATCATTTCCTCAATAAAAACATTATTCCATAACAACCAATTTTTGGTCAGTGGGGCAAGTCTATTCCGACTGGCGAAATCAAAACCCTAGTGATTACCCATATCATGCATATAATAATAAATTATCATATGGAGTTCTTTGACATCTAAAGATATTATAGAACTCCATATATTGATTATTTCCATATGATAACTATACCCATATCATGGATATAATTATTAATTATATCCATGATCCGGATCAGACTTGCCCCCCAGGTGCGTCAGAGGACAAATGCTTACAACATGTACCTACTTCTTTTCCTTAACTAGTATTTAATAGAATTTTAAATTAGGGTTTTAATCATTAGCTAGGAAAAAAATAATATACATACATAAATACCATCACGCCGTTCTATTTTTTGGGGTCGACAGAGAGAATTGAACGCCAGACTTTTCTATCTTGACATACATGCTTTGCCTCATTTACATACATGCATCGCGTCATACATGATCTCCTATTATTCTGACTTCGTAAATTACCAAATTTTAAAATCCCATTTATATGATCGTGCCAACTCTTTCTCGGGCGGCCCCTACTTCTCATTCCACTCTTTTCAGCCTTGTATACTTTTTTTGTCAGTCGTTCATTGTTAATTCTCACTACATGAGCAAACAATCGCGGACATCACAATATCTCATTCAATCTTGCATTCTCATCTAATATCCCCATTCCTTGGGTGAAATGAGGAATTTGGAAATTTAATATAGATCATTATTACGTAATGGTAATTGAAACAAGCGAAAGAAGAACAGAATGCGAAATACGAGTGAATAATGAATTACTAGAACAAGTGGATAAATATTTGTATCTAGGAAGTATGTTTCAGCGTGATGGAAGACTGGAAAAGGATATAGAAACAAGGGTAACGGCAGCAAATAGGGTGAACGGTGCATTAAGAACAATAATGGCCGACCCAATTATCTCAAGGCCACAATGCAATAGTCGTACCAACATTAATGTATGCAAGTGAGACATGGACATGGCAGAAGACGCATGAAAGTAAAATTAACGCTGTGGAAAATGAGGTCCCTAAGACGAATGTGTGGTAGAACCATCTATGATAGGATAAGGAATATGGACATCAGACGAGAATGCAAGATTGAAAGAGATATTGTGAGTAGAATGAAAGTAAATAAACTACGATGGTTCGGACATGTGGAGAGAATGAACGATGAGCGCCTGACAAAGAAAGTATACAAGGCTGAAAAGAGTGGAATGAGAGGTCGTGGCTGCCCGAGAAAGAGTTGGCATGATCATATAAATGAGATATTGAAAGATGGTAATATACGAAGTCAGAATAATAGGAGAGCATGTATGACGCGATGCATGGATGTAAATGAGGCAAAACATGTATGTCAAGATAGAGGTGTCTGGCGTTCGGTCCTCTTTGCCTACCCCAAGTAGGGATACGGCGTGATGGTATGTATGTATGTATGTAATATAGATCATTAAATATTAGGTATATAAATCATTGCAAACATTAGTTATTTGGAAGAAATTGTAATCTATTATTGCTTCCGGCAAATATTTTGAGATTTTCGTCGTGAAGGAAAACAGTTTGCATTTATTACAACCAATCAAAAAAACTGAAATTCGCGCACTGCGCAGCCTGTTTGGTTGAAGTTGTTTCCCGAAAGGAGCTACTCATGACACGTTCTTAATACGTTCTTATCTTGCTTGCACAGCCCCCCTAGACAACGTGTCATTTAGCTCAAGAAAAGATAACTCAATGTATTGAAGTGACAGCTGCCAGTCACGTGACAACTGTCACTTACATACATTGAGTTTCTTTTCTCGAACTGACACCCTGTCTAGGGGCCCAGATCCGAATATCCTTCTGAGTATTTTTCTCTCGATCATGAATAAGTTAGTATAATATTAAATTAATTTTCACCTCAAATATTTTTGATGTCTGATGCTGATCTCAATCTTATTTGAATTATCTTCATGAGTAACTCTGCAGATTTCTGAAATACACATTTTCATGTAGATATCATTTCTCTTATTACGAACAGTTCAAAATTAATTCAAGTAAATCTTAAGTAGGTAGGTACCTACATACATACATATATGACTGATTGCGAAAACGTGTTTTTGATGCTGCTAAGTTTATTTACTAATTGATTGATATATTATCATCTGCCAATTTGCCCCGATTCGTTGATTAATCTTAATGTGTCGATTTGTTTTCATTCGGTGCTCACAAAATGGGTACACCAGATAAAATAGATATAAGATTACATCGGGCCGGGGTATGGTTGAGTGGAAGTGCGTTGCCAATATTAACATTCCCTCGAAACTGTCACGTCTGGGGATTCCAGCCTCGAACACCATTTTACTAATGAGATTTTATACTCGCTAACGTGATTGCAATTAAACCTTGTATATTATGAGACTGAACATTTTCAGACAATACTCGTTGTCGCGAGACGGAAGATTAAGAACTTCATGCTGTATTAATATCTACATATTTAAGAGTACATAGGTTCAATGCGTATGGATTTATCGAGACGATAAATTAAATGTTAGAATTTAATAACGCACAGATTTAGCGTTTTATAGCTTCGCTTTTGAATGAGTTCATTCGGTTTCGCATAATCAGTGGTGACGAGCAAATACCAAGACCAGGATTGTATTGGTCTTCGGTCAGATCTTGTTCTTGCTGTTTAATAAGAAATGTACAAAAATACTCACTCCTAGCCACGTTTGTTCTACTGCTGGATCTAATCTAGGCCTTATCTAATTAATTTCAGTGTATTTTATTTAGGGCTATTTCTTGCCATTGCAAATCGTAAGCGGGACAATGTCATATGACATGTATGCCTCTTTACTCCAAACTAAATACATGCAAACATACCATAACGCCATGTCCAAAAATCGAACGCCACATTTTGTTGTCCCGCTTCTTACATTTCCATCTTTCCGTTTATCGTGCACGTGGTCGTGCCATGCTTTTCTTGGGCGCCGCAGACATCTCATTCCGTTCCTGTCATCTTTGTATATTTTCTTCGTCAGGCGATCTTCACCCATTCTTCCCAAGTGGCCAAACCATCTCAATGTGATAACTTTCATTCTGCTTATTACATATTTCTTCATCTTCTATTCTTTCCTTGTGGCTTCATTTCGTACTTTATCCACTGATACAAATTCTTCTGACATTACACACTCACCCATAGACACGTGTCGTGGATTTTCGCAGACGAAATATAATTCGATTTCGGGGAAAAAGGTCTCCAAACAAAGGACGTGAATTGAGACAATTAAGGGGTTGATGAGGTTGCTCATTGCTCATACTTACGTCTGCCTAAAACTACGTGACGCACATGTAATGAAGGCAAATAAGATATGCCTACTGCTATTGACTCTTGGGTAGATAATGGGTGGATCCATTAAAATTATACTTGCTACGTGGAATCAGCATGAGACGATGGAATTTCTGGAATGAGGGATCATTAAGACGTCGAGGGTGTCTTCTTAACTCGTGTTCGGCAAATATAGAATTAGTTTCGTGGTTCGCCGACTAACGAGTTTGTGGGCATCGTGACCTTGACACATTAATTGAAAATTGTACTCGTTTGTTGGTCATAAAATTATGGATGCAATTTAGGAAACGAATAAATCTCTGCTAATTTTTCAATTTATACTGTCTAATAATAATTAGCCAATAAGCCTGCGATTGTAATATATTTTTATGGTTATTATTTTTATCAAAGTCTCAAGTATAATAAATGAATGTTCTTATAGAAGAATATTTATTTTTTATTATATTTTTAACAATAAGTAGAGTGTTGCTACTCAACTAGAAAACCCTGTTCAATGGCTAGAAGTAGATTACTAATAAAAATACCAACATCGGTTATTTTAAATACTTATAACATATATATGCAGACAACGTTTTAGAAATGCTAGATTTGGCAAAAAAAATGCTTTTTATGATTTTTAGGACTTGTAGAAAAGCAGTTTCTTATACAATCAGGGATCAATCCATTCAGAGCCTTCCCCTTTGGTATTTGGATGGGTGAATTATTTTCTATTGAATGTAGCTCTTAGCGTTTGTTGCATTTAATTTTAACCTTGTGTATAATTATAAGAATCTGCGCATTGAACTTGTTACTATGTAATTAATTAAATGAAATAAATGACATCTTAATGACATCAAATACATAGTAACACATCATCGTTTGTCGATGATGTGTTACTATGTATTTTGAAGAAGTGCATAACTCAGCAAATGCCGTGTTAACATTTTGAATAACGAATATAAAACAGAACATTGGATGATAAAAAACGAATATGGATGTAAGAAAATGACAAATTATGTTTTTTCCCCAAAATCAGTATAAAATACTAAATGTATTTTACTGACCGATGAAGTGGCTATATCACTCGATATCTGGTGGAATGCCAAAAAAATAATTAAAAAAAAACTCCATATAATAATTAACAAGTTGAAATAGAATAACAATGTAGTTATTATATAATTATTATGCAATTTCTAGTCCATAACACTAACCGCTCTGCCACCACCAAATTCAATAATTGTTTCCGCTTTTTATGTTTCTATAAATATGGTTGTTATTATTGTAAGTGCTTATTATTATATTGTAATGAAATTTAACATGTTTAAAGTTAAATTTCTTTTTATATCGATCGTTAACTTTCTTCTTGTTCCCAAGTTCTCCTAAACTTGTTCCTTAACACGCCAACCTTGTATAGTAGTTGTTAGTAAATAACACTTTCTTTGGTTGAAAACTTTTATGGTGGAACTAATTGAAAAGAGTATTAACGTAAGCCAGCGACACCTATAGTTTACCCACTGTTAAAATTAATATACCTACTCACTAAACGATTACCAACCGCAAACTACAACAAAACTTAGTTTGCAGTTTTCATCAATTGATTCAATTTATCTCTATGTATTTCCACATTAATTTGTTTTTATCAGTTGATTTAAGCAATTATAGTGCCAACCTTGGAGAATGTATGTGAGACTTGGATATTGCAATTGTGAAAGCAGAATAAATGCAGTGTACATGAAATCGCTCTGAAAAAAAATGTAATAGCACGATGACACGAATGACAGAAAGTCCTGAGAAATGAGGACACAAGGAATGAATGTAAGATGTCATTGATGGAATAAAAGTAAATATATTGACATGGTTTAGCCACATATATAAAGTTCCCAAACATTCTGAACTTATAAGACTAAGCAGGCTGAGATGACCCGTGTATGTTCAGAGAATGCCTTCATCGCGGGCACCTAAAAGATTATAAAGGTCGCGAGACCGAGGCTGCGATTGGAAGACGATATTGTGAGGGACGCGTCCCAGATTCTGAGTGTGCCAAACTGGAAGGTCACAGCAAGTGACAGAAGAAGATGGATGAGGAAGTTGCTGGAGACCAAGGCTAGATATGGGCTGTAGAGTCATCGAAGACGAAGAGGAAATGAGATCGCTCAGGAAAAATGTAATAGCACGATGACACGAATGACAGCCTGAGAAATGAGGACACAAGGAATGAATGTAAGATGTCATTTATGGAATAAAAGTTAACATATTGAGATGGTTTAGCCACACGGGAAGAACGAATGATGAACGCCTGATGAAGAAAATATTCTAAGAATGAACCGAGATGCAGGAGTCATTCATGAAAACGACGACTCGACCATGTGAACGATATCCTGTAAGAAACGTAAGAAACATGCGATTAAGAAAAGTGGCGTTTGTTTCTCTCTGCTTTTCTTTGTGATAATTAAAAGTTGGCGTTCATTACTGCGTTTTCAGTTTGGTGATGTGAGCAGATTAATATTGTAAAGCTTAAAATATGGAACCTTTATATTTGACATAGAGTAATATGAAAAAAAAAACAGTTTTGATACTTCCAGATTCGATGTGAATACAATATATTTATATTATAAATTAACTTGTAACGATTATATTTAATCTAGGTAGGTAAAACGAGGAGAAACTCTGACATACTAATCAAATATCATAATAATACGCTGTTTGAAAAATATGAGTTTTTTTATTTGCTGATAACCTTAGAGAATATGATCACAATTTCGATATTATAAATCAAATTTATCGAGAATCAAATAGGCTGGAAACATTATTTAAAACTTAATTTTTCATTACTTGTGACAATTTTCAAAGTTGAAGTTTAATACGATCTGTATATTTTTTGGCCGTCGTAATCCCAACCCATTTATACCGCAATAATTTTTATCTCTTGTGACTCATTTAAGATCATTTGTTACATTTCTTATCACTGTAAATAGGTTTTCTTTTTTTTCTTCGTATTCATGATGTGTCACTCCTTTTTTGTTCTCATTTGTTTTCTTTTTTCGATGTCATTAGTCGAATAAAACTTCTGTATGTACTTTCGTCCCTTTTAGTTACACATATCCCACCGAATGACTGACTGATTACGCAACTTTGTTAAATGTTATTTCCGCTAATCTGTCATTGGCTCTCTCGCCTTGAATTACTTAGAATATATTCAACTTCGCTCGACGGTATGTGAGCATTATTTATTTACTTTGGAATAGGGTCCATATTATAGATGGAGTGAGATTCCAGGATTGTCCAAAATTATCATGTGGTAAATAACTGTGTGATGTATGTTGAAAGAGTGAGAAGAGGTTGAGAATGTCACAATAAAAATACTTTATTATTAGGAACACATTTATTTTATTACAATAAGATTTATTCTGATTGATTTCAGTGAAAGATTAAAATTATTAAGTAATTTTTAAGCAAAAATTTAAATTTCATAAGATTATTAGATCAATGGACTTTACCTATAATAGGAACAATATGAAACATCGCGGCAAAACTCATAGTATGCACTCTCAACATGAAACTACTTGAGTAATTAATGAAAAAAAATAATGCTAAACAATTTTGAAATCATAATACTCCGTTATCCGATATTTGTTTTCTCATCACCTTCAGCTATAATTTCATGTCAACTTTTGAATCTTTCAATATTTCATGTTCGTTATTCATGTACTCACATATAATGTACCCGTGCATGCCCATTCTCACATATAATGTACACACATACACATACTCACCCACCCACGCACAAACTCATATACATTCTTTCTATATCTCTCTTTTACACACATATTCATGGTTATTCTGTCTAATGTGCGCACCCACACTAAATCATAGTTTTTTTATGATTTTAGGTATAGTAGGTACGTATTTTTGATTTAAGGTATAGTACGTAAAGGTACATGTCTTATTTGTATTATGTTCACCTATCCTTTTAACAATTATTGTATGCATGTACTGTGACTATACATTTATAGTTTTATGTTTTACATAGATTGTTTGTAAACTTGTAATATTTTTGTTTCCTAAATCACAACGACAAAATGTAATAGGCCATAATACCTGATGTAATTATTGTGTTGTTTATGTCTTAACATAAAGAAAAATGCGAAATTATTCCCATAAGTTAAATCTGTATTATTATTTTTTTAAAAGATGAATGCCAATAGTGAGATGTGATATGACTCGAGAATTTCACTATTTACATTTTTTTGTATTTTTAAATGATGTATTGTTTTCTGTAAATGATTGAGCCGATGTCATTCAATAAATTCAATATCATTTTATGTCGTTAACGAACTTGTGAAATGATATTTCGTATCCGGTTTATAACGCTATACTATTTGTCGTTACATAATTTATCGTTATCTTTTTGTTTTATTCGTTTTTTGTACTCCATCGCTCGATGCACACGTCGCGAATAACCCCTGACGAAATTTCAAAATAGTAAGTATGAAATTAGGATGGTAAGAAAATAAATATTTGAATATGCGTTAAAAATAAAAAAAAAACACATTTTTATAAAAAAAAAAAATTGCATTCACACGTACGGCATTCGGATAAAAAGTAAAAGTGATCGAATATTTGCGCGGATATTTATTTAATTGTCGAATTAAACAAAACACATCTGAAATTTATCTTGCTGCGCTTTATTTTTTGATTTAATTTATTGAAAAAAAAAAGATAACTGAAAAATTCTCTTACACGGAACTTTTCTCATTGGAAACAACCAATGGAAAATAGATAATTTTTCCATTTGTTGGCAAATTTTCTATTTTATGAATTCTTAGAAATATAATAACACTTAAAACAGTAAAAATATATTTATTTCTCCATATTTGTAAAAATTCACAAATGAGATTTTTATAAGAGGGAAGTTAGTATCTTAATTGTGCGCCCCGCCGTTCATTTGAAATTTCCCAAAAGTTTGCCTACCCTTGCTCTAGTTTGTATCGTATCTCTTGTCGGGAATCTTCATTTGAAGTGTTCCCTCTTGATCTATTTCATGATGAAGCTCACCGCACCGTCTCTCTTTTAAGGATCAAACGTCCTAAAATTAGACCAGCTACTGTTTCTTTCGCCCATTTTGTATACGAAACGTATAGAGGGGGACCACGTTCACCAGTGGCGAAGTCACTGAGACTAATTATATCTCTGTCACACCGATTTGCTGCGTGAAATGTGGAAAAGTACCTACTATGTATGTAGGTGCTTTCTCGTCCAGATACTTCGGTACTTGTGATGGCAACTCGGAAATATTCATGTTTTGATTGCTCCTCTGATGGGTCTGTCTCAAATTGACGTTTGTAATTATCGTTTTGAGAGATGGAGACGGTTGAATGATTGATTATTTGTTACTATGCTCAACCGCTGTCAATTTACAACAGCAAACCTGTAAATTCAGTCTTGATTATATCCCCATTCGCCGAAATACCTGTCTAGCGGAGTATAAACGGAGTAAGCACAGTTGGTAACCGCTTGGTTTCTATGCGGGCGTCCTGGGTTCGATCCCCAGCAGAGGAGAAATTAATTTCTCACGCTAATATCGCTTCTCTGGGCTGGAAAAAGTGTTTAGTTAGAAGAAATTGCCATATGGCAATAAACTCGCCACTTGCGCAGGGTGCAAGAAAGTGTTTATTATTTCAGGCTCTTTAATACCTTCTCAGGTTTATCACCTGGTGGGATTTTAGGGTAGCACGAGCAATACTGCCAAGTGCTATCCTTAATGAGTGTATAAAATGTTGTGTTTTGTGTGTTGGTGCCATGTGTAGTATTTATATGTTAGTAAGGTCTGTAGTCATTCTCAGTATTGTAAGCGATCAAAAATATTGTGATTAATAATTTGGAAGAGAAATAACACAGCTGATAACAATTTTCATTGAGATGTACGTAAAATACATTAATGATTCCAATTGGAATCATTGGTTAAGAAAGGGTTTACTAGCATTTCGGAGAAATGCCTTATTTCATCATCAGGGGATTTAGATTTGGACTTCAACCTCTGTTTTGAATTCGTGGCAGTAAAATATAGAAGTTGTAAAGTGTTATTCAGCAAAACACTTAATATTCACATATATGTCAAAATCATTCTCAAGCATAAGACAAAACACTAATATATGCATTTGTCTTGTCTCAGCTTGATTACAGCAATGGTATTTATGCTGTATTGCTAAGTATTAGCTCGATAGATTACATATGGAATTTAATGCAGCGGCAAGGCTAATTTATGGTGCAAAAAACGATGTCACATATGTATCTCTACTACCAAACTGCTAACACTGGTTGAAGTGCCCAGAGCGAGTTGACGACAAAATTTCTTCGACGGTGTTTAAAGCTTTAAATAACCTGGCACCACAATACATCCATGAATTGTGTCAGAGAAAAGTGCTATCTGGGAAGCATCTCGCACTCGGGTCTTCTGGACCACAGAGTAACAAATCTCCAAAGGAGCTGGACAGATTCAACAATGCGGCTTATTATTTTCGATGATTTAGTGTTAGAGGTCCCACAAAGTGGAATAGATTGCTTCCAGATGTCCGCAATGCTCAATGAATGATTACTTTCTCTTAAGGACTGAACACAGCTTTGTTTCGAAGAGCGACGTAAGACCGAAATATAAGCGGGCTTGAAATGATCCTGAATCATTAAACGGCGCTATAGAAATTGTTTACATCATTATTATTATCATTCTGTTGACTTATTCGAAGTTGGCAGAGAGAAACGAACATCATTTTGTCTTGATTACGTTTCTCGACTTATTTTCATCAATGCGTTGTCTCTTACTCGTGTTTGACTTTTTAGGTCAATTATGACACAATAACTTTTATAGTCAGTTTTTAACAATACTTTCGGAAGCATTTTGATCATTAATTTTACATTCATAGAGGCCTGTTTTTTGGGACTGTTTTTCTAGAAAATTGTATCGAAGGCAGCCGCTCTAGGTAGACAACCATTGTTCTCTTTCACTGTTGTTTACGGTCAGATCTGACAGTTATTTTTTTGTTTATTTCATGATCACGGACAGTTTCGTGGTTCTTGCAGTTTTTGTTTTTTGCTGCGATAAAAAAGTTCAAATTATTCGGCACCAAAGTGAATGCGCCGAACGGTAAATTTAATAATCCTGAATAAGGCTAATGACGATGGGAATCTGAAATGATGATTCGAGAATAAATGACCCCACTGTCATCATACTTCTGCGATCGTGTATATTTTTGAACATCAGCGTTTCGGTATTTATTTAATTTGGTTTTAGGTTAAACATTAAAACAAATTTATGCTGAACATTTTCACAACTGATGTTTTGAACTTAACTGTGAAAATAACTAGAATGCTTCCAATTAGGTGTGAACCAAAATTAGGAACGTTTTGATATTTATGCGACAAGATGTGGTTATAGAATATGGAATTTAAGTAATTCGTGACTTATTTGGAGTAAGAATGTCTCTATTTCGGCTTTATAGAATATGAACTTGGTCTAAGTGGAATGGGAACGCGCCTATTTTAGATGGAAAGTTCTTAAAGAGTTATGTAATCGGGGATATTATCTTCTGAATTTATTCGGTCGTGGTTTATTAATATTGATTTCTGTAAAACTAATATTTCGCCACCATTTGGAATATCTGATTTGTCTCACAAAGCAATTACCTGCAAACTTAATGGAGCATTACCGGACAGAAGCGAAGATGAAAGCAGTGAATATAGAGCTACCACTAAAAAGACCCTTGAGTGTGGCATTGACCTCCAGGAAACTTGGCAAACATCCAGGTGGTAGCAATGTGGGTCTTCTTTTAAGGGAGTTGGAAGATTTTTCCGATGTTATTTTTTAACACATCCAAGTATTTTATTTTAATGAACTTCGTTCGTGTCTGGTTAATTTCGGCAATATAATTAAATTATAATAAATAATTGATATATATTTGGCGTTACTGTATCACTGTTCATAACACAGAATTTTTCAGCTCGTCGTTCTACGTACAATCAGCAAGATTATGGAAAATAGTCAAGTCCGGACATTGCGTCGTCTAACTCACTTGGTATTTTCAAGAAAAAAACTATAATAAGGAATATTTATTCCTTAACACCTTATTCCGATTTCCTCTTCTTGTTCTTTCCCTATCCTTTTTTGCCATGATGTTTTTTTTTTGTTTTTGCTTTTGTTGATTTACATATATAATTTTTTCATACTTTGTAATCTGGTTAGTTGGAGGAAATTGCCTAATGGCAATAAGCCCGCCAATGTGTATTATGTTTGTTTTTATTATGTACAAAAACATATATAAATAAATAAAAGATTATATATTAATCTGAGGAATTTTTTTTCATTAAAAGTTGATTAACTCTGAATGTATTTTTATCTAGTCCATTTATGTTGTATATATTTTGAAAATAAATATTATCTTAATCTTCCAGAACGTGCGAGTATTATTAAATTGGAAACCCAAACTTACATAGGTACCTATTTTCAATATAAGATAGATATTGAAAAAAGGTACATAAGTTATCAATATAAAAGTCAATGAATGTATGTAGGTATAAAGGCTAGCGTCTATACAGGCGCAGCGGACGGATCGGACGGAGCGCATTAGACGGATTTGTTTGTGACAGTGTGTCCACACAGGCGCACAAATCGGATTGCTGACACAACTGTCATTTGGATTTATTGACAATTTTCGATTGAAAATGCAAATACACAAATGATTCTTCGGCTTGGTAATCGTATGCTCGGCTCGTTCATTATTTTATTCAATGAAAATGAATTAGAATGCATTTAATAGATATATAGCCTTTTATAGGATATACCAACATATCTTAATACCAAATTTCATTCCAAATCTTTCAGCCGTTTTCGCGTGATTGCTGAGTAAAAAACATCTAAGCATCCAAATATTCGAATCTATATTATAGTGGTTTATTTAAACATAGTTTAAACAATTTAAATGACACTTTTCCGTAAAAAAAAGGAGATATGATATCTCCAAAGAAAATGCACATACAAAAGTGACAGATCCGAGCGGATGATTGCTTCTCCTAGCAACGGCGTCGACATTCCGACGATCCGATGCGCGCGCTCCGTCCGCTGCCGATCAGTGGACGCACTTGAATTCCAATAAAAATAATTCTAAAATCCGTCTGATGCTCTCCGTCCGCTGCGCCTGTATCGACGCTAGCCTTAAATGTGGGTTGTACAAAGGACACCCAAAGTTGATAGTACCTACGTACTATATCTACGCCACATAACCACGCAGACGAAATGATATGGTCCATTCATAATATTGAAATTTCGGAATAATATTTCTACACAATCACTATTGTGATTAAATGTGATCAAAATACACAATATGTTCTAGTCTCTGTCAACAATTGTAATCAAATATAATTGTTTGCGTTGAAGCGATAGAGAATATGTGATTATCGCAAATAAGGTGGTAACAATAAGGGGAGTTGGGGTTGTGAGACGAAGCAAAGAAGAGAGAAATGGCCAAATCCGAGAAAGAAATTAATGAAGCAGTTGATGGAACAGAACGGAAGAGAGGAGTAATCCTATGAAAGATCTGGAACAGGATAGACAGACACACGCGAGGGGAAACCTATTACTGGAAGGAAACTGAACTAGAAGATAAGAAAAGAACAAAGGAGGGATTGGTTGGATAAATTTTGCCGCAAATGTCGCATTTAAAACAAAATAGTGTCATGTGGATACAGAGAAAAAAACGGATTTAGAAGAGGGCATATTGTACAAAAGAATTCGGTGGCAAAAAATGAATATATGTATGTACCTACATATGTTGTTTGTACCTACAGATTGAATTGGATTTTTTTTAAAAAATGAATATGCCCCTAAAACAAGTACATACATATACATCCTCATACAATTCCTAAATACAGTAGAAATGCTTGTGCTTTAAGTGAACGAAATCTGTCGTAGCAAGATTTGAATTCGCGACCACTGGATTACTAACCCGACGCGCTAACCGCTCTGCCACCACCCATCTAATCCTTAACGTACAATTTTTCGAAGAAAGAATTTAGACACTATTAATATTTAAAAACTCTCATTTATCTAGGGCAATTTTGGCTTCCTTTAATATGCTTGTATCGGACATTACTGGTCTGAGTGCTCCGTTTATTCTATTACCTGCCAAAACTCTTCTTTCAATATTCTTCGGGTCTACCATTCCATTCAAACATACTTCCCAAGTATAAATTCTCCTCTACTTGTTCTAGTCATTCGTTCTCTACTTTTATAATACATGAAGTTATACTTTCAGTTTTTTCGAATACCAATATTTTAGATTTACTCACATTCATTCTCAGTCCGTTCTGCAAGCATCCTTCATAAACATTATTCACTAAATATTAACTCATCCGCACATTTAGCAATCACCACTTCATCAATGTTATTGTTAATAAGTTGAGAATAGTTTCGTATTTGACATTGGATATTTTCTTTTTGTTTCAGGTTCGTACCACTGCATTGTCTTTTTTAATCCACTCTTCTATGAGCCCAATAACTCACGATACTTGTTCTTTTGGATAAATCGTATTCTTCTGGTCATAATTGTCGGATTCAACTCGAGGTAAGTTTAAACTCAACATTTTAAGGTACATAATATTTTTGAAAGTTTTTGTTATGATTTAATTCACCTATGAGTAATTGACACATCCCTACATGGTAAACATATATCAGAACACAGAAGACAAGTATGAGTATTGACTATGCATTTTTATGTAAGCAAGCTGGAAGAAGATAACTTATATTAATATATTCATTTCTTTTTTTTTGTATGCTGTTTTATCGTAACTTTAGATTTTCTCATAACTGAAGAATAACCAGGGAAAAGTTAAATAACCTACACGTAAAATGTCTTTCAAATAAGAATTCATTCTTTTATGTATTAAAAAGATCAATGTTTGGGTTTCTGTACCGACTTTCAACCCCACTGAACACGAAATATATATCGTATTTTAGTTCAGTAGAAAGTAATTCAAAATCAATTACGCATTACGAACTGTTTGAGTAGTCAAAAACTAGATCAAAAATTCCCAACACAAAGAAGAGAGCCCATTCAAAAGGCCCATCCTTTAATAGTGTGTTTGCTTTTTCTAAGCAAAGAGAGAAGTTGTATAATCATGATAGGTACTTGTGCAAATATCTGTATTATTTCACGGTATTAGCAAATATAATGAAGTGATTCACATAATACGTACATCAATAGTAGAAAATGGTTTTGCACAGATCTCTCTGTAGAGTTTTCTCTCTGATTCTTTCAAAGTCATCATCCTAATGGAGTCTGCTACGGCCCCCATTCTATACAGGGCGATCGAAATATTTCGGACTTGAATTTAATTTCGATTATTATTAAGTAATCAGTTACTATGTCTGCTTTGAGTTTTAAACCGAACGTGAATTTATACAACGTAATCAGTTAAGTGGTGTATTTTGTTGTTTATGAACGAAGTAACTTGATATTCTTTTGGTTGTTTAGTAATAAAACGAGTGGGTTGTAGCCAACACTAAACTCTCCACACCACAAATATTGACAATGAAATATTTTATTCATTCTAAATTTTACTACCAGGAATATAAATTTTCTAACGATAGTATATTTTCATGTTAAGATAGACAAACTATTAATGCAGTATGGTGAAGAATTCTAATGTTGTATGAAATATTTTAATAAAAGCAGATAAATTTTGTTTTAAAGGACGTTAGAGCATTATGACAATTTTGACACGTGATATCATATGAAGAAATTTTTGTTATTTATGGAAAGCTTATCAGTTCGATGTTCAAGCTCTTTACATTATAACATGAAATCAAATTACTGAACTTTTCCATACATAAGAAATTTATCTTATTATATACATTTTTATTCATACTAAATTTTACTACCAGGAAAATAAATTTTCTATCGATAGTATATTTTTATGTTAAGATAGACAAACTATTATTGCAGTATGGTGTAGAATGCTTATGTTGGATGAAATATTTTAATAAAAGCAGATAAATTTTGTTTTAAAGGACGCGAAAGCATTTTCAAAATTTTGACACGTGATATCATATGAAGAAATTTTTTGTTATTTATGGAAAGCTAATCAGTTCTATGTTCAAACTCTTTACATTATAACATGAAATCAAATAACTGAAATTTTCCATACATAGAAATTTATCTAATTACATTTTTATTCATACTAAATGTTACTACCAGGAATATAAATTTTCTTCCGATAGTATATTTTTATGTTAATATAGACAAACTATTAATGCAGTATAGTGAAGAATGCTTATGTTGTATGAAATATTTTAATAAAAGCAGATAAATTATGTTTTAAAGAACGCGAGAGCATTTTCAAAATTTTGACACGTGATATCATATGAAGAAATTTTTTGTTATTTATGGAAAGCTAATCAGTTCTATGTTCAAGCTCTTTACTATATAACATGAAATCAAATTACTGAACTTTTCCATACATAGATATTTATCTAATTACATTTTTATTCATATTAAATGTTACTACCAGGAATATAAATTTTCTTCCGATAGTATATTTTTATGTTAAGATAGACAAACTATTAATGCCGTATAGTGAAGAATGCTTATGTTGTATGAAATATTATAAAAAAAGCAGATAAATTTTGTTTTAAAGAACGCGAGAGCATTTTCAAAATTTTGACACGTGATATTATATGAAGAATTTTTTTGTTATTTATGGAAAGCTAATCAGTTCTATGTTCAAGCTCTTTACATTATAACATGAAATCAAATTACTGAACGTTTCCATACATAGAAATTTATCTAATTACATTTTTATTCATACTAAATGTTACTATCAGGAATATAAATTTTCTTCCGATAGTATATTTTTATGTTAAGATAGACAAACTATTAATGCAGTATAGGGAAGAATGCTTATGTTGTATGAAATATTTTAAAAAAAGCAGATAAATTTTGTTTTAAAGAACGCGAGAGCATTTTCAAAATTTTGACACGTGATATTATATGAAGAATTTTTTTGTTATTTATGGAAAGCTAATCAGTTCTATGTTCAAGCTCTTTACCTTATAACATGAAATCAAATTACTGAACTTTTCCATACATAGAAATTTATCTAATTACATTTTTATTCATACTAAATGTTACTACCAGGAATATAAATTTTCTTCCGATAGTATATTTTTATGTTAAGATTAACAAACTATTAATGCAGTATAGTGAAGAATGCTTATGTTGTATGAAATATTTGAAAAAAAGCAGATAAATTTTGTTTTAAAGAACGCGAGAGCATTTTCAAAATTTTGACACGTGATATTATATGAAGAATTTTTTTGTTATTTATGGAAAGCTAATCAGTTCTATGTTCAAGCTCTTTACATTATAACATGAAATCAAATTACTGAACGTTTCCATACATAGAAATTTATCTAATTACATTTTTATTCATACTAAATGTTACTATCAGGAATATAAATTTTCTTCCGATAGTATATTTTTATGTTAAGATAGACAAACTATTAATGCAGTATAGGGAAGAATGCTTATGTTGTATGAAATATTTTAAAAAAAGCAGATAAATTTTGTTGTAAAGAACGCGAGAGCATTTTCCAAATTTTGACAGGTGATATCATATGAAGATTTTTTTTGTTATTTATGGAAAGCTAATCAGTTCTATGTTCAAGCTCTTTACATTATAACATGAAATCAAATTACTGAACTTTTCCATACATAGAAATTTATCTAATTACATTTTTATTCATATCAGGAATATAAATTTTCTTCTGATAGTATATTTTTATGTTAAGATAAACAAACTATTAATGCAGTATAGTGAAGAATCCTTATGTTGTATGAAATATTTTAAAAAAAGCAGATAAATTTTGTTTTAAAGAACGCGAGAGCATTTTCAAAATTTTGACACGTGATATTATATGAAGAATTTTTTTGTTATTTATGGAAAGCTAATCAGTTCTATGTTCAAGCTCTTTACATTATAACATGAAATCAAATTACTGAACGTTTCCATACATAGAAATTTATCTAATTACATTTTTATTCATACTAAATGTTACTATCAGGAATATTAATTTTCTTCCGATAGTATATTTTTATGTTAAGATAGACAAACTATTAATGCAGTATAGGGAAGAATGCTTATGTTGTATGAAATATTTTAAAAAAAGCAGATAAATTTTGTTGTAAAGAACGCGAGAGCATTTTCCAAATTTTGACAGGTGATATCATATGAAGATTTTTTTTGTTATTTATGGAAAGCTAATCAGTTCTATGTTCAAGCTCTTTACATTATAACATGAAATCAAATTACTGAACTTTTCCATACATAGAAATTTATCTAATTACATTTTTATTCATATCAGGAATATAAATTTTCTTCTGATAGTATATTTTTATGTTAAGATAAACAAACTATTAATGCAGTATAGTGAAGAATCCTTATGTTGTATGAAATATTTTAAAAAAAGCAGATAAATTTTGTTTCAAAGAGCGTTAGAGCATTTTGACAATGTTGACACGTGATATCATATGAAGAAATTTTATGATATCTATGAAAAGCTAATCAGTTCTAAGTTCAAGCTATTAATATTCTTATATCAATATGAAATCAATGAACTGAACATTGCCAAATATAAAAAAATTCTCTTGTTACATATAAGTTTCATACAAATATCCATTAAATAAAATATAATTTTTGAAACCGTTGAATATTTTTCTTTTAACATTGACCAACTTTGAATACAATTTTATGAAGATTCTTGGTGTTGTATAAATAGTTGAAACCAAATTAAAATATCTCTAATTTCCAGGTCGTGAGAGCATTTTTTCAGTTTTAATAGATGAAATCATAAAGAAACATTGGGAAAAAATGAACCGTTGTCTATGGAAAACTAATCAGCTCTAAGTTTATGGACTTAACACATGTGATATCAATATGAAGTCAATCGGACTTATAGTTTGGGCTGCAGAGAGGACACAAAAAAAAACAACGTAAATGATGAATTCATAGAGAAGAAATCAAAAGTTGTCTATGGAAAACTAATCAGCTCTAGGTCTTTGCACTTTACATATATGATGTTAATATGAAGTCGATCAGACTTATAGTTTGGGCTGTAGAGAGGACACAAAAAAGATAAATGCTACGGCGTACGGCGTACAGCGTACGGCGTACAGCGTATACGCCATACACACAAACACATCACGACGAAACTCATAGTGTGCATTCTCTACATGATACCCATTGAGAAATTGATGTAAAAAAAATACGCTTAAATTTTGCGAAATCATGACTCTCCCCTATTCCATAGTGTGGAGAGTAAAAAGCATGGGTTTAAAATCTATTATTCCCACGGAAATGTTATTTCAGTGCCAACATCACAATCAATACTTTTGTGTTATTCTGTTTTTTAAGGCTTTTCTTAAATCGAATATTTCTATCGTTGCATATACGCAAACATTGGAGTATTTTCTCCATTTTTAACATTTCAATACAGACGAAGTTGGAATATTATCGGAGAACCAGTAAGTCAAGGCACCTACAGGGCTAACGACAGTCATCGGATGGTTTACTTGATCACATTATGCGCTTGCGCAACATTCTCCATTTATGCCTTCCTATTGAATTCCCTATCAATCCAATTTTTGAAAGTTCTATAATATAAGTTATATGTAAGTATATATAAGTTAGACTTTTTTGATTTTACATTAATTTTATTATGCGCCATAGGCCTATTTCGCCTTGTTAGGGCATTAACTAGGCGATAAGCTAGTTATAATGGAATTCTACCAAGTAAAAACTTCGTCGATAATCAATTCTATAATATATTTTAATCATGATAATCTGTTCTTTTCAAAAGGATTGAAAATACCATTGTCTTCTTTAAAGTGGCGAAGAAATTCTTTGGCAACGCCATCTATTGAGAAATTGGTTTGTAAACAATGAAAGCAGCAGTCTTTATACATGAGGTGATAATGCTTTCGCACACATCTCACTCCTGAACCGCGCCAGAACCATTTGTTCATTTTTGACTTGTTTTCTTGCTTTTACCAATGTGTGTGTAAATCGAATATTTTTTATAGTGGCATGTTCGCAGACATTGGATTTTTTCCCTGTTGGGAGTCTACGATACTTCTTAAAGACTAATGAGTGATTTTTTTCTTGTCTTGTACGAGAGAATTGTTTGCAGGTTTATGAAATCAAATACCACGTTAAAATTGCCTACCTTCTTTTTTTTAATTTCGTTATGTGTATGTAGTGAATATCCGAGTAGGTGTCCTCACTTTGAATGACGTGGCAATACCATCGTTGTTCCAATGTTCTGTTAGTGACTAGTGACTACATCATTAACAGAACATTGGAATATATCACCAACTTAACATTGGAATATACACACATAAGTCAATGATACAAACACAGATGGTTTCCTATGACAGGCTTCTGTCCCATAGTTTATACTAAATATATAATTATGTTTGATCAATCATCGTTATATAATGTTAGGAGTGTATCAGTGATATCTAGAAAAAAAACATTTACAATAGAAAAATGTAGTGGATTAGTAATCCAGAGGATTCGCAGGTTCTAAACCTGTCTCGACCGATTAGTGTTTATGCTTAATTTATGTAATGTAAAATAATTTATATGTAATAGAAATATATGTATTTTCGAAAAAAATGTTTATTTTTTTATTATATGTTACCCGTAGATCCATCTAGATACTTGAACTCTTTAGTTACAGTTTGGAATACAACACAAAAATTCTATTTCCATAAAAGATCCAGGTTTCTTTTACTATTTTGTCAATACTATAACATTCTTTCCAACAAGATAAGTCTTCATCTCACTTTCAAAGCAGGAATTTTTAAGTAATTTACTAAATACGAGACTGCGTTTTCCATCTATATTACTAAACTTATATAATATCCCCATCGAAAAGTCCGATAGACCACAGGGCCACCCTGTGATTTCTTACATATTGGCCCATATTCCACGATATGTTGTATCACTCTCATCAAAAGGCGGCAAGAAAAGCATTAAAGTATCGTTTTCTTAACTCGAGAAGTCACTCCTACCTCACCTCCCCCTTCTTTGTCCGCCCCTCACACTTCTTCACTTCTTCACTTCTCGGCCTCTTCACAAATACCTATGTACATTTGTCTCTACCAACTCTTTCTATTTATAATCCACACTTTTTGTTCTCCGAACCCTCCCTTAGTTGACTTGTTAAAAGAGTCTCTAACGAGGTTTCCGATTATACAACTGAAACTTCACCGGATAAATCCTTTCCGAGTGTATTTATTTTGAGACGATTTCGAAAAAAAGTTTAGTTCAAACGTTGTTGGTGTTTTATAGGCTGTAGTATTTATATTTTGATATCGGAATTTACTCTGCTTCCTATGTCGCCTGAGAATTTGAAATTGTAAAAAGTGTCGACGAAATTGAAACTAAACGCCTATTGCGAGAAATAGGAGTGTGGCGGTCGATTATCTTTGCCTACATTAAATAGGCTAGCTTAGTTTGTGTACGTATTAAAAAAAAATTATGAATATTAACGTAAATTTTGGTCCGCATTAAACAGGATCTGAACAAGACATGGCAGTTGTGCCGATTTCTCTTACAAATGTGGCAGGTTGGACTCACCTAGATGCGATTGCGGGGCAGACAGAGACAAACTATGGACTGGACTATATTGTATCCGATTGTGGGATCAGGGCGTACGCTGGAGATTTCAGGGACTATGTAAAATACCTTCTGGTAATTTTTACCGTTTTTTATGTATTTATTTATAATTAATTTACTTATTTATAATTCATTACTTAATTATTTATTTATAATTAATTAATTCATTTATTCATTCATTCATCCATCCATTCATTCATTTATGTATTTATTCATTTATTTACTGCATGTACAATATTGTGTAGGTACAATGGCAGGTTTATTGTCATAACGCAATTTCTTCCAACCGATTAAACCAACGTGAGGCCATAAATAGTGTAGTGATAGGTACATAAAATTTACAACAAAAAACACACAGAAAGATAAACACGTAGGTAACATTATTAAATGTAAAAATCACAGCTTTTGTCTTTTTTTAAAAAGTTAAATCGATTGAGACAACAAAATATCATCAGTTTAGGTGTTCCATTATCTTGCTGATTGTACTTCAAAAGTAGAATTGGAAAATTCTATAGAATGAAAGGGAATAGCTAGTGTGGTACGATCAATAGATCGAAGAGGCAGACCGTGATTTGACAAGAAAATAACATTTTTCTTTTGGTATTATGGTGTTTTTAAGTATATATTAAACTTTAAATTTAATAAAAAAAAATTAATTGTGCGTTGTATTATGTACCTACTTCTAATTGTGCGTTGTATTATGTACCTACTTCTAATTGTGCGTTGTATTATGTACCTACTTCTAATTGTGCGTTGTATTATGTACCTACTTCTAATTGTGCGTTGTATTATGTACCTACTTCTAATTGTGCGTTGTATTATGTACCTACTTCTAATTGTGCGTTGTATTATGTACCTACTTCTAATATGTGATAAATAAATATAGTTTATTTTTTATTTTTTTATTTTTTATTTATTTCTATCCAAAAATATACAGTATATATGAGATACAAAATATCTTAAGATAATATAAGCTTATTCATACATAGTTAACATACAATGTAAATATAAGTTATCTGATTTCAATAAATATCAATTTACCACTTCACTGGTGCTTACATAGTTGAAGCCATATCTTTTTGTTTGTATCTTTGTTACTAGCCCCCTCACTAGGCATAGCCTGTGCTAAGGTGAGCTAGTTTTATGTTATTGTCTATTACGTTGTTTATTTATAGATACATTTACATATTATATAAGTATATGTACATACATACGTACATATACTTATATAATACGCATTCAAACGTATGCATCTTTCCTTCTAAATACAATATTTCATATTGAGTCATGCACACACAGCCAAAAATTGTGGAAATAAATTATTTGTTTCACTTTTTTTCAATTGTCTATTCTGTTGTTTGTAATAGTGCATTTACATTTTATTTGGAAGAATTATTTCCTTTAGGATTTTTTCATCTATTTCATAAACCCATCTTAGTGATAGTTTTTTAAATTCTTTTGCATTACTGATGTTTTTAATATTTGTTGGTAAACTATTGAAAAGTTTTGTTGAAAAATATCGTACACTACGTTGTCCAAAAGTTGTTTTAATATATGGTATATTTAAGGTATTTGTTGTACTTAATCTAGTGTGTTTATATTGTTGTGAGCTTGTATATTGATCTTCTCTTTTTAGCTTGTATATTAGCAGATTTTTTGCATATATTTTTGTAATTGTTGGAACTTTGAATTTAGTAAAAATCTCTTCAGTATTCGTTCGAATAGGTACCTTAAGTATAACTTTTATAATAGCTTTTTGGGCTATGTCTATTTTCTTTATTATTGTTGGCGTTGCACTTCCCCATCCAATAATTCCATATTCCATTATTGAATGACAAAGAGCATAGTATATATTTTTCAAATGTTTTAGGTCAATAACATTTCTGATTGATTTAAAGAAGTATATTAATCTATTCATTTTAGATGTCACGCAGTCAATGTGATAGTCCCATCTCAAGTTTTCATCAAATATAATTCCTAGATATTTTATGCTCTCTGTTCGTTCAATGATCGGGCAGTTACATGTTGGTTGATCACTTAAGTTTTCGGTACAGTAATCATGAATTCTTAGTTTATGTTCGTCACTAGGTTTATTTCGGGAGGTTATGCTGTATGCAATGTATTTTGTTTTGTTTGTATTTAGTGCCAGAGAGTTCCTGTCAAGCCATTTTTTTACTTCTGTCAATTCCGTTTCAGCCATTTTGTATACTTTTTTCCAAGTTTTTTCGTAATAGATGAAAACTGTGTCATCAGCATAACTGATGATATGTCCTTTTGTGGGAATATTGCATAGGTCATTCATATATATAAGAAACAGGATAGGCCCTAATACACTTCCCTGAGGCACACCACAGTTAATTGTTAGGTTTTCGCTTATGTGTTTTCCCACTTTTACACATTGCTTTCTGCATGTCATGTAATTTTTGAGAATTTTTAGGGAAGTATCTTTTACACCAATGTTTTCAAGCTTTTTGAAGAGCAAATTGTGGTTAATGGTATCAAAAGCTTTGGTTAGGTCAATAAAAACTGCAAGACACTTGTTGCCTTTATCCATTAATTCTTTTATATGGTCAGTGACATACGAAATTGCATCTGAGGTACTTTTATTTTCTCTGAAACCGTATTGGTTTTTAGAGAGGATGTCATATTTGTTTAAATAGTTCATCAGTTGCTTCTTTATTACCTTTTCCAAAATTTTTGACATTGAATTTAGTAAACTTATTGGTCTGTAGTTATTTATTTCTTCCTTACTACCATTTTTGTGAATCGGTAATATTGTTCCTTGTTTAAGTATGTTTGGAAATTCTCCTTTTTTTATTGATAAGTTTATAAGGTGTGTTAGTGGTTCACATAGTTCTTGCTGTAGTATTTTGAGTGTTTTTGATGAAATATTATCTTTCCCAGGTGCACTGTTTGTTTTCAGTGATGAAATAGTTTTTTCTATGTCCGTAATTTTAATTTCCTTTAATTCAAATTTAGAGCGAATTTCGGAGTTTGTGTCTGTTGTTACCATTCTGTCGATTTGGTTTTGTGGTTTATGTGTTTTGATTTTTTTTGCAGTTTCTTCTCCACAATTTGCAAAATAATGGTTTATATGTTTTACTATCATATCTGGGTTCTTTTCGAATAGCATTGTTTCTTCATTAATCTTAATTTTTTTAATAAATGAGTCCTTATTTTTTTTTGAATGTGTGATTTCTTTGAGTATTTGCCAGATTTTTTTAGTGTTCTGGTTGCATTCATTAATTTTGTTTATGTAGTATGTTTCCTTTGCTTTGTGTATAATATTAGTACAAATGTTTCTGTATCTTTTATAAAAATCAATGGTATATATATCGATTGGATTTCTTTTAATTTTTTCATGCAGTTTGTCTCTTTTCCTTATACTATTTAATATGCTCTGTGTTATCCATGGTTTGAGTCTTTTATTTTTATGGGGTGGTCGTATTGTTTTTTTAGAAGTAAATTTTTGTATTTTATTCTGTAAATATTTAGTGAAATATTCCCATGAGTCATTGGTATCGTCTATGTTTTTTAATTGTACCCAATTTTCTAATTTTAATTCATTTTTTAGGTCTTCATAATTTATGTCATATTTAATATATTCTTTTTTCATGTCTTTTTTTAGAGGACTGTTTTCTTTAATTGACAAAATTGTTGTGTAATGATCTGTTATTGTTGATTTATACACTAAAGATTGTGTAGAATTTTTCGTTTTTTTAAAAACATGATCAATACATGTTTGTGAGTTATGAGTAATTCTCGTAGGGATATTTATGTCGTTGATTAGTCCGAGGTGAGCTAAGGTTTGTATATATTCATCTTTTTGCGGATGTCCATTTCGCAATATGTCTATGTTCAAATCACCCATAATATATAAATTCTTTACCATTTTTAGGTTATTAATTTCTCTTTCTATTTCTGAAAGAAATGTATTTATATTACGGGTTGCTGGTGATCTGTATATTGCTAGAAGGGTGTTTTCTTTACCAAAAGAAATTTGTAGACAGTTTGTGTCATTAATTTTTAGTTCTGTTATTTGTGCTTCTAATTCATTGCTTATATATACTATAACGCCATCGTTTTGTTTATAATGCAACGATGTAGAATGGCATGTATAACCATCAAGAAATTTAGAACTGAAACTATTAGTTAATCGACATTCTGTCAGTATTATTATATCGATTTTAATTGGTAGACTTTGAAGGAGTATAACCAGTTCATCAAAATTTTTATTGATACTTCTTATATTCTGTTGAAGGATGTTGATATTATTAATTAGATGTAAGCATTCATTTGGGTTGTTTATATATATTGTATTAGTGTTGTTTGTGCTCAATGTTCTCTGGAACGCCAAGCAGACGGATGTCCAAGAAGGTTCAGAAGATGAAGAAGAAGACAGCGTGATAGTTTCAACTTGTTTTGTATTCAGTGTTGTTTCTTGTAGAGAAGCAGATGTCTTGGTACAGTAGTAAGGCTTGAGAAGAAGTGTCACTTTCAAATACGGACATCGTATATTTATACAAATGATTGGTGTCGCGGTGGAGGGGGAAGTTTCAATTGTTATCCTGACGCAAATATGAACATTTTCACTATCATTTTGATGTTAATATCTTTCTAGAAATTTTACAATATTACTTTCACACCTCATATTATTTTTGTTATAGTACCCAAGAATTCTGCTTCCCTTTTACATAACATTAACATATATACCTTTTACATAGCTTAATACATAAATTATTTTATCTATTTTAATTGGGTATCTTGAACTTTTATTTACATACAAACGTTATTTGAATACCACAAATTACACTAAATAAACAAAATATATTATATTATTGTAGAGCAAGACACCATCTTATATTCTACCAGGCCATTTGATTCATAGATATAAATAGTTATTTTAAAAAGACGAAAAAGTAAAAAATATATAGTTAAAAAATTTGGTTTGATGATACGTTTGGTGTGCACGCTGTGGTTGAATTATAGGAGTAATTTTGACTGCTGCCTACTACACATGGAGGTCACGTGATAACTTTCGCGCCTTGCTTGTATCACATTGGCGGCAACATAAGGTATAGTAGTTTAAAAAATGATGTGTATTAAAATCATTTGATAGGTATAAAATATAAATAAATAGTATGGTTATAGGCATAGATATCACATTGGCGGCAACATACTGCCCCCTGTGAATTCAATTCACTAATAGTAGGCCGACAATATATTTATTTTACATCTAATATGGCAATCTTTGTCACAGGTCGACGATATGTTCCCGCTTTTGTCGTAATATCCACCACTCTGACTTGATTATCTTTACCAGGAAAGATTTTTGTTATGATACCTTTCGGCCATGTGTTACGCGGAAACGACTTGTCACATAGAATTGCAACATCACCTACTTGTATGGGAGGGACATTTTCATGCCACTTAGGTCGTTTTATTAAAGTTGGTAAATACTCTTTAATCCATCTCTTCCAAAAATGGTCTGCAAAATACTGAGCAATACGCCATTGCCTTTTTAAACAAAGATCAGTTTTGTCAAACAAACAAGTGGCTGGTGAATCGTAATTATAGCCTAATAAAAAATGATTCGGCGTTAAAGTCTCCGCGTCTTTACTATCGAGTGACACATGAGTGAGAGGTCGTGAATTAACTATGTTTTCTGCTTCCAATAGGAATGTATGTAATGTTTCCGATCGTGGTGCTTGATCCTTCATAATAGCATATAAAGCTCTTTTAACAGATTTCACCAAACTTTCCCATGCGCCTCCATGGTGGGGAGACCCCGGTGAGATGAATTTCCAATTAATTTTTCTTATGCACATTTCGTTGGATATTTTTTCTTTGTTTAATGCGTCTATGGCATTTCGTAGTTCTTTGTCGCTCCCTTTTAAGTTTGTGCCATTATCACTATATATTACTTCCGGACAAGACCTTCTTGCGATAAATTTTCGTATACCTAAAATAGCCGAATCTGTGCTTAGTGAATCGGCGACTTCTATGTGAACAGCCCTAGTTGAAAGACATGTAAATAACATTCCGTACCTTTTTTCGTTTCTTCTTCCAATCGTTATGTTGATCGGTCCGAAAAAATCTAAGCCAGTATTTGTAAATGGACGAATGTGATGTTGTAGTCTTTCATTCGGAAGGCTACCCATTAAAGGAATATTTGGCGCGACTTTTTCATTTTTACATCGTTGACATGTAAAATTAATTTTCTTCACCAATTGCCTACCATTAATAATCCAGTATTTCTGTTTAATTGAATTTAAAACGTGTTCGACACCAGCATGACCAGATTTTTCATGATAATACGTTACAATTAATTCCGATAATCGATCTTTATAGTCAAGAATTATCGGAAATATTGTACTCAAAGGAATATCTTCTGCTTCAGATATTCGACTTTGTATTCGAAGTATTCCGTTAGTATCTATGCATGCATTTAATTCTCTAATCTTACTATTTTTCTGTATAGGTTTATTATTTTTTATGAGATCAATTTCCTTCTGAAAACTTCTGTTTTGAGATTCTTTCAATAAAATGTTTTCGGCACGTTTCATGTTATCTGCAGTTGGTGATGAGTTGATTGTGTTATTTTTGCATTTTTCAATAAAATTCAGTACGTATGCTACTGTTCGCAAAACGCGTAGGTACTTAGAAAAACGATTCAAATCTATAAAA
The DNA here is from genome assembly GCA_963576475.1 of Molanna angustata. Lineage (NCBI taxonomy): Eukaryota > Metazoa > Arthropoda > Insecta > Trichoptera > Molannidae > Molanna > Molanna angustata. Next base: position 10,853,666 of record OY754977.1, on the reverse strand, counting down.
CAATATTCTTGTATATTTAATGTACATGAAGGTTTCAACTCCAATAGTTCTTCATTCACTTCAACGTTCTTTTCTCCTTTTTCTTTCGGCCATTTATCACACGGTGATTTTAAAAATTCAGGTCCCGACAACCACCTGCTGTTTGGACTTAGATCCATTTCGGTATTTGCGTCACGCGTTGCTTCGTCAGCTACGTTTTCATTTGATGGCAACCATCTCCAACAGTCACTGCCTACGAGATCTTCTATTTCACCTAAGCGATGCGCCACGAAAGGCTTAAAATTTCTCGAGTGTGATTTTAACCAACACATGACCGTTTTTGAATCCGTCCAATAATGTTTTGAATTGAATAAGAGCGTATGTTCTTCTAAGATAGTTTTAGCCAATCTACTACCTAATAATGCGCCTTGTAATTCCAATCTCGGTATTGAGACAGATTTTATCGGTGCGACACGAGTCTTACTGGCAATAAAATATGTAGAAATATTTCCGTCCTTGTCTTGTACGCGACCATACGCTACACTACATATTGCTTTCTCGCTTGCGTCACAAAATATATGTAGTTGTCGATCAACTACTTCACCAAAATAAATATCGTAATATCGCGGTATTTTTACTGAATTTATCGTATGGAGATACTCTAACCATTTTAACCAATCCTTAAAATTTCGATCATTTAATTTTGTGTCCCATTCGATACCCGATCTCCATACTTCTTGTAAGAGTATTTTAGATTTTATCGTAAAAGGTGATAGTATCCCAAGAGGATCGAATATTGTCATAATTATTTTTAACATTTCTCTTTTCGTAGGCCGTTGTCTTCCGTTTATAAGTTCGCTAGATATCTTTTTAAAGCTAAGGTCAAAAGAAAATTCGTCTGTATTAGGATTCCACTGTAATCCTAGGGTTCGCTGAATTGGTATTTCATTTTGTTCTAAGTTTACTAGCCCCGTTGTTTTGTCTGAAGCTGGAATATCGTCTAGAACTTGTGGTATATTACATGCCCAACTTGTTAATTTGAATGCACCATGTTGATGAATTTCTCTTACTTGTTTTATTAATATTTTTGCCTCCTCTACCGAATCTACGCTATCTAAATAATCATCCATGTAAAATTTTGATTTTATTGTATTTACAGCTTGAGGGTATCGGGTTTCAAACTTTTCGGCATTTATATTCTTAACAAACTGAGCTGAGGAGGGAGAACATTTGGCGCCAAAAATCATGGAATGCATTGCATACACAGCTGGTTTAGTAGAGCGATCGTTACCACGCCACAAAAATAATTGAAATGGTATATCTTTTTCGCAGATTTTTATTTGTAAGAACATTTCTTGTATATCAGCGGTAAATGCAATCTTTTTTTGTCTAAATTTAAACATTATTCCAATGAGTGTGTTGTAAAGATCGGGTCCAGTCAACAGTCTATCATTCAGTGATATTCCTTTTGATTTTGCGGCTGCGTCAAATACGAGACGCAGTTTTCCCGGTTTATTTGGGTTATATACAGCGAAATGAGGTAAGAACCATTTTTGAGAATCTGATAATTTTTCACTGTTAGAAAAAGGTCTCGCATAACCCTTTTCTATGTAATGCTGCATTTTGGTACAGTAAGCATCAGAAAATTCTTTATTTTTGTCCATTTTTGTCTCCAATGACGACAATCTGTTTTTAGCTGTTTCATAGCTGTTGGGCAAGTAATTTTCATTGCATTTCCATAGCAATCCTGTTTCCCAATTTTGACAGGTATTATTATAAGACGTCGTTTCATTTAAAATTGTATATGCCCGGTTATCATCATTACATATTTTTGGATTTGTAATACCAACGTCATCTAATTTGAAACTTTCTTTTATGATTTCATAGAGCTGTGAGTCTTGTTCACTTAAATGTAAGCTAATGTTCTCTTTGGTTGTGGTTGTAGGAATATGTCCTAAAGGTACCCACCCTAGAAGTGTATGTGACATTGAGATACTTTTATTTCCCTGATTAATGCTACGGGATATTATTAATTCCCAATTATTTTGTCCGATCAACATTTTTGGCTTGACACCTCTTTTTAAGAACGTAAAGTTTTCAGGATAACAATTTTTATTTATTTGTTTATGATTGATTACAACACTTTGCTCTGGTAAATTTAATTTTCTGACCGTCCGAATGTTTGCTGTGTAAGTATTAGGTTCATTTATCCCCTTAATTCGGACCTGTGCATGTATTGATTGCGAATCGGTCGATGTCATATCATTTACACCGTGTAATTCTAGGTTTGATATTGGACCTGTTAGGCCGATGTTTTGAGCTATCTCTGCTTCCAAAAGGGAAACCGTAGACCCATCATCGAGAAGAGCATATATTTCAATGCTTCCCGATGGACCACTTAGTAAAACAGGTACGATTTTTAGCAATATCTCCTTTTTTTCCCATGTATTTGTGACGGTTTCATTATTACTATTGTCATCATCATAACTTTTAAATTCTTCTGTTAATGATTTAGCATCGTATAATAAGCTGTTATACTTTTTGTTAGGATGCTTCTTATAACCATTACAAGAAAAACGTGAATGATTTTTGGTCAAACATTTGAAACAAAGTTTATTCCCTTTAACAAACTCCCACCGTTGGGGAACGGAAATACTTTTAAATTTCTCACAATTCCAAATATGATGCGTGTTTTTACACATTAAACAAAAAATGTTTTTGTTTTTATCGGTTGTATTTAAAACGTATTTATTTTCATTCGAACGCTTGTATTGAAATTTATTATTTTTAAATTCCTGATATTTATTGACATTTTGCTTAACATTACGTGAACTCGTAAATGCAGATATACCAGAATTTCGCGAATTAATTACAATTTCTTCTAACCATTCCGACAAATAACATATAACCGGCCTTCCGCTTTTCTTTCTGTTGCTGTCTATTAACCAAAGGGCTCTTAAATTGTTTGGTAATTTATTTACTAAACACGATAATAATTCCGGATTATATAAATGTCCTATATTATTTAATGAATTTAACATTCCGACTAAATTTTTTATTTTACAAGAGAATTTTATTAAAGAATCCGTACCGGATTGTTCTTCTAATTTATTTAAGTTTCTTATGTCACCTATTGTGCGTTCGATAATGACATCGTGATTGCCAAATATATTTTCTAAAGTGGTCATAATGTCCGGAACATTATGTGGTGATAATAATAGTGACGATACAGCTTCACGAGCATCACCTTTAAGAGATTTTTGTAATCGGTAAAGATTTTCACAATTAGATATATTTAAGTATGAAGAAGTATGTTCATAAATGGATTTAAAGGATATCCATTCTATTGGATTTCCAGAAAAAACAGGTAATTCCTGTGATTTTGGCCTGGGAGAATAAATTGATAGTGCCTTACCGATACAGTCTGCAAGACGATCTTCGTTGAAGGTCGAAGGTGTCTGCCAACGATGCTCGTCTCCCCGCTCGGGTCCTTGAGGAAGCAAACACTGCACCCTGGGCAGTCGTTCCGAAAGTTGCTCCCTTGGCTGTGAGTGCCGTCCTCCTGACGGCTGGTCCGAGGTTTGCGCCATCCTTGGAAGCATGTACTGCCCATCAGGCAGTTTATTCTGAAGTTGCTCCCTTGGCTGCGAATGCCGTCCTCCTGACGGCTGGTCCGAGGTCTGCGCCATCCTTGGAAGCATGTACTGCCCCCCAGGCAGTTGGTCCTGAAGTAGCTCCCTTGGCTGCGAGTGCCGTCCTCCTGACGGCAGGTCCGAGGTCTGCGTCATCCTTGGAAGCATGTACTGCCCATCAGGCAGTTGATCCTGAAGTTGCTCCCTTGGCTGCGAATGCCGTCCTCCTGACGGCTGGTCCGAGGTCTGCGCCATCCTTGGAAGCATGTACTGCCCCCCAGGCAGTTGATCCTGAAGTTGCTCCCTTGGCTGCGAATGCCGTCCTCCTGACGGCTGGTCCGAGGTCTGCGCCATCCTTGGAAGCATGTACTGCCCCCCAGGCAGTTGGTCCTGAAGTTGCTCCCTTGGCTGCGAGTGCCGTCCTCCTGACGGCTGGTCCGAGGTCTGCGTCATCCTTGGAAGCATGTACTGCCCATCAGGCAGTTGATCCTGAAGTTGCTCCCTTGGCTGCGAATGCCGTCCTCCTGACGGCTGGTCCAAGGTCTGCGCCATCCTCGGAAGCATGTACTGCCCCCCAGGCAGTTGGTCCTGAAGTAGCTTCCTTGGCTGCGAGTGCCGTCCTCCTGACGGCTGGTCCGAGGTCTGCGTCATCCTTGGAAGCATGTACTGCCCATCAGGCAGTTGATCCTGAAGTTGCTCCCATGGCTGCGAATGCCGTCCTGACGACGGCTGGTCTAAGTCCTGTGTCATCCATGGAAGCATGTACTGCCCATCAGGCAGTTGATCCTGAAGTTGCTCCCTTGGCTGCGAGTGCCGTCCTCCTGACGGCTGGTCCGAGGTCTGCGTCATCCTTGGAAGCATGTACTGCCCCTCAGGCAGTTGGTCCTGAAGTTGCTCCCTAGGCTGCGCCAAATCCTGGTATTGTGTTCCTTCTGAAGCTGGTGGTGTCGATGCGTTTCTTCTACTGCACTCATCTGCCCATTCCTGGACCCTTGATGAAGCTATGCTTCCTTCTATCCTGGATTTGGATAATTCGAGCAATTGTTTTGCGTGTGCTTCTTCTGCTTCGATAATGCTCTGTTCTGCTTCCAGTTTTGCTTTCTCAATAGCAATTCTTGCCCTATTTCTCGTTAGTCGAAGCACGGTTGAGGATGCTTCCATATGAGCCTGTATCCAATTGTTGCGGTCATCTCTGTTGCTGTAGGATGGTGCTTTAGCTGCTCCTTGGTCCATGATACTGTGGTGTTCCAGATCCGGCTCGAAGGACCAATGTTTGTGCTCAATGTTCTCTGGAACGCCAAGCAGACGGATGTCCAAGAAGGTTCAGAAGATGAAGAAGAAGACAGCGTGATAGTTTCAACTTGTTTTGTATTCAGTGTTGTTTCTTGTAGAGAAGCAGATGTCTTGGTACAGTAGTAAGGCTTGAGAAGAAGTGTCACTTTCAAATACGGACATCGTATATTTATACAAATGATTGGTGTCGCGGTGGAGGGGGAAGTTTCAATTGTTATCCTGACGCAAATATGAACATTTTCACTATCATTTTGATGTTAATATCTTTCTAGAAATTTTACAATATTACTTTCACACCTCATATTATTTTTGTTATAGTACCCAAGAATTCTGCTTCCCTTTTACATAACATTAACATATATACCTTTTACATAGCTTAATACATAAATTATTTTATCTATTTTAATTGGGTATCTTGAACTTTTATTTACATACAAACGTTATTTGAATACCACAAATTACACTAAATAAACAAAATATATTATATTATTGTAGAGCAAGACACCATCTTATATTCTACCAGGCCATTTGATTCATAGATATAAATAGTTATTTTAAAAAGACGAAAAAGTAAAAAATATATAGTTAAAAAATTTGGTTTGATGATACGTTTGGTGTGCACGCTGTGGTTGAATTATAGGAGTAATTTTGACTGCTGCCTACTACACATGGAGGTCACGTGATAACTTTCGCGCCTTGCTTGTATCACATTGGCGGCAACATAAGGTATAGTAGTTTAAAAAATGATGTGTATTAAAATCATTTGATAGGTATAAAATATAAATAAATAGTATGGTTATAGGCATAGATATCACATTGGCGGCAACAAGTGTTATCTTCAATTTCATCGAGCATGTCCATTTTTTATTTTTAGTGCATTAATGTCTAGCATTTTATCTGGTTTATTCTTAAATTTATGCGCAATTTTAATAATACTTCTTATGATATTTGGATTATATTGGTTTGTTGAAATATATGATGTTATTCGTAAGCATGAGAATCTTTCTTGTATTATTTTCTTATGTAAGATAAAATAGTGAAATAATAAAAAATATAGTAAATTGATATATATGAGAGAAAAGTATAATAATAAATACAGTAAATTGTTATAGATGAACGAAAAGAGATACACAAGATATGTTTTCAGAAAAAAAGATATTATATGATATATAATGTGTTTAGACATTTTAAGAAGCATAAGTAAGCCAGTTCTGGGAAGGATTCTTTGTTTTAGGCAATTTTTTCTATATCGCAAGTTTGTTTAATCAGTACAATTCTTTCACCTGGACCTTTCCTAGCAAATAATTTGTTTTCTTTAAACCATACAAATTCAAAACCGGCCTCTTTAGCCCTTTTTTTGGCTTTCCACATAAGTTCTTTGAAGTACGGAGTGAGTACTTCACTGATGTAGATGGGTGTCGCGCTGTTTAGTTCTTTAGCTTTATATTTATAAGTTAGTAAATTGTCTCTGATACATCTGGAGTATAGTTGTATATGTAGTTTGTCTGGAGTATTGGGTCTGCGGTCTGGTGTCCGAATAACTCGTCTCAGGTCTTGAAGTTGCAGAGGCATGCCTAGTGATGTTGCTACTCGCACGGCTGCTTCGGTCAGTTGTTCTCCCTCTTGCACCTGCACTCCTGCTATCTCCAAACAGTCCAAGAGGGATTCTTGCTCCATAATGGCGATCCGTGACTCCAGATTGTCTATTCTGGTGCTTTTTGTTTTTACCTCCTCGCGAAGGGAATGCACCTCTTTTTGTAGTTCTTGCATATTGTTTAGCTTTTGTATTATATCGTCATATTGCTGGCTAATAAATTCACTGTTTTTCTTTATTTGTCTAATTTCCTCTTCAAATACACGCTTCATGTCAGAAAATTTTTCGTCGATGTGTTTGGTGATTTTTTCATACTTAAGATTTTTTCATAGTTAAGTTATGGTAATTAAAGAAATCGAACTATCCATCTTTTATCATCGATTCGTGAGTTATATGTATATTATATGGGTCAGTCGTTCCCTCGATAGTATTACATACGTCATTATATAGATATTATGAAATATCGTTCTTATATGTAGGTACTACTAGTCGTTCTTTGTATGAGATTGATTGAGAAGCGTCTGTTGTTATCCACTCCAGTTCATGCCAGCTGCTTTGGGCTCTATATACAGTATGTTGTTTTCCGTATGTAAAATATTTTAATAGGTGATAGACGATGGACAATTATGAAAAAAAGTTTTATTAATGCACGAACAAAAAAGTTTTATGAATGCATGATCAAAAATTGACCGCTTAGAAGATACCTATGGCCTAAGGTAAATAATTAATAATTCATATAATTTTCTCTATATCTCTTATTGTCAAAAAAAACAAATAGAAAACTATGGCCGTCGAAGCCATAGCACATGGCTTCTCACTCAGACGCTATGTCGTTTGTATTCTATGGTCATAATTATTTCTATGGTGACCACTGTCTTGTCGTTGACACATCTTGTTCCCGTTGAAATTGCAAAACGCGACTTCGATACTGTATTGTCAGAATTACAGGAATCTATGTCTAACACGTTGGAATTATTTTTTCTTTGCCATAGCCGACCATATTCTATTGCAATGCATGCGAGTGTTCACTCACACAGATACCATAGTGTCGCCATATTTCTATGGCAACAATGATAAAAATATATTGTGATGAAAAATTTACTGGCAAAGTGCCATAGCTCTAATCACACGCTATGACCATAGAATACTGCCATATATATTTATTTATTTATTTATTTATTTAATTAAACACTTTATTGTACATTACTTAATAGCTAGTACAAATGGCGGACTTATTGCCTAATGGCAATTTCTTCCAGACAACCATCTGTGACAGTTATGAGACAAAATGGTACACGTACAAAAAAGAAAATATATATAAAACCATAAACATATTACATTTAAACACAATAAAGTAAGAAGAATATAAATATGTACATCAATGAAAATTAAACAAATCATAGATAAGACCTGTTACAACACTATGGAAGGGAAGGGAAAAAAGGAGAGGAGATATGACTAACTACAAGAATAGGGAAATAAATGGGAAGTATGTAGGTTAAGAAATGGAAAGTATGAGCGCGCGTTTTAATCTAGTTTTGAAGTTTCCTAACGTTGGTGCAGTTCTAATGTCAAGGGCCAAGTTGTTCCATAACCGGGCAGCATGGACAGTAAATGATGATGAATAGAAAGCCGTGGCATGTGATGTGATGGCGAGGGTTCTCTCTTCTCTAGATCGAAGCGGGAGTCCATGAGAGGCCAGAGGTTGAAATCTTTCGGTCAGATATGATGGAGCATTAGGGTTGTTCAAAATGTTAAACAGAAGACAAAGAGTGTGTTGATCACGGCGCAGACGGATAGGAAGCCATTTGAGTTCCTTGCGAAAAAATGATATGTGATCGTATTTGCGAAGGTTATATATGAAACGTATGCAGACGTTTTGTAATCGATCTAATTTGTTTAGAATATATACAGCCATATATACAGCCATTTTGCCACAGCATATCTACCTTGAGAGACGAAGTTAGGAGGGATGCTGTTGAACTGCTCCAGGCAACAAATTGGAAGGCCGAGGCGGGAGACAGGAGAGGTTGGAGGCAAAAACTCATGGAGGCCAAGGCTCGATATCGGCCTTAGAGCCATCGAAGAAGATCTACCTTGAGAAAGAAAATTTCGCAATTTATACAGTTTATTTTTGGTCCAGCATTAATTAAACTTTTTCTTCATCTTCTATCAGCCTCTAAAAGATTTTACATACGGAATACAACCTCCTGTGTACACTCCTGTGTATATTTAGCTCTGCATATTGACGCAACTCAAGTGGACAAATTATTGTCATTATAATACATAGATGCACACCACTAAGAGTTTATTGATTGGTTACAATGTGCCCTGAATATACGAGTGTTGATAGTTTATTGATCAAATTGAACGTGTATACACATTGAAACACAATCATAATACCTGAATACCACCATTGCATTGTGGTGAGTCGTTTAACTTTTGTGACGGCATCCTGAAATCGATTCCCTGTAGTTGAGAAATTTATTTTAAGTTATTATTTGTCACAAGCAGCGGCGGCTGGTGACCTTAAATCTTAGGAGGGCTCAAAATTATAATTATACCTAGATGAGAAATTAACTTACTACAGGAATCAGAAAGCAGATATGTGACACAATATTATTTTCGTATTTTAAAATTATCAGTGATTTCCGTAGTTATTTTGTTTATCGGAAATTAAAACGTGAACCTAATCATTTATGCTGTATTTGGTTGGGTTTTAAATAACGTTTGTAATAAAATGCATCGATAAATTATAAAATAATTTGTGACAACAAATGATTTTTGATCATACAAAATTGAAAAGAAAAACTTCTGGCAACGGCCGCATGACTGCTTCCTGATTTTACACATTTTATATCATTTTTGTTTGCAATATTATGGTATCAATTAATTCAATCAATAAATACTAATATATTTCGGATGATTTAAAGTTTAAACTATGTAATATCAATTAATGTTAGCCTCAAGGAATTGCAACTGCTTACCTAACGTTCGACCATCGCAATGTACAACAAAATATGAATGAATGAAAATATACTGTAATCCTTCGCGGGCACTGCCCCGTTTTACTCGAAATCGGCATACATACGGCGAGCTGCGGCGACAGCAGGCGGTCTCGTGAATAGGCATGATGACTTATTTTGAGAAACTATCTCACGATGTTTTTACGCATCCACTGTTTTCAAATATATATACATTTCAACATAAAATAAAGGTTTAGTAGCAAAAATTGCCATTTCAAAATCCAATTTGACATTTACGTCAAAAAACGCTTGCAGTGTAATGGCGTCCGTCGGAGCTGACGGTGACGTCACGGTTTCGTAGACCGCATATCACTACTATATGTACTATATGTATTCTAAGACGATTTGTGTATTTAAAATAAATTCAAAAGTGCATAAGTGTTGTGCGGTCCCTAAATGTACAAACACGTCGAAAAAAACACCTACTGAGGTATTTGTTTTCGTCCCACGCGAATATAAACGAGAAACAAGTAGTTAAATTTGGCAATGCGAGACACAGAAAGTGTATTTTATTAAGTATGCGTTTACAATGAAGTACAGTATTTGTTCCCCCACATTTAGCTCTCAATACTATAATTAATTTACTAAATATTTACCATTAATTAGGCAATAAGCATATAAAGAACTTCATGAATGTCTAAACGTCAAAATAGGCCATCTTAAGTTTCCCGCGAATTAGGCATTAGGCCTGTGTAACACCACTGCGTTACGACGCTCAATTGCATGGACCCAGTTCACTGCGCCGGGTGTGTTAACTTACTCCTTCGAAATGTATTGGCTCACGGCGCAGTGAGTCATGAGTGCTAGTCCGGGAGAATGCGAACAGTGTTAGGGTATTGAGTTATTGAGTTGCTTGCTTTTTAACCGACATACCTACATACATACTTACTAAATAAACAACGTAATAGACAATAACATAAAACTATTAGCTTACCTTAGCACAGGCCATGTCTAGTGACGGGGCTAGTAACAAAGATACAAACAAAAAGAAATAGCTTAAACTATGTAAGCACCAGTGAAATAATAGAATGATATTTATTTAAATGAAATAACTTATATTTACTTTGTATGTTTACTACTACTAATAATAATAGTAACTTTTATTTAGACGTAAAAAATACAAAATTAATACATCTAGTATAAACAAAAATATATATATTTTTTTTATACATTCTAATCCCAAAAAGTGCCGAATTAAAGCGTTTCCCGATTAAGTGCCGACGCAAGTCTGAATTTCCCGAAATCGGCACAAGTGCCGCAAATCGGCAAAACTGGACGTGAACCTAGAATATCGTGACGTCATGCGCTCTGATTCGTTCTGATTGGCGTTTCTCATAAAATGGCAGTCTATAATATTTTGTATTTTTATTTTAATAATATTAATATTATTCACTCTTTTAAAATGAAAATAAATACATTTTTTTAAACCTCAATAACCTATTTTATTTTTTAAAATCATAATGTCAATGATTTTTTCTTACTCTCATCACGCCTATTCACTGCGCCGGGTCATTAAGCTAGTTAAAAAATAATAATAAAAGTATAATATGCAGGTATTGTATTTTATATAAGCAAAGATTATTATTGAATTCATTATATTTCATGTACCTACATGTTTAAAAATATCACAACTTTCCCGATTCTACTTTTAAAAGTAATAGTATGTCGGTTAAAAATCTCGATTCTACTTTTAAAAGTAATAGTTTGTCGGTTAAAAAGCAGGCAACTCAATAACTCAATACCCTAACACTGTTCGCATTCTCCCTGTCTAGCACTCACGACTCACTGCGCCGTGAGCCAATACATTTCGAAGGAGTGAGTTAACACACCCGTCGCAGTGAACAGAATCGACGCAATTGAGCGGTGCAACGCAGCTTTATAACTGTCATGTCTACCACAGTACCGCGTAGGTATGCTTTTGGTTTATGAACACATAATGTAGCGAGAAGAAGGATCATATTTTATCGATTTTCGAGATGTAAGTTGTATTTAAATTATAGATAAATAAAGTACTTATATGCATAGAATAATAATAATACGCTTATATGTAAGTTTTTACGTTTCTAAATTCTGACGAGCAAAAGTCTTTGTTCGATGCAAAGTAATTTCATATATTGTATTGAAACTGTGACGTCATAATTATTGATTCACTCTGATTGGTGTTTCTCATAAAATGGCGGACTTACATATTTTGTATTTTTATTTTAATAATATTAATATTATTCGCTCTTTTAAAATGAAAATAAATATATTTTTTCCAATCTATATAACCTATTTTATCTTATAAAATTATAATTTCAATGATTTTTTCATACTGTCATCACGCCTATTGTATTGGTTCTCCGGGCACAAGTCGCCTGTGCCTGAGAAATGAAATATTTCATAGAATCTTGCTTGCTTTACAAAGCAGGTAGGTTTAAATACTTTCGCTAAATACACTACAGGCGTAAGACGTCAAATATTAATTAGAAAAATAATGTATTCTCAAGATTTAATGACATACATATTTTGGATTTTTTTGTCCGGGAGGGCTGAGCCCGAGAGCCCTTTAGGAAGAGCCGCCACTGCACGCAAGTAGAGATTGATTCCAGGCTGGAAACACTGGTTATTTGAAATATATGGCCATTTAGCAGCATAACCGCTTTTGTGCATTTTTATACAAATTACTTATATTACGAAGACTGCAAATATAAAGTGGAATTATAACAAATTACACTGAAAAACATTTCATGTTAAAATTACATGAACTATAGTGACAACAAAATATTTCGTTTTGTGCTACTTAATATTTTGTACCCTCAGCCAAACAGTACAGTCATAAATACAAAGGTTTGGCTAAAAACGCAGGTAGATGGTTCGTTTGTCATATTTTTTTTTTCTAAATTGTATATCTCTATTAAGGGCGCACAGGCACTCTAAAATTATTAGTTGCATTGGTGTTTCCTCATTTATTCAGTCAATTCTGACATTATCGAGACAGTGATAAATTATAGTATTGTCTACAGCTATCCCGAATTATAATATTTGAAAATTCTATGGATAAAAAATAATTCATAAACACCCCTGAATATTGCGGGATTCCCTCATTATAAATTTCGTTTGTCAGATGTAAACCTAGGAGTTAGCAAAAATATTTTCAAATATAATGTAAACACTTATGTATTTATTTATTTATTTACTCATTCTCGCCATAAGTTGCCTTTTACAAACATACATTAAAATATACATACTGAGAAAAATCATAGAAAAGAAAACAATTATTCACTTGTAAAAAGAAACAAAAAAAAGAAAATATTACAAAAATGTCAATAAAATAATGAGTGAAGCAACTAAACATAAAAAAAGATACATAAAAATAAACATTGAACCCAAATCAGCATAAGAAGCAGTGTAACTTAAAAATATATTTGTTTACAGTAATATTAACAAAAAAATAACAATAATACATATATAGTTAAGACTCATCATTCACTTTGTCTGTTTTAGCAGCGGGGTACAAGTCGCTAAAAATTTTCATTGCCTGTATGGCCTTAATTATAAATTTCCACAAGGTTACTAAAAATAATTTTAATAAATTAAAACAGATTTTGAACTGAATGTTCACATATAAAAAGACTAACAAACACAATATGTTTACCCACATCAATAAAGATTAATTTATAATTTTGTCGAGAGGGTTAATTTTTACCTCGTACATTTATCCCTTCATCACGAAATTAAAACGCTTTATTATGTCATACCTACATCAATTTATTTTTAATCTCAGTTTTTCACTGTGGTGTTTGTTATCATTTAGATCGACCATTGAGATGAAAATAATATCAGAGCTGTTTCTCCGCACTTATAATAAATTAAAATTCATTTCAATTTTATCAATTTTTTTTTATTGATTTTTGGAACTTGTTACCCAACCAATGGGATTTTCAGTTAAATATTAATTAATGTCAATAAGATAAATCAAAGTTCATGGCATAATCGTTTAGTCATTTGGTTTCTGTGTCAACGTCCCGGATTGGATCCCGGCACCGAAGATATTTGTTTAAAGTATTTATCTAGTCTCGCCACTTGCACATGGTCTATGGGAGTGTTAAAAATATAGAATCAGTGAATCGGTATAACTCTATTTATCCTGCTCTAACTTGTGGGTCGATAATATTCATATTCTAAATAGTATCTCTATTACTTACTTACTTTCCGTGTCCGGAACACCATCATATTGGTTGGTGCTCCGGTGGTGGAAGGATTGGCCGGCATTCTGCCGTTTCCAGGGACGCCCGATTGCTTTTCCGAAGATAACCGAAACTCAATCTACGTGGAGGCTCCTTCAGTGTCCCCAGTATCTCTATTGATTAATTAACACATATTGAAACTGAAGGTTAGTTCCCAGAATCAGTTGTTTGTGGAGAGCTTGTAAAGTTCATGGTTAAGCCTCAATTTCCAATATATTGTTTCATACACAGAAAACGTCTATTTTAATCTTCTCTATTTTGGATATCTGCTTTTATATTCGACCTTCAAACTGGCTCATAACATATCTCAAAGCGATTCACATACTGGAAAGATTATCTTTTTACTCCTCTCTATCCCATGGGAAAATAGTGGGGATTTATGAATACGCATGTTTTTAGGTTTTTTTCTATTGCAGATTATCAACTAGCATATGGCTGAGATTGTTTCCTGAAAGTTTCAACACTGTGTGTGCTATTTACTACTTGCTATGCTATCTATCCACTGCTGAATGTAGGCCGCTTTTGATATTTTTATATCGGTTTTTTCCGCGTCAGAAGGTCTTGACTTAAGACCTTTTGTCTCCCGACGTTTCGCTTGAACATCACCAGGCATTTTGAAGAGCTTAACGTAAAGCACGCGCGCAATATACGTCCGCTCACACTGAGAGCTCACCGTCAAGTGACATAGCGTACGCGATGGCCGCTTATATACCTATGATTTAAAAAAATACGCTTAAAAATTGTGAAATCATGACTCTTCACTATTCCATCTATTAGAAGTGAGAGTAAAAAACAGTGCTTTTAGACTAGAGAGCAATAATTGAGAAATATTTTTCAATAATTCCTTCTCTAGAATTTAATGTTTCTTGTTAAGAAACGAAAAAAACTGTTTGTTATAAATATTCCAAGAGCCTATCTTATTATTTTGTTTGAACAATATTGTTGTTGAGATGTTATGTTTAACCTATTTGAAGTATTTCTTTCATTCCTTAATCTTTCTCTTTGCATAGAAAATCCTCTTGTAAAATTCAAACTTTTGATTATTCGAGTCTGCGAGAGGAAATTGAAATTCGCGTAGGTATTATTATTTATCTTTTAATAACAATAATTATAATTGGTATTTCATTATAATACGTCATATTTTCTTCATAATATCTCAAGAGATTCCAGTGGTGTTTTCTCTTGAAATATGTAGGTAGAATGCTTACCTGGGATTTTAGTATGAAAACATTATTTGAGGATTTTAATTTAGCTTTCTGAAAAGCCTATCTTGTATTTTAGTATGAAAATAATTTTTGAGGATTTTAATTTAGCTTTTTGAAAACGATCATTTTAGTACTCACACTGAACTTATAATAAACCCTACTTTAGCTAAGCAAGCATGAATCTCTAAATTTGACTAAAAGACTATGATTACAAGACCATGAGCGTTTTAGCCAAATATTGTTCAGCTCTACGAAGTAATATTGTTTTATAACGATTTTTTAACATCTCAATAGAGACGTGGCTAGAACATTGAATTTTAACTATTGTTTTTGTCGTCCTACGTGGCTCAGCTCATTAGGTATCTGACTTCTGATCCAAATGTCCCGGGTTCGATTCCCGGTGGAGTCAGTTTTTAATTGTGTTTTCAGCCTGGATCTGTGAGTCGATTAACACCGTAAAAATCCTTATTTTCAAGCGAAAAGAATTTCAGTATTGCAATATATAGAACTTTCAAAAATTGAATTGATAGGGATCTCATTAAAAAGGCATAATTGGTGAAGGTTGCGCAAGCGCATAAAGTGATCACGTAAACCAGCCGATGACAGGTCGTAAGCCCTGTAGGTGCCTTGATTTCCCGGTTCTCCTACAACAAATATTCCAACTTCGTTAAATTTATAGTTGTAAACATTGTATCAAATAATTTACTGTAAGTCTCAATGCTCTGAGCTTTACGTATGTTTGTCTGGGGGCAAATTTTTCTACTTTATCATTTATTACATTGAAACTGGGACCAAAGTCGCATTATTGACCCTTCTTAATCGATATTGCATTCTTCTTCTTTGCCCTTTTCCCGTCTTAGTCGGGGTCGGCTCTCCTGGTACGTAATCGCCAGGACACTCGTCTAGGTACCGGGTCGTCAAGGTATCGATGAATCGATATTGCATTATTAATCGATATTATGTGATTCAAATGACATTAATCTAAGCGGATTATAAACGTCTGAAACCTTTTTAAGAACACAAATGTGACTGGTATATTAAGAATTTTCAAAATATGCTTGTGGATACATATGGCCAACAATTATCCCGCATAATGACAGGATCTGATTTCCATTTCCTACTCATCGATTTTGCTCTGTCCTGTGCTTCGTCCTCGGTGATCCTCGCATGATTTAGCATCTCGCCTAACCACATCACGCCATCGGTGCTTTGGCATTCCAACCTTTGAAATGGCTACATTAAAATCTACATTCTTACATGTTTCTTTCATGCACTTTCTTATTCCATTCTTTGTAATTATGTTGTTAATGTATTACTTACATATTTAGTTTTCCCTACATAAAGTAACCTTTAAAAGATATCTTGTAGGTACCTAGTACCAACAAATCTATATATCTCGTCCTGGATTCAGGAAAAAATATATATGTAGACCAAATCATTTGTTTGATTTAAAATATCTTGATTTTTTGATACAGTTTTTCTTTTTTGGTTTCTTGGCTATTCACCCTAAGTAGAGTATGCTATATATTTCTTGTGGAGCCAAGTAATTCTTTTAAGTCAACTCTCAGTTTTGAACATTCAGTTTTGAGATGTTCTCTTTTGGGCTTTTGCTCACTGTCTGGAAAGTGAGACAATTTTTCGGATGATTGTATTCTAGACTATTATTTTTTAGTGTTCATTTTCGTAAGTTGAACCTGTTGTGACTAGGAAGACAACTTAGCTATGATACTCTTTGCTTAGTTATGTACTCGATGTTTATATTATGTTCTTTGAATAAAAGTTCGCTTTGGAGTCTTGGAATAATTGAATTGAAACGATTAGGTTATCGAATTGCTATGACAGAATCTCTTTAAATGTTCCTTTGTTGTGTCAATTGTATGTTCAAGTTAACTAAATAACTCACCTTGTTTACTTCCTTTGATTAATTATTCTGACTCGTGTGTGCATACTTCGCTATGCATGCACACGAGGCAGATTTAATCGAATGTCTAATGAGATGTGAGAATGTGCTTTATGTATGGTCTACGAGAACATGAACTATAGTCCATACTCCAACCTACATATATATTATACGTGAAGTGTGAATGTGTTGTTTCTCCACTAACATTGTAGGTGACAATCTCATGTGGTTATGTGTATGGAAGTAATATGCTATGTGAACATTGTTCATTACTGCTCTCGAGTTACCAAGTGAATATATACATCGTTCATAATATTATGTAATTCATTAGGTAGATCTCAATTATTGTTCGATTAATACGTATTGTGGTTGGAGTGGACTAGTCGAATGTTTTAATTATTTCAAATGATAATGTCTTACTTATTTGTCCTATTATATTGATTAATTTTAGTTCATTTACCAGGCATAAGTCTGTTCATAAAGAGGACTGAAGGTCATAAATATCCCGCATTTCTGAGCCCCGAATGCAGAGTCCGACTTTAATACTAAATTCTAAATACTAACCATGGTATTCATTGCACAGTCGCTAACTCAAGTCAGGAGATCATGTGGCTTCATAACATAAGGATGCTACGAAGTTTTGTGTGAGAATTGCATTGCGGAAACATTAGATGGGTCGATGGCAGAGTGGTTAGCGCATTAGGTCAGTAATTCAGTGGTCACGAGTTCGAATCCTGCCTCGACCGATTTCGTTCACCTATAGCACAAGCATTTATGCTTATTTTAGGAGACGTAGGAAGATTTATATGTACTAGGTTAACAAGGACATATTCATTTAAAAGAAATATCTTAAAAATTAGCGCATGCGCATTGACACTAACATTTGCGAACTGTCAAAAAGTTAAATTGATCGCGAGGAACTTTACGAGTGGTTTTAAGAGGTTTTCGATGGATGTTGATTTTAGCGACATCGTCACATGTTTATTTGGTAATTTTGTCTTATGCCGAAAATTCGCTGGAATTTCAGAAGAAACGTGACATCGAGCTGTCAGTGTTAGCTTGTTTACATGTTTTTGTGTTATGACAAAAAAAAATTAAACGTCAGTATAAACCCATAGAAAGGAATGACTTTTTTTCTTTTCTTCATACACAATAATGTGAAATGCTATGCCTTACTATGATGATCTTAAGTTTGGCGTTGGATTAAGTATTCAGTTAGTGATGTCACTGCAACGCTATTGCTAACCTAAGAATACCAAAGTGAGGTTAGTGACAAGTTATGACCATCGGGACAGTATTTGGAATAATCTTGTAAGTGAGTGTATTCCACTATAATTATCTTTCCACTATAATTATCTTTTCCTTCTGCCTTACGGTGGTTACAAATTAATACCATATTTGGTTAGAATAAATCACCCCTGAGAAAAGTACAGTCCACTTTTTAATTATTATTTATAATTTCAAATTATAAATATATATTTAAATTATGTAAACAAAGTATGCAAACTATGGTGAAAACATAAAATTTTTGAATTTCATACAAAAATATTTCGATTTTTCAAAGAATTTTTTTATATGATTACTTTCAGCATGTATATGTTTGTTTAATTTTCCCTTAATATGTGGTAATTACTGTTACATACAAATATTATGCATTATCTGGTTGTATCATATTTTCTTCAAAATAATTCGTTACTTTTGTTCGTTTCTGTGTCTACATAATGGAATAAAATCCGTAATAAAAAATCACATAGTAAATTATTCATTTATACTTCACATTTCTGGTTGGAAAATTTTGAAAAGATAAATAATTCATGTCTCTCTATTTCCCATGTTCGCATCCCCTGTTGAAATTTTGAAGAACCATAGGTGATTAACATAATGTAACTCCGAAACAAGACTCAAGGCGACTTTTCCGTAAAATTGCTGGCAGGTGTGAGAATATTTGATATTTTAAAGACATATGCTATGTTTTCAGTTCTCGCGTAGACATAAAACGAGTGGGTTGTGGCCGATATATATCCTCCTCACTACCAAGTCACTCCACAAAATATTAAAATTATTTCATGGAAAATTTTTAGCATTTTCATGAAATGAGTTTGTTAAATTATTTTTGATTTAAATATTTTATTATGAAAAATTAATAATTATTCAATTCCAATTTGTGATTTTTTTTTTATTACATATACCAGAAATTACATTATTTATACAAGTAACATAACAAATAAATTGGGTTGGTTTATGTTGGCGAATTCATAACTCCGGTATATCCTCTTCGGTTAGTGAAGAGTAAAAAACGGAAGCTGATTTTTGGATTACCAATTGATTGTTCAGCGGCCTTCTGTCTCTTGACGCTTAATGAATAATAAAGTAGGATGATTTTTATAGCGTCGTTTTTGTGATAACCTCACCTTATGGATGATTCTAATCCCCAACTATATAGTTTTTGACAAACTTCTTAAGGAATTTCGAATTGGAAGGGTTTTTCGATTTGCACATATGCCAAGCAAAAGCAAAAGGACACAAATTCGTGCTCTGCGCACCCGGAAGCCTGGCTCATGTTGTTGGCGATAATTATACTCTATAGATTATAGATCATCTCCATTATTACGATACTTTTAAATAACCAATTCAAATGGAACCTACTATCCTATAAGCATATATGATCCTTGTGGTATCTCTTTAAATAAGAACAATTTGTTATTAATTTTTATACGACTTTAATTATAATTATTTATCTGATACAAATAATATATAATATCTCAAATTATAAAAATACACTTATTAATAATTAAGACTGTGTTTATATGTCAATCGTTTTTCACGGAATGGCCCGACCCACGCCATTCGAACGAATCTTTTGTTTTTCCGGATACCGCCGACAATTGCCGACGGTCTCCGAGGATATCACAAAATGTGAATTGGTATGGCGAAACCAAATACCACAATCCTGAATCTATAAAGCCTGTCCGATGGTTTTTCATTTATTCATATAAAAAAATGATGATGTAGATGTTGTGCGATGCGGATGATCAAAAAGACGATACTGGAAAGATCACGCAGACAACAGGATCTGTATGAATGGAGACAATAGCGGCCAAAGAATTGAGATAGTTAGACTCCCGTATCATCATTATTTTTTTTTCATATGAATAAATGAAGTAAAAACATTATTGTTTCTGACTTATTTTGTACAATAGCTTAACAATAATAATAATTTGGATAGTTTATATACCTAGCGCCGTTTTTGTGAATGTCTCACCTCAAGAGTAGGTATTCAAAAATTGATTTGGATGATCATTTGGCTCTGGTAAGATTAGCGATCAAGGTGCGTTTTGAGATTTTTTTCCAAACGAAGATATATTTTCGGTTTGTCTGAGGGTGTGTGGGAGCTTATTACATACTTTTGATCATAACATACAAACGCACAATCGCCGAAATCAGTTTTGTGCACCCTGTTAATTTCAACTGACTTTCAAACCATGTATGAAGATGCAGAACGAAGGGATGGTTGTCTGTCGTTAATTGAAATCAATGTGATGATTTTCTGTCGATAATTGTCATAATTGAAATCAATGTGATGATTGTATGTCGATAATTGAAATCAATGTGATGATTGTATGTCGACAATTGAAATCAATGTGATGATTGTCTGTCGATAATTGAAATCAAAGTGATGACTGTCTGTCGTTAATTGAATAAAAAGTTTGGAGAGGTAAGCAGGAGCTATTGAGTCTCTTGTTATGCTTAATCTTGTTTTTTGTTATTCTGTTGCGTTATGTAACAATAACATGCTGCTTCAATTCATTCGATAACCAGTGTTATGTGTTGATGCCGCATTCGCGTATTGGATTACTCAATATCGTCTCATGTGTTACTCTTGTAAATATTATTGTTAACTCATATTGTTTATTAAATATTTCTTGCATTATTTAAACAAACATTGTTACGTTATATTTATATTTAGTATTAAACTAAACGATCATATTCGTTACTTTGATGCTTTTTTTTAAAGACATATGTATTTATTTTTTTTCTCTCCGTTATATACATACCTACCCACGATGTACTGGATGTATACAATGAGTTTCGTTTTGATGGTGTAATACATAAATGCCAGCCTTTGTGGCTTAGTCAGTTCAGTCGTGAGCTCAGTTAGATATATTGTGACGTTATTAAAAAAAAACGTCTTTCCCACGAACAATTTTAGTATGCAAATCGAATATTTTTTTAATTTGCATATTAGCAAAAATCTGTCCGAAAGCATTGTCACCTTATGTGTATGTAAGGACTGTTGCTTTCATTGTTATAAATCGAATATTTTAGTTGCCTTCTTATTGAGTTCCCTTATTATCAATATATTTTTTGAAAGTTTTATATACTCCCACCACCACCCGCTCCGCATATATATATTTGAATAATGTGTAACAATTCACCTGAAAATAAGACATTATTACTATTGCCATCTATGAAGTAACGAAGAAACCCTTTTGTAACGCCATCTATTGAGAGATTGGTTTGTTTGTAAACAATGAAAGCAGCAGTCCTTATAAACGAGGTGACGGTGTTCTCGCACATATATCACCCCTGAACTGCGCTAGAAATATTATTTTATTTTTGGCTCGTTTACCTACTTGTACCAATGTGTATGTAAATCGAATATTTTTTTAATTGCATATACGCAAACATTGGATTTTTTCCCTTGTCGCGAGTCAAACGATGTTTTTATCACGTAAACCAGCCGATGACAGGTCGTAAGCCCTGTAGGTTCCTTGAGTTCCTAGTTCATCTATAATATTCCAACTTCGTATATATTGAGATGTTTGTCAAAAAAAATATCATTTGACTTCCGTCAGGGGAAAAAGATCCAATGTTTGCGTATATGCAATTAAAAAAATATTCGATATACAAAGTCCATTTTTGTAGGTATGAAAATAAAATTAAAAACAATATGTTTTTAATTTTATATACAATATATTTAAATTATTTTACGTCGATTAGAAAAACATATAATATATGTTGAGTCAAAAACATATTGCTTTTAATTTTAATTAAATTTAAAATTAAATCATACCAAATAATTTCATTATCACCAACTTATTAAAGTCCACGTTTGTTGCCTGAATCACAAAACACTAAAATTAAACAAAAACAGACAACTGCTACATAACAGGTTGAAGCAGCTTATGTTTCGCTTCTAGTTTTATGTATGTATCTGTATTATTTTAAATTTAAATTCTATTGTATCTAGATGTATAGTAAATGTAATCAATGTTATTTTACGATAAAGGAAAACAACGATTTATTTTTTCTCTATGAAGATACATGTGAACACTTAAAAATATTATTACGTTCTGAAGAATAGTTTTTAAAATTAGATTAAATTTTTGTACAACGGAATAGCATTTTGTAAAAATGCTTTTAGGGATTATTAATTCTTATTCGAAAAAAATGATAAATCTCCATTACTTGTGATGAACAAAACCCACTCATGTTTTGAATTTTTTTGTTTTCAAGATGTTCGCTAATAATAATTTAACAAATCCTTGGGGTATTTTGCGTCGTAAGACCATCTGACATTAATTCCAGAGAGCGTTAGCGCAATTAACGTCTCGAGAGATTCTGGGAATTTAGTGAAAAATTCTCTGCTGCAGAAGTCCTAAATGCTAATTACTGTTTTGGGCAAACAATGCAAATAGTCCAAGTCCCGTGAGAGTGTTTTCGTGCATAACTTTGCACATTTATTATTTCTTTGAATGGATCCCTAAAATTATTTCTGTGTTAATTTTTTTTCCCAACGGAATATGTTTGGTTAGTATTACTATAAATAAAATCCTATTAAGAATCCAATCATATAATAGATAAATATGAAATATATGGAAATCTTGCATATTTCCATTGAACATTTTCTCCTTTTCAAATCCTTGCCGCCTTCTCTCGTCTCCCTTCTTTTTTATTGTTATTTGTTTTCTATGTTTCAATAAATATTTGTATATTTTATTGACATCATGGCAATAAGCCCGCCATTGTGCCTAGCCAGGGAAACAAAGCCCTTGTATAAAGAACAAAACAAACATTTAATAAGGAAATCAAGGATTCCTTTATTTAACAAAAAATAATAACAGGTATAATTTACATGCATATTATAATAAAAAAATCAAGCGCACATAATATATAATGATCTAAACTATAATATATTAATGAAGCCCGCATATAAAGAAAAGTGTATTATAGGGAACTCAAGCAGATTTAGAACAAAAGAAAAAATAGAACAAAAAAAAATCTATACAAAATATGCATGTGTATATGATACCTACCGCCAAAATCACTCGGAATGTGTCATTTGCTAAAACTCAAAAAAAATCCTTGAATTATCTTACATCTTCGTTCGTCCTTAAAGTAAAATGTTTATACTGTAGAAGATAAAAAACTTAGCTCTTAGCTTAGTGACGAAAATGCCAGGCATATAAACACCCCGATTTGATGTTAAATAGTGTATTTCTAAAAAAATACTACGAGTGTTTTCAACATATATCAAGTGAATGTTTGCATTTTAATATTCTGCATGAAGTCCCTTAATATGTTAGTAATAACCTTTTTTTAAACATTTTTATGTGCTTTTTTAATAGTGCATTAAATCAAAGTGAATGACCGATAAGGTTTGTTATTATAATGCAAAAAATCAACAAATTTTGGGTTTCCGATTGTTTAAATCACGTATAAACACTTTTTAAAGCACGCGATAGTTAACCTTACTAACACGTAACTTCATAGTGCATTAGGCGGTTTTAATAGCTATATCATATGTCTTCAGTCATTAGATTTAGCGTTATATGCCCTCAATAAACTTGCGTATGAAAAAAACACATCATTTTCTGGAATCTTTTGAATTCTTTTTTGTTTTTAATATGAACATACATCTTTACCAACACGTCAAATCCTTTGCGGGGCTGGCAGAGAGAATAAAGCGATACACCACTATCCTTTCAAAACATTCATGGCTTTATTTGTCCCTCATGCTCGTCGATTGTTTAAGCTTCTTATGTTTACCTCTTTAAAAATGTCAAGGTTATACCGCTATTCCCTTATTGAATCATTGCATGTGGTTTAGGTATCTGTAGTTTATTCTCTGGTATTTTTTATGTTGTGTAAATATGACAAGGATTGTTTTGTTATACTTGTTATATAATTACAGTAGCGTGTCGGGGCACGTGCTCTGCACATGTATCGATAATCTCGTGGGAGAGAAGTTTTTGTGTATAAACAAAAGTTCAGGTTGCAACGGCTTATGTCTCGTACTGACAACGTGATAACTGTGATTGTTCGCGAGACCTGTTCGGCAAATATTGGAACATGTCATCGGTGGTACACTGAGAAATATATAAAAATGTCAAAGAGTATTTTTCTCCAATTTTGTATAGTTATTCTTCTTCTTCTGCTTTAGTTAGGACTGTGACCTGTTATTCTCAGAGTCTGCTCTTGTGAGGTGGACGTCCAACTATCCCTCCATCGCTTGGGTGGTCTTCCAGGGGGTCTGCTGTTTGTTATCTCCTCATCCGCTACTATCCTAACCACTCGATCCGAACCTGCTCTCCCTACATGATCTCTCCAGAATCGTCTTCATGCTCTTCGCCATCGCACAACATCATCGACATCACAGATTCTCCTTATTTCCGAGTTTTTTTACTCTATCACGAAGTGTTACGCCTGCGATGGGTCATAGAGTCATCATCTCAGTGGTTCTTATGAGGCTTTTTGTTCTGGCGGTGTCAGCGCTTGTTTCTATGCCATATGTCATGATCGGTCTTACACAGGTCTTATAGATCCTTACCTTACTCTCCTTCAGCATGTTTCTGTTTCTCCTCACAGCATTTTTCAAGCATCCAGCCACGACGGCGGCCTTATTCGCTTGCTGTCTTACTTCGTCAAAGACGTTATTGCTGCTGGACACTTTGACACCCAAATACTTAAATCGTATCACTTGTTCTATGATTTTATTTTCGATTACAAGTTTGAATCGTACTGCATACCTTGAGGTGACCATGCTTTTTTGTATTGTATTGTATTGTATATATTTTATTTAGATGTAAAAAAAATACAATTTCTCACATCTAGTACAAACGAAAATAAAAACAAACAATAAAAATAAACAAATCAACATCGGATGACTAAATGAACACACAAAAAAGACACGTATCTATCAATAACAATAAAACACAAAGTAAAAATATTGTGTAATGAGATTTTAGTGTTAAATCTTTGAGAGAATAAATGGAACCTATACAGCAGTCTCTGAAGATCATCTTCGGAATTAGCAATTAGGACAGCGTCTTCTGCATAGCATATTATATCAATTAATGTAAGTATTTGTTTATGCTAGCTGTTGTATCCAATAAAGAAAAGTTAAATTGTTTACAGTGCAATAATAAATATTCATAAGAAATCATCATTTTATGATATGAACGGAATGGTTGAGTAAAATAGTTGTTTGAATAGAAATACAATAAAACATTTCTTGCGTAAAATTTGTTTCTTTGGACTAGAACACTGTAGCCTTACTTTTTAGACTCAACTATCGACTATCGGCTAGCGTCCATACAGGCGCAGAGGACGGAGCGCATCAGACGGATTTTAGAATTATTTGTATAGAAATTTATACAAGTGCGCGCCGAAAGACGTTGCTAGGAGAAGCAAAAATTTGATCGGATCTGTCATTTTCGTATGTGCATTTTCTATGGTGATGTCATATCGCCATATATTATTGAAAATTGTCATTTAAATTTGTTTCTAAACTATGTTTTATTACTTTGTATAAAACCACGTTATTGAAATTGACATTGCGACAGGCAGTTTTTCAAGATTTTCATCATTTTTACGTACCTAGTTAAATAGTGAAAGCATCTCAATAATATTATTTTTTGGATGTTTGTTACTTAGTCATCACGCGAAAACAGCTTAAAGATTTTTGATGAATGTGGCATAAAAATATGTATATCCTAGTAAAGGCTATGGGATTTCTTACAGTCGAATATTTTTTTTGATTGCATATACGCAAACATTGGATTTTGTTCCCTATCGGGAGTCAAATGATTTTTTTATTGACTAAATTTTAATATCTCAATAGACACGAAGTTGGGATATTATAGAAGAACCAGGAACTCAAGGCATCTACAGGTGAATGAATTGTTTCACAGATTCAAATATCAATATTGAACTTTCAAAAATTATATTGATAAGGGAATTCAATAAGATGGCATAATTGGTGAACGTTGCACATGTGCATAAAGTGATCACGTAAACCAGTCGATGACAGGTCGTAAGCCCTGTAGTTCCTGGTTCTTCTATATTATCCCAACTTCGTATCTATTGAGATATTAAAAGTTTTTACAGTATTTTTATTAAATATTTTCATTGATCGAGCCGAAAATGCGATTACCAAGCCGGAAAAAAATCATTTTTGTATTTTCTATGGAAAATCGTCAACAAATCCAAATGACAGTTGTGTCGGCAATCCGATTGGTGCGCCTCTGTGAACGCACTGCCACAAAAAATCCGTCTGATGCGCTCCGTCCGCTGCGCCTGTATGGAAGCTAGCCTTTACGATTAAAAAATACATACCGTCCAATAACATCAAATTTTCCACACACACATAAATAACACATTTAAGTTGGTTTCATATTTCACATATGAACGTTAGTAACAATCCGCTTCCTTGTTGTGGTGTTTCAGTGTTCGCTGTTACAGGGGCACACGTGTGTTGATCGATCGCTCAGTGAGTTCTCCGCTTTATGTCACAAAAACAACAAGCGAGCAACATGTGGTGTGTGAACTTCTTCTCAACATCCATCTAGAACAATCTCTGTTGCAACATGCTCGGTGAACTATGCACGCCCCAGCTTCGGATAAATCTCTTCGGTTAGTTAAGCTCATTAAAGCGATTTGTTGCTTTTAACTCGTTGTTTTTATGAACCAGTGTACTTTTAACAAATATCTAAGTATGGACATAGTTTACCTCGAATAATCATAAGGTATTTCTAACTGCACTATTTTACATATTGGGATTTAATTTCATAAAAGGAACTCAATAATACAAATAGTATGTGATGATTGTTTCCGCCCTATATTAGGTAGGTACACGATTAAAATATTTTTTACTAATAACCAATTAACCAGTACTTCAATTAACACCAAAACAGGCACAGCTCACATAAAACAGATCAATCAAGTCAAAATGCTCGTCATAATATCTGTCAACAAATCAATTCCCGTCGCGCCATTTCTTCATTGTTTTATTCTATTTTTAACGATTCTCTAATCACGGTGATGTATATGTGTGTACTACAGAAATTTAATATCTAGGATTTTTTTTATTATTTATTATTTTTTTTTAATTATTTATATAGTTGAGTACAATTATTATAGTTGACAATCACATTTTTCGTTCTCCGTCTCATTAGGAAAACCTGTTCTGAGAAGGGTCACTTACAATATTCCTGTTTAAATATATTCTATATTATCCAGTGCTATCCAATACAAGATTATTATGACATTGAAAATTATTTAATTAAAAATACAAAATGCTAATAATACACTTTTTTCCTTATATCTTGTAATAAAATATTATATTATTTTCTCTCTGTATACCAAATATTATACTAGAGAAGGCATTCGTCTTAGATAGCACTTCTGTCGGTGATAACCGCAACGCAGTCCGAATCGACATCCGCTCGAGGCCGTGTGCGAACAAGTACTGGTTGTTGGTGGTGGAAGGAAGGGAACATAGTACTTACGTGAAGGGGAGGGGGGAAGGAAGAAGACGGGTGATTTATTTATATATTTTATTACCCCAAAATATAAGCAATATATACAATAACAAAAACATAACATAATATAAACAATATATACAATAACAAAAACATAACATAATATAAACAGTAAATATATAAAAATATATTTTATCACTCCAAAATAAAATCACCCCAAAATATAAACACCGAACTGAACGAGGAGCTTTGTGACGTTTAAAAAATATCCCATCATCTACAGAGATAACGATTGGAGGGCTTATAAACTACCTCCCTTGGTAAAAACCTGTTCTGAGACATCTTAGTATGCATTTTGGTTGGTAGTTTTTTTATATGTGTAATCTATGCAATGGAAAAAAAATGTTTTTATAACTATAATGCCCCCAAGTCAAATTGAAAACGCTGTTCGTTTTCGCCAAGCGCTAATTTTTTTTGTATGGGATTTGACGTTTGTTGTAGAAATTTTTTCTACAATAACAAACAACAAACGTCAAATCCCATACAAAAAAAATTAGCGCTTGGCGAAAACGAACAGCGTTTTCAATTTGACTTGGGGGCATTGTAATAAATTGAAAATTCTCTAATATATTCAAATGATAACCTTGTTCGTGGAAAATTCGTTCGTATCAAATAACGTACGATGTTTTTTCAAGTATTCTTCCAAGAGATTGGGATTTTATAGGCACGTAAGACTATTATATTAAATAAAGGTACGGAAAAACAAACTTAAGTCTGTCATTTTATTGCTGTCTTTTTTTCTTTTGAGGAATCATATTATATACAATTAAACAAAATATATTTTAGGCGTCACGTTGACTGACTTGGTTGGAATTGTTTGCTTTATCACAATAAACCCGCCTTTGCACACTTGATTGTGTATTATATATATATGTACTACAATATACTCGGTAATTTGATAATATAAAATAAAAATTCCTAAAATTCTCGATTATTTTGTTTTATAAGTGTAGTATAGAGGTGTGTGAGTGGGATGGATAGAAGTGCGAAAGAGATGAATGTATGTTGGTTGCTATGCAGATGGTTATGCGAGGCATTCTGTTACTGGCTGTCAGAAGGAACATTTGAGATAATAAAGGAGATAATTATATTAAGACATTATTGGATTACTTCCTTCTTATTAATCTATATTATACTCAGGAAGTGAGTATATCACAGTGGCGCAGTCGGTTAAAAAAGATCTACACTCAGAGAAAAAAGGAATTTGGAATTTACGTGTATTAAAACTCAGCAAAAAAACAACACCGATTACTTGAAATGATTTTTTTTTATGTAACTGGATTGGATGGGACTGTTGGAAAGGAGAAGAAGAAGAAAGAAGAATAACAAGGATATTCGGAAGTCTTCGGCAGAGTGAGTCATCGGCAATCCAGGAAAATCGTCAGAGTGTGAGACCAGGCAAGGTCATCGGAAATCCAGGAAGGAGCATCATCAGGAAGAAGAGGACAAGAAGGAGGAAAGAAAGGGAACAAGGACGTCGATAAGGAGCCGCCTATCAAGGACGTCGGAAAGGGAGCCGCGCAGTAACAGAATCAACCAGGGAACATAGAGGCAAAGGACTAGGGTTTATTGAGGGTCATCTACGATCATCGGAGTCGAGCCATCTTCGTGGTCAGGACCTTAAGTTAAGTATTTGTTACCTGTAATAAAATACTTAGCTAGTGCTCAAAATGGAGGGTTTTTTGAGAGGTTTGAGTCCTTTCTGCCACAAGTCGGGAAATTGGCCCATCTTCAAAGAAAGATTGGATCAGATTCTCATACTCAGTGATGAGAAATTGTCAGAAGACAAGAAGAGAGCTATTCTCTTGAGTAGTCTTACGGAAGATACCTTTGTATTCCTAAGTGAACTATGTTTTCCAAGAAAAATGTCAGTTATAAAATATGAAGAATTATGTAAAATGATAGAAAAATGTTGCAAAGGTAGTGATAATGTAGGTATACGAATATAGAGAATTTTTTTTTAATTGTAAACAGGCAAGTGATGAATCAGTTAGAGAATTTATGGCAAGATTAAAAAGTTTGGCAATTAAATGTTCATTCAACAGTAGATTAGATGAAAATTTGAAGGATATTTTTATTATAGGAATATATAATACAGAAATTAAAAATAAATTATTTTTGAGTGCTGCGGGAAATAATTTAAATGATTGTGTGGAGTTGGCGTATACATACGAACACATTATTCAAAAAAAAATAGATAGTTATAACAAAATAGATTTGCATAGCAACGATAATATTTTGTGTAGTATTGAACGGCCCAATCAGATATCGAGGTACATTTCAAACTCTCCACCACCGACGCGCGTGCGTACTACAGACATCAAAACGACTGACACTAAAATTTTGTTGAAGTGTTTCAATTGCAACAAAAGAGGTCATATAAAGAAAGATTGTTTTCAAAAAAATGTTTTATGTTTTAAATGTAATAAGCGCGGACATTATGCTAACAAATGTGAAGTAATTAACACAATCATGAACATTAGTTATAAGGATTGCGATCCATTTTATCTACAGGTTAGTGTAAATGGAATTGTATTACAGATGATTTTAGATACCGGATCGGGAGTTAACGTAATGCCTTTACACTTATACAAAAGATATTTTAATGAGATTAAGTTAAATAAATGTGAAATAAAGTTGTCCGGTTATGATAGTACATCACTCGAAGTAATGGGTATTTATAGGTTTACAGTTGAGTACAATAATATTATCGCAGAACAAGATTTTATTATTGTGAATAACGGTTCGTCATTCATATTAGGAAGAAATTTTATTAATACATTTAAAATTGGGTTTACAAATATTAATGTGTTAGCATCAACATCAATTCAGTCGCCGTGTATCATGATTAATCATAATTCTTTTTTAGATAAAATGAAAACAAAGTATAAGAATGTATTTTTGATTAAAACTGGTAGTTTTAAGAATTATGAAGTAAATATTGAAGTTTTGCCGAATTTTCAACCCAAATATTGCAAACCGAGGCCGATTCCTTTTAGTTTAAAAGACAAGGTGGAAGAAGAGATCAATAGATTGTTAAATGAAAACATAATCGAAAAAATGGATATTAGTGAAATGGCAAGCCCAATTGTTATAGTAAAGAAAAAAAATGGAAGTAATAGAATATGCGCAGATTTTAAAAATACATTAAATCCTATGTTATGTCGTTTAAAATATCCATTACCAAGAATAGAGGATTTAATGGCTAAATTGAAAGGCGCAAAATATTTTGCAAAGTTAGATTTAAAAAATGCATTTGGGCAATTAAGATTAAATAAAAGGTCTAGGAAATTATGTGTTATCTCTACTCATTTAGGTTTATTTGCATATAAAGTTTTACCATTTGGATTGACTACATCGCCAGCAATTTTTGGTAATGTACTTAATTCAGTGGTGAGCGATTTACAAGTTGCATGCTTCCTAGACGACATTTTAGTATTTTCAGATACGCTAGAAGGGTTAGAGAAAGAAACTGAAAGAACTTTGAAACGATTAAATGATTGCGGTTTAACAGTAAATATCGATAAATGTGAATTTAATAAAAAAGAAGTTGAATATTTGGGATTTAAAATTTCTTATAGGGGTGTACAACCATTGCCCGATAAAGTTGAAGCTATTAAAAATATGGAAGTACCTAAAAATGTAACGGAGTTACGTAGTTTTTTAGGAGGTATAAATTATTATAGGATTTTTATTAAAAATTTAGCGAGTATTTTAGAACCTTTGTATAACTTGTTAAAAAAAGAGACTGAGTATAATTGGGATAATAAATGTCAAATAGCTTTTGAAAAGGTTAAAGAAATATTAACGTCAAATAAAATTTTGGTACATTATGATCAGAATATACCTATTAAACTTATAACAGATGCAAGTAATGTAGGAATGTCAGCGATAATTTGCCATGTTTACGAGAATAGTATTGAAAGACCAATAGCTTATGCCAGTAAGACTTTTACATCGACGGAATTAAAATACTCAATATTAGATAAAGAGGCTAGTGCAATTATCTTTGGCTTAAAAAAATTCTATCAATATTTGTATGGAAGAAAATTTATCTTAGCATGTGATAACAAACCTTTGGTGCATATTTTAGGAGAAAATAAAAATATTCCGATATTGACAGCTAGTAGATTACAAAGATATGCATTAATTTTACAAAATTATGATTATACGATTGAATATATTAATACGAAGGACAATAAGGCAGATTTCTTGTCTAGACTACCAATGAAATTGTCAGAAAAGGAAAATAACGAAAGTTTTGATTTTTTTACTAATGAGATTAATGTAGAAGAGGTAGAGATTGAATTTTTAAATAGTATTTCATCTAATGCGAAACTTGATAGAGAGTTAATTAGAGAAAATTCAAATAGTGATACGTTATTTATGGAGATAAAAGAATATCTAAGTAAGGGATGGCCCGAGAAGAGGAAAATTTCAGGAGATATTTTAAAATATTGGCAAATTAGAGATAAATTATCAGAATTTAATGACTGTTTATTCTTTGATAGTAGATTGATAATACCACCAATTCTTAAAAAAAAATATTAGAGTATATACATCAATCTCATATGGGAATCGTCAAATCAAAAAATTTAGCGAGAAATTATTTTTATTGGTTGGGAATGAATGCAGATATAGAACGTACAATTAAAGAATGTAAGCAGTGCCAAGAAAATTTAAGTTCACCATGCAGGGTCGAATTAGAAAGTTGGCCAGTAGAAGAACATGTATGGAATAGGATACATTTAGATTTTTTTGGTCCCTTAGCGAATAAATATTTTTTAATAATAGTAGACTCGACATCAAAATGGATAGATGCTATTGAAGTAAGTAATATAAATACATATTGCACAATTAGAGTATTAAAAAGAGTATTTTCATTTCTAGGCATACCTAATTATATAGTATCAGACAACGGGTTAGCATTTACATCGAAAGAATTTAAAGAATTTTGTGAAAAGTTGAATATAAAACACATTACGTCAGCAGTTAACCATCCAGCTTCGAATGGTTTAGCGGAAAATGCGGTGAAAACAGTCAAAAATTTTCTTAAGAAGATGATAATTAACAATAGGTTGATGGAAAATTATGAAGAGAGATTATTAAAGTTTTTAGTAGATTTTAGGAACACACCTTCAATTACGACAGGTGTTGAACCTAGCGTACTAATGATCGGTAGAAGAATAAGGTCAATTTTTGATACATTGATACCAGACAATAATAAATCTTTTGTTAAGATTAACAGAGAGATACAGGAGAGGATGAAATGGAAACAGAACAGACAAAAATTTTATTATGGAGGGAAGAAAATGGGAAAATATTTTAAGATCGGTTTAAAGATTATGACAAAAGACTTCAGAGATTCGAAAAATAAATGGGTACCAGCTACAGTTATTAAAGTATTGGGAAATCGGAATTTTATAGTGGAAACTATTGGAAAATTAAAATGGAAAAGACATATGGATCACTTAGTAGGAAGAAGGGTACACTGGGAAGATGAAAATAACGAATCTGAGAGTATGAATGAATTGGGTCCACTTTATGAAGTGGACAATAAGACAATGGCTAATGAGGATTCTTCTCTTTCAGAAAACACTCCGTGGAGAGACAGGTTGAGACCGCGAGGAGGGGGATTTCGATATCCTAGATGACACACACACACATCAAATAAAAAAAAAATAAGGGAAAATTGTTAATTGAAATATGTTATTATTGTTAATTGTTAATTGAAATATGTTATTAGTATATTATGTATTGTAATATGTAGAATAGGTATTGTTGGGTTAATTTGGGGAGTGTAGTATAGAGGTGTGTGAGTGGGATGGATAGAAGTGCGAAAGAGATGAATGTATGTTGGTTGCTATGCAGATAGTTATGCGAGGCATTCTGTTACTGGCTGTCAGAAGGAACATTTGAGATAATAAAGGAGATAATTATATTAAGACATTATTGGATTACTTCCTTCTTATTAATCTATATTATACTCAGGAAGTGAATATATCACAATAAGGATCTTGTTCGTAGAAAACTCGGTATCAAAAAACACTCGATCCTTTTTCTATTATTTTTTTCGTAGAGTATGGGTCCCCTTTTCCTTGTTAATATACGTAATAGGATTAAATTAATAATACGGAAAATATACTGAATTCAAGATTCCTATCTCAATTCTATAGTTGCTTACAATATCTGCGGTGATTTTGTATATATTTTTATTATACATATTTTTTCGTTTCTCTTTTGCTTCTATTTCCATGCCAAAAATTGGTTCAACTAACGAAGAAGAAAAACAAAATTTTATATCCATCACGGATATTCAATATTATATGGAGAGCCCACTCATTCCTTGTTCTTGCGTATGTAACACGTAGATAAATTGGGCGGGGGTGACCTGTGGTGTTGTATTCATGCAAAAATTAATAATATAGTACCTATATACATGTGTCTCGTGTTTCCTTTACCAAGGTGATGCACATACGCACACCTGTGGTTGGTCACTCCCCACGAGGGATTTGCTGCGTTGGAATGATAACATATTTAATGATAACATTATGCCCATGTAAATAGTTCTGACTTTCTTCCGATGGCAATCGCCTAATCTTTTGCATTGTTTACTAGAATCTTATACTGGACAGTATTTTTTTTAACTTTATTTACGCTTCTATATCAATGGTGCATAAATTTAGGACAGAATTTGTAAAACGTACTAAGAATTTTATCAATACTAATAAAATCCATATACCTCTTGGCTTTGTACTGATAATTGTTTATAAATACGGCCCAAATTGTAAATGTATTCCATAATTTACTCAAGAAAAATGTTTCAAAACGACATTGTCTTATGTATATGTTGGATTGTTTTGCTAGATCTGCAAGAAAATTAATAAGTTAAAGTTAAATTTTTATTTGTATATGTACATATTTATCAAATGATACCTTCAGAAACCTATGGATAAGGTTTTATTTTATTAAACCAGATGAATGCAAATAGTATTGTTAGCATTTAGTGGCGCTTAAAAAGAAAATTTCGAAAAAACGATTTTCGAAATAAAACGCTGTGACACAGAAACAGTCTTTCTTATAAAAATCGCCTGCACATCCGTTGTCCAGTTTTACACATCATGTGAAGCCTGTGTTGTTATTATTTAAAAATCTTACAACGACTGGGTAGTTGCAATAGACTTACAACAAATTATTTCGACAACGTCGTAATTTCGCACTCGCGCATGCGCAGAGCCGCCACCCGCCAATCTAATCTGACGTTTGTCGTGGTTAATATTTTCATATGTTTTCTCATTTTATAATATAATAGAATAATTTAATCATACGAATACCCATTCCAACACTATAGTAGATATTGTAAACGAGCTATTTTTTGACATATTTCGCTCCAAAAATGCACAATTATCAAGCTTAAATAATTTATTCCGTCATATTATTCCAAGATTTAATAATTTAAATACACAGATCAAAATCAAATTTGATTTATGATAAATCACAGTGATCTTAACACCTCTAAACTACATACCTTGGACAGGCGTGCAAGCGTTGTGTAAAATTTGTATGAGAGATACACAGTCGTTAATCTACTGATCTGCTAAACAGCGTTTATTAGTAACGTTTTTGCCTACACGGGTGTTAAACGGTCGTGTAACTTTTACAAAACGGTTATTAGTAAGACTGTTAGTCTTGATCTATACTTTTCAGGGTCGATACTCGGTCGCCATTTCTTACAATGATTATATACGCTCAATATCATAATATGTCTCCAAACGTGAGAAGTTATTATTGAGTTCATGTTAATTTATCACTAGAGTCAAGTTTTCGACAAGAAAAATAACAAAAACAAATCATATGTCAATAGTTTGTCGTATCATGAACTATAAATGAGTTTTTTTTACTCACTTGTAGTTCATGATCTATACATTTCTTTAATACCGGCTAACGGAAATGAAAGTAAATCCTTTGAATCTAATTCAATTGTTTCGGGTACATGGTGTATATAGGACTGTACTTCACAGGATCATTTCTGTGGTACTTCCTCGTAACGTAACATGGTGTATATCTAGGAAAAAGTCTCACAGGGACTTTTACCTTCTGAGCGGATATATTAGATTATGTTCCCGTATAATATGAGCAGTTGGTTCCAACAGTATAATATAATGTTTTCTGCTTTACTGTTCAATCCAAGATGATTTTCGGATCGTACGTTTCTCTAATACTTTGATATACAATGATATATAAAAACAAAATATACCTATAGATACAATATACATACATACATACATACATACCATCACGCCATGTCCCTTACGGGGTAAGCAGAGAAAATCGAGCGCCATACTTCTCTATTTTTTTACACATTTCTGGCTTCCTTTACATCCATGCATCGTCTCATACATGCTCGTCGATTGTTCAAACATTTTATGTTTCCTTCTTTCGAAATATCATTCACATGGTCATGCCATCCCT
The DNA here is from genome assembly GCA_963576475.1 of Molanna angustata. Classification (NCBI taxonomy): domain Eukaryota; kingdom Metazoa; phylum Arthropoda; class Insecta; order Trichoptera; family Molannidae; genus Molanna; species Molanna angustata. The sequence goes on along the minus strand of OY754977.1, from coordinate 10,817,513 downwards.
TTCTGGGGCGACCTCTGCTATTCACCCATGTATATTTTTTTGGTCAGTCGTTCATCGTTCATTCTTTCTATATGTCCAAACCACCTTAAAGCATTCACTTTAATTTTACATATAATATCCTTCTTTATCTTGCATTCTCTCCTTATGTCCTCATTTTTTATTCTATCATATATCGTTCTATTACATACTCTTCTTAGTGATCTCATTTCTACAGCATTTATTCTATTTTCATGTGTCTTTTGCCAGGTCCATGTTTCACTAGCATACGTCAAAGTAGGCACCACAATTGCATTGTGTACTGCAATTTTGGCTTCCTTTGAGATGCTTGGATCGGACATTACTGGTCTGAGTGCTCCGCGCGTTTATTCTATTCCCTGAAATAAATCTATTCCCTTATAAATTTATATAAATTTGGTTAGCAAAAACGAAGGCCGTTGCCTCACTTAATTCTTACCGTATTTTAGTTGCACGCAAGATGTGTTCGGACGTATTGTCGTAATCAAAATGCCATCTTATATGACGAAAACACGTAAAAATTACACTAGAACTGTGAAGGATATATTATTTCATACTGCATATTTATTCGACTACTATGTATTTTTGAAAAGCGCTTTGTTCGCATATAACGTGTCCATATATAATATGGCATTGCTTCTATCGATATTTACTAGTTGCATGTAACACATGAGATCCAACTGTCGATAGCAATAGTATGATGTATAGTTGAAGAATAAGTACCAAACTATTAACCCATAAATACAAATTATTTAATATTTTAAGATATTTGGTTTTCTATACAACACATGTACCTAGGTATGCATGTCAAGATAGGATAGTATGGAGGTCAGTCCTTTGACCCTACCCGGAAAATGAAAACACCATGATGGTATGTATGTATGTTTGGAGATTAGTATCAAACAATTAAGTCTTCTTAGTTATTGTGTATAGGCGACTGCCATATAAATTGTGTGATATGATGTCGTCACTAAATTCAATTTTTATAAAAATTGTTAAAATTTGAGATTTACTTCTACAATATAATATTTTTTATAGAAAATTAAATTATCTAGTTGGGGTGTTTCGGCTTTTCTTGATATTTTTAAAAAGTTTGGAAATATAGGCAGTTAAACTCATATTTATCATAAAAAAATATTTTTCTTAATCGAAAAATGTTTGAGAAACCCTGGATGTTTTTTGATAAAACTTGTTTGAGATTTTGTATTTGTCTATATTTATACCAATTTTCAGCGTTCTAGCTTTAATGGTTTCTGAGATATACGGAAAAATAAACCAAAAATTCGAAAGTTGATAACCCCTGACTGAAACAAAAATTCACAATTCTGAGTATAAAATTTTTGTAGGCTTATAAGTGTTTATATATTTTGAAATTTTGGGCTCTGTAAATTGAGCGGATCAAAAGTTATAAGGGGGGGGGACACAGACACACAGACACACGAAATGTTCTACTCCGAATTCTGAGTAAATCCGTATATGGAACATATTGCTGCGAAGCCTCTAAATTGGTGTTTTTTGACTTCAAAGTTGGAAAAGCCGTGAAAAAAGTAGACCCTGCATACAATTCCTTCATACACGCATCTTGGATTTTAACTGCCTCTTCCTTGAATAGAATTTCATTCTCTTGAACGAATCGACAGTTGGAAAAGAATCTTGAATTTCTTAACTTTTAACATGGCGTGATATCTACGTTATACTTTGTGTCCTTGTTGGAATATGATTGGGTATTTTTTATGATTATTTCTATCAATTTAGAAATCCCACTCATTGATTTCAACATCTCGACTTTGTCGATTTTGGCTTATTTGTGAAGGTAGGTACCTTTGTATGTATACTACTGCAAGATTGTTTTTTTTCTTTCTTATTCAGAAGGTACCTCTCTGTCTTTGTTCTTACAAAGTAGCGATTATTCAGCACTTTCACAAAGGTATTTTTAAATTTTCTCGGGTTACTACACCAATTCTATTACCATTTTTCTTACCGGCTGTCGATTTTTTTCCTCTTTTTTGTTTAGTTTATTTTTCTTTCCCGAGAAATTCGACTTAATGATTTACGGTATTTCAACTGTTTCTCACTCTAGTTCTCTTTGACTTTCACCTTTTTCTTGGAGATCGGTAGGTACATTTTGAACGGGAAAAGATGTTGAATTTTTCGAAACGTAAATTTTGAAAGTACTCTTTGTCGTCATTTGCATATTGTTTTGTGACAGTTTTATAGAGTCAATGTTTCCTTTACTCTTTAAGGCGGCCTATATACAATATACACCCCAATTCGAAATCAATTTCCTCAAATAATGTTAAACAGAGTTTCTAAAAAAAAAATACCATAAGTATTGAATGTTCGTCATAGAGAAATTAATCTTTTGTGTCCTTCAAGAGTGCGTAAAATCAAAGTTAATATTGGTGTTAGTTTTTTCATTTCAAGTTAGGTTTATTTTTAAAATGCAATAAATCAACAAATTTTGGGTTTCCGATATTTTAAATCACGTATAAACCTTTTTTGACGCACGCGCCTCACACGTAACTTAATAGTGTATTAGGCGGTTTTAATATATCATGTATTTTGTCATTAGATTTAGCGTTATATGCACTCTTTATTAGTTCTGTTGCTATAGTATTCAACATTAAGGCCCGAATTTATAAAACGTACTAAGAATTTTCTCAATGCTTAGCATGACAAATTCCATACATTTCTGTGTGCTAAGTGTCAACTTGAGCACTGAGAACTGTTTATAAATACGGCCCTAAGTTATTGATACTCACATCTTTTAAATTATTTTTATGATTGGTCAATTTCATTCATCCTCTGTTAGGCTTACGTATAACATTATTGCTGTCGGATCTCGTTTATTTTAATCGAAATAAATAGTAATTTTCTGTTAGTCTATTCTATTGTGATATTCCATTTTCAATGTGTTCCTAAAAGTTTTAATCAAGGCGTCCTGCTATTTATAATACGTACATTTCTAATGCAATGAATACAAATTAAATTCTTGTAGGGAAATATTCAGGGAATAACTGACAGAGGGATTCTGTATCTAGAACAGGTGTGCGAGGACATGAAGCCTTGAAAAGAGTCCTACAAAGCGTTGGAGAAAGTCGCCGAAGACCAGGCGGTGTGGAGAAAGATAGGCATCGCTTTGCTGCCAACCAATCTATTCTTATTTTTAACCGAGTTCTAAAAAAGAGGAGTTTATCAATTCATTATACCAAAGTATGAACCTGAAATTATGTTTGATAAGAGGTTAGAATATGTTATTTTTTTATTGTAAACCGTATTCGAAACTTATTATTTCAACGAAAAATTCGTTCAGGAGTTTACCGAGGTGCTTTTCAATGATACTTATTGTGCTAGAATTATTAACAATTCCTATGCATTAAACGACTCTTGGTCTATGTATACCCGCGATAACATTCGTTTTGCAAAATGTCCCGCTATTGAAGGGACCCCTGAGGGTTTAATGGCAGCCCTTGAGTAGCTATACGTGCCACAGTATACCTTCTCGTACATACAACATTACCTTTTCTCTTCGTTCTAGAACACTCCATTTGGAACTTTTATTATAGTTTCCCTACGTTTCGAATGATTTACCCAATGTATCGGTTAAACGTTAGACTTTTTGAATAATTCGTTATTCTCCATTTTTCACCATAATAATTTGAGTAGTTTTTTTTGGAATTGAAAGCATTTGTACAATACTGGTTTGTGAATATAGGTCAACCGGCAAAAGGAAATTGAATTTTAGATTTTAATAAGTTTTTTATTGCATTGCACGCAAACATTGAATTTTTATTCCCTTGCGGAAGTCAATGATATTTTTTGACAAAATTTGTATTTCAATAGATACGAAGTTGGAATATATATTGATAGCAGAATCGGGAAATCTAGCACCTAAAGGACTTACGAAAAATGTCATTCAACATAATATATGGAATTTTCAAAAATTTAAATTGATAAGGAATGTCAATGTATAATTCGTGAACATCCATACGACACCATTGACTCGTAATGCCACGAGATTATCTTTTATTTACGGCCGCGTTTACCAATGAACATCAAATGGATCATCAACTAACTACCTGCTCGGACCTCGAGTGGATCACTCAATGAATTTGCATTCCACCAACCAAAAACCTACATTTTTATTTATCCTTAGGCTAAGCTCTTTATATTTCCGGTGTATAGGAATACGAACTTAACTTAAATTATACTTATCGGGTCTGGACTTTAGGCCTTGCCACTCCAGTATGCAGCGACGTATATCGCTTTTTTAGTTAAATTATATAAAAATATATAAAATGCAAGTGCAACACATAATAATATATCTTGTTTCTTTTATTAAAGTTTCTGTAATTGTTTGTTAAAAGTACTAGATACTTTGAACTCATCAATATATTCGCATTAGTGTCGTGAGCGCTGTATACCTTCTTCTTTTTTAAGGCTTTTTATCACCGTTATACCAGCGATAAAAAACCTTAAAAAGCCGCTGTATACCAGAGACCATGTTTGCAAACACACCGCATAGCTGCTATCCCGCGCACTGTGGATACCGCCATTATTGTTTTCATTAACATCGGTTATTATACTGTTTATTCAATATAATTCAATAAATTCAAAGAGCAATGTTTTGACATCATGAATAAATCGTTTTGCTTATGTCGCCCTGCGGTATATAACCCGCTTCTTTCAATTACATTAGCTAATCAACTATTTGAAAAACCTAGTCTTTCATGATAATAATATATCTGGATAATATATAAATCAAATGTTAAAAAAATTATAACACGAAACAACTAAATTTAAATATGACAATATTTTGCTAAATTGTCATAATTTAAGTTGTAAAATACTTTGATGAATGTCTTAATCCACAACAGACTGTCTTTTAAGAGTTGATACGCTGGCGTCACGTAAGACTGTTTGTTGAAACGAAATTTTACGTTGAGTGCATCAAAATAGTGATATTTGCGCTAAGGAACCTTGGTGAAAACGGGAGTTAAATAGAATATTAATCTTTAAGTTTCTGTACTTTATTTATCATATTAATTCGGCCTTTTGATTTAAAAGAAACAACAATATGGATTGGGTCTAAAGAAATCATTTTGTAGGCTTACTTCTGAAAAAAAAATGAAAATTCTAAATACAACCTGATTATACCATTGTGTTGAGTAAATAAACATAAAAAATGACTTTGAGGACACAAAACAAATTAGACTTTATAATTTTCCTTTAAGAATATAATTCTAAACTCTGAAGAACATCTTGGTAGGATTTTGATTGTTTTAAAGTTCATTTATTGTTTGAATAATGAAAAAAAAGTATGTGCTGTTGTGAGTCTTCGCTGACGGAGAAACTTAATATTCTATCTCATACTTGATATTTTACATGCAAACAATATCCCAATGGAAACGAAGAATTTTATATACTTTTTTAATTAACATCTTCCGTATAATTTTTCGCGTTTTGGTTTTTTAAATCTTCAAGAATTAAATTTCGTTTATCATTGACCATGTTATTTCGTTTTCTATAAGGCATCTTGGCAATTTTATAGTCTATAATTTCAAAGTTTTCCGCTTTATTCACACTTAATTAATTCAATGAATTATTATATTATTACTTATAGTTTCCTTCTTCACTGTCACAATCCAAGGATTGGTCTGTTCAAGAAGCACTCCATCTCTCCACATATCTGTTGTCCGCCAGTCTCTTCATCTCTTGGTAGCTGCTACAGCGCACATCACTGATCACACCTGGTCACCTGATAACTGTCTTTAGGGTTTTTGCTCATTCCCTCGGCGATAGTAACAAGCAGCATCGGATGCCTGATGTTATCCATTCCCTTTGGATCGTTTTTGGGCAGCCGTTTTAGTTTTAGTTTACATTGAATGACTATTAGGTCCCATTGGGCATACTGATTTAGTGGTCTCTAAGAAGAACTTTACAGCCTTCAAATTGTTTTGCCATGGCCATAGTGCCCTTCTATCTGCTGAATAAAATTCTAGATAAATGAAATTCTAGAGTGTCTTTGGCCAACTCTCTGATGCCCAGTTTTACAGTCACAGGCAAGTACTCTCGCGACAATCCATGTCTATGAATATTATCTTCACCGACGTTGATTGTTATTTTTTGCACAATTGTGCCGAGACCACGAGTCTAGAGGAGCTTCTAGAGCTGCTCTTCGTGCCATGCATTTTTTGTCATTCTTACTAGCGTTCTGTCAAGGGGCCGTTTCAGTCCCCATATGCGGAGCGGGTGTAGGTGGGCGTAGCTATGAATGACTGTTTCCCCTTTATGCAAAATAATGTATTTTTATTTATTTCGTAATCATGGACTAAAACACATTCTATTTTTTGATATTGCTTAACGAATCTTTAATTTCATTTACGCATCTATTATATAGTGTTTTTTTATTAATTAAAAGTCAATTATCTCTTACATTATTTTATGCAATTTTTTGACTTCATGGCTCCATCATCTATAAATAATAATTATAAATTCACTTTGTATAAACCACTTAATTGTCTAATGTGTAGGTACATGTTTCGAGAATCATGTTCTCTTCTTTAGGGCAACAAGTGTAGGTACTGATAGTTCCAAGTAAGTTCCATATTCCATGTTCCATAGATAGTTCCAAATTTTAGTACCTCCACTTGTCTTGAATTAGAGAACATGGTTCTCAAAACATGTAGACATTAGTCAATTATGTGGTTTATATAAAAAGAATTTGTTATTATTATTTAAATATGTAGCTAATTGTGATTATTTAGTAATCGTTTGACTAAAAATGACTATTTTTCTCTACATCTTCTTCTTCGCCCTAGCCTTCGTCCCATTTGCTTGGGGTCGGCTCTCCTACTGCTTCTGTCCTCCGAACGAAGCCTTGCCTCCTTGAGATCTCTGGTTATTGTGGACATCCAAGTGGTCAATGGTCTACCTGGTCTACTAGGCCCCACCTCTAAGTCCATCGTTCTTTTTATCATATCATCGTACATATCGTAATAATTTTACTAAACCTAATTAAATCCTTTAATAAACCCCATTTTGAGTATTTGACATTAAGGTTGTGTGCTATCATAGAAGGCTGGTCTGGTAAGTTGTTGTCAAATTGAGTGTAAGTTTGATGAAGTTTGTAATTAAATCTATTGCACCATTCATTCACAGTAGAATGAACTCTTCCCGTTGGAGTTTGCATAATAATACGTCCCTGGGGAATAGTTCTGCCGTTAAATATTATTATGTTGGAACATTTGGAACTATCAGGCGATCTCACATTAATTTCAACATCTATGACACTTGGGTGATTTTGATTGGGAAGTTCTGGACCAAGATAGTGAGTGGGCTGGTGGTTTGGTATGTACTTACATTGGCTTCCAACTGAACCATTATAAAGTAATCTCGCCCATACTCTGAATAAATCTTGCATATTCGTATTTTATCTCTTGAAATATACAAAAAATATAAGGCTTGCAATCATTTGCGTGAGTTGCGCTTATTCGTTTAAAAAAATTCGAACACATAATATTTGTATCAAAATTACACAAAAAAAATATCTTCCTCTTCTTCATCGTATGTTTATTTTACATTGCTAACAGGTACTATGTCAAATATTAATTTAAGACGCACCCAATAACAAGTTGCCGCATTCTGGAGACTTACGATATTTATCGTCTCACAGATCCTGACTGAAAACACAATTACAAACTGTGTATCCACCGGGAATCGAACCCGGGTTTCTTTGGCTCAGCAGTCAGATATCTAACCAAGTGTACCATGAAGGCCGACCTGTTTGTGAGGGTGGAATATCCTGGGAGTCTTTTGTTGTTGGGTATTTCTGTCTTTACAATTTTGTCAATTCTACTGTCGGCCGTGCATTCGACGTGGTCTCTCCAGATGGGTCTTTTGCAAAGTCTTCATCTTGTTACGTCCTCGCCACCGATAGACCTTTTTGGGGGAATTTATCTGCTCAATCAACTGGTTAATTTACTATGAAAATATTCAAGTATAACGTGCGTGTTCTAAAATTCAAATATTGACATTACCAAACAAATACCGTCAAATATAAGATTGTCTCTCTCGAGAATATGCAAAAAAATGATGGAATATTTCAAGTATTAATAATCTAGTATCAAGATGGAATATTTCAACTTACAGGTTAACAATGAATCGCGTATTTTCGATACACTTTAAATTGAAAATTGAATGCACAGGTGAACTGACTGACAACGGAAGGCGAGTGATGCTACTAGTGTCTACAATCCGCATTTACCTGTTTCCGGTTTAGTAGGTAAGTCAAAGTTTCCGGTTGGCTCTCTGATTGGTTGAGATCTCGTAGTATCAAGTCAAATGAGGTGTGAAATTTTATATTAAATGCGAAAATTAAAAAAGAATATATAAATTTAATTAATCATAATTTATAATTTAATCTATAAAGCAACTCGCTCACGCGAGTCGCTATTTTTATAATAAACAAACTTGAACCTAATCTTAGAATGCAGAAAAGTAAAGCTGGGACTAGACTTTACTAGTGATGCTAGCAACATCTATCTCGAATTGTTTGTTCCAGTATCGGTCACAATCAGATCGTATCATTTCTGGTGCGGTCTCTTAGGATTCTTTCTGTAATGGAACGTAGGATATTCGTTTTAGCCACTCTTAATACAGCTTTTTGTTCTGTATAAATACTTGGCCTATTAAATTGGTAAAATCTCCTATTGTTTTTGATTTAATAAAAAATATACATCCTATCAAGCCTCAACGTGGTACGCAAGTAGAACTAAGCATATTTTGTTGTATTATGCTCAAATGTTTTCGTCCAACTATGTAGATATCGTCACTCCTGAGATGATTCGCTGTCGATTCTGCGTTAAATTAGGTCTTGGTTTTATGTATAGAGTATCAAGTATTTCCTTCAGTATCAAGTTACAAGCGTAATATACTTATTGTTGTCATCATAGATATGGTGTGATAAAAAGTAAGTAAGTTAGTATACCCTAAACAATTGGATTCGCGTAAAAATATTAAGGCAGCGTCGATATCAGTTATAATGGAGACAAAACAGGAGTATGAGACATTATCTGAAATGGACATTGATGAGTGATCAGTCGGCAGGGGTGGTGTGGCGAATTCAACGGACCGGGAAGATTACACATATTATATCCTATAGTTCCATCTTGCGAGATGGGCTGGAAATATTTTTACCGTTTCAAACACAACGTGAATTTCGCGGAGGAACGATTTGCCGTCTGGTTCCATGGATTAATACGTATTTTCACTCAACAAATAGTTTTATTTCTTTTAGAAATAATATCCTTGAATGGACTGGAGAGCTTGCCCATGCTTGGGTCTCGGGTAGAAGATTCGATCCCTGTAGGATCATTTTTTGTAATTTGAATCCAGTCTGGCTTGGTATGTAAGCTGATCATTATAATTCTGCTTCTGAATGATTTGGGATGGTATAAAATGTATATTTTGACTTTTGAAACTGTCATTGAGATGACATTAAGTAATATTTTAATCGTGATTGATTGTAATAAGGTATCTTAAATTGAATAAATATTAATAGTATAAGAGATAGCAACGTTAAAAACAATTCCTTTTTTTATGACTGGTTTTATGATATTTCCTTCCTTATTAAATACAGACATGAAGAATTTATGTCTAACACACCTGGGAGTGGTTGTGTTTACCAGTGCGCATCGACTTTCATTAGGTGATAATTGCAGGTTTTAACATCATTTGTATATTTAAGTCTTTTTGTGCTCTTATACCATCCATCTGATTACAATTACAATTGGTGATTTGTTCAGCGCACACTCGAAAAGATTTCTTAAAAAAAATCTATATATTTCATTAACAGTAAGTTCTTTTTTCTAAAACGCAAGTACAATAATGAAGAAAAAATTTCGAGCATCGCGTTACTTAAATAAACGCCTGAAATTATGCAACGGTGCCGGACTCAAGCGCACCGCATTTACTATAACAAATGTATGGAAATTAAGAGAATGTACTGATTCGTGAAATGATAGATATCTCATACGAATGTTTGACGACTTTGGAGCGCCGCGCGCCGCACCGATAAGCTATGTATGTTAGTTTGCCGATTCTATGTTAGGCGGCGCGCATTTCGCTCTTGTTTTATTTATTTGGTTTATTTGGGACAATAACAGCATTATTAATTAAAACTATGAAAAAAATTTATATTTAATTTTACGTTCTACTTAAATTTTTTCGCAAACGCGACTCCCGTTCACCGGTATCGCTCTATGATGAGCATCGTCAGAATGAGCGATACCGGTGAATGGGAGTCGCGTTTGCGAAAAAATTTAAGTAGAACGTAAAATTAAATATAAATTTTTTTTCATAGTTTTAATTAATTATGGAGTTCTACCACGAAGTGACAGTGTCCAAAATTGAAAAAAAAAAAAAAAACAGCATTATTAACTAATATGAACATGAAACAATGAGTAATAAATCAAGGCCAAAAAAACTGTCCACAAAAGTAAGTATTTAAGTTTTTTAAGTTTGTTACAAATTATAGCATATTGGTTATTGTATATTTTTTCTAAATGTTCTGTGTTTTATTGTAGGGATTTTTGCGTTATATTAAAAAATGATCTTTGCTCATTTTACAATCGTAGAGATTTGAAGAAGGCTAACGGCATTTTTTCAATTTTACAACTATTTTTTTATAAAATGGTCTAGCCGAGTCCTTCTCAAAATCCGTTAAAGTTTTGAAACTAATATGTTCAATGTTCAATTCTCATAACTTCCGTTGAAATTGAACATTATTTTTCCACATTAGTAGAATAAAAACATATTTGAAACATTATGACACAGACCGTCTCAACACATTGTCAGCGCTGAGCATCGATAGAAAGTTGATTCAGACAATACCAGATTATGAATTTTAATCCAACTGTCGATTCGTTCATGAGAATTCAATTCTCTTAATGAATCGACATTATCCAACTGTCGATTCGTTCATGAGAATTCAATTCTCTTAATGAATCGACATTATTAAGCCAAGATGCGTGTACGAAGGAAAATTTTGTATGGTGTAGTGGACTTTTTGCAAGCTAATAACACCAACTAGAGGCCTCGCAGCATATATGTTCCCATAAATGGATTTACTCAGAATTCGGAGTAGAACATTTTATGTGAGTTTTGTGTGTGTGTGTGTGTATGTGTGTGTCTGTGTGTCTGTCTGTGTGTCTGTGTGTCCCCCCCCCCTTATAACTTTTGATCCGCTCAATTTACAGAGCCCAAATTTTTAGAATATATAAACAGTTATAGGCCTACAAAACTTTTATACTCAGAATTGTGAATTTTTTGTTTCAGTCAGGGGTTATCAACTTTTGAAATTTTGATTTATTTTTCCATATATCTCAGAAACCGTAAAAGCTAGAACGCTGAAAATTGGTATAAACATAGACAAATACAAAGTCTCAAATTAGTTTTTTTAAAAAAAATATAGTTTTTCTCAAACATTTTTTATTAAGAAAAATATTTTTTTATGATAAATTTATGAGTTTAACTGCCTATATTTCCATTTTTTTTAAAATATCGAAAAAAGCCGAAAGACCCCAACTAGAAAATTTAATTTTTTATAAAAAATGTTAACATTGTATTAGCACATCTCAAATTTTTTTTAACAATTTTTATAAAAATTTAATTTAGTGACGACATTGCTTCATCCAATTTGTATGGAAGTAGCCTACTCACAATATCTAAGAAGACTTCTCCAAACATACATACATACCATCATGCTGTTTTCACATTCTGGGTAGGATCAAAGGACTGACCTCCATACTATCCTATCTTGACATACATACCTAGGTACATGTGTTGTATAGAAAACAAATATCTTAAAATATTAAATAATTTGTATTTATGGGTTTATAGTTTGGTACTTATTCTTCAACTATACGTACTATCGCTATCGACAGTTGGATCTCATGTGTTACATGCAACTAGTAATATGTAAGTGTTCCTATAAAAGATCAAAGGTTTTGTACAAGAAATAAATAAGTGTTTTTTGCTTTGCTCCACCGAACAAATAAACTTATTAGTAAGCAGCCACCACTGGTGGTGACAGACCAGATTAGTAATACAGTGGTCGCGAGTTCGAATCCTGTCACGACCGATCTCGTACACCCACAACACTAGCGTTAGTGCTTTAGGGAATGTATGACGATGTATATGTTTCAAGGACATATTCTTAAAAAAAATCTGTAATTTTAAACCATAAAAGAGGATGCGCACTGGTAAACGCAACCGCTCCCAGTTGCCAGACTTACCTTTTTCATACCTATATTCAATACGAAAGAAAATTAAAAAAACAACCATTTAAATTAAATCGATTAATCGAAAACGTTGCTATCTCTCGTACTATAATTACCCATGTTTCGTGAATGTCTTTATGTTTAGATGTGTGTGTTTGTGTGTCCCATATGACCTGAATCTTGATTAAGGACAAGGGTTATCATTATCTGTCATCTCTGGGCTATGTGTGGTATAGACTATATCCCTGATTGTGGAAATGTGTCTCATTTCGGGTAATAATTTGCACGTCCTTCCCCTCTATATCCCTGCCCTCTTGTCCTTTGTTACGTTCCTTTATAAATTCGTATTATTTTGTCCATAGTTTCATTGCATATTAACTTATACATACATGCATGATTAATATACCTATTGGAAGAAATGTTATTGAAACGACCATTATTTCTAATTGAGGTACTTATAAGCAGTGGCGACTGGTCGATGGTATTTTTGATCATTTTTGGTAGTGCAATTTTTTCTTGAATTAATAATAAATTAATAGGCATTAAAATCATTAATACAATATAGGATATTTAAACAAATGTATTAAAGTAATAGTATTTGTTTTCAAATCATTTTTTAATTCAAAATAAAAACCGCGCCCGATATTGACGATTGGTAAAAATCAAGTTCAAACAAGGATAATTATGTATACATTTGTATTAGTGCTCTTTTATAAGCAATATTGTTATTTTACAATATTGTTTTACTGATTTATCAACAGATGTCGTGAAGACAAATGTATGGGAGTATTATTCATACAATTTTCGTCTCAATCAAGTATTAATATATACTAAGTAATTAGGTCTATAGTTGTGTGTCAATATGTGACACTCGTATTTTAGGCGCGGAATCGGCTGTGTGTCATGTATACGTGATACTCATCTCTTTCAATAAGAATGGCTAATGAATTAGAGAGCGAGATAGAGGTATACATACTAATTACATCTAAGATATGATAAACTCAGTGCAGCGTACGAGCCTGCACGAGTCTGCCTTATGAGTTCAGTCACCGCCATCTTTATTTTCTCAAGCCGTGCTGTAGAAAATACACTGACAGTTAAAGAGACCTGTTTCCGGACTTCGTTCTCTATCTAGTCCGAACGTTTATTCTATGGATTTAGTATGAATTTTGGAAGCGGGTTGATGTGTTTGTGCGTTTGAATTTATCATTTTTCACGTGTTTTAGTAATATTTATATACCGTTTTGGAAAAAATACGTTGGTGGTGTTAAACAAGCATTAAGGTAAGATATTTTTTATATATTTACAATGATGTTATAGGTAGTTTGAATAATGTTTATCTGTCGCTAAAATTGTTTTCGTAATGGCCGAGACCACGTGTAATACGTCGTTGTTATAATAAGAAATTGTGTCGTTAGGAAAAATATATAATTGTAGGTACCTTTGGAATATTATGTAGAGTTTGTATTTATTAAAAATTCTTGTGTATTCATTGTGTTCAATGTCAATGTATCTTTTTTCGTGTCAACCGCAAAATATCCTCTCTAGATTTCTTAAAGATTTTTTTGTTTTGAAAATGTATTTATTAGTGATTATTATTTTCAGATGCCTCATAGATGCTGTGTCCCTGGATGTAAATCCAATTATAGCAGTTCCCTGAAGAAAGAAAGTGCAGTCACAGTTTTTAAATTTCCTAATGAAGAAGTGCGCAGACAGGCGTGGATTCGTGCGATTCCACGCAAGAATTGGACTCCAGGGGCCTTTGCTGCTGTTTGTGCCCATCATTTTGACAAAAGTGATATTATATCACATCCTAGAAAACCAAAATTGGCTATTGGAGCAATACCAAGAATTTTTAAAAATTTGCCATGTTATCTGACAAAGAATGTGGCAACAAAAAGAGTGGATCCCAAAATCCGACAGTTCAAAATTATAGAACGTCACGAGGAACAGGTCGAACTTTTCCTGCAAAGCGATGTGATTGTCGACTATAGTGATTTTTTAAGAAATATTAAAGCCAAAGTAAATCTTAGTGAGTGGAGTTTAAAAACTGTGAATAACACGACATATTTTTATATTACAAACATTGATGATGTAGACAAACATTTATATTTAAGTCGTCAAGTTGTCGTTGACCAGAATCTTAGGATTAAAGTATTTGTCGGAACAAATGAACTCTGTCATGGTGAATTGAAGTGGTTATTTCCTACATGTATGAAATTGGATTTGTGGTCACAATTTGAAAATTTGTTAGCAAGATATGGTGTTAATGAAGATGACAGTGTTAGTGATGAAGAAAATAGCATAAGTAATGTTAATAACAATATTATGAAAGCTCACATGTATTTAAAATTTGCACTAGATGCTGCCAGTGGACTTGATTATACACGTAAAAATACTTTAGAGTTGCTTTTGGATCAAGTTCATTTACTAATGACCAAAAGAAAACGATATAGCACGACTACTTTGCTATTTGCTTTTATAATGTATTCGAGGTCTCCTTCATGTTACCGTTTATTGAAAGATTTTTTTAATTTGCCTCATAAAAGGTATTTACAGAGCATTTCTTCGTCGTTTAATGTTTCACCAGATTCGTCGAATAATTTATATTTTAAGAAAATATCACAGGAGCTCTCTGAGCGTGAAAAATATGTCTGTTTATTAATTGATGAAATTTACATAAGTAGCTGTGTTACTTATAAATCCAGAAAACTTGCAGGTTTTGCATCCAATGATTTATCAAAAGTAGCAAAAACAGTTCAATGTTTTATGATTACTTCATGCTTTGGTGGTTTTAAAGAAGTCGTTCGCCTGATACCTGTTAATTCTATTACTGGCGACGATTTAAAAGCTATTACATTAAATGTGTTGAATTTTATACAAAAATTTGGATTTAAGGTCACTTGCATTATAACCGATAATAATCGGGTGAACCAAAACATGTTTAAAAAAATATCTCCGTCGGATAATTTTAATAATCCATTGTATACAAATATGCCAATTTTTATGTTTTATGACTTTGTGCACATATTTAAAAATATACGAAATAACTGGATTAATATGAAAGATCATAAAAAATCCTTTTCATATCCAGATTTTGAGGACAATTCAATAATTAGACATGCTAAATTTCAAGATCTAAGAGATTTGTATACTATAGAAAGTAATAGTACAGTTAAAAAGGCTTTCAAATTAAATTTTAAATCTTTGTACCCGACTTCTTTCGAAAGGCAAAAGGTGATTTTTGTCGATAATATATTTCATTGTACCACTATTGCTGGTTTGTCTTTTTTCGATGAATACAAAGAAACAGCTATGTTTTTGCAAATAATCAGAAATTGGTGGGACATTTTAAATGTCAAAACCACAATGAAAGGTAAAATAAAACGCAATGATCTATGTACACCTATACTGGGGACAACTGATGAGAAGCTTGTATATTTAAAAAAATTTGCTGAATGGTTAGATAAATGGAATAATTTGCCAAATGGTACATTTTTTTCAAGTGATACTTATAATGCATTATATCAGAGTGTTTTAACTTTCATAAAATTTATTGAATTTTCATTTGCCAACTATTCGATTTCATATATTTTAACAGGAAAATTTCAAACTGATATGCTCGAAGAAAGATTTAGTTTGTACAGAAGGTTATCGGGTACAAATTACCATATATCATATACACAAATTGTAGAGTCGGAGAAAAAAATTAGAGTCAGGAAAATGTTTAGGTCTAAAAATATATCGGAGACATTAAACAATATTAAAAACTCGCTTACACCTTTGGAAAAAGAATCCAATTTAGAAGTAGATGTTTCTGAATTTATATGCATATTGAAATCAAATTACTTGGAAACATATGAAAATGATGAATCATCACAAATTTATGTTTGTGGTTATGCAGCCCTTGGTGTTAGAAAAAAAATTGTGAATAATTGTAACTTGTGTATTAGTTTAGTGTCTGATAACAAAGGTGTTAAAATTAATGATAAGTATTTTGATTTTCTACAAAGAGGAGGTTTGATCGTCCCCTCTGAGTCTGTAAAGTTTGTTTATTTTCATTTGTGTTCTATATTTGAATATGTTATCAATGTAAAAGCGTTACATCATAAATTTTTGGAACATACCAACCAAAAAGACTTGTTATTGTCATTAACATTTTTAAGCCTAAGATCTGGTTCATTTTATGTAGATTTAGATTCAAAATGTGTTTGTGGAATGACAAATAACAGAATATACAGTATGATTGTGGAAACACTATCAAACATTTTGTTAAATAATTATAGCAAAATGCAAAATGATCGAATCTCTACAAAAAAGAAATGTAATACAAGAAAACTGAAAACATATTGTAATTAGTAGAAATGGATTTACAAATTATTATTCTTTATATAATATTTTATGTAATCTGTGTTAGTTTTGTAAAATTTCAGTCTATTGTATGTACCTACTTGTTTTGAAAATTACCTGATTTTGATTTGCTTATCTGTATGAAAAAATGTCATGCAAGAAAACTGAAAACATTATAATTAGTAGAAGTAGTATATTAATTTACAAATTATTATTCTTTAGATATTATGTAATCTGTGTTATTATAAAATTTCAGTATATTGTATGTACTTATTTTGAAGATTACCTGATTTTATTTTCCTTATTTGTATGAATCTATATACTATTTGAAATGTCTATTGTGAATAATGGCTCTTGTATACCTATTTCTATTTATTTATTATTGTGTTTTAGATTATAAGTCTATTTTGTATCATTTGAAATGCCTGCTTTTGTTATTTTTTTTCTGTTTTATATAAATCTATTTTTACCTTTTTAAATTTCTAATTAATTGTAAATTCTACGTACAAGTATATCTTGTGTCATTTGAAAGATGCCTGCTTTTGTTATTTTTTGTTTTGTATGATTCTATTATACCTTTTTAAATTTCTCTCATTAGTATTAATTTTTGTGTTCTACGTTATAAGTTCATTTGGTGTCATTTGAACGTTGCCTGCCTTTGTTATTTTTTCTGTCTTGTATGAATCTATATAACTTTTTAATGATATAAGTCTATTTTGTGTCATTTGAACGTTGCCTGCTTTTGTTATTTTTTTGTCTTGTATGTAACTATATAACTTTTTAAATTTCTCTCATTAGTATTGATTATTTTGTTCTACGTTATAAGTCTATTTTGTGTCATTTGAGCGTTGCCTGCTTTTGTTATTTGTTTTGTCTTGTATGAAACTATATAACTTTTTAAATTTCTCTCATTAGTATTGATTATTTTGTTCTACGTTACAAGTCTATTTTGTGTCATTTGAACGTTGCCTGCTTTTGTTATTTTTTTGTCTTGTATGTAACTATATAACTTTTTAAATTTCTCTCATTAGTATTGATTATTTTGTTCTACGTTATAAGTCTATTTTGTGTCATTTGAGCGTTGCCTGCTTTTGTTATTTGTTTTGTCTTGTATGAAACTATATAACTTTTTAAATTTCTCTCATTAGTATTGATTATTTTGTTCTACGTTACAAGTCTATTTTGTGTCATTTGAACGTTGCCTGCTTTTGTTATTTTTTGTGTCTTGTATGAAACTATATGACTTTTTAAATTTCTCTCATTAGTATTGATTATTTTGTTCTACGTTATAAATCTATTTTGTGTCATTTGAACGTTGCCTGCTTTTGTTATTTTTTCTGTCTTGTATGAAACTATATGACTTTTTAAAGTTCTCTCATTAGTATTGATTATTTTGTTCTACGTTACAAGTCTATTTTGTGTCATTTGAACGTTGCCTGCTTTTGTTATTTTTTGTGTCTTGTATGAAACTATATGACTTTTTAAATTTCTCTCATTAGTATTGATTATTTTGTTCTACGTTATAAATCTATTTTGTGTCATTTGAACGTTGCCTGCTTTTGTTATTTTTTCTGTCTTGTATGAAACTATATGACTTTTTAAAGTTCTCTCATTAGTATTGATTATTTTGTTCTACGTTATAAATCTATTTTGTGTCATTTGAACGTTGCCTACTTTTGTTATTTTTTCTGTCTTGTATGAAACTATATGACTTTTTAAATTTCTCTCATTAGTATTGATTATTTTGTTCTACGTTATAAGTCTATTTTGTGTCATTTGAACGTTGCCTGCTTTTGTTATTTTTTCTGTCTTGTATGAATCTATATATCTAATATGAATCTATATTTTGTATATTTAAATAATTAAATATCATCTTTTACAAACAATTACCTTTTATTTATTAACCCGAAATTTAGATAAGTACACTTAATTATATTGTATATGCACATAATACAACCTCCATGGTCTAATTGGTTTGTCATTTATCTTCCGTCACGGGTGAATCCTGGCAGGAAAGGAATTTATTCTCATGCATTATATGCTTTTCTGGGTTGGAAACATTGGTAAGTTTGGAAAAAATTGCCTAAGGGCCAGTAAATTCGTTACTTCTGCAGGGTACAACAATGTGTTTATTATTAATATAACTGGGAAGTATTTATAGATTTGAAATCACGACATAATGTCTGATAAATTATTTTGGTGAATTTCCGACTAAAAAAATATATTCTCTTTATTTTGGAATTGGTAGTATAATTTTTTTTACAAATATATTCTCATTATTTTGGAACTATAATTATAGTAAAAAATAATTTTAAAAATATATTATGTTCTCATTATTTAGCAGTATAAAATATTTTAAAAATATATTCTCATTATTTTGGAATTAATAGTATAATTTTTTTTGTTGAAATCTTCGAAATTTAAGCTAAAACATCATTAACACGTCATGGCCAAATAGGTCTCTTTACTTTGAAATTTTAGTTCCCGCCAAATCTACAGCACGGCTTGAGAAAATAAAGATGGCGGTGGTTCAGTACAAGTATCGTTATTTCATCTGCCAGGGGACTATCTCTTTCTCTTCATACATACGCTGTATTAAAAATAAATCAATTTTGGTGCAATATGTATATTGCACGCCATACATTCCATAATGATAATATTTTTGTATTGCGGTAGATTTCATTATATGATGTCGATTGCGAGGATATATTATATAATAATCAATTGGTTTTGAAAAATAACAGTAATAAATTAAAGCGTAATGATATATTAAAAACATATTTTAATATTAATTTTTAGAATATACCATTTAGAATATATCTGGTTGGTTGGAAGAAATTGCCTTATGGCAATAAGCCCGCTAGTGTACAATTATATTTGTTTATATTATGTACAAGAAGATGTATAAATAAATAAATTTAAAAATTGGTAGTGCAATTGATCCAACGCACTTCATATAGAGTCGCCGCTGCTTATAAGTATCACTAGAAAAAATTATTTAGCATTAGATAGGATTTAGCAATATTTTTTATTTATTTATTTTATGATCGCTCTAAATTATATACATCTTCTTGTCCGTTGTCAAAACCGTTGAAATTTTAAATATTTGCTTCTGGTTTCGGATCTTATCGTTTTATAGCAAGACTCATTATGAGTAAGTTTTGATATTTGAAGTTTTAGAATTATTACAAATACATGATTATTGTCTCCTTTACACTCGAGTGCTTGCTTGAAATGTGTTTTTTTCTTACTTTGCATCTTTTTTATTTGTGTTGTAAATTTAATAAAAATAAAAAAATAAATAATTGATTTGAATTGAGGAACTAAAGGTCACATATTATGAAATATTATTACTTCAAATTATAAAACATAGATTCCCCTATCCTTTTCTTGCAAAAGTGCAAAAAAATACAATAATAATTGCTGTTTAACCGAGACCTAAAGTTATATACAAGATGCAGAGCTGATAAAGCATACGTGTTGCTGGTACTGTTGCATGGAGTGGATGGTTGGACTCTCAAAATCTTAACAGTAAATAAAATTGAGCATTCGAGTTGTGGATATACAGAAGGTTGGTGCGCATCTCAATCTCATCTAATGCGCATCTCATCTAAATATGATGGAGAAAGAGAGATAGTTGCTGACCACTTTCAAGAGACGCAAAGCCGCATATTTTGGCCACATATTCCGTGGTGGTCGATTTGCCATTCTACAAATTATAGTGGAGGGGATCGATAGAGGGAAGACGGAGTATGGGGCGTAAAAGAATATCGTGGATTAAAAATCTCAGGCAGTGGTTCGGGATTCCAAATGCGTAGTCATTAATTAGGTTGGCGCAGAATCGGGACGAGTATGGTATGATGGTCGCCAACCTTCTTTAGGAGCGGCACAAGAAGACGAAGAAGATCCGTTCCTTACACTTCCATGTTTCTAAGGAATGCATAAGGTACTTTTCTTCGAGGTAATCTCTATCCCCCTCTTCTCTCTCTCTCTCTGTCTTGTTCATTTGTGTGAGTTTGGGTTTGTAAGTTAATATATTTAATGTAATATATCTTCTTATTAGTCCCACATGTTGGTGGGGTCTGCCTTTCTTGTTTTGTTTCACCACTTGGTTCTGTCGAGTGCATCGTCATGGGAAACATCGCAGTTCTGCATGTCTTGTCTCACAACTTCACGCCATCTGCGCTTTGGCCTTCCTCTTGCCGGTAACCTCGATACATTGTACTTTATTGCCTACATACTCAGGTGGTCTCCTGGCTACGGCTACATGGCTGTACCATCGCAATCTGCTCTGCTGTATTTTATCAGATATATCCCGCACACCCAATAATAAATATATATTTAACTAAGTTTAGTTTGTCGATCGACAATTCTTGATAGAACTCCATTGTACGTTGATATGTTATAAAAATATAAAAAAATACTTGGTCAAAGTTCTATTATATTTATTGGATTATTGACGCGTTTTGTGCAAAGCACTGAAGCATTATTCTGACGATGTGCTTTGCACGAAACGCGTCAATAATCCAATAAATATAATAGAACTTTAACCAAGTATTTTTTTATATTTTTATAACATATCAACAAAATATATATTTAATTTTATATGTATTTATTATTATTGGAATGATCAAAAAAACTATATATATGAACAATTATTATTAAAATTACATTTAAAAGTTTAAATTAAATATCATAATTTATAAAATTTTTTGATAAAAATATATAAAATTTTATTATAATTTTATAAATTCATGTATAAAAATTTATTATATGTATGTGAATGTTTTTATTATTAAGCTATTATTGTATAAATGCTTTAGGGAACTCTTCACTTATCT
Organism: Molanna angustata; assembly: GCA_963576475.1. Classification (NCBI taxonomy): domain Eukaryota; kingdom Metazoa; phylum Arthropoda; class Insecta; order Trichoptera; family Molannidae; genus Molanna; species Molanna angustata. The sequence continues at coordinate 10,796,026 of OY754977.1, read as the reverse complement.
ATTTTTCAGCTCTCTTTGGTTAAGTATAGTACAAAAGTCTCCTGCGATCTCCACAGATCCCAATCCTGGGCAGACCGCATCCATCCGCCTCCAGCCACGTCTAATATCTTCAGACCACCTTGTTTGGGGCCTTCCAACACTTCGTTTGCCCGTTTTAGGTTGCCATTCTAACACTATAAGGGAACTGGTTCTATTTAAGTGTTTTTTTTTGTTTTCTATCCACTTGTATCATGATTGCTGACATTCTTTCATATGTCTTACCGTAAGAAGATATGCATTTCTGTCAATGAATCCCCAAGATTAAAACCATGGCAGTCTTGATTGGATAATTCACGAGTTCCGGTTTTCTTTTCTACGTCACTAAATACGGAAACGAATGTAGTGGTGATATGAATATTTCGTTGAATCGCGATCTTTAGTATAATTGATGCTCACGATAAAGGTAATTTAAATTACAATTCTCCCAATCTTATCGTCGAGTTCAAGCGAAGCTTTTACCGTTTGTTTTCCAAACACTACGCCCGAATGCTTATTACGTGCGCGCCAAATATCCTTCTTCAGCATCTTTTTACCTTTTTTTTTTCGTCCATTTAATTTTAAAATGTTCAAATTTCCCAAATCGTTTTCGGCGAGATAACGCTCGTTTTGCATTATTTTTCTCCTTTTAAAAGAGAGTGTTGATTCAGAATAAAAGTACAATAGTATTACTTAATTAAAGAAATGCTTTGAAGTTTTTTTTTCGCTTTCATTTATTCGTTCTCTGCAAAAAAATATTAAGTACATAATTTTCGATAGTCTTTAAATAATTCAGTGTTCAATGATGTCTAAAATTACCGATTCGATAGACTATTTAGTAACTAAGCTTTGCTTTATTTTAATTCAAAATGAAAAATATATATTTATGTGGATTATTTTTTTTTTGTTTATTATTATTTGATAGAGTTATGCCTACAGTCTACACAATTTATAAAACAATGTTGCATTGCTTTATTAGCGGAACAATGAAAACTCCATTCAATAAACATACATACAATAGGATAAATTCATCTAAAAAAATACAAATTATAAGTAAGAAATAATAAAATAAGGAAGATGCTTCACACCCTAATTTGAAAGAAAATTTCTCAAATATTTTAAACAGCCAGTTTCTAAAAAAATACCATAAATATTTTCAGTATTACTCTAATTATTAGTTCTCTTTTTTTTTTTATTACAGGGGCGAGAAATGTTCTTAGTGCTAAGTTCTTTAATGATATGTGAATTGCTTGTGAATAGGTATGAACTTTTTTTTATTGTAATTTAATATTATCATTTTTATTGTAATTTTTATTGTAATTTTAACATTTATTGTAAGTAATATTATGTTTACCTCGGCTGCAGGATGAATCTTTATCTATTACAGAAACCGAATATATTGTGATGTTGTATTTTTCATCCTGCAACTGATGGTATGGCCTATCAGCGGAGACCTATAATTGGCTGTTCGGTTGTTATCCCAATTGAAAAACTATAATTGATAGCTGTTGGTCACCCAAAGAATTGTAAAATAAAAAATAAATAAATAAAAAAAATGAAGTTCGTCACATAATTTAAAAATTCAGCAGAAATACCTACCCCTATTTTTGTTAATTAGGTACTCCATAACTATGTGTCGTGGACAATGAAATCTTTTGTGTGCTTAAAATTAAAATGAATTAAGGTTTAAGTTTTTTTTCATTTCAAGTCAGATTTGTTCTTGAAATGCAAAAAATCAAAAAATTTTTGGTTCCGATAATTTGAATCACGTATAAACCCTTTTTAACGGGCGCGATAGTTGCCCTTAAGAACACGTCACTTCATAGTGTATTAGGTGGTTTTAATATATCATGTTTTCAGTCATTAGATCTAGCGTTATATTCCCTCTTAAGAGGGTGACTGCTGCCAACGTACCTATTTTTTCAATTTGATATACCATCATTATTACTAAACGAATCATTTTGAAAAAAATAACCTAGTTAGTTTGGATATTAACAAAGAGAAATATACCTTAACTTTTTGATTATGTTCTGTATATATTCTTGTAGGAAAATAATAAGCATACCCCAATTTTAGACATTTATCTTAAATTTATAAAAAAAATATATGGTATAGAGCAATATTTTTTTTATAAATTAAAGAAGAACAAAATACCTGGAAAAATATGATATGACGTTGCGTCAGGTTAAGTAAATAAACCAAAAAAACTTTTATTACGCAATGGCGCTGAATGGAAAATAAATGTTTTTTAGGTTTATTTACTAAACCTGAAGCATTAATGCAATGTCACATCATATTTTTCTAGATATTTTTGTCTTCTTTAATTTAAAAAAAAATATATAACTCTACGCCTTATAGTTTATTAAAAATATATGATAAACGTTGAAAATCGGGGTATGCCATTATTTTTCTACAAGAATTTATACAGAACATTATCAAAAAGTTAAGGTATAGTTTTGTTTATTAATATCCAAACTATCTAAATTATTTTTTTCAAAACGATTTGATGAGAAATAATGATGGTATATCAAATTGAAAAATAGGTACGTTGGCAGCAGTCCCCCCCCCCTTAAATCAAAGAACTACGAAAGATAGGAGGAGACAGCATTCGCGGAGATGTTGAGTGTATGAAATAATGCACAGTAGGTACCTATGCCGTGCAAGCACGGTACACAAAAGCATTGTGAGTGTAGTTGTTATAACAAAGTGTTAGGATATCTGGTTGTTCTGCTGGCACAGTGAAATAATTTTTTTTTTCAACATGTCCAGGCAAACCTCAAAATTATTAACAAAATTAAACGAATTATTTATATAAATGCACAATTTGTTATCATTTCAATAACTTTATCACAAATGAATATTTTACCCGTGATTAATTTAGTCGTAATATGTTTTAGTAATATATAAGTAATACATATTTTGTATATTGAATTATCTTCATGCATATTTTTCTTTGTTTCAGGTATGTGGACAAACTACACTAGTTGAAGTGTCAAGAACGAGAGGTCTGTAAAGTATTCTTGACGATCTTCAGAGTTCTTCATGACTTACATAGTATTTATTTTTATTTTATTTTTAATATATTTTATAATACAAATCAATATATAAATTCACTAGTAATAATATTCTTACATATTTTTCCCTGCAAGTACCTCATCAAAAAGATTACAATCTTGTGCTTGATGAGGGAAGCACTTATAACAAAATAAAAAATATCAATACAAAGCAAAGTCAACATAAAAGTAAAAGTAATTAAATCAAATCATACATGAACAAAAAAAAATCAAATAAACATCATAAAAAGGTTGAAAATAAATGAAAAAGAAGAATACTCAAATGAGAAAACATATCAGAATACATATTCAAACCAAAAAAAAGAAAAACATGAAAATAATTTAAAAATGAGTAATATAGAATTATAGACGATTCAAATATATCAAAACACATATTCAAAATTAAAAAAAGAAAATACTGGAAATTGAAACAAATCAAAACAACAAATCGAAAACTACTATTTTAGAAAGTTAAGTGCAATTTTAATTTATGTTTAAATTTTTAAATTCTTTTATCTGCTTTAATTCATTTGGGAGGCAATTGAAAAATTTTATTCCCAAATAAATGTAGTTGTTTTGTAATTGTCCTGTATTACATTTGGGTATTTTAAAATCATTTTGGAATCGCAGAGACTTATTTTTTTCAATATTTTGTATAACATTATCTTTGAAAATTTGCAAAATAGACACTTTTTTATAAATATTATCTACTTTGGGTACTTTGAACATGTCAAATAGTGTTGTAGTGGGGAAAGTGCGTGTTTTCTTAAGTATAACCTTTATGATTAATTTTTGTACAACTCTAACTTGGTTTAAAATATTGTCATATGCTCCTCCCCAACCAACGATTCCATAAATAAGCAAGGAATGGACCGTCGCATAATAGATGTTTTTTAGGTAGAACAATATCTAAAAAAATGTCAAAAGCCTATTCTTTCATTTGGTATATTTGTTGTGATATAATCAAGGATGTATTCTACCCTTGGGATAATCTTGTACTATAAAATGGCGTTATATAAATTATTGGTTTATGCAAAACGTTAATTTTGTAACTTAATCAAGGATTATCTGAGAGTATAACCATTTTATTAACATGTAATAATAATTTTGTTTTTCAATTCATCAATGTAATGATAAATTCACTATTTCAAGTTGAATATCTATTTTTTTTCGTTATCACATTGGATGTTCACAATATTATACAATTTAAATAAAATTATTTATAAGAATATAAAGAAAAACATATTATTCACAACGATTGAAATTTTAATTGCCTGAGCGCTTTCGCTAATTTCTGCCAGCATAATCAAAGGCACAATATGCCTCTCATGATGCTAGAGTTTTTAAAAATGTAATTGAATGTATAGTAATTGAAAAGATAAAACATTTTCTATAAAAGATAAAAAATTGTGTACTGTAATTTTGCAATCAATTTTTAACTAATTTTCTGACCAGTTAGAACTCTCAAATTTTCAGAATTTGTGTATGACCGAAGACAATACATGTTCCATTTGATATTTTGATTAAATCGTACAATTTTGTATTTCATACAAATTTAGTGTATTTGCTTAAGTATCTACAAAGTGAGAGTGAGAATCTACAAAGCATGCGTAAGACCAGTGATGACATACGGTATAGAGGCACGAGCAGACACAGTCAGAAGCAAACAAATGTTGAGGACTTCAGAAATGAGGACATTGAGAGCAATTGCAGGCAAAACCCTGAGAGACCGAGTGAGGAACTCCAGAATAAGGGAACTATGTGAGGTTGACGATATCATCAGATGGAGCAGGCAGCGGAGGAGGGACTGGTATGGTCATGTCCAAAGGATGGACAGCACCAGACTTCCTCATATCGTGCTTCACAATCAGCCTCACGGAACCCGCCCTCGCGGTAGACCGCCAAAAAGATGGAGGGATAGCTGGGGGTCCACTTCGCAGGAAGAGCAGGCCTCTTAAAAAACAGACCTGAAGGTCTATTCAAAAGAAAAAGAAGAAGAAGAAGAAGAAGCTTAAGTATCGTTTATTTCGATCCACAAAAGATTATGTATATATTGTATTTGAATTTTTTGATGTATGAAAAACAACTGCGTTTGACATTATGTGTTCATTGGCAGTACGAATATATTTTTTTATCCTTCAATTCAACGCCAAACAAAATTTGAAAAGGGTGTCCTCTTTTTTATATATTCATTTGTTTATTTCTTAATCGGCCTCCGTGGATCACTTGGTTGGGTGTCTGACTGCTGATCCAATGATCCTAAGTTCGATTCCCGGTTGAGATACAGTTTTTGATTTTGTTTTCAGCCTAGATCTGTGAGAGGATTAATATCTCCAGAATGTTACAACTTGTTATTGGGTGCGTGTTTAATTAATATTTGACATAGTACAGCTGTTAGTTGCCAGAGAAGAAGTTTGTATAAAAATAAAATAAAATATAAATAACTTGACTAATAAATATAATTAAAGTTATTATTCTTCGTTTCAACATAAAAATAGTAATAACTACATAAATTATTATCGTTAATTTAACACAAATAATGCATGTGACTAATGCTTGACCACGTGCCACAGTGACCGCGTTGAATTATTTTATGCAAAACGAATTGTTCCATGAATACCAACATTAATATTGTTTCGGTGGCATAAATAATTATTTTATTAAGTTTCAGTGTTCACATATTATAATGCATTATTAACGTTATGTAATGTTATACCATTTATATTTTTGTCCTCTATTGTTATAATTCAAATTATATATAATTAATTCATGTATAGTAACAACCGAGGAAAGTTTTGGCCTATATTGTATTAAATTTAAAAATAAATTAACAAATCGAATTGGTAATAGTACAATAGTACCAGTGAAGAAGTTGATACATTGGTACAAGTAAGTCAACAAGCCAAAAATTAATTATTCATCCTGGCGCGGTTCAAGGGTGACATCTGTGCGAAAGCATTGTCACTTCATGTATGAGGAATTTGATTAAATACTTCATGTATGAGGAATTTGAATTATATTATTAGCTATATACCACTATTTTTTGAGTCATTTTGCGACATGTTTCGGAAGCGCTGTAATAATTTCTTATGAATACTTTTTAATCACTTCTGCTTTTTATACGTTTTATTTTTTGTTATAAATATGATAGAAGAAGATTGTTTAAAACTCACAATTTGTAGAAACCAAGTGTTTGTTTCAATTTAATTTCGAGATGGGACATTATTCCATAGTTGTTTGTACGTTAGAGAAATTGGCGAGGAAACTATTACTTGGTGTATTTTCATTCTTCGAAACCAAAGAGAAACTGGTGCATTGAAAGATACGCTGGAGCTTTGGATTATTTATTACCTCGTAGAAAAGTGAGAAAATGCGACTTTGTACGTTGTCTTATTGACATTTTCAACACGATTGCACAATCGAACCTGGCGGTGTTATTGCATTTGAGGGTTTAGCGTTGGCTACAGTTCCATGTTCCGTTTATGCATTATGTGCATATAATATGTATGCTAGTATTTAATGCATACATTTCGTCTTATTTAATTCGTTTGTATCGTTATGATTACTATGTAGATATACCGACCTCGTTTTTCATTCCTGCTACATATATTTTTTTTCAATTCACTTATTGTTAGTGTTACTTACCAGTGACGTAAAGCAAATAAATTATGGCGTTCCTCAAGGTAGTACCCTTGGACCACTATTATTTTTAATTTACATAAATGATCTCTGTTTTCTTAAAATTGGAGGAAAAATTATTACTTTTGCAGATGACACTGCACTACTTTTCAATAGTGATACATGGGAAAAAGCGTACGTATTGGCAGAAAAGGGAGTCAATATAGTAAAATCATGGCTAGATAACAGTGTCTTATCCCTTAATATAAAAAAAAACTAAATTTATGACCTTCAGTATTGACACACGAGGACAACCTTTGGATCAACATTCTATTACAGTTCACAATTGCTACAAAAATTTCTGTCAATGTACCCCCCTGGAAAAATGTAACGAGATCAAGTATCTAGGAGTTGTTGTTGACAATAACTTAAATTGGAAAAAGCATATTGAGGAATGTTCCATAAAAATTCGAAAACTAATATATCTATTTTTACGTATTCGCAATGTTTTTAAAATAGATGACCTTAAGTTCATCTATTATGCAGTTGCTCAATCTATACTATGTTATGGCATCATAGTTTGGGGAGGAACGTATAAAACCGCACTTAGTCCCATTGAAATAGCCCAGAAGAGTATCATTCGAGTTATTAATAAAAAACCTTTTAGATATCCGTCTAATTCATTATTTTCTGAATTTGAAGTTTTAGATATTCGTCAGCTATACCTCAAGAAATTAATCATTTACTCACATAAGCTCAATATAACACAATGTACTCGAGTTGAAAATTCCTACAATATTAGACACACGGCCGCTTTCTCCAAGGTCCCTCAAAATCGAACATCAGCTAAGTACCCATTCGAAACTTAAATCCTTAAGTGGCTTACTTAATAAATTTGCATTTCACCAACAAATAACAGCCACACTAAGCTAAGGTCAGGATTAGTTTTTGTTATGTTTCCGGTGAACATGAATATGGACTCAAGATAACGTTACTTTAAAAAATATGCAAATAAGAAATACATAATAAACTATAAAAATATCATTAAAATATTCTAACGTGTGAATTTCACGATTTTTACTCGATATATAAATTAATTATAAAAAAGTACTATTTTGATCTCATGAGTACAGGTAATTGCCGCTGGCGCCAACAGATGGCGTTAGCGGCGCTCGCTCTCAGGGTAGCCTTGTTTGTACACCAGTTTTTGTTTTTGACACATCATGTACAGACAGTTTATTTAGTATTCACACCAATTTAGTTATTTTATTTTAATATTTGTTACTTTTTTAATATACAATGCAACTGGCTCATGCCAGCCGCAATTATTACTACAGACAAACCTAACCAATCTATTTTTACCAAACTTTTGTAGGTTTGGTTTAAAAAATCGGTACATCCTAGGATATACTCGCTATCATGGCTGTTTATTCGCTTCGCACTTGTTGAGATTGTTCGACACGGGACGCGCATATTTATCAGAGTATAATATTTAGCAGAGTATAATTATGGATAAACCAAGGAAACGTTCTACAAATTTTACCCCCAGTGAAAAAACTAAATTAATTGAATTAGTTTCAAAAAACACGGCAATTACTTCAAAACAAACGGATGGAGCATGTCTATTCAACGATTTCACGAATCCAGCCATCTTCCAAGATGATAATAAACAAAATATAACTTAAATTTTACAAAAAAAAGATAAATTCAATAATAAAACAACTCTGCGATGAAATCGTAACCCAAATATCTATCTGTCAAACGCGTTAAGTGACGCTTATGACGGTTGATCCACTAGAGACCGCCACTTAAAATTTTATGCGCCGACGTCGCTAAGCGAGGCTAAGATTGTTTGGTGAAATGCAATTTTGCGCTAAGTGGTTCATAAATGTGATTTTTTAAGTTAAGGAGCCTTGGGGAAATCGGGCAACAGACTTTTACCCATCCCCAGAGCTCATACCACGTTTGCTCAAAAACATTTTGATTTTATTTTGCCTCGTATTTTAAACATATTTACAAAAGAATTGATTGGTTCTGAGATATATAATATAAAATCACTAAGTGCTATGAAAAATAAACTATCTTCTTGGATTCTCAACAAAGGTAGAATGAACATTGAAGATATATTTTTTAAAATTATGAAATGATTATAAAACCGTGATGTTATAGTTTATATTATAATTTGTATTTTTGATTTTTTTGAAATGTTATAATTATATGTTAGACATAAATGGGTTACATAAGTAAAGACTGTGTCAGTTAAAATGAATGTAAAGCTATTCCGACACAAGCACTGCTTAGTGGAATAGTTCTTATCCACTGGATGTTGGTACTGATAGATTGTATTCATTTTGTCAGTGCCAACATGTTATACTAAATTGTCAATTTTTCAAATTTTTTTTTTGTTCTATGTTTCACTGTCGTATTGTTGTAATTTTTTTTTGTATGGTTATTGTGGATTTAAATAAATAAATAAAATAAAAATAAATTAACATAATCATGGACTTCCACTCCGATCTGCTGAACATACAACACTATGCATCTCTATCTATAATACAGAATTTCTAGCTCTTCGTTCGAAGTATATTCAGCAAGACTATGGAATAGTATAAGTCTATTTTTATTTTATTTTACAAAGGACAGCACACAGTACATGCATACAATTATTAAAAGGAAAAAACAAACGAACCCGGGACCTTTAGCTCGGGTGTCAGATACCTAACCAACTGAGCCACGAAGGCCGACTTCTTCACCCACTGTGAAAACACGTCATTTATGTTGTGAAATATCAACCGACTATGACCAGAAATAACGGGACATTTGATACGAAGAAGAAGGACAAAACATACTGCATCACGCACTCCCATACGTCGTGTATGTATGAACGTTGACCTGACACGGCGTGTAATCCGATGCAGTATCACCAACGGTGACGAACATTAACGAACATCCGTTAGTTAAACATGTCACAACAGTCGTGAAGAATAAAAAAAAAAAATGACCGTTTTGTTCAAAAACTACGCTTATGTCAGATCAGCTCCCCTAGACAACATTTAGCTCAAGAAAAAAAAAACAAGAAATGGTAACTCAATGTATGGAAGTGACAGTTGCCAGCCACGTGACAACTGTCAATTCCATACATTGAGTTATCATTTCTTGATCTAAATGAAACGTTGTCTAGGGGGGCAGATGTTTCTATAAAGGTTTACGGTCTTACTTATTAGATTACGTTGATAGCATATTTAACGCGCAACTAGATAAGTACGACTTAAATAGGTCAGATCGTTATTAAAAAAATCTTACTTATAAATGCATACTAAGATATGACTTACCAGTTCACTAAATTGTTTGCAAATACCCTCATTTATTTTTTTTTCAACGATTTTTTTATGTCTTTTTAGATTTCTCACCCAAATATATATATGTCTAAACAAATTTTGACTTCCCTTCACTCACCCAAGAATTTTTTATAGGAAAAAGGGTCGTAATTCATTTTTTAGTTGTGTAATATTTCACTAGAAGGCGGCGAAAACAAATATATTGTCATCTGTAACGCATCTAGAGAAGAAAAAAATGTAAATATATAACCGACCGCCGTGGTACAGTTGGTAAGCCGTTTGGTTTCTGTGCGGGCGTCCTGGGTTCGATCCCCAGCAGAGGAGAAATTATTTCTCACGCTACTATTGCTTTATTGATTTCTCATGCTTCTCTGGGCTGGAAATAATGGTTACTTGCCATATGTCAATAAACTCGCCACTTGCGTTGGGTGCACGGAAGTGTTTATATTATTATTATAAAATGAGGTCTATATAAAATGCGATCTGTGGCATAATGATGACGCCCGGGCCGACTAGTGTGTTGTATTTTTTTTTTTTTTTAATAAAAATGAATATGTCTTTGTTAAACAAGTACATATACATCTTCCTACGTTCCCTAAAATAAGCAAATAAATGCTTGTGCTAAAGGTGAACGAAATCGGTCGAGGCAGGATTCGAACTCGCAACCACTGGATTACTAGTCCAGCGCGCTAACCGCTCTGCCATCCACCCATCTAAACCCATCTTGTACACAGACTTTGTATATATTGACTATAGGTATATCATTATATGTAAAACTATGCTGACCACGTCGCATAGTAGAAATAAAGTTACCTACATATTATGATGTAAATATTATATAATATTTTCAAAAGAATATGAACTATCCGATGCGGAAATTTGCACTCGCCATATTTCCCATCGTGTCAAATGAACCGACGAACGGGAAAATTCTGCATCGAATGAGTTTATTAATATCCATCCATTCACTAGGTTAGTACCTACATTAATGATATTAGTATTTTAATTAATATTGTGAATATAAATACCGAATGTTATTACTAATTTTAATATATAAAAATCTCGTTTGAAATTTCGTATATGGTTCTTTCAACTTGAGTGATAGGATATTTTTGGACCCGATAGGTGGCGCTGTTATCGACATCTATAAAATATGTTCTATTTCTTCTTTTTTTCTGATTTTACATCCGAAATTAAAACAACTACAAATTTTAACTTTCCTTCCCTCCTAAAGATTCCTTATCGGAAAAAGTATTCATTTTTTAGTTGTGTATGTAAACTTTCAAAAGATGGCGGTGTAGGCAAATCTACTAACATCTGCACTACGCATCAGAATACGTTTTAACACACTCAAATGTAGGGAAAAATAGGTAAGATAAATAAAATGAGGTCTACCTATACAAAATGTGTTCTAGACAGTAGGCGGTCTGTGGCAGAGCAACGTCTGCCGGGGCCCATTAGTTTAATATCATATCAAGTATTATATTTATCAGTATAATGTATAGAAGTCCGTGGCTTTCATTGTTTACGAACCTATTTTTCTTTGCCTCTTATTGTTTACGAACCAATTTTTCTTTGCCTCTTATTGTTTACGAACCTATTTTTATTTACGAACCTTTTTTTTTCTTTGCCTCTTATTGTTTCCGAATTTTTTTTTCTTTGCCTCTTATTGTTTACGAACCTACTTTTCTTTGCCTCTTATTGTTTACGAACCAATTTTTCTATATATGGCATTAGAAATAAATTTCACTGTCCATTAATAGATGGCGATGATGTTTTCAGCGAATTTTCAATATTTTGAAATTAACCATTCAACGTAGTATAAAGAGTTTTCGAAACTTGGATTAATAAGCGAAATCAAACCGAAATTCGCTAGCTGGATGGAGTCTTAGCCAATTACAGAGAGCTTGGTGTGAACTGGAGGATTGCCGCTCTAGATTGAAGAGGTTGGCGACTGAGGCAGCTAAGACCCATCGAGGCTACAGAGAGGAATAAGGGAAATCAATAATAATACATAATTGTCGATTGTAGCGCAAGCGCATAAAGTAAACCAGTCAATGGTAGATCTTAAGGACACTAGGACCACTGTTTTCTGTGCAGAGTTTGCTGCCTTTTGTGATGTGAATTTCCAGCTGTCGTTCCACATTTTGGAACGACAAATTAATCCTTCCGGGTATCCTGTTTACATATAGTTTTTCATGTAGGGCAATGTGTAGTATTATTTGTTCATCCATTCTTTCCACATGGTTTCTGCAATGCTTTCTTAACATGAAGTCTCGCCAACAGAAGAAAAATAATTGATGCCTTAACATTATATAAAATATGCCATACTAAAGTCGATTGCATTTAATTAAATAGTACCTATGCTTCAAGTTCAAATTCCGTCTAGAATAACGATACAACGCAAACTCTTTTTCACAAATACACCGAGAACTAATGCAGGATTCAGTACCTATTCCACTTTACAGAATATGTAAAAACTTTAATGACCAATTTGATGTGCATACTGACATTTTTGGTGTATATATTCAAAAGTTTAATTGTTAAAAGATTACAGATGTAGTCTATTAGAACCTGGATATGGCTGGAATACTCTGTCGAGGAAATGATGTTATATGAATGATTTTAAAAACGCCATTCTTGTGAATTCAAAAGTATTCTTAATACTTCATAATGTTTTTTTTTCAATATTTATAGATTTTTTATATTTTATTACTTTTATCTCTATCTTAATCTCTAAGCACGTCTACTTTTTCTTTGTAACTTCTCTATGGGAAATATTGTGATTACACATATTTATCAAATTGATGTATGAAACAAAATGTATTTTTCTCTTAATAAATAAATAAATTTCTGATTCAATTACTAGTAGGTAGTATTAAATTGTTTTTGATATTATAATTTAGGAAGCCAACGTCGACAATTTTAAAATAAATGTTCAAGATAAACAGCATGAAACAATTTTTAAAATTATATTGTAAACTGTTTTAATCTGCAAAGTAATGTCAATTTTTACCAGCCTTAGTGCTGTCGCTAGACGTACTCCAGCTAATATCCTTAGAGATTAACATTCTTTGGAGAGAATATTGCATCCACAGCTAACGTCTTTATTCTGTAAGGATGGTTGCTGTCTAGCAACAGTAGCCTTATATTAATTAATAATCCTTTGCGGTTGAAGTCTTTAACATACTTACTTATCCTTTTTTATAACACTTTTGTATCTTTCACTTTGTTAAATTTAAAATTTCAAAATTGATTAATTTAACACATAGGCACCCAATAATAAGTAACCGAATTCTGGAGACTTGTGATGTTAAAAATCATCGCCTCACAGATCAAGACTGAAAACAAAATTTAGACCTGTGTCTGCATCCGGAATCGAACCAATTAAGCCTCGATGGTCAATAATCACATTTTTATTATTTTTATTTTCTTTTTTTTTCTTTTAAGCAAACAAACAGTCAAACAATATACATTACATAAAATAAGTGTACTTAATTGTAAACCAAAACAGTTTGCAGTATTTTACTCGTCTTGGATTATTTTATTCGTCTATTATTACACCATGTACGTCGTGTAATTTTACTCGTCTATTATTACACCATTTCTTTAACGGGGTAGTCAGATAGATCCTTTCGCCACATTTTTTCTACTGGCACACTTCTATCGCCTCTTCTGATTTCATGCGACTTCATATAAACCTGTAGGCATAAAATATTCAACATTGGTACATACAAAGTAATTAGTTTATTTGAACTGTACAAAAAAAATATCATCACGCCATGTCCCTGTTTTACGGATAGGTAAAGAGAACCGAGCGCCATACCCTCACCTTTACATACATAATCGTTTGTTATTTACACTTGTAACATTTCATTTATGGATGTATATGAAACCAGGAATGTGTGCAAAGATAGAGGAGTATTGCGCTCGTTTTTCTCTGCTTACCTCATAAGGGACATGGCGTGATGGTATGTATCTAGGTATTAGATTATTTTCAAAAGTCGCAAAACAATATCTTCGTGAAACGGATACCACATTTTTATTTCAATAAGCTTTCAAGTTTCTCCACGCTCCGTATCAAGTTTTCCAAATGTCCTAAAGAACGACGAAAAAAACTTCACAAAGTGGCATTTAGAGGTTTTCAACTTTTCATATAAAACTAATGATTTTTATAGTTGTGTAAATAGTAAATTTACGCAATCTCCTTTGAATTTTTCCAATAAAGCAGGCACTTGGAGAATACTATGGTATTCATATCAAGTTTCAAGTTTTTTAATCTATGTGCTCATAGTTTTAAAATCTTTCGATCAAATAATTTGTCTGGATTATTATTTTGTTTTACAACGCCTAAAACGTCCGATTTATTTCGTTTTCATAAATGTTTCCGGAAATTATTTACTTTGAAGATCAAACAGCTCTTTAGGTAGGCATGTTGATGTCTAAAATATAATATAATTTTTTGACAGCTTTTTTAATTATTATTTTAGATTACATCAAAACGTTTGCGATTGATGTGAAGGGGGTGAAGTGAGATAAAAGGTAAGTACCTACTCAACAACTTTGATAAATTCCTCATCTTATTTTTCACCTCGGAAGTATTTAGTGATGGGCAAGAGTCTTTCAAATCTTGCAGTCTTGTGATCTTGTGTATTGCTCAATAGTGCATGTTTAATATTCATTCATTCATTCATACCATCACGGCATATCCCACAATGTGGGGTAACCAGCGAAAGGTGTGCGGGTGTGCATTGTCTTATAAAAGGGAGCACAACACATATGTGTATACCCACACACCAGTCTCGTCTCACCTAAAAAGGCACTACATTCAGAATGGGTGGTGAACCTCATTGCTGAACTATGTCAGATGTTATTGTTGCCTGTTGTATTTTCGATTACCCGGCTCTTACGGGACACTCGAAAACAGTAATAGAAAAGAGTGGAAGATGTAGTTAAAAATTCATTATGACCACCGGTTCAGTGTGAATTCGATCCTGATTTTATGCAAATTGTTTCGATTTTAATAATCTTAGTACTGATTTGACTCAAAATACGTGTTTTTATATTTTTCTTTGCACGACTTGGTACTACAATACGTTTAGGATCTGCAATCTTTTTGGGATACACCCAAATCATCTGAATCACATAGTCACAATTCCTTGATGAAGTTGAGGGTTAACGGTTAGTCAGACTAACCTGGCAGGTATACAAAATAATGTGTATTACAAAGGTGTTCAACTGTTTAATGATTTGCCAGAATGTGTGAAGGAAGCATCTGGTCTTGCCGCTTTTCGTCGCCTGTGTTGAATACATAAAGGAAAAGTTATTTTAGGATACTGGGTGCTTTGTATTTTTATGTAAATTTGAATATTTTCTTGTTTTTTGTTGTTTTTATATATTTCATACTGTGAAAACTTTCAACTTGTTAATGTGCTTATTGGTTATACTAGATGTAAGATTTTTTTTACATCTAAATAAAGTATACACATATACATACATAACATGCTTATTATGATATATGCTTAGTATGAGATGAGTCTTGTAGATAATATGGATCATGTTGCCAAATTAAGTGGTATTAAGGGGTATTACATATTATACTCAGACAAGGTGACGCCAGATAGGCACCCATAATACTTCAATAATAGGTTATGTACAAACAAGATGAGCCTAAATCACCTTAAATATTGTTTGACGACATTGTCCGTTGGCTGAAAGCATTTCCAAGCGGAGGGTACCAGTTAAAAACGGGTGGAAGCAGATGTAACATGTCTCAATCTAGCAGTAATAAGAAGAAGGCTAAGGAAATAGAAGAACAAAGATTTTTTATAAATAAATAAATATACTGACAATTGAAGTTAAATAACAGATATAACCCCACCCTTCCTCGACCAATCATATATTATACTTGTTCCCAAACAAATTATTACATGACATGTATAAAAATGTTGGGGTTTGAGACATGTATGAAAATGTTGGGGTTTGAGACATGTATAAAAATGTTGGGGTTTGAGACATGTATGAAAATGTTGTGGTCTCAAATGTTGCTTATTTGAATACCTACTGTTGATCTAAAAAATATTCAATAATTGTTTTGGCCGTCTCCCAGAGGTCAAAGATTTTAGAGTAGTATATTTTTTTATTTTTCTGCTCCAAGTATAATAAAATAAAAATAATTATTTATGGTCTTTTGCATACGTTTAATGCAGTAGTTATAACAAATATTTGATTTAAAATGCTTAATTACGTGTTGTTTCCAACTGCTGATTTGAAAGGGAGTTAATGTTGGTCAATTTCGGGAGACTTGTCAGCCACGCTGTAATGGCTAATTTGATCGGATGTATGTAAAACAATAAAATATTTATTATTTAATTTCGAAAAATCGAGAAATTTCAAACACCAAGAAGTAATTCATATGTTGCAAAAAATATCCTACTAGTCCCGTTTCCAGTGTCAGTAGAGGTACCTACTTTTGAATCTGAAAATTCAAAATGCAGTTAAATCTAAATATTTATGCGCAATTATATATTTTGTAATCCGGAACTGCTTGAACGACTAGCTCTTCGGGTTCCCACCCGATCAACCCGATCGCACCACTCATTACACCTGCCTCACTGTAACACAAACGCTAAACAAGATGCATTCATATACCGAGCATCACACTTCTTCAATGAGAAATTAAACGAAATAGATTTATTCAACTCCTCAATAACTAATATCAAATCAAAACTTCTCTTACAATTATTATTCATATATACTTATCCCTCTCCTTCTGTACTCCCTCTTCTCTAACTATTCCCTCGTAACTCCCTCCTACCTCAATAATACTTACTTCTTACAAAATATATATTTTATCTGTGTACTCTATTGTGGAAACATATTATTAGCATAGTTGTTGATATTTTATTGTTATTCCCTTATATTGTTTTAAGCTGTTTGTTTTCCAAATATAAATAAAAAAAAGTATAAACACCCTTTTCCCGCTACGATATGTTAAAAAATAAAATTCTCCATACATGGACGGCCTGGCCTAATGCTCATATGATGATGTAAATATTCTTGTTATAAGGACATAATATGCATCCTTAAAAAACAAACAAATTCCTTGAGAGCAATAAATTCTGTCACTTATTTGTGATCGCTACTTTTTGGCTGAATTATTAATCGTGCGTTTAAATATTATTATTAATATTTGGTATTTAAATAGGTATCATTTTCTTCTTTTGAATGCCTTTTTCCTAAGTTACTTCCAATTTTGCTATCTTTGTCCATGTATAAGTTTGTTTTCCTCAACCTTATACAATAAACAAGGACGAGTGTTGTTTGTTTATAGAGAAGTTTATTTTCCTTGTTTGTTTTTATTATTAGATTCTCTTCCTGAAATAAATACTTCTTCTTATGGCTGCTGCTCGTTTTCAATGTCGGGAGTATACGAAAATATTGTATGAAAATATTATTTCAGTTTGACTTTCAGAATGTTTTGTTATAATGGTATTTTTTACATGCGACTGAAAAATAATTAATCGAAGAACTTTATTTTTATTTTTTAGTTGAATAACCGATTACGCACCTTTTAAGAAAAATAATATTTTTTTACAAGGGCTATAGAGATTAATTACTCGAGCGCATTTTTTTTATTCTCAGAACGACTTATTTGTTTATTCCTTCTCGGGCAACTAACAGATACTATGTAAAATAGGTATTAATTTAACACGCACCTAATGACAAATTGCCTCATTCTGGAGACTTAGATATCCGGACTGAAAACACAGTTAAAGACTGTGTCTCCACTGGAAAACGAACCCGGGTCCCTTGGATCAGCAGTCAGATAGAGTCACAAAGGCCGACATATCAAACGTAAACGGCCGACCCTTAAATGTATATCATAACATATTAATATTTCAAAGCGATCCATGGCATGGCTCTCACGTATCTTTCAGACTTCTGCATCCCTTTCACCGTAAACGAGCGACAACAAACACTTCGGTCAGCCACCACATCCATGATTGCAAGTAAACTGAAATAAATAGAGTCAACACTACATCCTTCGGTGATCGTGCTTTTGCTGTGGCTGGACCAGCCTCGTGGAATAAACTACCACCTGAACTGAGGCGAATCGACAACTTAGCACTATTCAGGAAACACCTGAAAACTCACTTCTTCCGCGAATCTTACAAAAACCTGTAATATATTCAAAGCGCCCTTGAGGTGAGGTTATCACAATAACGGCGCTATAAAAATCATCACAATTTATTTCTTTATTTATTATTAAATGATCAGCACATTATTCAACAAAATATTGATAAAAAACCAAATTTTAAATTTATTCTTACATTATGTGAACTCGTTGTTTTCATAAAACGGTGTTAAAAAACCAACCTTTTTCTTTTTCATATATGTATAAGGTCATTTTACCTGTTTGTGAAAGAATCCTGGGACGAGGAGGTCCAACTGTCCTTCCGTCGCTTCGCAGGACTTCCGGGAAGCCTTCTATTGATGAGTATTTCTGCTTTTACGATTTTGACCATTCTAATGTCGTCCATATGTTCGACATGGTCTCTCTAGAAGCGTCTTGCGCTACCTCCCAATCTTGTTATGTCCTAGACACTGCATATAGACCAGATCATCTCATTCCTAATGCGGTCCTTGTATGTTCTTTTTGCAATGGGGCGTAGAGTCTTCATTTCATTTCTTCGTCCGAGATTTATCGAGGCATCTTGTGATGTCCATATTTTTTACACTACGGCTATGTTGAAGAATAATATAAAAGAAATTAATGATTCTGTAAAAAATGTGTCGTGGCTTATTGCGTTTTCAATTAGAAAATTTCCCATGCTAATAAAGTCAAATAACCGTCTGTTTCATAAACCAGACATAATAGCCTTTCGCTGGAAAAACGGACTATGCATCATCAGTATTAAATCTTGGACCCCTAATAACTCATCCATCATTTAATCCTCCTTTTCATCTCGCGAAATAATAAAAAAAAGTCTTTTTTCTTCCGTAAAATACGCCTTTTTGTTATGAAAAGAAATTGTTTTCTTTTAATATTCTTTATGAGATTGATATGATCGATCGCGTGTTTTTTTTTCTTCTTTTTATAGAACAGCTATTATGGGGTTTACTAGACAGGAAAATATGAACGTTTCCAAAGAAGTAAATTTAGAGTTGTGTTGAGAAAAGTATACCTACATCGACTTACCTAAATTTCCGCCTAAGAATTTTTATCCTATAAAATATAAACACATTTGACTGTTTATAATACCTATAAGTTAAAGCCGTCATTAAGTGTCAATATTATTAAATTTGTTTGATAATTTTGACTTTATTTTGACAGATAATTGCAGTTAAAATTATGTAAGGTATAATATAAAAATATACATACAACTGTGGTTAAGTCTCATTGTCACTTTAGAGATATCTTTATATCTCTCATTGTCTTTCCTACCCCTCCACCTCCAATCAAATCCCTGTACTCGTAAAATACTTTACTGTTCTATTTTGTATGCGTTTTATTATAATATATTCTGTTTAATAACGTTTTTTATTAAATCTTTATTTTTTTAAATAACATTAAAAAATAAATAGTACGTTTTTGATTCTACGTATATTTTTTAATTTGTTGATAGCTATTTCGCCTTTATAGGGTATATTCAAGACTATGACGGCGTGGGGTTTCTGTTGGGTTATATTCTTTTGAGTCGAAAAAACTGTAAGCTCAACCCTCTACCTATGTATATACCGGAAAAGAAACCCTACGCCGTCATAGTCTTGAAGATGTCCTAACAAGGCGAAATAGCTATCGACAAATTAAAAAATATACGAAGAATCTAAATCGTACTGTTTTATTTTTTGATGTAATTTAAAATGGAATTCTACTACGCAAATTCTACTTTTTTTATTGTTTTGTTTTTTATTCAAATTGTGAATAGTAATTTTGGCGCATGCATAATTTTATTGTTTTGTATATCTATTATTTCCCTGTCGCTGTTTTCTGTCCGGAATAAATAAATATTTTAATATAAGAAGGGTATTTGCTCTTGAGCTGAACATTCGCTGCGCTGCGCCCTGTTGTGAATTATACTTTTCGGCAAACATCTCGATTGTAGTATTGAGATTGATTGGAATAACTTATGCGAGCTTGCAGATACATTTTCTCTTTCTGCATACACGCATACACTGTTCTTAGAAATACATTATTTATCATTGTTTGTATGTAATCACACCAATTAAAATTTTTAATCAATAATTGGTTTTCGTTTTTTTTTGACAATACATCTGTGTGAGAAATGTTATTTTATTGTATATTTCCCGAAAAGAAATATAATAAAAAGTTAAAAAATAAAAAATATATCACGTGTGTGGTAGATAAGTAAACCGCCCCTCTAATTTCGCCCATATCCGTCAAGATATTTGCCGAAACCTGGAGGGCTACTCATGTCAAGTTCTTAATACGTTCGTATCTTGGCTTAATTTTAAAAATGTATAAATCAGTCCTCGATCATAATCTAATATTCGATTTTCTCTACATTTAATCATAAAAACTTGTTGAGATCAAAGTATAGTATGAAATAGCCATTTTCACTTTTTGTTTAGATTTAGAGGGTGACTGCTACCAACGTACCTATTTTTTTAATTTGAATTTGCATCATTACTACAAAACGAATCATTTTGAAAAAAATAACCTAGTTAGTTTGGATATTAGTAAAGAAAAATATACCTTAACTTTTTAATTATGTTCTGTATATATTCTTGTAGGAAAATAATAAGCACACCTAGATTTTTGACATTTATCTTTCATTTCTAAAAGAACTATAAGGTATAGAGCATTATATTTTTTTATGGATTAAAGAAAATCAAAATATTTGGAAAATACGATGTATCGTTGCATTAATGCATCAGGTTAAGTTAATAAACCAAAAAAAATTTTATTTCGCAATGGCGCTGAATGGAAAATAAATGTTTTTTAGGTTTATTTACTAAACCTGAAACATTAATGTAACGTCACATCATATTTTTCTTTATTAATACCTAAACTATCTAAATTATTTTTTTCATAACGATTTGATAAGAAATAATGATGGTATATCAAATTGAAAAATAGGTACGTTGGCAGCAGTCCCCCCCTTAATATTATTGTTTAATTAATTTTAACCTCAGAGATTTCTTAGGTCTGAAGCTGATCTTAAACTTATTTTAATTAACTTCATGAGTAACCCTTCTGAACCTTTATATGAATTAGCGAATATAGGTATGAATAAATAAAATGAATTATATTTCGGGAGTTATGTGAGTCAGCTCAGGTGTCAGATAATATATTAAGTAGATAGCGGTTAAAACGTGAAATAAATAGCGAGTGCCTAGTCAATTAATTTTCTCTTTTGACTGAGTCAAGTACCTAATCTCCGTCCTTTGGTTAAAAACAGCAGAGTGAGAGCGAGAGAGCCTCCCTCCAGTTGATAGATGGGAGGTAATTTTTCACTTTTATTCCCACTTCAGCGCTTGCCAAATTCATTTAGTCATAGGCCTTCTTCCTTTGTTGTTTTGGAATCTACGTGTTCTATGAGATATCTTAATTAGAAACGTAAACATTATCTTGTTAGTAGCGCCCGCCCGCTGCCTGGCAAACTTAACGTTTGGTAATTTCATCAATAGATACAGGCGAGTGTAAGAAACTGGGTTGCGTTCACAATGAACCCCCGAGTGCACACAGTGACGCTCTAAGCCGTTCGTAATGACCGGAAACAGACGCTCGAAAGACACTCTGTGGTGTTCAGATTGAACGTCAAGTGTACGCACCAAACTTCTTCTTCAGCCTGTTTTTTTTCCATTCTTGGTCATAGGTCTCTCCCTTGATTCTCCACAACTATCTTTCTTGGGCACACTGCATCCGTCTCCCTCCGGCACATTTCTTGATGTTATCAGATCACCTTGCCTGGGGTCTGCCGACGCCTCTTCGGCTTGTTCTCGGTCGCCCTTCTACGATCTTTTTAGTCTATCGTGAATCCTGGCATCTGGCAATATGCCCAGCCCAGCTCCACTTAAGACCAGCGACTCTTTCCGGTACAACGCACCAAAAGCTCGGTAAAATTGTCGGGTGAAAAACGATCTGAAAGTTATAGTATCTGTTGACTTCTATTTTATCTTGGAATGATGACTTCTATTTGTATATTACCTATACTGTCTTAATTATTTTTACTCTCAGTATAAAACCTAGTCGCACATATACAATCAATTTTCTTACTCTTTTTACAAGTTCATTCAAATTTTCTTTCCATTTCAATTCTTGGTATGTTGTTATTTCTAAGTATATCACTGATTTGTTTATCTGTAAAACACTACAATCCTTACTTAGACATCAATGTAACATACAAAGGAATCATTTTGTTGTTCATATGTTTTGAAAACCATGGATTGCTGCCGTTAGATCTTCCCATCTTTTCAAATGAAGATAAATAATTCACAAAGATTTGTATTTATTTATTGTGTAAATTATCTTTGGAATGGAACGCGTGTTTGCATTAATATAGATGATTAAAAAATGTGCCATTATTCTTTGGATTTATTTTAATAAACTTTTCTAAAAAATGACCACCATTTGCTTTATTTATTAAATAACGTATTATAAACATAACGAATCGGAGTACTTTTTTAATGACACTGTTATTTATTCTCCACGAATATTTTGTTGTTGTGTTTTTGAAATATTGTTTTGATCCACACATTTTATTGGATCTTGTCCAAATCTTCATTTCAGAATAGGTTGCGAGAAATATTCCTGATTCCCAATTAAACCTCTCTCGAAACTTCATAGTTTTATTGGAAACTGATATCTTAAAAGTAAGCATGTAATTCAAATGTAAGCTATTCTTTAATATATTTTTTGGCATGCGTTTTTCTCCAATATAAATTGATTATTAATACATTTCATTTCTAGCTTACTTATAATATATAAATTCGCATAAGGTACGCTATTTTACCCAAATATTATCATCTACACTTCTAACATTTCTTTTAAAGAAATTTTGTTCTACTTTTCAATGTAATGTGACTATGTGCCGAAACTCACACATCGCTATTCTTATTCAAATATACCCTTCGATAGTAAACAGTATCTTCTTGTGTTAATATATTTTTTCTTTTATATTTTTTTGTATTTAATAAAAAAAAATCTGCAGAAAGTTTTCTTATTCCCGAATTATTCACTTCACCTCCCTTGACCGGAAATCAAATTCTTCAAATCGCTGAGTCTTACAGCTCGATCGCTTAGTATTAAATACACCTAAGACATGATTTATGTCTTGTTCATCCAAACGTTACGCCACATTTGAAACCAACAGCCCGGATAGCCCATAAATTTGTAAACCAAGACGTCGATCATGTTCTTAAGTCCGTAGTGGAATCAATAAAGTTTGTAAGCCCTCTTGAAAAGTCTAAAACTATCGCCCAAAACAGAAAGCGCCTAGCTACTTAGCGAGATACTTATCTCTCGGAAGCAATAAATGTCGCTATTCGATAGGTGTGCTACAGAGCAAGGATGAACAGACATCCAACATCGTATAACGGGGATAATTCCCACCATAAATCGCTTGATTTAGAGCAACACAAGCGACTTTATTAATGATACCAACGATCAAAGTTTGGAAACACACAAAGCGCGTAATTTGCACCGAATCCCCAGAGGATTAATATACGCAAATTTAGGTGCGAGGAATCCGTTATACTCTGACCCTAGGCTTCAGTCTTACATAATCTAGGATGTTGCAATGTTGGTGACAAGTATAGGTGATAATTTATCCCTTTATAATAGGAACACGCTCATACGACCCGTGACCCTATGACGTATACGATGTCTATGTTATCCATGATTAGATAGAACAAACAATATTTGTTGCCGTGCGTTCACTTTATAATCATGCTTGAAGCATTATGTGAAATGTTTTGAATCTTTGACTTCGGACGTAATCAACGTCTTTATAATATATATCCACACGATTTAGGATTTATTTTTTTGTCCATGACCTAAATTTTCCTACTAACCACTTTTTAAGTCCCAGAATCTTCGCAACACTTCAGTTTTATATTAAAGGGGTTTCATTTAAATCAAATCATCAAGTACTCCAAAGATTATCTTCCTTCACAGTACTATGGTTTTGGCTTTTTATAGAACTTGAATGAGCAATTTTTCGCAGCAGTATTTGAAATTATCGAATCTATCTAATTTATCATTGACAGCAAACTTTGTTTAGGTAGCTTAAGCCATGGAAGATTAGTCAAGCGAAGAAGATATTTGTCGTTCATTGGATACTATTTCTGTCGTCACGTAGTTTGCGCCCATCCACATCATATGATTTTATACGGTCTCTTGTTCGGAGTCTTGACATTTTTCATATGTTTTGAGTAACCGGAATCCTTCGTGGGATGGGATATCAAATGGGATTTTACGAAGTTGAGACAAGCCCTCGGCAACCGACCGCTTTGCGTATTTATTACAATAGGCGTGATGACAGTAAGAAAAAATCATTGAAATTATGATTTTATTAGATAAAATATGTTATAAAGATTTGAAAAAATATATTTATTTTCATTTTAAAAGAGCGAATAATATTAATATTATTAAAATAAAAATACAAAATATGTTTGTCCGCCATTTTATGTGAAACACCAATCAGAGCGAATGACGTCACCATATTGTCACTGTCAATTGTGTTTGTTACTGTCAACTGTTGTGTTGTTCGAAATGGCTATTTTTTTCATAACAAGCTATATGGAATATGCTGCTTATTTTTAACATGCTATTTTTATTTATTGATTTATTTGGTTTATTTGGGACAATAAACCAAATAATATCGCTATCCGCTCTATTGAATCGTTGACGCATCTGTTATAACACGCACCGAGTATTGTAACGTGGTGGAGAATATTTAACGTTTCAGAAATAAATAACTTGGTGGCTTTCATTGCTTGATTATAAAATAAAATGATGTAATTATATTGTTTGTGGGAGTTGTACAGTGTTACATGAGGTTGAAATGGAAATACACAATGTATTATGATGAATCTAATATACATATGGGATAACTGTTATGATTCATATACATATTATGATTAATATATTAAAATATGTAATAGGTGTGATGACTGTAAGAAAAAAATCATTGAAATTATGATTTTAAAAAATAAAATAGGTTATAAAGATTTAAAAAATGTTTTTTTTTAAATTAATAGGAGTGAATAATAATAATATTATAAATATAAAAATACAAAATGTGTTAGTCCGCCATTTTATGAGAAAAAACAATCAGAGCGCATGACGTCATAGTATGGTCGCGTCAATTCTTCTGATAGTCTTCAATACAATATACGCATTAATTGTCGGTCTGGACTATGTTTATTTTGGTGTTATCGATATATTAATATTTTAATTAGATACTTAAAACTAAAACAAATTAAATATAAATGGAACAAGTATTCATCAAAGCAAATAGTTTCAATTTACCTAGATACTCGCCTACCTATCGGGGGACACTATGGGCCGGTATTACAGTGTCAGTTTAAGAGCTAAACTCAAGTTTTACAAAAATATAGCGTATTACAGTGTCCGTTTAGACCTAATCTTCCCTCAAATACGTCACTAAAACGACAAATATTTAACTCAACGTTTCTGGCAGATTAAGTACTTAACTGTGAGTCAACTGTCATTTGCTAGGCAACTCGTGTAGTTTCAGTTTCTATCACTAGAGGCGTTAGGCAACGTGTGTAGTTTCAGTGTTGTATCGAAGGTGGCGCCACACAACAAAACAAACTGACAGCCGTATTGAAACGAACACGGGCATTTAAAAGCATTATTTTGGTGAAAAAAATTAAATTTACCATGTTGGATAATAAAACAATGGTATTTAAAGTCGTAGCGTCCCGTTTTGTATTTCGTATTATTTGAGGTTATTTAAATTTGACAGATAATAACCACAGAAAAAGTGAAATATGTCTATAATTGAAGATTTAGTAACTGACATGTCATATTGCACTGTAATACGGAAATGGATTCAATCTCCCCTTAACATTAATCTTGAGTTTGGCAAACTCAATGAGTTGAGGGCCTACTGTAATATCGGGCCTATGTTAATTGTATTTTGTATGTAACTTAGTTTTTATTGAATAAATAAATAAATAATGAACGCTCGCAACGTATGGTAAACTAATTTAGTTTTAGTATTCTACAATTTTGTCACGCGATGGTGAGCTGACGAACGTTCGACATGTTATGATGCTGGTCACTGCCAAACTAAGCGATTTGCGAAACGACGGCGATTACGCGAAGCATGCGTTTTAAAACATCGTTACAATTTTAGCAGCATACGAATTATTACATAGCGCTCGTTATTTGTATTGTGTTCATAACAAGCTATATTTATCTGCTATCGTTATTTTTAGCAATAGCAGCCATAGTAGTTATTTTTCTGCCTGTCTTAACTACTCTTAACTAGAATGGAACTTTTGATGGTCGGATATTTCTTTGCGTCGAACAAAGACTTTGTTCATCAGAATTTCGAAACGTAAAAACTTAATAATAAGTACATATAAGTACTTTATTTATCTGTAATTTAAATACAACTTACATCTCGAAAATCGATAAAATATGCTCCTTCTTCTCTCTACATTATGTGTTCATAAGCTAAAAACATACGCGGGAAACTTATGATGGCCTATTTTGACGTTTGGACATTAATGAAGTTCTTTATATGCTTATTGCCTAAATAATGGTAAATATTATATTATTGAGAGCTAAAAGTGGGGGAACAAATACTGTACTTCATTGTAAACGCGTACTTAATAAAATTCACTTGTGTCTCGCCGTGCGAAATTTAATCACTTATTTCTCTTTTTTTTCGCGTGGGACGAAAACAAATACCTCAGTAGGTGTTTTTTTCGTCGTGTTTGTACATTTAGGGACCGCACAACACTTATGCACTTTTGAATTGATTATAAATACACAAATCGTCTTAGAACACATATATTACATATAGTAGTGATATGCAGTTTACGATACCATGACGTCACCGTCAGGGTCGGCAGCCGCCATGATACTACAAGCTTTTTTTGGCGTAAATGTCAAATTTGATTTTAAAATGGCGATTTTTGCTACTAAACCTTTATTTTATGTAGAAATGTATATATATATTTGAAAACAGTGAATGCGTAAAAACATCGTGAGATAGTTTTTCAAAATTAGTCATCATGCCTATTTTAGAATATTTACAACTGAATGCAAGGTTTTCAACTTTTTTCCATTTCACGTCTTGTCTTTTGCGTTTAGTTTCCCAAATTGACTGCATCATGTCTGTCTTTTACATATTAAACTTTGTATTTTCCTTTCTGTCATTGTTTCAATCTATTACACTTTAGAAGATTATGGATTCGTTATTTTTGATATTGTCAATGTTGACGTTACTGATATTATAGAATTCAAAATCGGGTACTACAAAATTCTGATTAGGACTTTTTTTCGTATTGATTTTTTTGGTTTTGAAAGGATACCTATACATATTTGTGGAACCTTAATCGGAATTCAGACTTCATTAATACCTAAGAATACATTCATCTCCTATTTGAAATGTCTTGAAGGACGGATATTGATATATAGTTATTAGTTAAAATCAATTGGTAGTTTTGACGTCACGACAACTAAAACATTTCCTTTATGTTTTTGCGTAGTTTCATTTTTTAAAATTATTACAAATTCCTTAAAATTTTCACTATCGGGTGCGTTTAATCTTAGTTTAGTTTTATTTTGAAATATTAAAAAAAGTATTCCTTTCTTTATAACAAAGGCTCGTTGTGTAAATATGTTCTTTACCGTGTGTGTTTATCCGCTGTGTAGTTTGTTAATATAATATGTGTTGCAACTGATTGAATTTTGAACTGTTACAAAATTGATTTTTTTATTTATTTTATTTTATTTTATTATTTGAATGAACATTACAGCTTTGAGTTTTATATAAAAATATTATAAAAATTACATAATCTATTATTCTTAGAACTCAATCAAGCACAAACGAACGACATTTATTATTCTTGACTTGCAAAAGTCTCCTAGAGTGAAAATTTCATTATCTGAAGCGTTTTATATTGATCCATAAATTACAAACTTTCGACTGTATAGTAATTCATTTACTTTATATACCAAGGCTTTATATACAAAGGCTATAAAATAAATAGGTAAGTACCTATATTCATACTTTTTGGTTGCGAACATTATGAATTTGATAGATGTCATAAACACGCAAAACTAGGGATCGAATAACGATTAAAATTTCTTTCAACGATATTTAAAACACATAACACTACGCCGTATTCCTAATTGGGTTGCTCGAATGTCATCTATTTTTTTATATAATTCAAAAGAAATCAAAAGCATCACTTATATACAAATAAAACTTTATTCCATCTCCTTATCTAATCTTTGTCCTCCCTTTGCCTCATTTTTTTTTATATTCATATGTTGGTAGGTATATCCCATACACCCAAATTACCTCAACAATTGGGTATAGTTTTTTGGTTGGATATTTCCATTTCCAATAAACCCGCCATTCTGCACCATTGTAATGTGCAGAATGGCGGGTTTGAACGTGAAAAATAAATTATAAATCATGCACT
Organism: Molanna angustata; assembly: GCA_963576475.1. Lineage (NCBI taxonomy): Eukaryota > Metazoa > Arthropoda > Insecta > Trichoptera > Molannidae > Molanna > Molanna angustata. The sequence continues at coordinate 10,767,345 of OY754977.1, read as the reverse complement.
CAATAATACGTTTGCTAAGTATTTTTCAGTTAAAGTTTTTCGTAAAAAATGTGATTTTAGATCATTTAAAATGATTGATTTATTTTATATCGCATGTCTGTACCAGAATTTCGCAATCGATTTTTAACTAACTTTCCGATCATTTAGAGCTCTGAATCTTTCATAAAACAAAAATTAGTTATAAGTCATAAAATGCATTATTTCCAGTTTTGTGTCAAGATTCATTTGGTAATCCCCCAGTTAGCAACTAGTAAGTACATAGGTACATAGTAATAGTGAAAATAACAATTTGAACAATGGTGACTAATACCTACTGATCAATACAGTATATATAACAATAGAGCTATTGAAACTATTTTTCGTTAGTAAGTACCTACTTATTTGTAATTTAATATCCTCTTTTACCTACCTGCTGTGGGTACTAATACGGCACGCAGTGTGTATGTAGGTATAAGTACATGTACAATGATGAAATAATAATACAGAAAATAAAGTATTCTATAACAATTCCTTTGGTTGCCGATATCTGTCCATGCGGGAAAGAGACCATCATACCCGAAACGCATTCGTATACTGGCCCGAGTATAGATGCATTTGTGTATTCTCTATAGTTAAAATTATTTTCAGCTAGATTCATTTGTGTATTCTCGATAGTTAAAATTATTTTCAGCTAGATTCATTTGTGTATTCTCGATAGTTAAAATTATTTTCAGCTTGATTCATTTGTGTATTCTCGATAGTTAAAATTATATTAAAAAATTAACTATATTTTTGACTTTGTTTACACCACGTATCGATTGAATTTGCGACCGGTTTCGGAACTAACCGTTCCCTCCTCAGGCAGAATTTCAACTAATCGCAGAAACTGTGTGCTTACAAGAAGGCTATGTATTTAGATATTGGTGGGAGGTCATTAGGGGCGGGTCTTGTGTAGAATGATTGGTAAGATTGATGGAAACGGGAAACATATTTAAAGTATTTTCAGCTAGATTCATTTGATATTTTGGTAAAAAAGAACAATTTTTTACTTATTGCATTAAACATGGAGTATTTTTTCCTTTTTGTAAATGATGAATATGTCCTTGTTACAAGTACATATTATGTACACTCATACATTCCCTAAATTAATGGTCAATGCTTTTATGCATTCCTTTTCACGCGAAAAAAACTCAAAAAGAATATTGTGTTTTCAGTCTGGATCTGTGAGACAATTATTATCGTTAGTCTCCAGAATGTGGCAACTTGTTGTTGGGTGCGTGTTAAATTAATGTTTGACATTAGTGCATGTTAGTTGCCCGAGAAGCAATATAAAATAGAATATAATTCTAGAGTACCTAATATAATATTCTCAAATACAAAATTGGCGAAACAATGTAGGTACTTATTTCTTTCTTGTTTTTTCCTACCTACAAAAAGAACCTTAAAAGGGCTTATAACATAGTACTTAAATTAATATAGTTAGTTGTGTAAATATAAGAGACAATAAGGGCACTGACAATTAGGTCTGCGGAGATGCTGGGCATCTTCGAGAGAAGAGTGCTGCGTAAAATCCTGGGACCCGTGAATGATGGACAAACATGGAGAATTAGATACAACGATGAGTTGTATAGCATCTACAAAGCACCCAAACTGTCTGAACATATAAGACTAAGCAGGCTAAGATGGGCCGGGCATGTTCAGAGAATGCCATCATCACGGGTACCAAAAAGAGTCTTAGAGGGGCACCCAGGTGGCAAAAGAAAGGTCGGGAGACCGAGGCTGCGATGGGAATATGATATTGGGAGGGACGCATCCCAGCTTCTGAATGTGCCAAACTGGAGTGTCGCAGCAAGTGACAGGAGAGGTAGGAGGAGGAAGTTGCTAGAGGCCAAGGCTCGATATGGGCTGTAGAGCCATTGAAGAAGAAGAAAAAGTGTAAATATAAAAAAAAAATGTAAATATATGTAATCTGTGCGTTCTGAATACCAATAAAATACAAATAAATATATAAAATGTATCTATTAGATTTTCATTTTACAAACTTTTTGTGGGCATTTACATACATACTTTCATTTTTTCCCTAACACAATAGACACCATTTTATATATAAAATGTATCCTGGATATAATTTTCAATTGAGAATTTCGCGTTTTACATGAATAATTACCGGTATTGTTACAGCCCGAATCGATACATCAATATTCCTCCCTGTTTCCCATTAAATTTTGAGGCCTTTGTTTTATAACTATCGTTCGTGTTCCCTTTATTCTTGGTCTCAAAGTACCACTCAACTCTGAATCGTCTTTAATGGCAAAATTATTATGGGCATTAATCTTCTACCAACTTCTAAGGATTGCTTTTCGTGTGTAAAATTTTAATTAAAATGTTAATTTATTGATATCTTTGTATTATTTATGTTATTTTCTATGGCGTTCCCGTATTTCATAACAATTACATCGGGTAACCTTTTCCTTCATTTCATAATTATATTTTCGGAATATCTTGAATCGTTTCGAATCAAAGAATCTTCTCTGATCCGAAAGATTAAATTATATTCAACTAAATAAAAAAAAATATGAAAATTCAATTAAAAAAACTATATTATATAGAGTATAAAAGTTGTGTAGGCCTATAACTTTCTATATTTACTAAAATTTTGGGCTCTGTGCATTAGACGGATCAAAAGTTATAATGGGTGGTCGAACACACATACACACATAATTCTGAGTTCATCCATATAATATATATATATATATATATATATATATATATATATATATATATATATATATATATATATATATATATATATATATATATATATATATATATATATATATATATATATATATATATATATATATATATATATATATATATATATATATATATATATATATATATATATATATATATATATATATATATATATATATATATATATATATATATATATATATATATATATATATATATATATATATATATATATATATATATATATATATATATATATATATATATATGGTGCAAAGCCTCTACTTTGATTTTTTTTACTTCAATGTTGAATAAATAATCAAAAAAATTGACCTGACCCTACAAATATCGCGTATCTTGGCTTGAAACATTGTCGATCTCTTTATAAGGTCTTTGATCTCTTAAGAGAAATAAATCCTCTTCAACAAATCGACAGTTGGTATACATTAAAGAATTTTCATGATGGTCATGTATGTATGGAACCAATTTGCTTCGAATACAAGTAATGGTTACACAATCAATTTTCTGCAATATCAATATTTGTTTGTATAATTTTCGATCTAAATATCGACAGCCATTGTAAAATGTTAAATCGGAAGCCGCATTCTGGCGTCCTGGGTTCGATTGCCAACATATTATGGTTCGTAGCACAGTAAATAAGATAACTCCTGTGCCATAAATACCGAAATGAAGGCAGATTCCCTGGAATGAAAGCTTTACTTACATATTTAGCGTTTTGAGACAATTTGTGAGTCGGTAAATAATGATATGATATGATATCGGTATAACTTGTTTTTGGTATCCTATCTGTTGCCTGTTGCCCTGATCTTAATTCATTGAATTCAAGAAATTCTTAAAAAGGATCACTTATTCATATATCCCAGAGAAATTCGATTTTTCTTATTACGTTGTTTTAAATCTAAATTTAGAGTGGTTCTATATTCATATTTTGTGTATATGAATGCCACAACTCAGACAATTATGTCTTCTCGGAATTTCCAGATTTTGATCTAAAGTTGTTTTCTTGATAATATAACATAAGTCAGCAGTTGTTTCCCAAAATGGTTCCATCGTTGTTCATGTTCATCGGTCGTCCGTCCCATCCTCCCACTTGTAACATCCGTTCTCTTCATATTCTTCCCAGTACGTCATATTGGATTTCTCATAATATTATCATCCTCGAGGCTAACCTATGTTTCCGACCGAGGGTCGGATTTCGGCCGAAGCCGAATCCGAATTGTTCGGCCTTAGCCGTTATTCATCGCTGAACTATGTGAGATGTTATTTTGCCTCTTGTATTTTCGATTACCGGGCTATTACAGGACACCCGAAAAACGACAAATATTGAAAATATTGGAAGTATTTTTAGGCAATGATATTCATGATAGTCTGGAGTCAATGATATTTTATAACAAATTTTAAACATCACAAGAGCCACAAAACGAATCCTGCAAAATAACTCTGTGCACAAGAGTCCTCTGGGAAGACCAAGGCCGAGATTGATTGGCAATGTTACCCGAGATCTGAACGTGCTGAATATTTGTGATGATTGAGAGTCCACTGCAGCTGACAGGAAGGCTTGGAAAGCTATTGTTCAGGAGACTGAAGCTCTACCGGAGTTGTATGGCCATCGGAATTAAGTAAATACAGGGGAAAAAATGCATTCTTTGCGTATATACTACTAAAAATATTCGATTACACTTTAAAAATATTCGATTATACTATTAAAAATATTCGATTATTCGTGTAATATATAAAAATATTCGATTTACATACACATTGGTACAAGAAAGTAAACAGCCTTTGTGGCTTAGCTAGATTAGTCGTGAGCTCCGTTAGATATATTGTGACGTTGTTAAAAAAAAACGTCATTCCCTCGAACAATTTTAGTATGTAAATCGAATATTTTTTATAGTTCCATATTAGCAAAAATCTGTCCGAAAGCATTGTCACCACATGTATAAGGACTGTTGCTTTCATTGTTATAGATCGAATATTTTTATAAAGTTGCATATTAGTAAAAATCTGTGAGAAAGCATTGTCACCTTATGTATGAGGACTGTTGCTTTCATTGTTTAGAAACCACTTTCTCAATTGATGGCGTTACAAAAAGGTTTCTTCTTCACTTCATAGATGACGATGGTATCTTTCCAGCGTATTTTCAAACGAACAGAATTTCATAATTAAAATATGTAGAACTTTTATTCAAAATTGGATCGATTGGAACACAATAGGAAGGCAGAATTGGTGAACGTTGCGAAAGCGCATAAAGTGATCGCGTAAACCTGGCGACAACAGGTCGTATGCCCTGCAGGTGCCTTGAGTTCCTGGTTCTTCTATAATATTCCATCTTCGTCTCTAATCAGACGTAAAAAAAATCATTACATTAATTATTATACATAACAATTAATTTTGTGAACATATATATTTATTGAAGCATTATAATTGACTTATTTATTTGTTAGTTGTTTAACTGAATGACTTATCTCGTTAGAAAGCAGTTATGTTTCCGAATAAAATAAATATATATTATTTATTTTATTTTATTAGGTTAAAATGAAATCAAACCTAACTCGTGTGCATTCTTACAAGTAAATAAAGAGTTTTCGATGTTTTAGAGGCTGATGAATATTTCGTCTTTGGCCAAACCTTCGGTTTATTCTTGGCCTAAGAAGCCGAAAGAGGCCGAAGCCGAAGTTTCGGCAGGTCACTAAATCATATTTCTTCGTTTGGTCGAAGTTTATCTCCGAATACGATTGTACTCTCACAAGTTGCTGCCTTGTATCATATGTATAATAATGTACTGTTTACTTCTCCGCTCTCTGTCTGTACTTATATGTAACAGCATAAAGCTGTTTCCCATTCGGCAACTTTTCATTAACTACCAGATGTGTTCTGCCAAACGTCTGTTTGCTCAACTTAAACGAACCTCTTTACAAATTAAACCCAACTAAAGTTTGTACATTTAATGGGCGAATATTATATACCTATATCATATATTATTAATATTACAATATTGGTCCTGTATTCGGGTTCCGTTTCGTAATGGCACCGATCGCTGTTTAAGGAGTTTTATATTATTTGAAGGATTAATTTAATACGGGTCTGGCGCATTTGTGACCATATTCCTTGAATTTCAAAGTAACTATACTCATTAAAGCAACTTTAGGGACTTCTTATGGATCTTGAAAATTATCTTGGAAGAATTATGTTTTATACCAGTAACACCGTTTCGGCTGAATAGCCCCTTATCAACTGGTCCACCTATTGACAAGGACCTAGTCAGCCGAAATGGTCGTCGTGATATAAGAAAAATATTCCGAGTACCTCACATATTATTTTTTGTTTTCACTCCTCACTAACCCAAGAGGATATAGAGTTATGAATTCGCAATTTTCAAGGATATTTTTTTATTGCAGATTAAAACTAGTATCTTGCTGAGGTTGTATTATAAAAGTTTCATCACTATGTATCTGTGTGTGTGTGCGCCTTGTATTATGTCCTATGTGCTATGTACGGCGTGTTTGTTCTACTTTTTCGATTATAGACTAAAGTACTCATTGGATTATTTTCAAAATTGGCAAATTTGTATATCGAATACTCGCTTAGACCCCACTAGATTTTGAAGGATATCTAAATAATGCTTCTCAATTTTTTTGACTGTCAATTATTTCAAAGTGACCCCAATATCAATAAACTTGAAATTTGTTTTTTTTATCTTCAAATTCGTAAAAAGGCATATCACTTTCATAAAATGGCATTGAAAAGTTATCATGTTTTCATTATAAAATATTTAAATCAAAAATAATTTAACAAACTCATTTCATGAAAATGCTGAATATTTTCCAAACAAAATTTAAATACATTGTGGAGTGACTTTATAGTGAAGGGTTTGGCGATGGCCACAACCCACTCGTTTTCTTTTTTTATTATACGCGGCGATGGCCGATTTACTAATGATATTAATAACAATTAAGCACTACAAATAATAACACTCAATTATTATTATTACCATTATACACTTCCTCAAAAGAATTAGCAGATCAATGCGTAAATTGTAATTTATTTAAAAGAGCAAAATAAAATGCAACAAACGCATCATCAAGCTTTTAATTGGGAATAGTTCACCCATCCAGATACTTAACATATCAAAGGATTAGGCTCTGAGAAGGTCTCTATACTACCTAACAACCCTACTGATTCCCGAATATTAACGTTTAAAAAATCTTTAACGATTCTACATGTATTCATAATTACCGTTTTTTGCATTTTTATTATTAAATTTTTCGATAAATCTATAATTTCTAAATTACGGATTAACGATTTTGGAATAATGCCAGTGGCTGAAATAATGAACGGTAATATTATTATTTTACGAGAATGCCAAAGTCTTTTAATCTCGTTACCTAAAGCGGTGTATTTTCTAATTTTTTCATCATAAAATTTTATAATATTACTAGAAAATGGAATAGCCACGTCGCAAATATATGTTATTTTTTTTAATTTTATCATGTATTATTAAATCGGGTCTGTTATGTTGAATTGACCGGTAAGTTAATATTGTTTTATCGTAATAAAACGAAATATTATTATTTTCTTAAAATGTAATCGGATCATATTCATAAAATGGTTTTATGTTTATCGCGTCAATTAATTTATATTTAATAGCTAAATTTTGGTGTATTATTTTTGCTACTTGGTTATGTCTAAATGTATATTCTGTTTGCGCGAGAAAAGAACAGCCCGATATTATATTCTCGATTGTTTCAACTAACAACTATCATCTACTACATTTATGTCTTTTATTATATATTTTTGATAATTTTTAGTTTTTATTACTCTATTCTGAATCGCTATTACAAAACCTTCTAAATCCGCGTCCAAATCACCAATACTCAACCATTTGTCTGACCAAATTTTGTCAACATAAGATTGGTTGAGAAATTTTGGATGTACAGAATGAATTATTTTATTTTGCCACGAATTCAGAAGGTCGTCATTTATATTTATAATATTGTTATTGGCATTCTCGTAATTTAAATTTAATATTGTTAAATTTTTTTCCCCTCACAGATAACTTTATGCATTAAAGAACTCTCAGATTTTTTGTGAAAGAAAGATTTTAGCGATTCGATTCGATTATTATGTAACGATGTTATTTTTATTATACCCCTACCTCCTAAATTCCTAGGCAAATTGATTCGTTCAATCGCGGAATTAGGATGATGACAACGAAATTTAGTAAAACGCGTTCTAATTGTTCTTTCTAAACTATCTAAATCTGTTTTTGACCATTTAATAATTCCAAAAGAATATGTCAATATCGGTATTGCCCAAGTATTAATTTGCTTTAGTTAAGTTTTTAACTGACAGATTGCATTTTAATATTTTCGTTATCCTATCTTTAAATTTTGTATCAATACCTTTTTTTTATTTTGGTGTGGTCTAATTTGTTAGACTGCGGATAACCTAGATATTTATAAACCTCCAACCCTTTCAAACTATCTATTTGAATAATTCTCTGTATATTTCCACCCATTTCTAGTATTTTACCCTTTTCAACATTTTACATTTATCTAAACCGAAGTTTCTAGTATTTTACCCTTTTCAACATTTTACATTTATCTAAACCGAAAGTCATTCTAATATCATCTGAAAATGCTTTTATTATCCTAATCATTTTTTCTAATTCTGAATCAGATTTAGCATATTATACTTTTATATCATCCATATATATTAAGTGCGAAATTTTAATATTAGACCGTGGATGACCGTTAATTTTTATTCCATACTTAGATTCATTTAACATTTTAGAAAGCGGATTAAGAGCTAAACAAAACCAAAGTGGACTCAATGAATCTCCCTGAAAAATTCCCGTTTAATTTTAATTCCTGGAATAGATATTTTATTAGAATTTAAATTTATTTTTAAATCTGTATTCCAGCCTAACATAATACATTTTAAAAAGTTTATTAAAATTGGGCTAATTTTGATAAATTATAATTGCGTTATAATTTATACGTGTAACTTATGTTGGGGTTGTCTATGTTGGTCAAATTGTGTATCACCTGTTTAAATTTCCAGTCATTGTGGATGTGGACTTTAAATAAAATGAAATATAATATTGGTTATACCTGGGATAAGGGAATTATTAATTTTCAATGTTCCACATTTTTACTGGTCGTTATTTAGTTTCTTTATTTTTCCAATTCTTCACTTCCATCCCTCTTTTATTTTATTTTTCCTGCTCCATAAAACATAAGTGGCCATTAGCATATTTCTCGTTATTTCTATATCCTTTTGATAGAATACTTCTCTTACCTACATCTAATGATCCAATTATATCTAGTTTTAATAATAATAATACGGATTCATAATAAATCCACAGAACCAAACTTTACAGGTATTTTTAATGTACCAATCAGGCATTTTTAAAAATCTTTTCCTTCGGGAGTTGGTTTATGGAAGTTGGAATTTTGTGTGGTACCTGGTAAAAAGCGCGCTTGACAAAAGAGTTCTGCGACATTTTTAACGCGTAGCAAAATCGCGCAACGACTTTTGAAAGTTTAGCTGAGGGGCTACCAATCAAGCGTGTTTAGTAACCAGAGGGGTTACTAATAAAGTTAGTTGGTAACCAGAGTGGTCTAGAGAGAAGACAGTGGTTTAGAGAGAAGACGAAAGAATAGGTCCAAACTTACAATGAGTATATTGATCACAATTAACAGTTTTCTTAAACGTAAATTTACAATTGATAAAATAACTTACAAAGAAACTTTCTCACGATGAGTAGGTATAACGCGACCAGTGTTCGCGTGGTCGTAACGGCGGCGTGAAGTGACGAAATGAAGTGACGACGTGTACAGGTGTACACTCCCTTAAATAGTGCTGCGCCGGGGGTAGCAAGTTCAATGTCCTCGAACTTTCTAGACCATTTCATTGAACTGACATACCCAGTTGAGGATTATTGTTACTCGTTTAACATCGCGGGCGATGAACTCGGCCTAGCGACACATATACTTGACGTCGCTAGGCACGCGCTCGAAAAAAATTCTAGATTTGGTCTGCCACAAGCGCATTATAAGAATTTGTACGCAAAAAATCTTTTTATCCTATGACGATTTTTGTAAATAATTTTTGCAGAAGTGCTGGAATGATAATTATAATTTGTGTTAGAATCTGTTTAAAAGAATGTTAATATTAAGTTTATAAAATATTCACATAGGGCACAATATCGTAGTTAAATTTTTGTATTTCCTTTCCTTGCAAAAAACAATTTGTTTCTTATTAATTTATCTTTATTTTAAATAATGTGCAAATACAGCATCGCGCTTTTGTCCACACTATTTTGACGGGAAATTTTTGTGCTGTATTTTAATGAATGGATTCTAGTTTCGACTTCATTTTTATTTATATTTTAATCTTAACATTCATTACTACAATCACATAATCCCCAACCTCACAAGGACTGTACCTGTTTCGAGGTTGGCGTTTTCACGATATTGATATTTGAATTGATTTATTTCTATAAATCAAAGACTTTTGTTATTTTCTTAACATTGAAATTATGTCTTCTTTTATTTTTATATTGTCTGTTATATTTTATTATTGTTTTTTTGTAACTGTATTATACTTGCTTTTTTCTGTTTCTTCAATATATGTACTTCTAATTTACTCTAATTAATGATATTGATTTTGACGCACACAATGTGATTAATTTTCATATAATGTAAGTAATTTTTGTAAATGCTCAGATGAGCCTTGGAACTATACATTTTTTACGGCGCTGGCCGATTTACTAATGATATTATTAACAATTAATCACTACAAATAATAACACTAAATTATTATTACTACCATTATACACTTCCTCAAAAGAATTAGCAGATCAATGCGTAAATTGTAAATTATTTAAAAGAGCAAAATAAAATGCAACAAACGCATCATCAAGCTTTCAATTGGGAATAGTTCACCCATCCAGATACTTAACATATCAAAGGATTAGGCTCTGAGGAGGTCTCTATACTACCTAACAACCCTACTGATTCTCGGATATTAACGTTTAAAAAATCTTTAACGATTCTACATGTATTCATTATTACCGATTTTTGCATTTTTATTATTAAGTTTTTCGATAAATTTATAATTTCTTAATTACGGATTAACGATTTTGGAATAATATTTATGTTATTACGAGTATCGATTATTATAATTATGTTTTTAGCGAATGATGCAGCGCTTCTTTTGTATATTTTTACAATCATTATGCAGCATATAAAAATAAATGAAAGTGTCCACACAAACGTATTGAAGACACGAGTTTCGTTCGCATTTTGTTCGTTTTTCTTTGGTAACTTTCAAGATGCATCTTGTAGATATTACTCGGAAGCGTCAGTGGAAGTTGTTGTTCAATGATATGTTCTTCTTTCTCAGCTTCCACTCCTAGACGACGGCCCTCTTTCATTTGCCCCCATGTCGTCCTGTCCTGTGCGATCTACACCCAGGACGTGCCAGCATATCGTTTGATATCATTTCCCCATCTCAGTCGTGGTCGGCCAACTCCTCTCATTGTCGTATGATATAATTAAATAAAAATGTTGTCGTATTAGTTACCCGTATCATAAGACAAGAAGATGAAAAGTTTCATACCTTCTTGGTCGATAAGTTGGTTTGTATCTACAAATTTAAATGGATAGAACTACAAGTTGATAAAGGAACGTGAGAATTTGATATTAAGAAAGTTTGAGAAATTGTTATGAAATTGTTAAAGTAAGAAATGAGATCGTCTGACGGTGTACTGAGGCTTGCCATATTATTAGACTCGCTGAATAATTATTGAAAATATGTTTCACTGCCACGAACATCTTTAAAAAACAAAATGACATTTAGTACAAATCTTTGCCAAACGTATTCATGAGAGTGACAAAGTGGAGCAGATCCTTGAAATACAGACTCGTGAGAATGACAAATTAGAAAGAATCCTCGAGAAAAATATTCGTGAGAGTGACAAATTAGTACAAATCCCTGAGAAGCATTTTCGTGAGAGCGACAAGTTAGTACAAAACCTTCAAAAACATATTTGTGAGAGTGCCAAGTAGAGCAAAATTAGTACTTTTTAAATTATTATATTCATCAGCATGAATTTTTCATAATTTTTATCTTTTTATAAAAATTCTATTTTTTGTTTCGAAGACAGTTTGAAAGTGAATAATGATACCTATTATGGTTTATAAATTATATGATCAAAATCAAGGGGGCAAGTCTGGTCCAACTGGCGAAATCAAAACCCTCACGATTACCCATATCATGGATATAATTATTATATGGAGTTCTTTTTTTATTTATAATAAACATGACATTTTACATAAAGAGGTTTGACAACAATAATAAAGGTATATAAAAAAAATTAAATACCATATATATGTATTGAATAATTATCATGTTTTCAACACATTTTTTCATTTCATTTAAGACAGAGACAATGGAAAGGTACACATACACATCCAGACCATTGACACTCTCTTGCGCTTTGCTGTCAATTAGAGATTTTGCTCTCCAATATGCTAGGGATAATCCCTGTGTTATATTGGGTGCAGTCTTTGGTTTTGTAAGTTATTTTAAAGTGACATACATCCAAGGCACTCTCCATACACTCGTAATATACTGAACCATGTAACATACATACACAAACACACACACATATACAGTAAAGAAACAGCAAGTCATTAGAAATGAGAAAAAAGTTATTGTGGTGGATTTGATTCAATGATCCATAAGGTTATTTCCCTTTTGAACCTTTGGTAGTTATTGATATTTTTAATAGAATCTGGGATGGTATTGTAAACACTGGGAGCTTGATATGAATAGTGTCGCTGAGCAAGGCTAGTGTTTGGATGAGGGATATGGTAGTTTAAGTGAGATGACGTACGTGTAAATCGTACGTGTACGTGTAAGTTCTATATTATCTTTACATGTCATATGATAATTATATCCATGATATGGGTAATCACTAGGGTTTTGATTTCGCCGGTCGGACCAGACTTGCCCCCCAGATTATTCTTGGATTTTTTTTACGTATCACAATGCAATGCAATTTGTTTTTATCGTTTTTTTTCATCTTATTAACAAAAAAATATTTATTTATGATTATTGGTATACCCACATACTTGTGAGAGATTTTTGATTGCACGATTACTGTATTATTTTTAATATGTTGATGTATTTAATACACATCAAAGAGTATTTAACTGTGTATAAAATCTAAAATAAATCAATTAAATGCCTTAATGTTTTAAATGACAAAAATAAAAATACGGAAAATCAGTGCCAATATTAACATATATACGTTTATTACTTAAGAAAAAGTAATCATTTTGCTGCATTTGGTATTTCCACGAATATGTTTCACGTACATTTGGCACATCTGCAAATTTATTTCTCTAAGATCTGCACTAATTTTTCAATGAGTCACAATATTTGGGACCACCACGTATATGTTTCTTTGAGATCTGTTCTCATTTTCAGGGAGTCTTATAATATGGAAACCTCTTTAGACTGTACGGCTGGGTGTAGTTGTGTATACATATAAAAGTATAAATAGGTGATATTGCAATGGCGGAACTGCGTCTGTGGAGTCAGGTTTAATCAACGCGGACAAAAGTTTCCAGAATAAAGATGTCTAGCCAACACCTGGGGGCCTTTCCCTGCGAGACGTCTACAGTCTTCAGAGTCTCGGAGATCTCCTGGTCTCGCCGGATATCCAGCGGTAGCACCGACGAGCCTTACAGCTCATTTGAACTTCCATTTGCATGCGATATGAGATGAAAGTGGATATCAACCGTTGGCCTGTGAAAATATCATTTTTCAATATTTTTTATGTTGCCAAGACGTTGGCTGAAATCTGCATCTCGTTTCTGTTAGCTTGCATTTCTGATTTCCTGGTTTATTCCATAAATTTTATTTTTTATTTATTTATTTATTTAATTATATTTACGGCTTGAAAGCCTATTTACAGTACATAACACCATATTATTAACAGTACATAACACCAGTTATAAATACAACAATAACATAAGTACCTACAACACATTTAGTTCAGCAATACATTATATCAGTTAAGAAACATCAATAAAGATAACAATAACATATTGTAAATCAGAAAGAAATCAAATTTAAAATTCGGCGATACATAATATCTGTTATGAAATATAATGTTAAAAATTGAACAGTACACAACACAGTTATAAATACAATAATAACATAAGTACCTACAACACATTAAGTTCAGCAATACATTATATCAGTTAAGAAACATCAATAAAGACAAAATACAAAAACAAAATAAAACAAAATAAAAACCCAAACATAACGATTACTATGATAAGTCATGAGTTAAGAGAAAGAAAATGTACTATTTTTGATTTGAAAGTAGAAAAATCGTCGGCAAAAACATCGGAGTGACTCCCCACAATGTTACCAAGTCTGTGTAGCCTTGATATTGGGGAGTGGTAGACATAATTATTCAGAGAATGGCTCTCACGAAACATAACACACTGTCTAGTGGTTTTAGCCGGAACATTTAAGTTTATGAGTTTAAGGAGTTCGGGACAGTATATAGCATGGTTCAATATTTTGTGTAAGAAGGAAAGGTCAAAAACCTTTCTTCTAACGTCAAGATTTAAAAGTTTAAATTCTAGCATTAGATCTGTGTAATTGATGTGTTCTATTGGAATCCCCTTTTTATAATTTACAAATCGCAAAATTTTTAAATAAATGTTGTTTTTCTGTATTCGTTTTAATTTCTTTGATTTTTCCTAGGTAAATGACTGGATGATTGCTCCATGAAGAACGGCCTTGAGCAGATCGAATGGGCTTCGATGATTGAAAGTTGAGAAACGACTTGACAGTATCACTTCACCTTTTCAACATACATAATATATAATAATACTTTCCTGTAATAGAGACAGCATACATTATTTCATTTCTTGATATGGTACTAATCTAGCAATGCTTAATAGTCTGAGAGATAGCAACGTTTTCGATGAATCATTTTTTATGGCTGGTTTTTTGATATTTTCTTTCTTATTGAATGTAGGTTTTGCAAAAAGGTAATTCTGACACCTGAGTGCGGATGCGTTTACCCGTGCGAATCCTCTTTATAGGTGAAAATTGCAGATTGCAGAATACAAAAAATGACTTATATGCTTAGATTATATATGATACAGATACCTAGTCAGCGCAATGAAAGTATGACAACAAAAACTCAGGTATAAACCGGAGTTTCACTCGCCCGGCCGTATACGTACACCTACCGATACGCACACCTACATAATACGTACACCTGCCGATCTACCGCCTCACACGCACACATGTTAAAAACTTGTCATACATTTGAATTCGAAATTTGTACTGCACGCGGCTTCTGTACCTTATAATTCTATGCTTATATGTAATTTTTACCTATAAAATCCGTCTGTTTTTTTTAATGTACTGTTAAAAATGTTACTTAAATATGTAAAAAAATAAAAAAAAGTTGATTCTAATCACCAAGATTGATTGTAATCAATTGGAAGGTATAAGTGGACAAAAAGGATTTACAAACATACAAATGATTCTAAAATCTGCAATTTTCACCTATAGAAAGGGGATGCCTTCCAGGTGCCAGACATATTTCGATTCCCGATGGAAACACAGTTTTAAATTGTATTTTCAGTCCGGATCTGTGTGACTATAAATATCACAAGAATCCAGAATGTGGCAACTTGTTTTTGGGTAAGTGTTTATTAAATATTCGACATTGTATGTGTTAGTTGCACAAGAAACAATACATTATAATTTATATGTACATACTAATAGCAGATTCTATGCTCTATTTCACTCTAAATTATATTTTTAAATAAACTTCCACTGTTTTGACGAATATACGTATAACTTATTTTATTTTGTTTATTATTTATTTATTTCTTTATCACACCATTTAAATAATCGTCATTAAAAATAGATAACTGCTGCCCAACTAGGTATATCTGTTCCAGGGCTAGCAGTGTACATATTATATTTCACAGAAGACATATAGGTTGTACTTATTTGCATTTTTAAAAAGTATCTATTTAACTATTGTACGCATATTAAAAAATGGAATTGGAGTCATAAGAATATATGTACATATTGTGTATGCAGATATCTTGTAATTTTTATTTGTTAACTGCACAAATTATCTGAAATAGTATCTCTTGGGAATACTGAACTGACAGAGCATAGATGTGATCCTTCAGTCATATCTTTATTCAGTGGAGTCTCAGATCAAATCAAGACAGCACAAAATTTAAAAAAATGATTAGGATATTTTGCGATAAAAAATAACAATTATATAAATCATCCTTTTACACTACGATGTCGAACTTTTGATACATTTTAGTTCTCCCGTAGTTCATGATGTATTCGGAAAATTTTTTTTTACTAAAAAATTATTTCAGCGATATTATTTCTTTGAGTGATGAAGGTAACATGATATAAATTCTGAGGGCAAAGAAAATAAAATGTCTTTGACCAAAATCAGTTCTCATGTGTGGAATTGCATGGTTTGTAGCGGTGATGGCTAGTGTAGCTATAGATTGTTGTGTTTTTGGGTACACTCATTTATTTTTATTTTTATTATAATGTTTATTTGTACGTCAACCCACGATTGCTAATGACTGGACGGTACAGTTCTGTGAGAGACATGATGTCATCTAAGTATGTATGGTGAAGGTTTACACGTGACGCTATGACTATGTTGAAGCTTTCGTGGCACATGTTTGCATATAGGTAAATGGGTGTGAATAATAATATTGTCGATGAAAACTTTTCAAATATATGAAAGTAACCAACTTTCTCTTCTGTAAAGTCAATATTATTTTTACGAATAGCTAGATGTTGCATTTTCATACCAAAGGAAGTACGTAATCCATACTTTCCTTTGATTTTGTGCACTTCCATGCATAGTTTCAATGTTCAGAACAATATTATATTCGTAGCCCTCAATTTTTATTTATTTATTTATTTATTTATCAAGGAAATATGGGGGTGTACACGCATGTGGCGTGTCAAGCAAGGGAGATACAAATACTGGATTTAATTATATACACTAAACCACATACGTGTAATTACTGTTGGCTCGCAACTTATCCCTATATTCCGGAATCGAACCGAGATATGTTTTTCATAATTTGTCTGCGTTATTATTGTGCGTGCTCAACCAACAGTCCCATATAATCGATTATCGCGGATGGCGATAATCCAAATTTAATTAATGATTTTACTGCAATGCAATTTGGAACATTTGAAGGGTTTTTAGGTATGAAAGATTCAAAGATAAAAGGTAACTTACGTATTTATTGATGAATATGAACAGAAATGATTATATTTAAACTAAAACTGATATTAAGTTTTACTTACTAAACTAACACTTAAAATGTACGAAATTACCAAAAGTACGATGCACCAGTTGGGTATCAGAACGGAATGGTTCCTTCAATTCAAAATGGCCGTATTTATACGCCGGCAAATTTAGTGTTGGGCAATGTCTATTGATTAGAGTTGTGCGATGGCCATAGCCACAGAAACATACAGTTTTATTAATAAATTGTAATAGTGCAAAATAATAATCAAATAAACCAGCAAAGTTTCCATAAATGGTTAACAATAGAATAGTTTATGAAGAAAAAGAACATTAGTTGTAGCAGGAGGAAGAATAAACAAGATTGAAATAATACATAACATAATAAAAAACAAGAATAATAAAATAAACAACCAATTAATTAACCAGTCAAGAAATGAAAAAAAAAAGAAAACAGTTAATACGTACACACATATAAGTTTAAAAGAATTCTTTTCACACAACATTATAAAGTTTTCTTTTAAAAGCTGCAAAATCGTCATTTAGAATATCGATTCCAGACTTAATGACAGAATTATACAATTTACAACTACGTCTGACAAAAGAGTTCTGCGCATAATTAGTTTTACAAATAGGAATAGCAAATAATTCATTCGATCTAGTACTGCGTAAAGGGCAACGAAAGGCAATTTTCTCAAACAGATATTCAGAATCCACAATGCAATTCACTATTTTAAATAAAATTATAAAATTGCCTAATGGCAATAAGCCCGCCAGTGTACAATTATATTTGTTTATATTATGTACAAGAATATGTATAAATAAATAAATAAATAAAATATCAAATCAAACAACTTTCTACGCTTATTTAAACTGAATAGTTTGCATTGGTTTTCCCCAAAACGATATGTTAAATAATTGAAAAATTTATATTGAATTTTCTCAATACGATCAATATATGTTCGATATTGGGGATTCCATATGATGGAAGCGAACTCAAGGTGTGATCTGACATATGCCATGTATAACAATTGGAAGGTAAATGGTACAGAGAAAGGTTTCGAAATGCGAAGAATGAAACCCATTTGTCTATTGGCTTCTTCTAGTGCATATTTTATATGATCTTTAAATAACAATTTAAAGTCAAGCAACACGCCAAGGTCTCTCACTCTTTCCACACGCTTAAGCATCAGATTATTTAAGTAGTAGTCACACATCAACGGATTAGTTTTGCGCGTGAACGTTTTTATATTACATTTATCTATATTGAGGTACATATGGTTTTGATTGCAAAGTTCACTAATATTCGGCTACCCGAATTCCAGAAGTGTCAGTATTTAGTTTTGTATTTTTAGTATTTACTTGCAACGGCCGTACAACTCCGTTAGAGCTTTTGCCTCATGAACAATGGATATTTCCAAGCAACGGAATCCCGGTCATCACAAATATTCAGCACATTCTGGTCTCGGGTGACATTGTTCATCATTCTCTGCCTTGGTCTTCCCAGATGTCTATTGCTCGCTGGGTTATTTTGCAGGATGCGTTTTGTGACTCTTCGTTCTCCCGATCTGACGACATGTAGGCGACGACAATCTAGGCTTGTTTTATAGACCCGATTTCACTATTGTTGAGGATCGCCCTGTCAATGCGCGAATATCCCCATTAATCGGAATGTGTGAACGCGCTTACGTGGTTAATACAAAGTTATTATATATATTTTCATTTATGTATAATTTGTAAATATGTACCACAAAGTAAAAGCAAAATTTCATGAAGAAGATAATTCATTTGTTCTGTAAATATAATTTTTCATATTATCAGAGCGCAAAAACGTGGCTGCTTCAAGTTGTTTTCCTATATATATACAACCTTCCAACCTTATATTTTCTATTGACGCCAAGTGACAATAAAATGTCCATAAGGTCTCCTTTGTTTATTTTATCCTATATTTGAAATATTTTTGAATGATCCTATATGCTTATGTCTATTTAAAACCGTTAGGTCTAGACTTCTAGACTCTCGACTGAAGCAAGTTTTTACGTCTTGGCAGTAGCTAATCTTCGTGTGCATTAAACCTTTATATCCTCTAACAATGCCCATTGCGAGTATTTAGTTTGAGTCGCTACGAGAATCTTTCGTAACTAACTCCGTTGTAGAGTCGACGATTGAGTGCCGTGCGGAGCGCACGTGTTTTGGTTTGTGTTAAACGTGTTGTTGTGTATATTGACAGTGTTTTGGTGAGTTCGTTCCATTATTTTCCTTAAAATAATTTATAAATACTTTATTTGTTATTTCGTTTATATGAACGTTCGTTCATTTATGTATTCTTTTTTTCATTTTCGTTTATTGTCTGATTTTTTTAAAATATATCAAGAACTAGATTAAAAATGGAGACTGCGGGTGGGGAGGTGTCGCACCTCCCCACCTCGCTTGTCGGTAAGCGAGGAAGGGACGATGATATTACAGCTCCGGCAAACAAAAAAAGCAACAACGGTGTTACTATAAAAGACTCCAGTGGCGGAGAGTACAAAATTAGGTATAATTCTACTTTTTCATGTCCATTCGTAGTTCACGTACAAAAACAGACGGATAATGGTTTTGCTAGTATGGATTCAGTCTCCTTTGGGTCGTTTATATACAGGAAAAATTTTGAAAATATTTCGAGAATAAAATCCGTGGGAAGACAAAAGGTCGCCGTAGAGTTTAATACCATCGAAGCCGCAAATAGATTTTTGGACGATGAAAACCTGAGTAATCATGGGTATATTGCATTCATCCCAAAGTATCTGTCATCACGAATGGGGGTATTGAGAAATATTCCGGTAGACATGTCTGAGGAGGATTTGCTCCAACACATCTCCACACCCAGGGGCTTTGGAAAAATTATAAAACTGCGCAGACTAACATTTAAAACTTTTGAAAACGATAAAACTGTTTGGAAACCAGCGAGATCAATCGTGATGTCTGTTGAAGGACAGGAATTACCTTCCCATGTATATTTATTTTTCAATAGAATACCTGTAGAGACATACGTCCTCCCGACAGTGCAGTGTTACCAATGCTGCAAATTTGGTCATACTAAACTGCAGTGCAGAGGTAAAGAAGTTTGTTACAGATGCGGTAGTAACCATACAGGAGACAAGTGTACGATTGGGGACGATCATGTATCGTGTGTGAATTGTGGAGGTCGGCACCCTGCAGTCAGCGTTCTTTGCCCAGAAATAGCGAGACAGAAAAATATAAAAAAAGTAATGGCGGAAAATTCCATATCATACTACGAAGCAAGCTTAAGATTCCCAAGAAGTAAACCGGCCTATTCGGCAGTAGCTGCGCATAATCTCAATCAAAGACCAATACAGGATGGTCCACCTCCGCGGTCCCCTACTCGGTCCATACCGAGATCACCACCTAGAGGCTCGGAGAGTTTTGCAGGGAAAATCAGTCAAAAAATGAGGGTTACTCAACTATCATCAATAACTAAAGAAAACAGTAAAAAAAAGTACCTCTCTAAAATTGTTGATGAGCTAAAATTAATATTAGTAGCCCCGGATGGCAATTATCCCCAACCGGAGGACGGCTGCATTTTTAAAGCAAACAACCTAATTGAAGAAGCTATCACCGCAATAACCAATCTCGAAAACCATCTAACGGCCGGTAATTTTATATCTTCCCCGACTTCAGATAAATTTATAATGTCCCAACTTGAAAATATTCGAGCCGACAGGCAACTTGTAAATACAACTGACAGTTTATCATCTCAAAGAAAAGAAACGTTTACCGAGGACTCTGAATAATAACATTTTGTTTCTTTAACATCGCTCTTGCTTATAAATTCATATATATATATATTTTTTTTTTATTTTTTATACTAATACATTTTTTTAATTTTTAATGGCGGGAAATAATTCTATCAATATCCTACAATATAACTGCAGGAGCGCTATATGCAACAAACAGGATATTTTGAAAATTGCTTTAGACTATCATACATCGATAATGGCTCTCTCGGAAACCTGGCTTAAGCCAGAAAGAACATTTGGCGTAGAGGGGTTCACGTGCTTGAGGGATGATCGGCCTGCAGGATATGGAGGGGCAGCATTGCTAATTAAGGACAGCCTTCCCTTTTCCCCTATTTCTGTTAAGCCACCACTATGTCCATTTGAAATTGTCGGCGCTAGGATCTTAAACACTACATTTCTCTCTATTTATATTTCCCCTAGTATTTCACAAGAATCTTCCACATATTTAAAAAAGGTTTTAGAGAACTCTCCAAAACCATTGGTACTCTTAGGAGACCTTAACGCGCATCACCCCTTGTGGGGTTGCCATAATACAGATGTACCGGGCAGGAGAATCGTGGAATATCTGAACGACTTTGATCTTTGTGTATTGAACGATGGCTCCCCTACAAGAATTCCGGTTCCTAACCAGCAGGCTAGCATCCCTGACTTATCAATTACCAGTTGCGATGTGGCTTCTGTGTTTTGTTGGAATACGTTGGAGGAAGTAGGTGGTAGCGACCATTTTCCAATTCTATTGGAATGGAGCTCCCCTGAGATCAAGGTTGTAAAGAGATTTATTAGAACAAATCCTGCTACTGGTAGCAAAAAGAATATTGATAGGAAAGTGTTAAGGAATGCCAATTGGGCAGATTTTAAAGAATTTTGTGATGGATCTTGTGGTTCTCTGCCTCATCCAACAAATGATAACATAAATGAATGCTCTGATTCTCTGAATAATATGCTCCATAAAATTCCCAACTTTCAGAATAAAACTCCTTTCAAAAAGACCCAACACCCGTTTGTCCCATGGTGGGATGACGACTGTGAGAAAATGTTACAGAATCGTAGAGAGGTACTTAAAAGATATAAGTATAACTCGAATTTTGAAAACTTTATCGCTTTTAAAAATACCCAGGCTCAGGCCAAGAAATTGTTCAGAGCTAAAAAGAAGGCTGGATGGATAGCTTTTTGCACTTCTTTATCCCCCCAAACACCAATCACTACTGTATGGTCTAACATACGTAAATTTAGGGGCACTTATAAAAGCAGAAAAACAAACCATATCTCTGAACTCCCTTTCTCCGCCTTCATCAACAAGTTGGCTCCCCCTTATGTCCCGAACTTAAAGGAGATTTGGTCTCTAGATAGCTCAAATGTACAAAGGTATACAATAGACCTGAATATCTCTAACACTGCAAAAAAATTGGATGACCACTCTTTCTTGGTCTCGCAGTTCTCTTTGGAGGAGCTCAGCTCTGTCCTGAGATCTGTTAGGGACTCGGCTCCTGGACTCGATGAAATTCCATACAGTCTTCTATACAAGAGTGGTAGCTCAACAATTTCCTACCTTCTAAAGGTAATGAACATTTGCTTTGACAACTGCATAGTGCCAAATACATGGAAAAGTCAGGTGATCATTCCTATACCTAAAAACCAAAGCAATAGCCCAGAAGATATTTCTTTCAGGCCGATCGCTCTGTCAAGCGTCCTGCTCAAAGTGCTAGAACACATGATAAAAAGACGACTAGATTGGTTTGCAGAGAAAAGTCAGAGTTTTTCTCCTCTAATGTTCGGGTTTAGAAAAGGGAAATCTACGATGGAAAGCGTCGCTCATCTCGTTACTGACATTCTGATGGCCTTCTCTGATTCTAAACATGTCGTGGGGGTTAGCTTGGATATTTCTGGTGCTTATGATAACGTTTTGCTTCCGGTATTGGGCGACAAACTCAGAAAATTCGGCATACCAAACAAAATTGTGTCCTTTTTACATTGTATACTAAGCGAAAGGAAGATCCTGGTGGAAGGCCCCGGTGGTACTACTCACAATAGACTCGTCTATAGGGGACTACCGCAGGGGTCTGTCATAAGCCCTATATTGTTCAATATATACATCCACGACGTATTTGAGGACCTATTCGCGGATTTCAAACTGCTTAATTATGCCGATGATTTTTTTATATACTGTGTAGGTAATGACATTAATAAAACAGAAGATACAATGAACTCTAACTTAAGGATACTCTCCAACAAACTTAATTGTTTAGGACTCACATTTAACCCTTCCAAATGTAAAAAAATAATATTTTCTAAAGCAAGAAAACCCAAGCCATGCAATATATTTATTAACGATAGTCCACTACCTCAGACACAAGAGTTAAAATTTTTGGGTATTATTCTGGACACTAAACTGACGTGGAATGCTGCCACCTTCTACATTTCCAACAGATGCCAAGCAGGACTCAATGCGATGAGAGCAGTTTCAAGAGTCTGGTGGGGATCTCACCCTAGGATCCTAAAGCTAATGTATAACTCTCTCATACGATCACAACTAGACTATTGCTGTTTTCTAATGTCACCCTTATCTAAATGCAATAGCAAAAAATTGGATAGAGTCCAATATGAGGCCCTCCGAATTGTTCTAGGAGCTATGAAATCTTCGCCAGTTGAAGCATTACAGGTTGAAGCAGTAGAACCGCCGTTGGACCTTAGAAGGCAATACTTAGCGGATAAATTTTTCACAAGGAGCTGCATTTTGAGTGATAATCCCATAATCAACAAAATACGCGACCTCTACGATATAGTCAAAAAGAATCGTAGATTTTGGGAAAAAAAACCAACACCAAATTTAGTATCCAGCTACGGATTTTTGAACTCATACGTCAAAGAAATCAAAAGATATGAAACACTTCCTATCTACACGGTTGCCTACCCTTCACTCACTTATCGTCCCCAGGTTGTTAAATTCTTTTCTTCCAAACATGTATCCAATGCATCCATAAATTTTGATAAAATAATGAATAAAGAGTGGAAGGAATACATTCGCGTTTTTACTGATGGATCCAAGGACAAAACTGCAAACTCTACGGGAGCAGCAGTATTCAATGAATATGATGGACACAAAAAACGTATTGCTCTACCGAAGGAACTCTCAATATTTTCTGCCGAATGCGTTGCGATCCTGGAAGCTTTAAATATCATCTCTCAGAACAATTTTGAAAGCACAATTATATTGAGTGACTCTCTCAGCGCGATACAAAAAATAAATAATTCATCTTTCAACTACCCTTTGGATTGTACCGTTTTACAAATAAAGCAACTCTTGCACAGCCTTCATGAGCGGGGTTGTAATGCTGTCCTGGGATGGATCCCAGGTCATGCTGGTATAAGGGGAAATGAAACTGCAGACTGCCTAGCCAAAGAAGTATCAGAATTACCTAGTTCACCTTCCCATCAAAAGGTGCCTTTCTCGGATGTATTTTTCACCTGTAGAGAACATTTACTAGAAAACTGGCAGACAAGATGGAATGCGTCGCCCTCGAGATATAGAGCTATACAACCCACAATAAACCGTATTCCGTGGTTTAATAAAATAACTCTGTCCAGACAGAGTACATCAGTCATATGTCGGATTAAATTTGGGCATGTGTGCACCAAACAGTTTCTGTTTAAAATTGGGGTGATAACAACGGATATATGCGACTGTGGAGAGGAAGAGGAATATGTCAACCACATATTCTTTTCATGTAAGGATAGGGGAAAATATCCGGGTTTTATTCCAGACTTAACAAAACTCAAGGTACCATTTCCAACATCCATGAATGCAATACTCTCGGAATTTAATCCCAGTATATACAACGTGATTTCAAAATTCATTATCAAAAATAATATAAAAATCTAGATAGGCGAAGGTAGAGGGATGTGTCTCTCTATCTCGTTTCATCTTCCTAATATTCATTTTTATTTTTTTTTTAGTTAATAGTTTCTCTATTCATTTGCAGATCGAGAACGAATACCGAAATTGGTATATTTTTTTTCTTTTCTTTTTTTCGTTCTTAATTTTAGTTGAAAAAAATACCTATATATATATAAATATATATATTTTTGTGTGTTCTTTCGTTTGTCCAATAAGGGATTTTTACTTTAACAAATCTTATTTTATTTTATAATTGGTAACATTGTTCGGTTTAGATATCATTTATTTAATTCTTTGCTTAAATTATATTTTCACTCTCCGCCACTGATATCCTAATAATTTTGTGTTATTGTTACAAATCTGCTTGTGTGTGTGTGCCACCGCACGACGTGGCTCATCAACTGTATATACTACAATAATATACTTGTAAATGGCAGGAAACTATACCTATAAATAATAGTTCTGCCAAATAAACTTATAAAAAAAAAAAAAAAACTCCGTTGTAGGGAAATACAATACCTATACATATATACGATGAAAATGTACGTGGTGTAAAAGATTTGTGAATGCAAACCCCGGAGAAAAATGGAAAGTCGTTGATATGGAAATTACATCGCTCACTTCCTCACATGACGAAGGGGACAGCATGATAGGGAAACGTGGAGTGCGAAAGAGACGGCGCAGTACGGTAGGTTCCACAATATGCACATTCCATGTGCTTATGAATTATTTAGTCCCCTATCACCGGGACGTTGCTCTCCGAGGGATGCTGGCTGTGTAGCCAGTTATGTCACGTTCAACTATTCATTCATACATTGATTGTCATATTTTTTATATTGCTTTTCGGACCATTAACAGGTACCTACTATTTATGTCAAGTTTTAATTAATACTGGTGATTGCGCAGAGGTCTCAATTCGATAGTAATTCATAAAAAAATATGTTTGATAAGTCATTAGACCAGATGGATAGTAAAACGAGTGGTTTGTGTCCAACGCTAAACTCCTCACTAACAAGTCATTCTAAAAAGTATTCAAATTGTGTATGGATTATATTCAGCATTTTCATGAAATGAGTTTGTTAAATTATTATTTTTTAATTATTTTATTACGAAAACTTGATAACTCTTCAATGCCATTTTATGAGAGTGATGTGCCTTTTTACCTATTTGAAAACAAAAATTTCATATTTTAAGTTTCCTGATGTTGGGGTCACTTTGATATATTTGACTGTTCAAAAAATTGAGAAGCACTATTCAGATATCCTTCAAAATCTAGTGGGATCTAAGTAAGTATCAGATATATAAATTTACAAAATTTGAAAAGAATCGAATGAGTACTTTAGTCTATAATCGACAAAGTAAAATAAACACGTTGTGCATAGCACACAGCACATAGCACACACACACACAGATACATTGTGATGAAACTTTCAGGATACAATCTCAGCATGATACTAGTTGATAATCTGCAATAAAAAAATAGCCTTAAAAATTTCGAATTCATAACTGTATATCCCCTTGGGTTAGTGAGGAGTAAAAAAAATATACAATAACTTTGTATAACCACGGATTTTGAAACTTATACTATAAGTTTGTACGGAGAAAGAAGCGGTTAGCTTCGAAAACGGTCAACAGTAAATTCGCAGAATTCGTAGTTTATATAAAGTTATGGTATATATTTTTATTTATTTATATAATTTATATAAATCGACTTATTTGTTTAAAACGTCTTGATATTTGCGAACTGTACATATATTAATCGCCATTTCAACGTATAGAATACTTTCGTGTCCGGACAATTGACCGTAGCCGATTTACCGTGGACAATTAGCCGTACGCCCTTTTTACCGAATGGACAATTGACCGTGAGGACAAATCACCGCACGGATTGTCCATTCGGTCAATTGTACTCACGGTTAATTGCCCGTACGGTCAACTGTCAATACGGTCAATTGTCCTCACGGCATTCGTCCCCACGGTCAATTGTCCATACCGTAAATTGTCCCCACGGTCGATTGTCCGTTCGGTAAAAGGGGCGTACGGTCAATTGTCCACGGTCAATTGGCTACCGTCAATTGTCCGGGAATCGAATACTTTGAAAAGGTTATTCTTTTTTACTCTCCACACTATGGAATAGGGGAGAGTCATGATTTCGCAAAATTTAAGCGTATTTTTTTTACATCAATTTCTCAATGGGTATCATGTAGAGAATGCACACTATGAGTTTCGTCGTGATGTGTTTGTGTGTATGGCGTATACGCTGTACGCCGTACGCCGTACGCTGTAGCATTTATCTTTTTTGTGTCCTCTCTACAGCCCAAACTATAAGTCTGATCGACTTCATATTAACATCATATGTGTAAAGTGCAAAGACCTAGAGCTGATTAGTTTTCCATAGACAACTTTTGATTTCTTCTCTTTGAATTCATCATTTACGTTGTTTTTTTTTTGTGTCCTCTCTGCAGCCCAAACTATAAGTCCGATTGACTTCATATTGATATCACATGTGTTAAGTCCATAAACTTAGAGCTGATTAGTTTTCCATAGACAACCGTTCATTTTTTCCCAATGTTTCTTTATGATTTCATCTATCAAAACTGAAAAAATGCTCTCACGACCTGGAAATTAGAGATATTTTAATTTGGTTTCAACTATTTATACAACACCAAGAATCTTCATAAAATTGTATTCAAAGTTGGTCAATGTTAAAAGAAAAATATTCAACGGTTTCAAAAATTATATTTTATTTAATGGATATTTGTATGAAACTTATATGTAACAAGAGAATTTTTTTATATTTGGCAATGTTCAGTTCATTGATTTCATATTGATATAAGAATATTAATAGCTTGAACTTAGAACTGATTAGCTTTTCATAGATATCATAAAATTTCTTCATATGATATCACGTGTCAACATTGTCAAAATGCTCTAACGCTCTTTGAAACAAAATTTATCTGCTTTTTAAAAAATATTTCATACAACATAAGCAGTCTTCACTATACTGCATTAATAGTTTGTCTATCTTAACATAAAAATATACTATCGGAAGAAAATTTATATTCCTGATAGTAACATTTAGTATGAATAAAAATGTAATTAGATAAATTTCTATGTATGTATGGAAAAGTTCAGTAATTTGATTTCATGTTATAATGTAAAGAGCTTGAACATAGAACTGATTAGCTTTCCATAAATAACAAAAAAAATCTTCATATGATATCACCTGTCAAAATTTGGAAAATGCTCTCGCGTTCTTTAGAACAAAATTTATCTGCTTTTTTAAAAATATTTCATACAACATAAGCATTCTTCACTATACTGCATTAATAGTTTGTTTATCTTAATATAAAAATATACTATCGGAAGAAAATTTATATTCCTGGTAGTAACATTTAGTATGAATAAAAATGTAATTAGATAAATTTCTACATATGTATGGAAAAGTTCAGTAATTTGATTTCATGTTATAATGTAAAGAGCTTGAACATAGAACTGATTAGCTTTCCATAAATAACAAAAAAATTCTTCATATAATATCACGTGTCAAAATTTTGAAAATGCTCTCGCGTTCCTTAAAACAAAATTTATCTGCTTTTTTTAAAATATTTCATACAACATAAGCATTCTTCACTATTCTGCATTAAAAGTTTGTTTATCTTAACATAAAAATATACTATCGGAAGAAAATTTATATTCCTGATAGTAACATTTAGTATGAATAAAAATGTATTAGATAAATTTCTATGTATCGAAACGTTCAGTAATTTGATTTCATGTTATAATGTAAAGAGCTTGAACATAGAACTGATTAGCTTTCCATAAATAACAAAAAAATTCTTCATATAATATCACGTGTCAAAATTTTGAAAATGCTCTCGTGTTCTTTAAAACAAAATTTATCTGCTTTTTTTAAAATATTTCATACAACATAAGCATTCTTCACTATACTG
Organism: Molanna angustata; assembly: GCA_963576475.1. Classification (NCBI taxonomy): domain Eukaryota; kingdom Metazoa; phylum Arthropoda; class Insecta; order Trichoptera; family Molannidae; genus Molanna; species Molanna angustata. The sequence goes on along the minus strand of OY754977.1, from coordinate 10,738,587 downwards.
CATTAATAGTTTGTTTATCTTAACATAAAAATATACTATCGGAAGAAAATTTATATTCCTGATAGTAACATTTAGTATGAATAAAAATGTAATTAGATTAATTTCTATGTATGGAAAAGTTCAGTAATTTGATTTCATGTTATAATGTAAAGAGCTTGAACATAGAACTGATTAGCTTTCCATAAATAACAAAAAAAATCTTCATATGATATCACCTGTCAAAATTTGGAAAATGCTCTCGCGATCTTTAGAACAAAATTTATCTGCCTTTTTAAAAATATTTCATACAACATAAGCATTCTTCCCTATACTGCATTAATAGTTTGTCTATCTTAACATAAAAATATACTATCGGAAGAAAATTTATATTCCTGATAGTAACATTTAGTATGAATAAAAATGTAATTAGATAAAATTCTATGTATGGAAACGTTCAGTAATTTGATTTCATGTTATAATGTAAAGAGCTTGAACATAGAACTGATTAGCTTTCCATCAATAACAAAAAAATTCTTCATATAATATCACGTGTCAAAATTTTGAATATGCTCTCGCGTTCTTTAAAACAAAATTTATCTGCTTTTTTTAAAATATTTCATACAACATAAGCATTCTTCCCTATACTGCATTAATAGTTTGTTTATCTTAACATAAAAATATACTATCGGAAGAAAATTTATATTCCTGATAGTAAAATTTAGTATGAATAAAAATGTAATTAGATAAATTTCTATGTATGGAAACGTTCAGTAATTTGATTTCATGTTATAATGTAAAGAGTTTGAACATAGAACTGATTAGCTTTCCATAAATAACAAAAAATTTCTTCATATGATATCACGTGTCAAAATTTTGAAAATGCTTTCGCGTCCTTTAAAACAAAATTTATCTGCTTTTATTAAAATATTTCATACAACATAAGCATTCTACACCATACTGCAATAATAGTTTGTCTATCTTAACATAAAAATATACTATCGATAGAAAATTTATTTTCCTGGTAGTAAAATTTAGTATGAATAAAAATGTATATAATAAGATAAATTTCTTATGTATGGAAAAGTTCAGTAATTTGATTTCATGTTATAATGTAAAGAGCTTGAACATCGAACTGATTAGCTTTCCATAAATAACAAAAATTTCTTCATATGATATCACGTGTCAAAATTGTCAAAATGCTCTAACGTCCTTTAAAACAAAATTTATCTGCTTTTATTAAAATATTTCATACAACATTAGAATTCTTCACCATACTGCATTAATAGTTTGTCTATCTTACATAAAAATATACTATCGTTAGAAAATTTATATTCCTGGTAGTAAAATTTAGAATGAATAAAATATTTCATTGTCAATATTTGTGGTGTGGAGAGTTTAGTGTTGGCCACAACCCACTCGTTTTCATTACCGTTTTGTCATTATATAAACTTGCCTGGGGCTACCGACGCGACGCTTCTTCAGTTAATTCTCGGTAGCCTTTCTATGATTCTTTTGGTCTATCGTGAATCCTGCTATGTGTTTACATTCCCAGCCCAACTCCAATATAGACTGGCGTCTGTTTCTGTTACATCGACTTCATTTATTCTGATGAATTGTAAGTTTATTATTTATACTGATTCTTATTTTTAAAATTGTTTTTAACATCATGCAAACGATTCATTGACCATAAAATTAACGGAAATAAACATTGATGGTATTCTGTGTTTAATCATCGTTGTTTTTTATTTGCCTTGAATCAATCAGATAGCGACATTGAATCCTTAAATGTATAATTGTTCGTGAATTTTTTTAACGTACATTTGCATCATATCTTGATTGTATCATATACTCACAATAACCTTAAAGCCTTGAGTATATCTTGGCATACTAATAGGTACATATTTCTTTGCTAATTTAAATTCATACCATCAATTTATTCAAGGTCGTTTAAAATGTATAGGTACATACATTCCATCACGCCTCACCGTATTGTGTTAGGCACAGAGAAGCAAACTCCATACATTCCTATCTTTTCCTTTTTCATGGAAACCAATCCTAGAATTGGTTTGCTCTAAGCACTCCATCTCTCCACATATCTCTGTTGTCCGCCAGCTTCTTCATCTCTTGCTAGCTGCTACTCCCCACAAAACTTCACCTTTTCCATGTTATAACTTTCTCTATCGTCCACCCATCTTTTTTGTGGCGAAAATATGGGTGGACGATATCATTCCGGTTGCGGGAAGGGGTTGGCTGGGGGCAGCACAGGACCGAGAGAGATGGAGTTCATTGGAGGAGGCCTACATCCAGCAGTGGAGAGATTGCTGACGAAGAAGGAGAAGAAGAACTTTCTCTAGGGCGATCTGTGTAGTTTCTGCCCTCCGTGATTCCATCGGACATACTTAAAAGCAAACCCGGATGCCTAATGTAATGGCCTATCCATTCTGATAGTTGTCTCGTTTCTCCTAGTGCTCAGTACCACGTTGTTCGGCATGTGGTCTGACCAACGGATCCTAGGCATGTGTCATGCATTTCTAAGTCAGCCAGACGTATCTGCTCCTGCTCTACTGTGACTGAGGATTCTTGCCTTGTTTTTTGAGAAATTTCTTAGGAAAACATTTTTGTTTTCGGCATTTCTAGTTCGTCCCACTTACACAGATAATGCTGTTCCAATCACATAATAATTGGTCATACTCAATTTACAATTTAAATACTAGTGAGTCATATTTTTCATTGTCTCTGCGTCCATCTTGGGAATGACAAGTTATGACTATTGTGTTGACGAAATAATACATAATCGTTATTTAATTGTCATCGAATATTTTCTTAAGTAAGATTACGCAATATAATGGGTTGTTCGAATACATATTTTTTCCCCAACAGAGAATTTCACTTGTTTTATAGACCTTTTTCTTAACTTGAAATAAAATTAATGAGTTTTGTTGTGTTGAAATGAGATCGCTTATAAGAATTTGTAATAAAACGATGTGTACGAAAGGAAGACAAAATGAACGAGTTTTGTTGTTTGAAATGAGATCGCCTTTAAGAATTTGTAATAGAACGACGTGTACATAATGAAGAAAAAATGAATGAGTTTTTTGGTGTTAAAATGAGATCGCTTATAATAATTTGTAATAGAACGACGTGTACATAATGAAGAAAAAATGAATGAGTTTTTTGGTGTTAAAATGAGATCGCTTATAATAATTTGTAATAGAACGACGTGTACATAATGAAGAAAAAATGAATGAGTTTTGTTGTGTTGAAATAAGATCGCTTATAAGAATTTGTAATAGAACAATGTGTACGAAATTTAGACAAATTAATGAGTTTTGTTGTTTTGAAATGAGATTTGAAAGTAGCATATTTTTTTTTTGCTATCAAAGTATCTAAAATGGTGTATAATTCAATACTTGATATGTGTGGCGAAGATGTTTTGATAGAAATCCAGAGCCAAGTCTCCTCTATTTCGATGTTGAAGATGGTACCACATTCTGGAAGGTCGATAGAGCCTCCAATGAATGAGTTCTAAATACGACGGAGAAAGAGAGGGAGTTGCTGACTGCTATCAAGAGACGCAAAGCTGCACAGTTTGGCCACTCATTTCGTAGTGATAGATATGCCCTTCTACAACTTATAGTGGAGGGAAAGATAGAGGGAAGACGGAGTATGTGGCGTAGAAGAATATCGTGGCTTGAAAATCTCAGGTGGTGTCACTAATTAGGTTGGCGGGATCGGGATGAGATTGGCGTGATGGTCGCCAACCTCCGCCAGGAGCGGCACAAAAGACGAAGAAGTTGAAGTTGATTAATACAAAATAAAAGCCGAGTAGCAGAATCTAGTGACATCGCTGAGATATGAAATTTCACTCTTCATGGTCTTTAGTTATCACAAAAATAACCGAAATGACTTCCCGAACAATCCAATGCTGTGTGTCTTGGGAACTGATTATAAATTCATTTTAAATTCAAGTGTTCCTTTTCTTATCAAATTGGTATCTGTATGAATGGGAGGAAGCTGTTGTTTTTTGGGTTAATGAAACGTCTCTATCATCATAGATAGAATATATTATTATAGGTACTGCTCAAAGGACAGAGGAAATACATTAACTATTGGACGGCTTCGTAATTGGAATTCGGCTTGATGATGGCACAGGGTAATTTGTTCGATCCGTATAGCAAAACATTAACTTATAAATTTATGCACCATAGCCATAATGCAATATTTTCAACGAATTCATGCGTCGTAAAGTCTCAATTAAATGTTGTAGAACAGTAAACTATACTAGCGTTTCTTATCGTTTCAATTGTTATCGATAACTTCAGGTTTTTCAATTTCGAAAACTATGATAAGAACATGCCATCTAATAAGAAATTGCCAAAAATTTTTGATCGTTATACTTACACTGAATGTTTTTATGAGATGATTTACATCTTACAAACGTACTTAGGGCCGGTCTTATAAACGTCCGTTAGTTAGATTTCAGATCAAACAAACCGAAATTTGATACAAATGCTCTATATTTCGTCTTATAACAATCCGTTAGTTAAATTTTAGTAAAATTTTACCGATAGCCTTTACTGACGGTCGGACCACCGATTAAGCGTTCGTTAACGATAAGTTATGAAAGGATTGAGTTTTTTCACACTTGTTTTTTTTATGTTGCGGTACATTTTTAATATTACGAATATTTTGAAAAATACTGTTTTATATTTTTTGGATTTTTTATATTGAATTGCTTTTTTTCGATAAAAAATGTCGGCCGACATTGATTTTGAATAACCAAAACGAATTTGATTACAAGATTGTGTTTGACCAAATATTTTATTATTTCAACATGACATTGATGACAGTGAATTTCGTTTTATTTTATTTTAATTATTTTTTTAAACTTCAAATAAAAAAAATAAAAATAAAAAAATTTATAAAAAATGAATGAATAATTAATTGTAACTAGTACCTACATATGCATTAAGTTTTTTAAATGTCATTTTAATGCCATAAATTAGGCATAAATGCTTGTGATATAAGTGAACAAAATCAGTTGAGGCGAGATTTGAACCCGCATGCACTGAATTGCTAATCCAGCGCGCTATCTAAATAATAAAGGATTATCACCATTTTTGTAATTTTTGATATTATTTGAAGTACGCAAAAAAATTAAACACTCTCTGTTTATATATTGCAATGACAGCACCGCTTTATCCATTACAATCCATTATAGTCTATTACAAATCTATTGAAAATCCATTGTAGTCTAATTAGACTGTAACTGTCAAATAAACGGACAGTTAAAATAGTTTTATAATACCGCCGATAGTAATATCTACTTAGGAACATCCATCCGTTAGTAAATCGTTAACATACTTACGAATATTTGGTCTTTCGTTTATAAGACCGGCCCTTAACATCATTCCATGTCCCTGTTAATGGGATGAACAAAGAAAACTGAGCACCATACACTTCTATCTCTGCATAAATTCATCGCGTGACTCACACTATGTAAAATACATCATAAGGGCACGCGTTTGATATTTTTTATTGGGTAGGCGTTCAATTAATATTTGACATAGCGCTCTCAAAATGGCCGATTGTAAAAACAATCATCTTTTTCTTGATAGACATAACCTTGTCACTCCATTCTCTCCGATAAAAATATTTGTGACGAAGTTTTTCATTAAAAAAAGTTTTCCTATCGGAGTAGGTACTGCTATTCAGTTATCTTCTATCGGACGCCAATTTGTTTGTAAATTGTGACTGTTGATTGATTTCATTTCGTCTCGATTGGATCGAAAGTGTCGGAGCTCAGCTTCCGTCGCCTCGTTTTTTTTCAACAGTTTCATTCAATCTGTCTTTGGATGTCGATAATAATGAGTTTTTTTTTCTACCAATCACCTCCTGAACGCTCCACTGATGTAAAAAAATCTATCATCTTAACGATGTTTAATAAATAGTGGATATCGTGTATTAAAATAATTCCCTAAGTCTTATCAAAGCTTTTGGAGATAATTGATAGCATAGGGATAGAGTTTGGTCTGGGCATGAATATATCAAAGACCAAGTTTATGATATTCAGCCGACATTCTCATAATAACCTGACCCTGAAACTTAAAGGACAAACCATAGAAAGATTCAAAACTTTTAAATATCTTGGAATTCTTCTCACTGATGATTAAGATCCTGAATGAAACATGTAAATTACCTTTCGACATACGTGGAGCTGGGGCCTATTCATGACACGTTCCTATCTTGGCTTAATCTTGAATATGTATAAATCAGTACTCGATCATAATCTTATCTTAACATTACTCTACATTTAGTCCCGAATGCAGAGTCCGACCTAAATAATAAATTCTAAATACTAACCATGTTTTCATTACACAGTCGCTCACTTGAGTTAGGAGATCACGTGGCTTCCTAACTGGAGGATGCTAAGTAGTTTTTATATGAGAATTGCATTGCAGAGACATATCTAAATACTAAGCGCATGCGCGATGACGTAAACTAGGATTTGCGAACTGTCAAAAAGTAAGGTTAATTGCGAAGAACCATACGAGTGATTTTATATTAAAATACGAAATGTTTTCGATGGGTGATGATTTTAGCGACTTCGTTGAATATGTATTTGGTAATTATGTCAAATAAAATATCATTCAGCGATTTATACGAGATGCCGAAAATTCGCTGGAATTTCAGAAGAATCATGATATCGAGCTCTCAGGGGTAGCTTGGTTATATGTGTTTGTATTGTTATGACAAAAAACATTTTGAACGTCAGTATAAACTTTATCTATATCTTTTCTTCGTACACAATAATGCAAAAAGCTGTGCCATCGGCCTTAAGTTTGGCTTAGGATTTAGTATTATTTCTTTAGTGATGTCTCTACAACACAATTGCTAACTTAAAATTACTAAATACTTCAGTGAGATAAGAAGTTAGTATTCAGTTACCTAGGACTGTGCATTCGGGTCTAAATCACAAAAAAATATTAAGGTCTAAGTTTACAATGAAATTATCGATGATTTTACATAAATTAATATAATAATTCAATCAATAATTATAACGTATACTGAAGCTATACTTATTCTTATTTGCATCAACTTCTGGAGTAGCCCTGCAGAGCATTGATGGTTTAAATAAATCACTTAAGGTCACATTGTTTAGTAGAGCAAACAATTTAGACATAGCTTCCTCATACAGTGCAGTGCATAGGAGGACCTGTGATGCAGGAGTCAGGTTCAGAATTTGAAAAATATTTTTATAACGATATATTATATGTCAAGTTTGTGGTGGGGTGTTTCATTTGAAGGGGAGGGGTGTGGATCGATCCATCCCGAAGCGTTTACCCGTATAGGAATTATTATTATCCAGGCACACGATCTTAAGGACAATCGACGGAACTCTGCTTTTGACAGCTTTGGATTCGGGATCGTTGAGTCGTTACATCAATATTTCACCCCAATGATATACAATTACCTTCTTATTCATCTCCTCTACGTCTTACTTTTATTGATATATTTTTGTAATTTGATGTAGTCATTTGGATGAAGAAAGACTGACTGACAAAGAAAATTTACAGAGTGTAAAGATATCCATGGATCGAGACTTAGGGGACGACCATGTGAATAATATTTTAAAATGTGGTTACGTCATAAGTGTCAATAACAGACGGGCTTGTATGAAAAGATTCATGAATGTGAGTGAGGGGATACATATATTCTTGCAAAGACGTTAGTGTAAGGCTCTCGTTTCTCTTTGCCTACCACAACAGATGGGACATGGCGTGATGGTATACATGTATACGTGGTTTAACTACTAGATCCATTTTGACTGAAGCACTCATATCATCATATCATTATTATACTACTATTGTCGGCTTTGTTGGCTGGGTATCTGACTGTCGATCCAAAGTTCCCGGGTTCTATTCCCGCTGGAGACACAATTTTTAATTGTGTTTCCAGTCTGGATCTGTGAGACGATTATTGACGAATATTTTAAATATTTAGAATGTAACAACTTGTTATTGGGTGCGTGTTAAATTAATATTTGACATACTACCTGTTAGTTGCAGGTAGTATAAAATAGAATAAAAAAATAATAATATGATCAAGGAACTCGGATATAGGCCGTCCATTCTTGATTGTGGTATGATTTATTGCAAAAATATGTTATCGATATGTTAAAAACATGTAAACATAGCATGTTAAAAGCATGTTATGATAAATATCGTCCAAGGCATGGCTGAAAACCTGCTGCACTTTGGGTCTCCACGGGTGTACAGCTGAGCAATAGCCTATTTGTTGTAAAATTGTGCAAAAGATGTATAATTTTTTGTTTTTTTATATATATTCAACAAATAAATTATTTAAATAATCAAATGTGGAGGCTTCAACTTTGTGGAAATTCATATTTAATCAATTATTTAAATTTAAATTAAACACAAACTATACTTTGTATGTTTCCACTTATTTCAAGAAATAAGTGGAAACATACAAAGTATAGTTTGTGTTTAATTTAAATTTAAATAATTGATTAATAAATTATTTATTTATTTAGCGTTCGGCCGCATATATCACAACTACAAAACAGAATTAAAATATGAAATTTGCCATTCTTGAGGTAAACTATTGTTTGCGCAGGATTAAATTTCCTGCTTGTCAATATGAATGTCCAGGATCTTAATATAGTTGATTGCTTCGTCGGTGAGTGCGAAAAAGTCTGTTTGGTCACCACTATACAGGCTGCTCACACACTCCGCCACCACATGTTTGATGGTCTGTCTATCACAATGATATATCACAATGCGAAAAGGACATAAATTTTTATTTATTTATACGAGTATGTTATAAAAATATGAATAATATCGACAGGTGTCAAAAATGTTGCATATTTTTATGATACGTCATACTAAAGTCAAGCTTGAACAACCTATAACTGAAATCTAGTCCATTCGCGCTTTCACTTGAAGCTTATTCTATTAAAATATTTTGTTTAGCAACTAACGGATAAATATGACATTGATTTGATTTATAAAGTATGAAAATATTTAAAGGGAAATCAAATGGGGGGCAAGTCCCGTCTAAAAGTGAAATCAAAACCCTCATGATTACCCATAACATGGATTTAATTATCACGTGAAAATTATATCCATCATCATCATCACTGGCACTACAGTCCGTTACGGACCCTGGCATTTTCCAGAAATAAATTGTCTCCATCCCTCCTTATCGACCGCCAGTCTTCTTCAATATATCGAGTCCATTTCTTATATCGCACAGCACGTCGTCCAGCCATCTTAACCTAGGTCTGCCTCTACTTCTTCTGCCTTCGGGACAGGTGTCTAAAACCTTTTTAGGAATACGGTCATCATCCATCCGGCAAACATGTCCAAGCCAACGTAGGCGCTGAATTTTAATAAATTGGACTACATTCGTTTCGTTGTACATTGCCTCTAGCTCATGATTATACTGGGCAAATATATCCATGGTATGAGTAATTATGAGGGTTTTGATTTCACTTTTAGACGGGACTTGCCCCCCTGGTAAGTCAAATATTAGTTAATTACGTATCCAATAACAAGTTGCCATATTTCACAGGCTTTGGAAGCAATTTTCAACTGGTAAAATTAGTTACTATAAAGGGTGCACGTTGTGCGTTTCGTCACGATGTTTTCGGGTGTATAACATATGGTGTGGTATGAAATATTGTGTCCTGGGTAGAGCCCAAACTCTTATTTATTTCGATTAACTTCATATTGATAATATCATATGTTTAACGAGCATTTCATTTTTATGGATATCCATTCATTTCTTCTTTATGATTTCATCTGTCAAAAGATTCAAAACGCTCGAATGTTGTGAAAAATTGAGTTTTCTTTCTTTTTTAATTCATTGATAAAAAATGTATTTTTTTTACTCGAATCTCTATTTTCTCTTCAAATACAATTATTTTACTGTTGTAAACAAATGTGGTTTGCTAAATGAAAGCATACAAAATATTTTTATTACTTGTGAATACAATTTTTGAGGTATGTGTAAGTGATATGATAACAGCAATATTTATTGAAGATTTCTTTTACAGAAAATATTTATTGTTGAAAAAATAACATTTCTTGAGTGAACTATTCATTTTATTAATGGCCTCCATAATAATAATTTAAGAGAAATGTTTTATGGAGAGCCATAAAAGCTACAAGTACTTCTCTCGCTGTTACTATATGAATTATCTATCTTACATCGTATTGGTTTGTCGGTTGGTTATTATTATTATCTATGAGTACCTATATTTGGTGCTGACGATGTATTTATTATTTTCGGATTATAAAAAAAATATTTGTTTTACCTGCCAGATCTTTTACTTAGTTTATGAAACGTAACTCTCCGAATTTGTGATTAGGCATACAATTGTGAAGTGAAAGGGTGTATGATCTTAGATGAAGCTTGGAATTAAAAAAGATATAGCTCAACACTTTCAGCCTCCACCATTTAACTGACTAACATCAGCGGTTAAGCAATGAGACTTTATGAAAATTCTTACACTTCAGGTTGTGGTGTATTTGATTATGAGTGTAAGCTCAAAAAGAATGAAAATGAAATTTTGTGCTGTGATGATGTATGTAGCTATTGAAATAGATTTTCTATTGTAGAAATCCATAGTTATACCTTTAGGGTTACATCAAACTAGATGGGTTTAGATGGGTGGTGGCAGAGCGGTTAGCGCGATGGATTAGTAATTCAGTGGTCTCGAGTTCTAATCCTGCCACGACCGATTCCGTTCACTTATAGCACAAGCATTTATGCTTAATTTAGGAAATTCATGAGGATGTATATGAACTTGTTTTAAGCTCATATTCATTCTTTTTTACTAAAAAAAACTATTTGAAAAATTCTATGTAAGTATTATGTAAATTCATTACAATGTTTTTATAAAATATTGGCCCATTTTATATACCTTTTAGCGAGTGAAATGTATATTTTTTATACGTATTCCATTTAAACACATATGCTACTTTCAATAACATTGTTTTATCTTGAAAACCACCGTTTACTGTAAAATCATTGTTAACTTGTGTATTAAATACTGCGTTCGATCCGTAGTAGAGGAGAAATTTATTTCAATTAATTTCTCATGCTAATATTGATTCTCTAGGCTGGAAACACTCTTTTATTTTTGTTTAAATATTCGTTATGATGATGAAATTAATTCCTGTTTTCGTTTTTGTTTCAGGTAAGGATATAGTGTCTGGGTGCACTTGATGTAACCAACTTTGGCCATCATTATTTATATCGTGGACCGCATCATGAGGTGCGCGGTGAAATAAATGAACCTCGCTGCCAAAGGTAAATTAATACTTTACCGACAACTGGAACTATTTAGCATGAAGTGTACCTATGTATTGTGCATCAATTCATAAAGGGTGCTGCAAGGCATTTTAGTAGCAACACCTTGAACAAGAATTTGGCACAAGTAAATTTGCTAGGTACCTAATATTAATACGGAAACTAATAACATGTTTTCACTTAAGCAGTAATACATTAAAAGCTTAAGAACATAACTCATTTAAAAGAAAATAGGGTAGAAAGAAAGGTTGTGCGAGAGGGACAATGGGTTTGAGGAAAGGATGAAGTGGGGAGATGGTTTTTTTGACATCAAAAATGCTTACGTGAATAAATATTCTATGTACACTTTTCCCTTACTTTCTCTTTTTTAAGCGTTAATCCCATTGTGTTGTGGAGTCTCAATTCTTTATTTTACTTCTAAACTTTGCTATACTGTACTCATATTTTTCTCCAACATTACATGTACTGATGTCTTTCATTAATTTGTCTCTTTAGCTGTAATAATTGTTAATAGATGCTTGGTATTAGTTCTATTGGTTATATATCGTCAGAATAATTTGGCTCTTTAGCTGTTATAATTGTTAATAGATGCTTGGTATTAGTTCTATTGGTTATATATCGTCAGAATAATTTGTCTCTTTAGCTGTTATAATTGTTAATAGATGCTTGGTATTAGTTCTATTGGTTATATATCGTCAGAATAATTTGGCTCTTCGGTTGGTTTAATTCCACCTCTTGTTTTAAACCCAGATATCCCAATGACGACTTCTTTTAAATATTCTGGAGGTCTTCACTTTTTATAACTCAATTTCTTGGAGTTTATCGGTGATCTTATTTACTCGGACAGTACCGTCGTTTCATAGTGTTTAACTTCTGTGTGGATGTACTGATTTCGTTTTACAGCAATGAAGATATTTATTAAAACTTCAACCATTTTCCAATTTAACCATGCATCTGTTTTTCAGCTTGAGTGTTTTTCTTGAATCTAACTTCAAATTATGCATGATAATCTAGATACTTGGTACTAAGAAGTAATGGGGCTAATGACAGAAAAATATGCAACGATTTTTAGTAACTTATAATGCGGAGCAAGGTGAGTCCCTTTCGTAGCAAATTATTATAATGAATATTGTGAAAGTCAGTGGAGCACGTGATATATTTATCGGGTGAAAGTGAAAATAAACTTTTGAACCTTTCCATCCAAAAAACAAATAAATATTTATCTTGTAAATATTGACCGATAGTCATTCATTTGTGTCCGTATTTATACTAAAGGTCTTTTGTACCTTCACGTCTTCCTGTCTTCCTGATCACTCTTGAGCCAACGGATTTGGCACTTGGCGTGAATCGAAGAACTGAAAGTACTGCCAATGTGTTGTGAGGCACTCTTGGGACGGAAGACCCTCGCCATGACTGACGGGCCTCCACGTTTGTGGTTGGACTATGGTTGGTAGTGGTAGAGGTATGAAATAAGCTTGATTGTAGTTTCTTGTTTTGTCCGACGAGCAGCCGCTCCAGGGATGAAAAGAGTTAGAAGCTCTAAAACGTTCTCTATCGAGTGGGGTAGGAGACTGCGGAAGGTTAAGGTGCCTTGTTGATAATTTTATTTTATATAGCTTCTCGGGCAACTAATTATTTGACACGCACCTAATAACAAGTTGCCACATTTTGGAGACTTACGATATTTATCGTCTCACAGATCCAGACTGAAAACACAATTAAAAACTGTATTTCTACCGGGAATCGAACCCGGGACCCTTTGATTAGCAGTCAGATACTTAACCAACTGAGCCACGAAGGCCGACAAAAAATAACCTTAATATTACGAATTCATAACTCCCCTCTATATCCCCTTGGGGTAGTGAGGAGTAAAAATATACCCATTTTATGATTTAACATAAACATGTTATGATTTGGGTTATTATTTTTATTTATATTCTGTTTCATTCGAATAATAATTATTGTTATTCGTTGCCTTTAACTTAAAACATACAATGGATATAATAATTTCATATTATTCTGTTATAAATTACAGTCGGTGAATAAGGATTTGGCTCATTGACCGAAATTAATGGGTCCCTATAAAAATATGTCATTTTAACGATATTCGCCAAAGAGAAAAAGAGATATATGCCACAGTTTTACAGCCCACCCTTCTTTCTATTCCTTATTGCTAATAATTATTTGTTTTTGAACGTATTTTTCGCAGTCAACACCAAAACAATTAAAATTCCGGATATATTTAACCGTCAAATTCACTTTATATCTCCAAGAAAAACTAAAGAAGGAATAGTCTCTTTCAATACCTGGGGGGGGTAAGTCTAGTCCAACCGGCGAAATCAAAACCCTCGTTATTACCCATATCATGAATATAATTACCACATGGAGTTCTATGACATCTTAAGATATTATAGAACTCCATATAATAATTATATCCATGATATGGGTAATCGTGAGGGTTTCGATTTCGCCAGTTGGACCGGACTTGTCCCCCTGGTCAACTGGCGAAATCAAAACCATCCATGTTCACCCATATCATGGACATAATTATGTTATTTATTTATTCAAAATCCACAATAACCATACAATTTTTTTTACAACAAAACAATAGTGAAACATAGTACAACAAAAAATATGAAAAATAGACAATTTAGTATATGTTGGCACTGACAAAAATAATACAATCTATCAGTACCAACATCCAGTGGGTAAGAACTATTCCACTAAGCAGTGCTTGTGTCGGTATGTTATAGCTTTCTATTCATTTTAACTGACACCGTCTATACTTATGTATCCCATTATGTCTAAAGGCCTCCATTAACGATCGTGCCATCCTTCCAAATGGCTTGCTATCACTCCAAAATGCGCTCGTGAATGTCAAAACCCGCGCAGCCCAATTGGCCTGACACACCAAAATGGAATTCCAAACGGTCGAAACTCCATAGTGCCGCGACAAACGGCGCGGCGCATCCTGTCGGTCGGTACAGCATGCTCGTGAGTGTGAAAACCAGCGGAACATTGCGCCATTTCATTGCTCCGAGCTGTTTGACACTCTCGTGAATGCAAAAATACGACAATTTTCTCTTTGGTTTTTTTCTGTTTATATATAAACAAACCACTATATAGCAGTTGTAAAAAACTCATCATCAGAATTATTACTCATTTTTACTTGGAAATTAAAAAAAAAAATAGAAATTATTAATGCGAAAGCGCCGACCGCTTGCGTATATTAATTTTGATGGCGCGATGGCTCGATGGCACGATGGCACGCCCGTGAGTGTGATGAAAATTTTACAATGGTCCAAATGGAGCCGGTCCATATGGAGCGACGCGGAATGACACGATTGTGAATGGGCTGCTTTACACACAATTATAACATATCATAAAATCAAACATATAAAATTGTAATATAGGTATAGCTATAAAATCACGGTTTTAAATCATTTCATAATTCAAATAAAAATATTTTCAATGTTCATTTTACCTTTGTTGAGAATCCAAGAAGGTAGTTTATTTTTCATAGCACTTAGGGACTTTATATTATATATCTCTGAATCATTAAATAATATCTTAAGATGTTATAGAACTCCATATGATAATTATATCCATGATATGGGTAAACATGGGTGGTTTTGATTCCGACGGTTGACCAGACTTTCCCCCTGATCATCATTTCATCTCCTTTCCATTTCGTTTTAATATTGTTGCTATGAACTCCCTTTAAATAGATATATTCAAAATATAACTTTAGACTTAACAACAAAATCACTTTCCTGCACCATGCGCAAAAGTTAGTTTATTACCATACGGTAATTTTTTTCCAAATAATTAGTGTTTCCAGCCCAGAGAAATAAGCTTTGCGCGAAAAATTAATTTAAATAAATATCACCTCGTAATAAGTTTCGCAGAACAAAAAAATTAGCTAGTGTCTGTTTTTTTAACAATTTTTTTTTTATTTATTTTTATGTTAAACGCCCTAAATGTGCTTTTATATAATCATAAATAAAACCAATCCGTAGATTTATAAACCCACGAAGTAAAATAAATTCACACATAAGTACAATAAAAAAATTGCAAAAAAATTATACAAAGAATACGCAAACAATTTAAATCAAAAATTACATAATTAAAAATGAAGAAAAAATAGGACCAAGAAGTTATGTGACCTTTAGAAGTCTCTATTTATCTATTTTATATGTCTAGTTTATTTTCTGAAGTACCTAGTTTATTCTTTAAAAAAAATCATTTGTTATATTTAGTTATATCCGGTTGTAATTCTTAGTTGTATTTTCGTTGAAGTTTTTCTTTATTTTATTACAGTTACCTTCTTTGCGTTAGTCAGTAATTTGTCAGTAATAGTTTTGGAAAAATAAATTGATCCCCAAATAGCAAAAGAATATGTTCATTAACTTCTAGCTATTGTTGAAAGAAAAACTTTTGTTGTAATGACTAGAATTCTTATTCA
The DNA here is from genome assembly GCA_963576475.1 of Molanna angustata. Taxonomy (NCBI): domain Eukaryota; kingdom Metazoa; phylum Arthropoda; class Insecta; order Trichoptera; family Molannidae; genus Molanna; species Molanna angustata. The sequence continues at coordinate 10,722,806 of OY754977.1, read as the reverse complement.
AACGTCTTTATATTAGATATTTTCATACGGAATTCTGGTTTTAATATCGATATTTTCATATTTTTCTCTGTGTGGCAGGTTTTTTAGGTATTTTTGCCATAAATAGGCACTTGCTAATTTGCGCCTTTGTCGATTTTCTTATGACAAATGTCAAATCCTTAAAATAACTCTTCTCATTTTTAAAAAATAAACTTACTTTATCTACGTTTGATATTGAATATTTCAAATGCGGTTTAGTTTATAATGCAAATTATTATGCACACTTCACGTGATTCTAAGTGCATTGTTACGTCGGCGTCGGTACATTTTAATTGGATTTGCTGGGGACATATTATCGTTGTCATATTGAAACATAACTTATATCCAACGTATGTTCAGCTAATTCCACGGCAAACGTACAGATACAATCGAAATTCAATAATATGGGCTGTATTTAACAATGTCTCATTGCCTACATCGATATTATGATCTCGAATAACGATTTTTTCAAAATCACCCCAACGGTCCCTACGTAGTGCGTCCTTATAGCTAATGTCTCCTACCTTACCATGTTAAGAGATAATAAAACAATGACAATGAAGTCGTGAAATGTTACAACCTGTTGGATAAAGATATTATATATGTTTGTGCAGTGTACAGCCCTAAAATAAATTCCAGAACATATAAAAGAAATGTATGAGGAAGCAAAATGTATGGTCAATATTATATATCTTCAGTAGGTACTTTTGTATGTTTTCGTTACAATTTTTCCATAACGCTTGAAATTACGAGCTGAATGTGATAAATTGTGAATTTTTATGACATATATATTATATTCAGAAAATTGGTATCCTGTTTTCAGAAAGAGACCCGCCATACGAGTTACGTATTTAACTTACAATTTGAGAAAAGCGTGGAAACTATTTTGCATCGCACAAGATTGAGAGGCGTTCATCCAAATGATCGTCACCGTCTGAGGGACCTAAGAACCCGTTCCCACTTGTCGTGTGTTATTTCCGACAAAATGTCGGCAAATAAGTGGCAACAAATGGAGCTGTTCACACATACACGATAACGACAAGTGTGAACAGCTCCATTTAAAATGTATTACCCGACATTTTGTCGGACCTAACACACGACAAAAGTGTGAACAGCTCTATTTGAAATGTATTGCCACTAGATCGCCCGACATTTTGTCGGACCTAACACACGACAAGTGTGAACAGCTCCATTTAAAATGTATTGCTACTAGATCGCCCGACATTCACTCGGACCTAACACACGACAAGTGGGAACAGCTCCATTTAAAATGTATTGCCACTAGTTCGCCCGACATTTTGTCGGACCTAACACACGACAAGTGGGAACGGGCAGTAACACGACAAGAAAAGAAGTAACTGAGGAAGAATGATTTTAGAAATAGATGAAAATGAAATTGAATTTTTCCTGCCAATTTTAGGACTGCGAGAAAATCAGGTGCATAGTGATGTACGGTTCATATACAGATGACAGTAAATATATATATTTTTTTCAAGTCCAATGCCGAGCAAAGACAAAATAGTCCGTTGCTCAATGGGAGTCGCGTTAGCGAACTAAATTAAGTAGAACGATAAATTATATATTATTATTTTTTTTATCTTAATTCTATGTGAAATAATAATAAAAGGAAATCATTCCTCAGAATATTTTTATAATACTTCTCGCAGTTGGTTCTGATATTTCGTCAACTCATTTCCCTCGATATTTTAGTATAATATATCATCTAAATATTGTTGAATATATTTTTTGTGTTCATTTATGTTTGTTTATTTAAAGCACTTATAAAAGCGTTATATGGAAAAATATATAATTTAGAGGACGCTAGTTTATCACAATAAACATAATACAAGGGATAAAAAATACTTCGTTCATCATTAAAGTATAACAATAAATATCCATTAAGAATAAAAAAGATAAAAAACATTCCAGTAAAAATAAGTTTTTTCCTATAATAAGGGATGTTTATTTACATTGTGTTTATTGACATTTATTAAGGGAGCATACAAACTTAAACATCCCAATTGGAAATCAAATTTCATTAAAAAATGTTAAACAGCGTGTTTATAAAAAAAAAAATCAGCGTAAATTCAAAATATTCTTCATAAAGCAATTTTTAAAAATTAATAGTTATCCCTAACACCAAACTTCATAGGCAGTTTTAATATATCATATTTTCAGTCACTAGATTTAGCGTTATATGCCATCTTTATTCGTTCTGTTGCTATAGTATTTGACATTCATTTACTCTCGCATCTCTTTTAATTATTTTTATGATTGGTAAATATCTTTCATCCTATGCTAGGCTTACGTATAACATTGCTAATACTTTCATCCATTTTTTTATTACGAACCGCAACGGTTGAAGTGTCCGAAACGTAGATTATATGGTATGATTCGTGCTCGTTTAGACTCTGAAAGACTTGACTCAGGAAGATATCTTGAATCGAGGTCTTCTGGATCAAAAAACAATAATCTTTAAAAGAAAATATACGAAGTAAACGGATCTTTAAATGTACCCTGCCAGGCTGCCATATTATTAAAATGAAATACTGTGTTTGGATTCTACAATATATTTTATACTTATGCCGATAGCTATTTCGCCTTACTAGGGCATTATCAAGACTATATCGACTTTGTTTCTGTCCTGGTATATATTGGTAAAGGGTGGTGCTTACATGATTTTTGATTGGTCAGTTTCTGTGTACTGAATATTTGAACAATGGTGGTAGGTGGAGACTATAGTTTAGCTTGACAATTGGCTGACCAATCCCTAAGTGTGTTAGTTACAGGTAATTGCATGTACTATTATATTAATATATTTCTAGGAAATTTATTTTGTTGATGGGTTATTTTCTAGGTAGGTATAATATTTATTTATTTATATAATTTTATATGTTGTTATAGGTTAGATGTTTGTATTTTGAGGTACAGGTAGGTATTAGCTTATTGATGTAGCCTGCCATGTTCGGAGCTCATAGAATTGACACTCTCAGTTAAGTATAAATTTCTTTTGTAACAAGCGAGTTGCAGTGCGTACTAATGATATTATTGGAAAACCATGAACTGTATACAAATTAATTATTAGATTTAAGTGGCTTATGGTGCATGGACATGAGTGGTTTCAGCTTTAAGTGTATAGTTTATGTACGGTTGATATCATCACCTATGTTTAGCCGAAGTCAATTGGATGTTTATAATTGAGAAGCTTTCGGAACGTGAAATTTTAATTGCTATTGATGTTGGATGGTTGGTTGGTGTATACAGGATACATACATCGTCTCTGCTTACAGTATTATCGATCCATTTTCAAGCAAAGGTTTATAGTTCGAGTCTACACTTCATAATTGAAGAATTAAATAATCATACAAAAGTATTTTTCTACAAAATCCGATCACAATGATCGAACGTTTTCATGTGGTGATGCTGTAAATTTCATAGGGTTGGATAGTTTTTTTTTTGGTTTATTGTTAGTTTTTATCAATAAATGTATTTTTTGTTCTGATGGGAGATTCGCAACCATCAATGTAATAAACCTGAATTTTCACAATGGTCAGCCCGACTCCTGGATATGCTGAAATGTTATTACTGTCGATAGTGGCATAGTCGTGAGCCGTTTGGCTTCTATGTCTATGTCCTGAGGTCTATTTTCAGCATAAGAGAAGTTTATTTAAGAAAATTTCTTTTTCTACTAATAAAATCATCAATTTCAAAGATTGCAAGGGCCTGTTGATCGTTGTTAGGATCTGCAGAAGAAATCGATCTAATGCAAACAGTGGGCGAAAGATTTAAAATAATGTTTGGATCCAAGAAGGATTATTGATTATTGTGCCAGGAAGATAACAATGACAAGTTATTGTCATGAAAAATGCATAATATATTTTTTGTACTTAATTTTGTTTCGTCGTTTTGTCACAATGCGGGTTCAAAAATGAAGGTTTGTTGTGTTTACACTCGTGTGTTTCAATTAGAGTCAGCATGACCTGTTTAGTATACATACGTTAGCGTTACAGAAGAATATTTTCATCGCATGTAATACTGTAGATTTACCGTTAACTACCTATTGCATGATAATACAATTAGCGCAGTCTTCTTTACTTGCATTTTGCGACAGTGTGACTTTTAAAACGGAAATCGGCTTAGGCATTACCTATTATACATACTTTTAGCTACGTTTCTAGACCGGAGCATTGAAATGCTGTTTTGCGTACTGTTATAATAATTGCAATTGTTGTAAATAATTTGAAATATTTTTCACTTAAATTTCTTCAATAAAAATATCGGATATTTCTCCCCCATTCCTCGCTTAATCAAAAAGGTACAACTCACTTAATCTAATGCATAATATCGATATCTTCTCAATTCCCAAAGTGGCATTAAAAACCACTTAATTTCTCAGTTCGTAACCTTTGAATTCTAGTGTTTTTTTTAGCATATTATGGCATTCCACCCAATCACTTGGATGATTTCTGTCAGTATAAAAATACTATTAAATTATTTTGAGCAGATGAATGCAGTTTGCCCAGGATAAAGAGCTGTATTACTGGACCACGGAGGGCTGATGAAAAAGAAGAAGATAGCTGCGAGGTTAATTTGTGTAGCCGATAAAACTTCTCTCGAATAAATGCGAGAACGAGGAGACAGTTCATAGAAAACGTCAGTTGATGGTCTGCATAATTTGGCTCAACACATCATTTAAGGACGATGTCAAACTAATGTCATTTTTCATTTCTAATTCGTCTGGAGCACAATGTGTCTATCAGTGTTTTGAGAAATTTGACTAACGTGCTAGTTCAGAGTATTTACACCTTTAGTACATTACTCGAGACTTATTGGCTTCACTGTTCCACGTTCGCTGTTTCTAACACTGTGCTTGTTGTATTTTGTATATGCCGGTGACCAGTCAACATAGCATGTTAGCGTTTTTCGTTAGCAACAAAATTAACACATATGATTATACTAAAGTTGCCATCGTATTCTTCACATATTGTGGTACAAATCAAGAATGTTATACAACATCATGACTTGTTGAACATAGTGTCTTTTTCCATCTATTTTGTATAGTTTATCGTCACGATCTCATCGTGTACCTATCACATTAAGTATAGTGCAATAACCTGTTGACTAATTTACGTACTTACAATGAGTCTTTGAACTCGATATAACCGTATACAAGACGTAAATTACTATTGACTTTCGTGGTTCAGTTTTTCAAACCTTTGATTTTAAAACTAAGAAAATATTACGGATTCGATTCTTATGGTGTCTCGGATATTACCTAATAACTGAAATACTTGAGGTTGTTGGTAAGGCTTTGTTCATTTAGGGTAGGTTTATCCGAAAATATTTCGGATTCGATTCTTGGTGGTGTATCAAACATTTCTCAGAGTTTACCTTAAGTATTTGAGTTTGTTCATCGACAATAATGATTAGGTTAAGTTCGTTCAAGTGACATTTGGTAAGGCTATGTTCATTTAGGTTAGGTTTATCCGAAAATATTTTGGATTTGATTCTTGTTGGTGTATCAAAAACTTCTCAGAGTTTACCTTATTAATTACTTGAGTTTGTTCATCGACAATAATTATTAGGTTAAGTTCGTTCAAGTGACATTTGGTAAGGCTATGTTCATTTAGGTTAGGTTTACCCGAAAATATTTCAAAATAAACAAATACAAAAAGTCATTAATGTTAAAAAAAATCGAAAATCTAGAAAAAGTGTGTTTTAGGCTTACCTACATAATAAAGTTTAAATTGTTTTATTTAAAATTTTGAATTCTCCTTTTCTTTATTTTTTTAAATAATCACTGGGTGAATATTATACATAAGCAAATAAATGCTTGTGCTATCTAGGTGAACGAAATCGGTCGAGGCAGGATTCGAACTCGCGACCACTGGATTACTAGCCCAGTGCGCCAACCGCTCTGCCATCGACCCATCTAAAATTTGATTCGTCTATGGTTTTATTTCGCATTTATCGTATTTCCAGCCCATTTCCTTTTCCAATGACAAAGCTCGATAATACTAACTATTATCATCGGTGTTCAAATTGTATTTTTGGATTTATGGACGACCTATCGGGCAACTGTAAAAGTGAAACAAAACACTACTGCTTGATTGTCAATTCGACAGAAATATTTTAATGGATTTCGAATTCCAATTCGTTTATGTCGTTACATTCAATTGCAATGTTTTATTCGGTTACTAGTTTTTTATACCCGGCGCTGCTCGGGAAGGTAAATGTTGCATTACGGTTACTCATTAAAAAAACTGTTTATTTCTGATGATAAGTTCAGAATGAGTATAATATATACAACACAATAAATAAAAATCAATATACATACGTAAGTTTTTAAAAAAATCAGTCTCATCCTTCCATTCAGCCCCTCCTTCCGTCCCTTCCTTTCAGTCTCATATAATGGAATTTGAGTAATGGTTTTAATTAGATTGAATATAAGCGTAATAAAGAGTGTTGGCCACAACGCATTTGTTTATTTTACCGAAACTAGTCAATGTTATTAAATTAGTAGAACTGAAAACTTTGGTTTTATTTTACTATACCAAATTTATTTATAAAACATGAAACCTTCTTTGGTTTTCGCCTGCAACACGTAGGTATATGAACAAAGAAATATACATACATATCCGTATGCATACTTAGCAACATACATATTAAAGCACACACTAAAATATCAATTTAGGAACTGATAACGAATCATATCAATATCCGAAAAGTGCCATACTGTAAAAAATACTAAGTATGTACTAAGAGGGGACATCATTAACTGCTGCATCTGATCGAAATCGGGGTGTTGGCAAAACTGAGAGTGGACGAGAATTGGGACCGTAGAGGAGCTGTTTCTAGCCGTCGAAGATAGGTAGATATACTCTCTTGCGACATTCATCGTCGGGGGGACCTGACAAGATACTGGAGGAAGAAGAAGAATTATTCTATCACTGATTTTTCATTTTGTTACATTCAGTATCTGTTTTATTCATCATATTCGTCTATCTGTAATCCGATTGGAATTATATATTTTATTATTAAAATAAAAATGTAAGAAAGAATAAATACGCCATAGAAGATTCTTTTTCTTCGGTATAATCTTGGAGATTGGTTGGCAGCAAAGCGATGCTCTTTCTCCATTCCGCTTGGTCTTTATCGAAAAGAAAGAGTTTTTAGCATTCATATTATCCTGCCTGCGCTAATATAGACAATTTATCAATAAAATATAATTGTTTTACATAGTATATTTATTTCAATTTTTTTTAATATTTGCATTTATTATTTTAAAATTATATTCATGTAATCCCCAAGGTATATGTTTGTTTCGAGGTTTGCGATTTCACCCAATCAGTGCGACATTATTCACTAATATACATGTTGCAAGTTGCAAATCAACACAGTCGGGTACCTCACACACAACCTCACACCTATTCGACGCACTGATGTAAGGCTCCCATGTAGTGTAGTACCACCCCAAGTTAATAGTACAATTATTGTAATGTATACATATACAATATGATTACATGAAAATTCTTCGAAACACAATTGTTCGAATGCCCAATTGTACGAATAACAATTTTTCGAAAATCAGTTATCAGAATGACAATTGTCTGAAAGCAAATTATTCGAACTTATATTTGTTAGAAAACCAATTGACCGAATTTAATATATTTTTGTGTCATTATGTTGCCTCCTTTGACATGTTTGTTGCCAGTAAAATATATTCGATGAAGGCTATTATTACTTGTTGTATTATTGTTGGGTAGGTACGTATGTTTTCACATTTTTAATAACTAATGTTTGACAGCGCGGTGCGTCGCCATGTAGATGTAGGAAAAATGCCTCATTACGATTCATACAAAATTTGTTAACTACGACATCTAGTATATTATAATAAAATTCTATGATTTTTTCCTCTCACAATACTACCAACATGACGATATAAAAATTCGAACAATTGTAATTTCTGATAATTGTGTGTTCGGAAAATTGTTTTTCGAAAAAAAGTGTTCGAATAATTGCCATTCGTAAAATTGATTTTCGTAAAATTGAGCATTCGAATAATTGTTTTTCGAATAATTTTCCTGTCACCATACAATATATACATAGTACAAAAAATATTAATAATAAATTAATATATTACTTCTTAGTTTTTGTAACGAAGAGACCTCTTTTTTGTTTCTCCATATATTGAGAAATTACTTTATTTGTATACAATGAAAGCAACAGTCCTTACTTACTGATGGCAATAAACCCTGTAGGTGCGTTTTAGTTCCTGGTTCTTATATAATATCCCAACTTCGTCTCTATTGAGATATTAAAAAGTTTTTCAACAAAAATATCATTTGACTCTTGACAGGGAAAAAAATCCAATGTTTGCGTATATGCAATTAAAAATATTCGAATTGTTATTAAAAATCACACTTCAAAAATTATTTATTCTCTTTTATATGAAAATAATCGTTTTCATCTGTTAGCTTCGCATCTTTTAAACCGCAATAATTATTGATATACGGCGATGTTTTTGTCAATTTGGTGATTTCAACGATATTAAAAAAGTAAGTAGACAACTTTGTTGTACAAAATTCAGATTTCGTAAAATTGACCTAGATCGTCATCTAATCGACAGTCTTCTGACGAAGCAGATGAATTCTTCACGGTTTGATGCAATCAAGTCAACTTGTTTTCAATATGTTTTTTTTTCTGTGATTCAATCTAAAATTTAGTAAAATAAAAAAAAAACTCAATCACTCCAAATTGAGTTTCTAAATATTACAAGAGAACCTCTTAAAAACTATCCAATCATTGTCTTACATTAGAAACAACATTTTAGCACATTATCACATTTAGATTCGAACGATTTCTCCGGCGGTATATATCGTTCGTAGTTCTTAGTATAATTAATTGCCTTCATTAAATCTGGGACATACAAAGAACAAATCCGGTCTGGATTCCGATTCTCTCACAGAAATAACTCCTCCTTCGTCTGGAATATCAGTAGCAATTTCTTTCGTAATATAATGGAATATTCCCCGAACTAATGCCAACAGGTGAACAATAAAATGTAATTAATAGCCATCGTGGATTTCTTTTCTACACTTAACATAAAACAATGGAATCTCTTACTCCCTGTTGTGGAGAAAACACGACGTCTCGATGTATTGAACACAGCAAGAAAGACCTATTCTCTACTGCTACTCTGGTAAACGCATCTTATACCTACATATAATCGGTTTATTATTTCCATTAATTCTTAGGCAGATAGGTGGACATTATGTATTTCAGGTATTCTGGGAACTTCATGTACCTTTTTAGTCTTATATTATATTATATTTCAGTATATATTTTTATTAATCGTTCATTTCTTCGATATTCTCGCATTACCTAAGTCGCTTAGTTTTCATTCCGATGACAATATTTTATGATGCCGCACATATTGCTTTCTTTCTACCGAATCAATGCTTCTTCACAGGTCTCCAGAATTTTAGGAAGAATCTTTTGATTAAGATTAAAATATCCTCTACCTACATAAGAATGCATAAAAGTATCAAAGATACGAACCACTGTTACGGAATTGGTGTCAGATAACATGTCATAAGGTAAACTGCGCGACGTTGTATGTTAAACAAAAATTCTGAGTATAAAAATTTTGTAAACCTAAACTTTTCTATATTTTATGAAATTATAGGCTCTGTGAATCAGGCGGATCAAAAGTTATAAGACACACAAACAGGTTTTTATTTAGTTTATGTTAAGAGTAATAAAGAATTATTTTATTTATTTAATCACGAAATAAAAAAACTGCTTATTACATATTTCGACAAAATAGTGTAGGATGGAGATTTATAGATGTGCTATGTTCTTCAGAGTCAAAAGACAAGATCTCTAGTGTTATGACTTTTGACTATATAAGCTTGTACCCTCTAGGTATAAGTATTTTATTTAGATGGGTGGTGGTAGAGCAATGTGTTAGTTATCCAGTGGTCGCGAGTTAGAATCCTGCCACGTCCGGTTTTGTTCACCTATAACAAGAACATATGTACATATTCATTCTTAAAATAAATGTTGACTACGAAAATCTGGACCAATGGTTTTCTACTTCTGGTATATTTATGTTTTATTATCAATTTGAATTTCCGCTTCTATCACTAGACAATTGGGTGGGTATATTTCATTTATATTGTAGCAAGTTCACCCAAATTTTTTGGGTTGCACAACCCTTAAAAATAATAAAACATTTTCTCAATGAATGATTTAGGTTTAAACATAATAATTTGTTTGTTGTTAATGGTCCAAAATATGAGTAAGAGTTATTTATTTTCGCTTCTTTAGACTGAACAAGAACCTTTCAAAAATTTCAACGGCCCGTTATGGCGATTCGACCGAAAATGGGCTCTTATCGGAAAATGAAAATCAACCCTTGTTGAAATAATGTAAACGAACCCTTGACATTTACATAATGAAAATCTAAATTATTTTTATTTAAATTTGGTTATCAAAAATCGTAGGAATGAAGTTACTTCTATGTATGGAAAATTTTAATATTATGTAAATCATTGAAGTACCTACTACTTAATTTTAATTTGAAATAAAATTTTATGACAAGTTTTTAACATCTCAATACCGACGAAGATGGAATATCATAGGAGAACTAGGAACTCAAGGCACCCACACAGGTCTTACAACTTTTCATTCGGCTTGTTTACGTGATTACTTTATGCACTTGCGCCACGTTCACCAATTGTGCCTTCGTATTGAGTTCCCTATCAGTTTTTTAAAGTTCTATATATTTTAATCATGAAAATAAGTTCGTTTGAAAATACGCTGGAAAGATACCATCGTCATCTATTAAGTAACGAAGAAACCTTTTGTATCACCAGCTAATGAGAAATTGGTTTGTAAATAATAAAGCAACAGTCCTTTTACATGAGGTGACAATGCTATCGCACATATGTCACCCCTTAAACAGTGCACGAATTATAAGTTCATGTTTTTCGGCTTTTATATTTGCTTGTACCAATGTGTATGTAAATTTAATATTTTTAATGTTGCACATACGCAAACATTGGATTTTTTTGGATTATTTATTTATACATACACTGATAGACATTACAATAATTATTAAATCTGCAATGCCCCACTAGGCAAATATATATTATATTTGCAATATTTTAATATTCCATCTTCGTCTCTATTGACATGTTAACATTTTTCCATATTATATATTTGACTCCTGACAGGGGAAAAATCCAATATTTTCGTAAAAATATTCGATTTGAAATGAAAAATTGCAAATATTTTTGCTGAGGAATGAATGTAGCTATGATATGACTAATTATTTTCTTTGACAAGTTTAAGGAAAAGAAATCATGATAATGTTTTAGTTTTGGTATTTTTTTAATGTTTCAATAATATTGCTTTTAGTCTGTCACAGTTCCTGGCAGTAATATATTTCTAAAATATGTGTTTTTAATGAACGTGTCCAACAACATTAAATAACATCAAACTTTAAATTACAACTTTGCACTTAGAATATATTAACTTATATTTACTATAAAAAAATGTTAAGTGTTTAGTGTTACTTTATACGATGCGTAAAATTGCGAATCGATGTTAATTATTGTACTGTTTTTATTAGATGAAATGAGGCATTTATGAGGTTGAAATGAGGTCTCTAAGACGAATTTGTGGTAAAAGGGTGTATGATAGAATAAGAAACGAGGATATTAGACGATAATATATGATTGAAAGAGATATCCTTTGTAAGATGAAAATAAATACGCTATGGTGGTTTGGCCTCATAGAAAAAAAGTATAAAAGGCTGATAAAAGAGGACCGAAAAGTAGAGGTCGTCCAAGGAATATTTGGCACGATCACATATATGGAATTTTGAAAGACGAAGACGTTAGAAGTAAGCATAACAGAAGAGCGTGTATGAGAAGATACATGTACGTGAACGAAGCGAGAAATGTATGTCAAGAGAGAGGAGTCTGGCGTTCGGTTCTCTCTGCCTACCCCATATAGGGAAAGGACGTGACGAAATCGGTAGAGGTAGGGTAGGGTTCAAGCTCTCCATCGCTGGAATACTAAGCCAGCGCAATCTTATGCAGATCTGTTAGTTCATTAAATAATTATGGCCCGGTATTACAGTTGGCCCTCAACTCATTGAGTTTGTGTAACTCAAGATTAATGTTAGGGGGAGATTGAATCCATTTCCGTATTACAGTGCAATATGACATGTCAGTTACTAAATCTTCAATTATAGACATATTTCACTTTTTCTGTGGTTGTTATCTGTCAAATTTTAAATAACCTCAAATAATACGAACTACAAAACGGGACGCTACGACTTGAAATACTTTTGTTTTATTATCCAACATGGTAAATTTAATTTTTTTTTCACCAAAATAATGCTTTTAAATGCCCATGTTCGTTTCAATGTGGCTGTCAATTTGTTTTGTTGTGTGGCGCCACCGTCCACACAACTAACGCCTCTAGAACACTGAAACTACACTCGTTGCCTAGCGAAGAGTCGAGAAAAGGCAGTTGATTCACCGTTAAGTACTTAATCCGCCAGAAACGTTGAGTTAAATATTTGTCGTTTTAGTGACGTATTTGAGGGAAGATTAGGCCTAAACGGACACTGTAATACGCTATATTTTTGTAAAACTTGAGTTTAGCTCTTAAACTGAGACTTTAATACCGGCCCTATGTGTTTAAAATTTGCTACAATTTTTGGTTCGAATTCTGACGGATATTTTGTTGACACATAGAAATTTTGACTATCCTCAGAAAATGGGTCTGTTGATTGGCAATGTGTAGTCGGCTGGCTATAACCGATAGACTCTTGCTGTATCCAAGAGATATTTAGCACTGTTTACATGGGTATATTATTTTCGTAAACTTTCTATTAGAGTTTTTGCTCGTCAAACTTTCATTGTGGTAATAAAACAATAAAGTACTGGAGATAGGAGAGATCATTATCATTATTGGAATATAATAACGGTAATTGACCCGGGTGTAGAAAAAAAGATATCTTTTGTAATTTCCAAACCGACGACTTGGTGATAATAATTTTATGAGACATTTGGTGTTATGACCCCCCTCATAAAACGCAATGACTCTGGAGTAGGTAAGTACTCGTAAACAAAAGGACGCCACAGAGAGATTAGATTGAAAACTAACTCAATATAACCGTTCTCCATACGAAGGACAACAGTTTTCATTATTATTTTGGGGTCTCTGGGAGGCGCCTCGCACTCGATCGTACGGAAGACAGAATGCAAACACTTAGTTCATCGGAGTCAGAGTCAAAAAACTGCCGATGTTTTAGTTTTAGTAGTCTTATTAATAAGTCTTACATGCGTGTGAGCGATCATGACGTGTCCTGTGGAAACACGAGCAGACACCGTACAAACCAAGGGGCTCCTAAGGAGAACGTAAATAAAAGTTCTAAAGTCAATCACTGTAAAAACTCTCCGAGATCGTGTTCGCATTTTCGAAATAAGAAAAAAATGTGGAAAAGAGGACACCGCACGGTGGAGTAGATCCAGAAGAAGACTTCGTAGCCAGAATTGACAGTGATAGACTTGAAATCCCTTCTGGTCGCTGTCTACCCGGAGATGGAAGGATAGTTAGACTTCTCGTCTCAGAAGGCATATTTTTTGAATTATAGACCAACAGGTCTACTAAACGAAGAAGAAGAGAATAAGGTCTTATTAAGTGAAATAATATGGGTTACTTATGAATGCCCAGAGAATAAACATTCATTCATTTTTTTATAAACGAATATATCCTTGTTAAACAAGTACATATACATCATCCTACATTCCCTAAATTAAGCATTAAATAATATATATGTAATCTCTTAATAAGACAGTAAATGACTGGCTTTTATATATACATCGGAATCGATGAGTCACACAAGAAATTAATTTTGAAAATGATTTTGTTAATTGTATTGGTGCCCAACTGTAACTAACCACAACTTTAAACTGTACTGTTTTAAACTGTAAGTTTGTCATTTAAATGTAAAATTGTTGACCTCAAAACAGGACAGCCCATGTGGGGATGGTAGTTATATATTTTTATGTACTGTTTATAAATGAATTGAATTCAATAAATAAATATTTTTGGTTTTACAGGCGTTTTGAATAATGATAATAATTTATAAAGCCCCATAAGATCTCTGGTGTCTCCAAGGTCGCTATAGCTTATTTGTTTGCTCTACGAAACAAGGCCGTCTTAAGAAGTCTACCGAAGATGTCAATTATCTGAGCTCCACGTATGTCAAGGGGCAATTTATTTCACTTCAGAGGCCCGTTCACACTGAAACCACGATCATAGTGGACCGCCTTGTTGACTCTGTCCAATTCAAAAGAGTTGGTACCCTGTGATCCAGATGATCTCAATGTAAGTTATCTTCCTGATGGAACACGGAAATGGGAAATATAATTTGTTTCAGAAACATCTTTCTCTGAAGTTTACTTTTTAGTTATTATTTTAAGCATTTTGTGAACTAAGATCTTCCCTTAAAAGAGCTTCCTGGCACAAAGCTAGGAAATAAAAGAAGCACAGTACCTATATGTTCCTTAACATAATAAAATGCTTGTGGTATGGTGAACGAAATTGAAAGAGGTGGGATCCGACCCGATTCTGTTTGGCGATTTACTATAGTCCCCAATGCAACTGTTTCATTTATAATTGTTCGAGACATTAAATGCTAAATACATTAGTAAGCAAGTTGAAAACATACTCGGTTGTGTGTTTGTTCATATCGCACTGATTTCCACTGAAGTTATTGAAAATAGTCTCAAGTGTGTGAAATACACAAAAAGTGTAAGGGGATGATATGAAAAAGAGAAGAAGAAAAAAAAGTTATTGGTTATAAAACGAAACATCAACGGCGTTTCATATTTTACGAGTCAGAGCCGAAATAAAATGCTGATATTATTTTGTTGATACTCCACGACGTCATATCTTCGCTAATCCACTCGATTCTAGTTGAGCTGTCGTTCCAATAAAATAGTCATAAACATTAACGATACTTCTTGAACGCTCGCTAATAGTTACAGTGTCAATGATTTCGACACAGATACGCCTTTCTCCAGGTGTAAAATAGGTATATTTACAAGCGATAAAACTTATACGGGCATTGTGTTTTTTTTTTGTAAAATCGGTCGTAAATATTTTATTTTCATTCCATAAGGCCTTTGGTGAACTTGCTTCGTTTCATGCTTCAAAATATGTCTTTACAATATTTTGGGTTTCTTTTGTTGTATTATTGCCATCGTTTATTTGAGTTTCAGTAAATAAGCTCTTTAGTGGGTTGTTTTTTGCAATATTTTGCGTCGGTCCGAGATAAGAGTATGATGAATTTACCATTGCAATTCAATGATATTTTTATTCTTAATTCGCTACAGTATAGAGAAAACAAATTGGTTAATTGTTTTCATGCTGTAAGAACTGATTCTGTTCATGTTATAATTAAGTATCCTATTGGAGTGTTTTGTCTGTACCAACCAACATATTCAAAATTGTCTACTTTGCATAATAAATTGTACTATTGATGCACTATTAATAATTTTAGGCGATGGAATTTATATTGTATCTATATTGTAAGGCGATTTATATTTTATTCATTTAGAAATAGCCATCATGTTTTTATCATTTTTTCCATCATCTTTTTAATTATTTTATATATTTGTAGCCATTATATTTTATACTATTTTAACAATTATTTTAGTCATCTTTTTAATATTTTATATTATTTTATTGTGTAAATATGTGTATGTTTATATTGTAATTATAATTTTATACGAAAGAAATAGCCATCATGTTTTTATCATTTTTTCCATAGTATTTTTTTAAATTTTTTTAATATTTTATGATTGTAAAAAAGCCATTATATTTTATAGTATTTTAGTCATTTTTTTAATATTTTTATATAATTGTGTTGTGTTAATATGTGTATGTTTATATTGTATTCATAATTTTATGCGAAAGAAATAGCCATCATGACACAGGCTTTGCCTAGTTTGATGGTGATTAAAACACCTTAATGACACTGCTTTCTGCATCACTGTATAATATATGTATATGTTAATAATAATATGAAATATAAGTGTATCAATATTTGTCAGACATGAATAAATAAATAAATTATTGTTATTCCGTATTGTTTATGTGGATTTAAATAAATAAATAAAGAAAGTATTACGTAAATTAAAGATTAAAAATAAATTAAATACATTTTTTACACAAATTAAACATTATTCATTATTTTATAAAAAAAAGCGATGGGAAATATGTATGGATTTTAGTACGGTAAATAATACAAAACAAACAAATTAAAGCATTCAATTCTCTCTGCCCGACCCATAAAGGACATTTCTGGATTGTATGTAAGTAAAAATTCTTTCCGATTCCATAAAGTCTTTTTCGTCTTTATTTATTTTCTCTATGTTATAAAAAGAAATCGGATTCAGCGTTTGCTTTCCCTAATTCTCTTATATATTTCTTCGGGCAAAGTTGTGTAAGCGGTATACGGAGCTCTGTCTCATCCATTTCCCTCGATAGTTGTCGCCATGGAGGAGATATGTAACTCTTTTATTTATTTAATCTATCTGTAAACTCCGCCACGAGTTAAAATGGCGAAATTTTCCAATTTTAATGCTCCCGTCGCTTATCGAATATGGCAGTTTATCATCGCGCTGTGGCGGCGGGGTGATCGTTTCGAAATCTAAAAGTTATGTGAGTATTTTTGATATTCCATTTATTTTTTGTCCCGTCGCCGATAAATTGTTCCTCTTCACGGTTCCTTTTCCTCCTCCGCTCTGCTTTTTCCACTTTTACGTCTTTCACAGTTTGATATTTTGCCAACGCAACTTTGGACGAACATCTCACTGCTTTTTTACTCAGCAGCGGTATAAATTACGCCATTTCTAACTTCGACTCTTATGACATCGTTGTCACATTTAAACTGATTTTATTTGTTTGATTTGTTCATGGAAAGATTTTTTCAAGTACATTATTTATAATAACTAGTGGACCCAGGCAGACGTTGTACTGCCACAGACCGCCTTCGATGTAGACCGCATTTAACTCGCGTGTGTTAGTTTAAGAAGGTCTCAGTGCTATTGAAATACGCTATTTGATTGTAATAAGTTTTTTTTTTAAATGAATGTGTTCTTGTTAAACAAGTACATATGCTTGTGCTATAGGTGAACGAAATCGGTCGAGGCAGGATTCGAACTAGTTTGAAATTGTCTTTTCTTATTTATGTAACTGTTGTGTAATTTACTCGTGTGATTGAATTTGAGCTAGTGTAATTTTATGTGCATCCATAATTGGACGTCCAGCACTCACAATAATAACCCAAATTGTTTTCTTTTTATGAAAATTTAAGCTGGATGTCTGTCGATGTACCCTTTTTTGATAAAATAAATAAATTATATTAATTTTATATTGACCTCATTTTATGCATTTTACCAATCTTTAATTTCACATTCGTCAATTGTTCTTTTTGCACTATCGTGCTAAAATTGATCATCTAGAGGGCTCGATGAGCTTCTCTTCGTGCTATTCATATTTGCTGTCGCTTACCTTCTTCTTCTTTTGTTTCAATCTTGAAGATTGGTTGGCAGCATTAAATTGATGCATCTCCTCCTCCACTCCGCTCGGTCTTCAGCGACTCTTTTCATCTCCGTGTAAAAGGAACAATGCATGTCGCGGCACACCTGTTCTAAATATTCCCGGCGGGGACGCCCTCTGCCAGTTGTACCCTCAACCATTCCCTCCAAGATGATATGTAGGAGATCCTCGTGTCGCAACACATGGCCTATCCAATTTGCACGCCTTTTCGATATGGTGTTTGACAGGTGCCTGGTTTCCTTAATTCTGCTGAGAACCTCATCATTTTTTTTTTTTTTTATTAAAGTTTTATTTATTTACATTTTTTTTAAACAATAAGTATTCTTGCACTAAACTGCAAAAGCAGTTTAACAGTGCTAGCTCTCTCGTACACTTATATAAATTTGATAATGTAACAAAAAATAATTATAAACAAACAAAAATTAAAAACTAGCAATACAATATAACAATAATTTAAACCATTAACACAATATAACAAAGAAAACATACAAACTTATATATAAAATTCTTTTAACATTTTTTTAATTTTTTTTTTGTTTTTAATTTGAATATTTGAATATTTTGGCAGTTTGTTAAATAGTTTCGGAATTATCGTTGCTTTTGTCCTGTCGCCGTAAACGTTATTTGTTTTAGGTATTGTCAGTAAGTCTTTCGTTATTTGTCTAGTTGTATATTTGTGAGTGATCTTTAATTTAAATCGTTCGTTATAAAGTTCTTCTATGGTCAGTAAAAGATTCACCTTTTTTTCTATAGGTAAAATATTGCATCTTTTGAATATTTCGTTAATGTTATTTTTACTTGCCTCCACTGTTCTTTTTGTTGCAATTATTTTTAAAAATCTTATTTGTAATTGTTTTATTTTATCAAGGTACGTTTTAAATGTTCGTCCGTAACTACTGAGCCCGTAGTCAATAATAGACTCGACCATAGCATAGTACAGACAGTACAGGGTGTGCCTGGACACGCAGTATTTAAGATGGTAAAATTTACTTAAAATTGATCTTAATTTATTACAGACATTTTCAATATGTAAACTCCAATTAAAGTGCACGTCCACTGTAAGCCCTAAATACGTGTAATTAAAAACCCTTTGTAGTTGTTGACAAGTACAATCAGTTACATTTTTATGGAGACACTCATAATCGTGACCTTTTATGTTGAGGTCACATATCTTTTCCATGTGCACTGAATGTATGTATTATAATATGTATATTTAGTTTTCTTTACATTTATAATAATCCCATTATCATGTGCCCATTTAGTTAAATTATTAAGGTCAGTCTGTAGGTAATTTTGTATTTTGTCTTTTATGTTGAGGTCACATATCTTTTCCATGTGCACTGAATGTATGTATTATAATATGTATATTTAGTTTTCTTTACATTTATAATAATCCCATTATCATGTGCCCATTTAGTTAAATTATTAAGGTCAGTCTGTAGGTAATTTTGTATTTTGTCTTTTTTTCGGTCTGCTACGATTATACATGTATCATCGGCGAACACTTTTTTACTGCAATATTTAATGACGTTTGGTAAACTGTTGACGTGTCCGATATAACATTTGTTATATGGTCCCTCCAAGATATGCCAAGCATTCGGCGATAGGTCCACATCTCGAAGGCATCCAATCTTTTGCGTTCTCTTTCACCTATGCACCATGTCTCACAACCATATAACAAAATACTCCATACAAATGTCTTCACTAGTTCCTTTCGGAGTTTAAGGTCCATGTTGTTGGACTCGAACATCTTGGATTTTTTGTTGAAGGCGAGTTTTGCCTGGTGAATGCGACTGTCCACCTCTCTACTTGAACGGCCATCCCGATTACAGTTCCCATAGCAGAGCGGGCGGGGGTGGCAGTAGCAGTTTTATTTACCATTTTTTTCGTATATATGTGGTATACTCTATAGATGCGCAATACAGATGTCAATAGATTTTCATACCGCCACTTATTGATTTTCATACCGCCACTTATTGATTTTCATACCGCCACTTATTGATTTTCATACCGCCACTTATTGATTTTCATACCGCCACTTATTGATTTTCATACCGCCACTTATTGATTTTCATACCGCCACTTATTGATTTTCATACCGCCACTTATTGATTTTCATACCGCCACTTATTGATTTTCATACCGCCACTTATTGATTTTCATACCGCCACTTATTGATTTTCATACCGCCACTTATTGATTTTCATACCGCCACTTATTGATTTTCATACCGCCACTTATTGATTTTCATACCGCCACTTATTGATTTTCATACCGCCACTTATTGATTTTCATACCGCCACTTATTGATTTTCATACCGCCACTTATTGATTTTCATACCGCCACTTATTGATTTTCATACCGCCACTTATTGATTTTCATACCGCCACCAATCGGGTCCGAAACTGTCGTATCTTTCATGTTGGAATCAATCACAAAATTTCATTAAAATTGGTTGTGTGGTTTCGGAGATGAACGTGTACGAACATCGTGACATGAGATTATTACATATATTACGATATGAATTTTCATAATGCCGTTTAGTGATTCAGGATCATTCAGGGAGTTGATGATTCAGTCTTGTGTTACATAAAGAAACAGTTATTTTGAATTCCTTTAGAGAAAGTGCTCTTGTGTTGCGAAGATTTGGAGGCATTTCATCTATTTTATAGGACTTCTAAGCCGCCTCTTTGAAACTGTCACACCCTCTCAAAGAGTTGTGATCCAGATGACCTGAGTTTGAGATGCCTCTTATCTCTGACACATTTCTTGACTACCGCTAAACAAATTTTCTAGACACTTTGAACAATCATCCATTGGAGATGTCATGTTACATTTTTTATCAGGATATCGCTATATTATGCTCATTTGCTACCTTTATTGTTACAATATGAATAGGTACGTATGTTGACTCCTAACCCATTGACATGATGTGCATTACAAGTTTCCAGACATTGACTAATAACTGTTATCTCCGCTCGAATGACTTATGTATTTGCACTATAGTATCATTATCCGATGTCATAAAGGAAATAGCTGACAACGTAAATCGTGGCTAACTCTGTTATCTCTCAACGGATGATGTTTTGTTTGTGTTTGATTAGGTTCGTGTTCCGTTTCAGTAACCGTATCCAGTTGCCAGTTCTATCTCCCCGATGCAATGGTTTTGTTACTTAACTCGGTTTAGATTATCAACTTACTCGTGATGGTTCATTTTATGTATTGCGTCCGTCGCGTGCGTTTGGCGCAATACGGTCGCAATCCAATAACATGTTCCCAAATTCTAAAAAAAATATTTTTATTTGTACGTTATAAAATAAATATGGTAGGTACAAATATTACAATTCTTACAGGGTTTTTTTCCAACTGTCGATTTGTTCAGGAGAACTTTGTTCTCTTAACATATCGACAATGTATCAAGCCAGAATACGCGAGAATTGTATGGAGAGGTCTACTTTTTTCATGGCTTTTCCAACTTTGAAGTCAAAAAACACCAACTTAGAGGCTTCGCAGCATATATGTTCCATACACGGATTTACTCAGAATTCGGAGTAGAACATTTCGTGTGTCTGTGTGTGTGTCTGTGTGTGTGTCTGTGTGTGTGTCTGTGTGTCCGTCCCCCCCTTATAACTTTTGATCCGCTCAATTTACAGAGCCTAAAATTTCAGAATATATAAACAGTTACAGGCCTACAAAACTTTTATACTCGGAATTTTGAATTTTTGTTTCAGTCAGGGGTTATCAACTTTTGAATTTTTATTTTATTTTTCCATATATCTCAGAAACCATAAACGCTAGAACGCTGAAAATTGGTACAAACATAGACAAATACAAAATCTCAAATTAGTTTTTTCAAAAAAATTCCAGGTTTTCTCAAACATTTTTTATTAAGAAAAATATTTTTTTTATGATAAATTTATGAGTTTAACTGCCTATATTTCCAAAACTTTTACAATTATCGAAAAAAGCCGAAACACTCCAACTAGATAATTTAATTTTCTATAAAAAAATTAACATTGTAGTAGAAGATCTCAATTTTTTTTTAACAATTTTTTTAAAAATTGAATTTAGTGACGACATCGCTTCATACATTTTGTATGGCAGTCGCCTATACACAATATGTAAGAAGACTTAATAGTTTGTTACTTCATCTCCAAACATACATACATACCATCATGCAATTTGCATATTCTGGGTAGGAAAAAGGATCTTCCTCCATACTATCCTATCTTGACATACATACCTACATATGTTGTATAGAAAACAAAATATCTGAAAATATTCAATAATTTGTATCTATGGGTTTATAGTTTGGTACATATTCTTCAACTATACATACTATCGCTATCGACAGTTGGATCTCATGTGTTACATGCAACTAGTTAGTAAGTACTGTCTCAATAAATTTAAAACTTGTGTATGGGATAGGAGTAAACTATATAGATTCTTACATATTTATTGTTACATACACATATATACGTTCATCCATGAGAATTATCGTATAATATTCCAACTGTCGATTTGTTCAGGAGAACTTTGTTCTCTTAACATATCGACAATGTATCAAGCCAGAATACGCGAGAATTGTATGGAGAGGTCTACTTTTTTCACGGCTTTTCCAACTTTGAAGTCAAAAAACACCAACTTAGAGGCTTCGCAGCATATATGTTCCATACACGGATTTACTCAGAATTCGGAGTAGAACATTTCGTGTGTCTGTGTGTCTGTGTGTGTGTCTGTGTGTCTGTGTGTCCGTCCCCCCCTTATAACTTTTGATCCGCTCAATTTACAGAGCCTTAAATTTCAGAATATATAAACAGTTACAGGCCTACAAAACTTTTATACTCGGAATTTTGAATTTTTGTTTCAGTCAGGGGTTATCAACTTTTGAATTTTTATTTTATTTTTCCATATATCTCAGAAACCATAAACGGTAGAACGCTGAAAATTGGTACAAACATAGACAAATACAAAATCTCAAATTAGTTTTTTCAAAAAAATTCCAGGGTTTCTCAAACATTTTTTATTAAGAAAAATATTTTTTTTATGATAAATTTATGAGTTTAACTGCCTATATTTCCAAAAATTTTACAATTATCGAAAAAAGCCGAAACACCCCAACTAGATAATTTAATTTTCTATAAAAAATATTAACATTGTAGCAGAAGATCTCAATTTTTTTTTAACAATTTTTTTAAAAATTGAATTTAGTGACGACATCGCTTCATACATTTTGTATGGCAGTCGCCTATACACAATATATAAGAAGACTTAATAGTTTGATACTTCATCTCCAAACATACATACATACCATCATGCTATTTGCATATTCTGGGTAGGAAAAAGGATCTTCCTCCATACTATCCTATCTTGACATACATACCTACATATGTTGTATAGAAAACAAAATATCTGAAAATATTCAATAATTTGTATCTATGGGTTTATAGTTTGGTACATATTCTTCAACTATACATACTATCGCTATCGACAGTTGGATCTCATGTGTTACATGCAACTAGTGTTAGTTAAATTTAACTTACAGTTGTTATGGTTTTAATTATTTATTTACATACTGCAATACGCCCTTAGTACTGATAATTATATTTAAATTAATATTTAAATAAATATAAAAAAGTATAAAGTGTGCAAGAAACTAGTAAAAGACACCGTAAAAAGAGAAAAAGATCGTGTGAAAGAGAAAGAAAGCCTGAAAATAGCCAACGACTTTCCTGGAAACATGAAAATGTTCTGGAAAGGCGTAGCGAAAAGGAAAAATGGAACTGTGAAAGCATTGCAAGGAATTAATGATAAAGACGGAAAAATAATTATGGATGAAGAGGGCGTGAAAGAACGATGGAAAGAATATTTCATGGAGCTATACGATAGCGGTATAAGCGGGGGCGTGACTCAGAGAGCATGGCAAGTAAGTGAAGACGAAAAAGATGAAATTACGCGAGAGGAGGTGCTTGAAGCAGTAAAACACGCGAAAGCGGGAAAAGCTGCCGGATATGATAGTATATCAGCTGAACTTATAAAATATGGCGGCGAGCAGACGTTGGAGTGGTGCCACTCTCTTTTCAACTTGTGTTGGGAAGCAGGACGCACTCCTGCGGACTGGAGAAATGCAGTCGTGGTACCTTTGTATAAAGGTAAAGGATCGAAACTCGACTGCAAAAACTATAGAGCCATAAGTTTGTTAAGCTCAGTTGGTAAAATGTACGCAAGGATCCTGGATCAAAGAGTACGAAAGGTTACTGAATGCAAGATATGGGATGTCCAAGGAGCGTTTGTGGGCGGCAGAGGATGTATAGACCAAATTTTTTCTCTACGAATGGTCACAGAGAAGGTTCTGGATAAAAACCAGAAACTGTTCTGTGCCTTTATAGACCTAGAAAAGGCCTATGATAAAGTTGTTAGAGAGAAACTATGGGATATACTATCAGCGTATGGAGTGAAGAGTAAGCTGATACGCGCAATCGCGTCATTATATGAGAACAGCGAAGCATGTGTTCGTGTCAACGACACAGTAACATCGTGGTTCTCGATAAATAATGGCGTTAGACAGGGATGCGTTCTGTCTCCATGGCTCTTCAACCTGTACATTGACTTCTGTATAAGAGCCCTTAAGGATGAAAGCAAGGGTCTGAAACTGAGTAATGTAATAGTGCGTGATTTGATGTATGCAGATGACAAAGTACTGTTAGCTGAAAGTATGGAAGAGTTACAATATCTTGTAACCATGGTATATGAAGGATGCATAGAGAACGGTCTGAGAATGAATGCCAGCAAATCAAAGGTAATGGTCTTTGAAAAGAGTGAAAGCAGAACAGCGTGTAAAATAAGAGTAGAGAATGAATGGCTCGAGCAAGTCGACGAGTATGTATATCTGGGAAGCATGTTTCAACGGAATGGACGACCTGATAAGGATATCGAAAGAAGAGTTATGGCAGGAAACAGAGTGAATGGAGCACTGAGACCAGTTATGAATGATCGCAACATATCAAAGGCTGCCAAAGTTGCCATTCATAACGCTATCTTTGTGCCGACATTGACGTATGCAAGTGAAACCTGGACATGGCAGAAGTCGCACGAAAGCAGAATAAATGCTGTTGAAATGAGATCGCTAAGAAGAATCTGCAATAGAACGATGTATGACAGGGTAAGAAATGAGAACATAAGGAAAGAATGTAAGATGAAGAAAGATATCATTAATAGAATGAAAGTGAACACACTGAGATGGTTTGGCCACATGGGTAGAATGAATGAGGAACGCCTGACGAAGAAAATATACAATGCGGATAGGAATGGATTGAGAGGCCGGGGCCGCCCAAGAAAGGGATGGCACGACCATGTGAACGATATTCTGAAAGACGGAAATGTTAGAAGCATGTACAATAGACGAACATGTATGAGACGATGCATGAATGTTGACGAGGCGATGAATGTGTGCCAGGATAGAAAGATATGGCGTTCGGTTCTCTCTGCCTACCCCGTAAGGGACATGGCGTGATGGTATGTATGTATGTATGTATAAAAAATAAATAAATAAATAAAATACAAAATTTAATAATGAAAATGTCACTTTTTTATTCTTTTGTGGTATCTTACGGAAGATATGTACATTTATACATGCGACTTTCCACTGAAATATGTTGCGATTTTACGGTTTAGTTATGGCCAAATATTGTATGTTGCGCGCTATTTGTTGATTTGTCCATTAATATCTCTATGGTTCTTGAATTTAATTCAGAAATTGTATGCGACTGTCGCATCGATTAAACTCCACCTTTACTATGGACTTTTTGTCAATTACTTGCGATTAGTTTTGGTTAACCTACATTTGAATCATTTGTTATATCTTTCAACAAATAAATTAAGAGGACATCTAACGCTAAATCTAGTGAAAACATGATATATTAAAACCGCTTAATGCACTATGAAGTTAGGTGTTTGTAAGGGTAACTATCGCGTGCGATAGAAAATGATTGATACGTGATTTTAATTGTCGGAATCTCAATGTTAATCTATTGCTCTTTTTATTTGATTTTACGCACTCTATAACAAAATTATTCTAAATCAATTACTCTACGATATATAGCTATGATTTAATTATATAAAAATGCTGTAAAAACGGATATTTTTAGGGGGATCAATGCTGAATTTTAAAATTTTGTCACGAACATTAACTAGATAAATGTTGAAAATACTTTTCGAAAATAATATTTTTTAGAAACACAGTGTTTCACATATTTGAGAAATTTGAGTCTTTTTACCTGAAGTGTTTTTTAAATGAACAAGAAGTACATAAATCGAATATTCTTTTTTAATTGCATATACGCAAACATTGGATTTTTTTCCCTTTCGGGAGTCAAATGATATTTTTATTACCAAACATTTTTTCAACATCTCAATAGAGACGAAGTTGGGATATTGTAGAAGAACCAGGAACTCGACTAAGGAATCGAGTTCCTGGTTCTTCTACAATATCCCAACTTCGTCTCCCAATTTTTTAGAAACACAGTGTTTAACATATTTGAGAAATTTGATTTTGAAATACAATGTATAGGTTAAGATGCCCTCTTAATTCACGAAGTCTTTTTACCTGAAGTCTTTTTTAAATAAAAAAGAAATTTTTCCTGAAGTCTTTTTTAAATAAACAAAAAAATTCCTTTACCTGAAGTCTTTTTTAAAAAAATAAGAAATTTTTCTAATGCATCCGCTAAGAATATTAAACCAAAATAAAAAGAAATATGGCTGATATTCAATATCAGTGTTATTTATAAAAAAAAACTTGGTTCAATTGAACCCGGTTCAAAGTCTTATTCTGAAATTCAAATATTCTTATGAGAATATTTGAATTTCAGAATAAGACTTATAAGAATATTTGAATTTCAGAATAAGACTTTGAACCGGGTTCAATTGAACCAAGTTTTTTTTATAAATAACACTATTACAGTGTTTTTTATAAAAATAAATTTGGTTCAATTGAACCCGGTTCAAAGGCTTATTCTGAAATTCAAATATTCTCATACAAGACTTATTATTTATTATATGAGAATATTTGAATTTCAGAATAAGACTTTGAACCGGGTTCAATTGAACCAAATTTATTTTTATAAATAACACTATGTGTATATTGTTCGATTTTATTTGTTATTTATTTCGGATCGTCTAATCAAACCCTCACCGAAATTTCTATCGTCGGTATTCTTTGCCAATTTATTGATTTATCCCTTTATCGCGAAATGAAGCGTGAAGATATTATGTCTGTAGGTATCTAAGGATAAAATTACAATCATAGGAGAATAATTCAAACAATGCCATAAACAGAAATATAATTTATCGTCATTTTGTTTCCTCAATAATAAAAATCCCTATAGGCGGTTCCGCATACTGATATTTGCCCATCTACTTGTTTACGGATAAATATTCCTTCTTTACAGATCAAGAGCCAGGGACTGACATCAGTATCAAGGATAATTTTTTTATGTAAAAGGAAACTTCAGCAGGTAACAACGATTGGATAGTATAAACAGCCTTCAAAGTGTTGAAGCCTTCAGCGTCAGTTATGAAGTGTCATAGTATCGAATCAATCTACAAATATGGGATTTTTCAAATATTTTTATTTTATAACTTCTCGGCAGCTAACAGGTACTATGTAAAAAAAACAATTTGTTACGCACCCAATAACAAGTAACGATATTGTTCGTTATAACTTTCAAATTAAACATGCACCAAATAGGCTTCCTAGAAAGACACATACATACATTTAGGCCACCTAATTGTAGCACAAATTATGTTCAGAACTCCTACATATATAGAACGTGTAGTAACTACAACGCGTTCTTTAATGAAATAGACCTTTTCAATAACTCCTTAAAAGGATTTAAATGTTCGATTTCTAGGTTACTGTTCCGCGGTTAGGTGGTGTACGTGTGTTCCTCTTTTCGTACTTTTCTTTCCTACTCCCTTCCTCAAAACCACTTCTTTTTGTTGATATTATAACGATAATATTTGTAAACTTAATTGGTTCACATATATTATGTATGTTAGTAAAATAAGTAAATTTAACTGTGTTTACATATTAAATTAAAAATAAAATCCATATTTGTTTGAATTCTTCACATAATATCTTTTTAATCCTTTATTTTTGTTGTAAACGCTGGAAACTAGTTAACCAAAAACAATGTATTTTGTGAACGTTGTTCTGGAACATTTTCGTAACTCGATTAGTATTGTGAACGTTGTGTGCCCGTTGTCCATAAATTGACGTTTGACTTTTGTTGTAAACTTGAAGCTTATTGGTACAAGACTTAATTATATGTAAATTAGATGTTCATATAAAATATAACGAGTAGTTTGAACCGAAATTGGATGAAGTGTCAATGTTGATCGCGAAAATTTTCAGCATAAAAAAATAAGAAGTAGTATTAAAAATCATGCAACTACGTAAATAATATGTTGAAAAATATAATTTATTTAAAAAGTGTAATCAAATGCGAATACATAATAAACTTAGGTATTCCCAACCTTAAATGATAAAGGTGTTGTTAACATTTTTCCTGTAACCAATTAGGTACCATTCAATTCGCTCACGCGAGTTGCTATTGTCATTAAAGACTAACTAAAACTAACCGAAAATTATGTGGGATTCAATAAAATACGACAGCGAAATAATAGTACGATATATACGTAAATCTCCATTGCCCTTAATTTTTTGGTTAGGTTCATTCATCCTTAATAATCGCGTAAGCGATTTGCATTTTTAATTGGAGGGAAATTGGTTGCAGGAAAAATGTTTTCAACACCTTTGTTATTTGAGATTAAGAATAAGTTTACTATATATCCGCATTTTATCAAATTTTTCAATTATATTATATTTTTTTGCATACTATTTTCTTAGTTGTACGATTTTTAATACTATTTTTTTATGTAGTGAACTCATTCGACTTTGGTAATTTGAGCTGTGGTGTATCCTATGGTCTAGTTTCACTATATGGTATAGTTTTCGCCAAATATCTTGAACCAGCTTCCGGGTGCGCATAGCACAAATTATGTGTCTTTTGTTTCGATGGTATACTTGTAAATCCCCCCCCCTTCTCGGCGAAATATGTTTCAAACTTTAAAATCAATTATCTCAATAATTGCATCCGTGGAGAACCATTGTTTTCTCATGACACCCTTATATTTTCAATGGAGTTCCATCAAGAATTGTCCATTCCGAAGTGAAATAAAGTCGTGTAGCTACCTAAAATCAAACTCAATTGATTGAATATCTATTACAGTTGATACTGCCGGCTTTTCAATTGATTGAATATCTCTTTTGATCACGACAAAGATTTCAACTCGTTAGTAAAGTATGTACGTTCTTGAATACTCAGTTTGATTGTCTATATTACACCTATTTTAAAGGAATGTATTTGGGTGAACCTACCCAAGGTAAATCAATTGTATTGTACTTGTCAGTTTCATACACACAAAGACGCCCACGTAATGCCGCAATTACAATTTTGTCAACACTGCCATCCCTTTTCAAGAGATGCCAAGGAAGGTGGGTACCCCGTACCCACTTTCTCAGACATAAAACCAATTTTAGAAATACGTGATCAATGCTTTCTCCTTTTTTTTACCATTTTTGTCAATTTCCCTTTGAGCCGCTTTCATTAGTTGTAGCTGACATTAAACAACGTCCTCTAGAATAAATTGTATTTGTTTTGAAAAACGCTCTTTCTGGGCTTTGAGGAGTCTTGAAAATTGTTTTTTTTTCCTCCGATTATCATCCTTGCTCAATATTTTTTGTAGGTTTTGGCTGGCTGTCTAATGTCTATCCAAAGCATGTTTCCATATTTTTGTCTTTAGTATTTTACTCAAAACCTGAAAAAATACCACAAAGTCCATCTTTCGAAGAGAGTGTTAAATTAGCTCAAAAATACACCAAAGCGTAGAACCGAGTAATGTTATAAGAAATAGACATTAATCCATTTCAAGTTACAAACAAAAACAAACAATATGTATTAATTTGTTTTTGGTTGATATATTTTTTTTTTTTTTAATTTACACAATTTACATTTGGTTATATAAATTTTGCACTAAACTGTATGAACCATTTGTCAGTGCAAGCTACTCTCGTACACTATAATTATATTGTTAATCAACCATCAATATGTCTACACATATATAGAACATTATTATTTTTTTTTACCATTTTACAATGAGAATAAAGCACAAACAGAAACAAAATAAAGTAAATTAAAAACACAGCAAATCAGAACAAATATAAAAACATCGAAAGCAATGAAAATTAAGCATGTCAGGTGTAAAATTGTTTTAAAGAGATTTTTATTTTTTTGTCTTTCATCATAGTACCCACTATGGCCAGTATATGTTTAGGTAGTTTATTGAATAATTTCGGTATTATTTTTGCCTTAGTTCTGTCACCGTAAAAGTTATTTGTTTTTGGTATTGTCAGTAAATAGTTCGTTATTTGTCGAGTTGTATATTTGTGTGTATATCAATCAATAAGTAAAGGGTTTTTACTCACATAAAACACTGTTGAAATAAATGAGCATTTTACTTAGAATATTGTTATATTTAATTTATCAAAGAAACAACGTAAAAAAGAACTGAGTGTGGATGACTGGTAGAAATCGCCTACGAGCAATAAGTCCGGAACATTTTATGAAATTTATTTTACACAATTAACGAATATTATTATTATTTAGATTTCACCTATCAGCGGGGGCAAGTCTGGTGAACAGGCGGAATCAAAACCATCCATGTTTACCCATACCATGGATATAATTATCATATGGAGTTCTGTAACATCTTAAGATATTATATAACTCCATTAGATAATTATATGCATTATTTGGGTAAACACGGATTGTTTTAATTTCGCCGGTTGACCAGACTTGCCCCCCAGAATTAAAATAAATCTTTTGCTACAATTGATTCATTATATTTTTTCTTTTTTTTAAGAATCAAGAAGTCTTTGTGTAACAAGTACATTTATGCTCGTGCTATAGCTGAACAAAATCGGTCATGGCAGGATTCGAACTCGCGACCACTGGATTACTAACCCAGCGCACTAACCGCTCTGCCACCACCCATCTCATCATATTTTTGACTTGTACTGAACAATATATTTTTTTTTCTACAAATTCATTTATTTATTTTGTTATCTTTTTGCGCACATTACATAATATGAGCACAATGGTGGGCATATTGCCATATGGAAATATCTTTCAACCAACCATTTGGTGAGGTAAATTGCGTGTATCATATGTACCAATTTATCTGCATAAAATTGTAGAAACATTAAAATCAAACAAAATAAAAAAAAAGGGGGGGGGGTGGGATGAGGAGGGGACAAGAAAATGATAGGGATACGAAATTAAGTATTATGAGAAAGATGTGGTTAAACAGGAAGTATTGTGTACTGGGATACTGAGCGTCCTTTCAGAATTTGAACGAAGAGTCAACCCGTGTTCTGAGAGGAAGTGAAAATGATTTCGTAGATAAACTGGAGCGTTGGAGTTGTTTAAGACCTTGTATAGAAGTGTGAGGGTATGTAGGTTCCTACGTTGTAAATTTGTAGTATATTACATTTTTAAAATGACGTATACTAACATCATTCTTACGCCGGAACGTTCTTAAAGAGTTATAGAATCGGACCTATGTAACATATTTTAAGATGAAAAGGCGGGTTATTTTCACGAGTTTCTTGAATAATTTTAAATGCGGCTGTGTACGTATATCTAAAGTAATAAAGCAATCAAAATGTTAGTGTATGTGTGTGTGTGTGTGTGTATGTGTGTGTGTGTGTGTGTGTGTTTGTCTCACGCCTTCTGAAAAACCAAGAGCATCTAAAAATCTAATTTAAGTGCGAACATGTACCAGTATACCTGATGCAGTGTCACGCTAAAAAGAATGCGATAAAAATGCTGAATTTTAAAAATATTTAAATAATTATTTTTTTCATACAAAATTTTCCAAGTCATATCTGTCAAAAAAGTGTACATTTTGCACGCAAATATCTGTTAGTTTAAAAGTTAGAAGTAGGTATTTACACAAAAAAAATATATTTTGAAGTATAACTTAGCGTTTAAGTGAAAAACATGGTGAATATTTGGTATAATTATAATGTTTAACTTATTTTTAAAGTAAGCCTTTTGTACATAAACGCCGCCATTTTAATATCTTTTCATACAATATTTCATTTTCCCACCGAATGAATATGTTCTTGAAAATAATAAACCTTTGAAATAAATGTAATTATGAAATAATAAAATGAAACACAAGACATTACGGCAAGTTTTAAGACATATATTGTAAAAATGTGTTATTTATTAGTAAAGATATAGGCATAATAAAATTGCATAATTTGTAAATAATATTTGATTTTTCTGACAATTTTCATTTTTATGGCATCGAACAAACCAATGTAGGTACCTACATATTCAAAAAATGTATCCGAACCATTCGATATTACTTATGTGTTCGAATCGTTTCCATGGCTACAGAAAGAATGTGATATTCAAATAAAATTTGTTAGGAATCGAATTTATTTAGAAGGTTGTTGTAGGTAGGTACCTACCTAATACTATTTACTTACAAATCAACAATAATTTACCTATACTGATTTCCTATAGGAAAATTATTTTATTTATTTATTTATCAACCGTTTGTCCGATTATAATGAAACTTTGGTGAATTGTCGAGCGTATGCCCAGGATGGTTTTTGGATTTAAACTTTTTTCTTATTCTTCTTCTTCTTCGTGTATTTGGTCGTTTTACCTATGAAGGGGGAGTATCCTGGGAAAAGAAGGTCCGACTGTCCCTCCATCTCTTCACAGGTCTTCCAGGACGGGTTCTGCATATAAACTTTTTTCTTCTTTTTCTTCAACGTGTACTTGGTCATCTTACCTATGAAGATGAACTATCCTGGGAGATGAAGGTCCAATTTTCCTTCCATCTTCGCAGGTTTCTGGATTTAAACTTTTTTCTTCTTCTTCTTCATCGTCTATTTGGTCATTTTACCTTTGAAGGTGGACTAACCTGGGAGAAGAATGTCCAATTTTCCTTCCATCTCTTCGCAGGTATCTGGATTTAAACTTATTTCTTCTTCTTCTTCTTCATCGTGTATTTTTGCTCATTTTACCTATGAAGTTGGAGAATCCTGGGAGAAGAAGGTCCAACTGTCCTTCCATCTCTTCGCAGGTATCTGGGTTTAAACTTTTTTCTTCTTCTTCGTGTATTTAGTCATTTTACCTATTAAGTAGAGCATCCTGGGAAAAGAAGGTTCTTTCATCTCTTCGCGGTTCTTCCAGGATGGTTTCTGGATTTAAACTTTTCTTAACCGACTGATGGACGGGATGTAATGAAGGGAAGGGAGGCACTAAAGGGCCTGAAGGGACGGGAGGTATAAAACTGCCTGAAGGGACGGAAGGTACTGAAGGGCCTGATGGGAAGGGACGTAATGAGGGATTAAAGGGACGGGAGGTACTGAAGGGCCTGAAGCGGCGGGTCCTGGAGTCTAATTCTTTTTCTTCTTAATTTTATGTAGACCTTTAGGGCAGTTTTTATACAAACTATTTCCTATTGTCTAAATCATCTTCTTCTTCTTTTATGTATACATTTGGGTCATTTTTTTATAAAAATTATTTCCTTTAGTCTAATTATTATTCTTCTTCATTTAAGTACGTAGACTTTTGGGAGAGTTTTAATACAAACTATTTCCAATAGTCTTATTCATTTTCTTTTATGTAGACCTTTTGGTCAGTATTTATACAAACTATTTCCAATAGTCTAAATATTCTTCTTCTTCTTTTTTGTAGACCTTTGGGTGAGCTTTTATACAATCTATTTCCAATAGTCTAATTCTTCTATTAGGTATATGTATTTTTACTTATTTTATGTAGACCATTGGAATAGTTTTTTATACAAACTATTTCTTATAGTCTTATACTTATTTTTCTCTTTTTTATTTAGTCTTTTGGGTTAGTTTTAAGTCTAATAGTCTATTGTGCAGAAATATTATTAACGATATTCACACTTGATGAAAATACATATGAAATGAATGGGATATGGGATGTGACGATATAACCTGCACTAGAATCTTTTCAATACTTTTGTTTAATTAAATTTAAACCATTTATATCATCCTATTTTGAATAATTTTCAACACCTAATATTTAAAGAATGGGGGTTGTGGCCATTACTGAACTCTTCACAACATTTACCTATATTCAAATTAAAAACTATTTACTATAGTTCAAGTCTTCTTCTTCTTCGTTAATGAAGACTTTCAGTCAAATTGAGCAAAAATATAATGCACACTTGATGAAAAAATATAAAAACGAATGGGATGTGACCAATACTAGATCTTTTCAGTACCTACGTTTGTTTAATCAAATTTTAACCACATCCCAACATCGAAAATTACTAAATTTTCAATAGGTACACATTACAATTTGTTTTCGATGATTATATTTAAAAATGGGGGTTGTGGCCAAACCAATCTCTTTACAACGTTGATAAACAGTCATATTTAAAACCATTACGCATAGTCCATGCGAGCAGAAATTGTATAAATATTATACTTCATTCACACTTTATAGCAATATATAAAAAAGAATGGGTTGTGGCCATCACTTGAACATTTTACAATACTTAAACTCAATCAAATTTCAAACCACTTTTTATAGTCTGATATTGCAAAATAATTGGGTGACAATATTATAAAAACGATTGCTTTTTCTTTCACAATTTTACATTCTTGGCCAACGGCGGGACATAAAAGCTAGTACTGAATAATTATGATCTCACATCGCAAGATGCAGCTTGTGTGGTGCCTTATACAAAACATTCTTATCCTGGATGGTTGATTGTTTTGAGAAAATCTTGGTTTGTTTACGGTCTCCTCTTATTCTCGCGTGGGAGAATTATTACATAAATTTGCATATAGATGGTGAAATCAAAACTTAATCAAACTGCTCTTATCCCACGCCCACACTAGATATATACTTACACGAGAGTGAAATTAATAGACCACTTAGGTACGTCGCTATCAAAACAGATGAAAATCGAACATAAACATCTGGAAAACTTGGGGCGTAGAAAAAAAGGGTTTTTCGCTTTTTTATTTATAAAATAACAATAAAAAAAATAATGGAGCTCTGTGCCACAGTCACACCCCTGCGATTCTCTCTTTCCCCATTTCCATAAAAGATAGATGCAACGCCCCTTGCCTGTTCTTATTCTGTTGAGCTGCACCCAGGCTCTACTAGGGAGGTCGAAACCAGGAACACGGATGGTGGGGTCCCGGACCAGATTGTTGTAGCTTATTTCTGAGTCCGTACATATAGTCCTCCATTCATTCTCAGTGTTGTAGCTTTCCTCCTCCACTCCCCAAATTGGTCTTCGGTACTTTCATGAAATAGGTGAAAAAATGGCTGTAAGTTGAGAACTTTCCGTATTTATTAGACCTGCTGTTGTAATGGTAACTATTCAGTGTATCTGTAGCTATGTTGATTTCTTGTGGATATTTTAGGTGGTTCATGATTCTTCATGTTTTGCAAAATCTTATATTCCTACCAAATAGCCACGTTGGATCTGAGTCTGTTGGTGACTAACGCATTTTCTTAACATTGTTTTCAATAACCCAATTCACATAAAAAAAATGAATCTATTTTGATCATGTTTCCCACACGCAGACTTTGCCATAGTGGGATCTTTACATATTTAATCTTTTGTCACATTAACATATTGTTACATAACTATTTTTGTAAGGATCTAAAATTAAGTAAAAACAATTTTTTTTTTGAAGTTTAATGTTGTTTCGTTCACAGAGTGGAAGTTCATGATGAAAAATTAATATCTTAGTGTCGACTACGTTTGAGTATTGAAGTGAGTACTGAAATACTCAAATGCGGTTGATACTAAGATATTTTTACTAGTTGCATGTAACACATGAGATCCAACTGTCGATGGCGATAGTATGCATAATCAAAGAATACGTACCAAACTATAAACAACACAAATTAATAAATATTTGAAGATATTTTATTTTCTATATAAAACATGTAGGTATGTTTGTCAGGATAGGATAGTATGGAGGTCAGTCTGTTTTTCCTACACAGAATATGAAAACAATATGATGGTATGTATGTATGTTTGGAGATTAGTATCAAACTATTAAGTCTTCTTAGATATTGTGTGTAGGCGACAGCCATACAAATTGTATGAAGTGATGTCGTCACTAAATTCAATTAGATTATTTAATTTTTATAGAAAATTAAATAATCTAGTTGGGGTGTTTCGGCTTTTTTCGATATTTTTTAAAAAAATGGAAATATAGGCAGTTAAACTCATAAATTTATCATAAAAAAATATTTTTCTTAATAAAAAATGTTTGAGAAACCCTGGTATATAAAAAAAAATAATTTGAAATTTTGTATTTGTCTATGTTTGTACCAATTTTCAGCATTCTAGCTTTTATGGTTTTTGAGATATATGGAAAAATAAAGTAAAAATTCAAAAGTTGATAACCCCTGACTGAAACAAAAATTCAAAATTCTGAGTATAAAACTTTTGTAGGCCTATAACTGTTTATATATTCTGAAATTTTGGGCTCTGTAAATTGAGCGGATGAAAAGTTATAAGGGGGGGACGGACACACACACACACACACACACAGACACACGATGTTCTACTCCGAACTCTGAGTAAATCCGTGTATGGAACATATATGCTGCGAAGCCTCTAAGTTGGTGTTTTTTGACTTCAAAGTTGGAAAAGCCGTGAAAAAAGAAGACCTCTGCATACAATTCTCGCGTATTCTAGCTTGAAACATTGTCGATATGTTAAGAGAACGAAGTTCTCCTGAACAAATCGACAGTTGGAAAAAAATTAACAATACTTAAGACCGTGCACTTATACTTAAATCATTAACAATAAAACTCGAACCCAGAAAACCCGCACATAAGCCAAACGGTTTACCAACTGTAATTATGTTTTGATCTGATATTATAACTTTGTACATATGCTGATATTCAATGTAATATTAAGGTTTGTTTTGATTAAACTATTTTTGAATTTAAACAACGAAATGAGTTTACTATGAATTTTTACAGCCTTATATACTTTTTTTGTTAGACGGTCATCACACATTCTTTCTATGTGGCCAAACCTAATTTTGGGTATTTATTTCGACGTACACGTAATATTAGCAATTCACATTTATGTAAAAATTCTAATATTTTTTTCATAAATATTAGAATTTATATAATTAAATGTCGTTTTATTTATTCATATATTTTGAGTCATTTATGTAAAATTATTTTCATAAAAATTTGATCGATTATTCTGTTGTATTGAAAATTGTAACTCAATAAATCTCTCGAGTTGTTCTTCACAATAAAGTTTTTCAATTTTCTTTGTGTCTGGTTTATAATGATTCTGTCTTTGGGACGTTAATTAATTATATAATAACATTGAAGGGTTTCAACGTTCTATTATTTTCATTATATCACCCATAAGCATTGTTTTTAAAGCTTTTATTCTAGCGAAAATTAAATGTTAAGTCTGTAGCCTTGGGTTTGATTATACAACGTTCTTGAAATTTTTCGGTATGGTTTCTCATATTTTTTGATAATTTTTCATTTTTTTCAATGATAAAAATATTTTAATTTAAATAATAAAAAAATTGTATAGTATGTTTTAGATTCTACGTATATTTATTTATTTATTTTTATAAATCCTTTTTTTTACCAATATAATAACATATTATGTATGTACAATATAACTTGATAGGGTAGGAAATAAAATTTATAGTACTATAATTAACTTAAAATTAAAATTAAAGTTTAAGTTTTTTTATCTCTTCACTTACTCATTATAGTGTTTATGTTTTGCAAATGATTTCTGGATAAAACACTCCACTAGTCCGGAGTCCCCTGTATATCTAACGTAGAATCTAAAACATACCGTTTTATTTTTAAATTTAAATTATAGTAGAATTCTACCATGCAAATTATTCACAATTACATAAGATATAATTATTAATAGATAACAGTCACTATGAATAAAGACATTCTCTTATATTTGAAAAAAATATATATAATAAAAAATTAGGAATGCAATGTATATAAGCAATAAATTGCTTTTAAAAATATTTCTGTATTGACGATTCTAAGGTTAGAAAAAGGATATGTAAGGTTAGAAAGGATATGTATTTTAAGAAAAGGATATATTTATATCACTGACATGTTTTTACAAGAATTTCTTTACCTTTTTTAAAAACGGTGCAAGTTTCGTTTATTTACGGGTCGTTTAACAGCCGAGCATAAAAATTAAGCGGATTTAGCTCAACATGTAAAGTATAATAATGAACATCGCTCTACAATAATTTTATTCTCACTGAGAGCTTTTCCTCTTTAACGGGGATGCATGAATCGGGTGTGTAATTAAATTTTCTGTTCTTTGTGTTGTATGTGCCCTGGGAGAAAAATGAAAAATTCCGGTTTAGAAACCATAATAACGTTTTAAAAATCAAGAATAAAGATTTTTCAAAAGGAATATGGTTGTTGAATAAAACAAAATCTCAATGTGGCGAATAAATCGTACGTACCCCCATAGACAACGTGTCATTTAGCTCAAGAAAAGATAACTCAACGTATGGTAGTGACAGTTGCCAGTCACGTGACAACTGTCACTTACATACATACATTGAGTTATCTTTTCTTGTTTCTTTTCTTGGGCTAAATGACACGTTGTCTAGGGGGCTGATGTACATCATCATTATCCTTAGCGTCACAACCCTTGATGGGTCTTACCTGCGTCCAAGAAACTTCTCCATACTGCTCTATCGTTGGCTGCCACCTTCCAGTTCTGCTGCCCCATAGCCCTACAATCCGCAACAACGCGGTCCAACCATCGTAGTTTAGATCTCCCTACCTGATGTACATACCTACCTATTTTTTTCTTTAAGATTCATTCATAATGTATTCTTCCTAGTCGTATTCTTCATTACTGATTGTCGAGTCCAACTTAATCAGCCAATGGTGCCACCCCAACAAAACTCCTCAGCGACAGACTAGTTATTCTTATAACCTGGCATATGTATACGTGAAGCGAATACCTTTTGAAGCAGGCTTGAGATTTGGCATGGTAAAAAATAATGTGGAGTAGTGCAGAAAGGTAATTTTTTTACATACATAACATGTTGTACAAATCCATGAAATGAAATAAAACGAGTGGGTTGTGGCCAACGCTAAACTCCTCACGAATTAAGTATTCAAATTTCGTATGTACAGCGTTTTCATTAAATGCGTTTGTTAAATTATTTTTGATTTAAACAAGTTATCATGATAACTTGATAATACTTCTATATCACTTTATGAAAGTGATGTGCCTTTTAATCAATTTGAAAATTAAAAATAAATTTCGAGTTTCCTGAGCTCACTTTGAAATATTTGACAGTAAAAAAAATGAAGAAGCACTATTCAGATGTCCTAATGGAGTCTAAGCGAGTAATAGAATCTAATATCTGATATAGGTACACATTTGCAAAATTTGAAGAGAATGTAATGAATACCCACTTTATTTAGTCTATTATCGATATAGTAAAATAAACATCGCTTTGGGTTAGTGAGGAGTAAAAATATATTTCATGTTAAGGGGGGGACTGTTGCCAACGTACCTATTTTTCAATTTGATATACCATCATTATTTCTTATCAAATCGTTTTGAAAAAAAATATTTAGATAGATTGGATATTAATAAACAAAAATATACCTTATTTTTTGATAATGTTCTGTATAAATTCTTGTAGAAAAATAATGACATACCCCGATTTTCAACGTTTATCATATATTTTTAATAAACTTTAAGGCGTAGAGTAATATATTTTTTTTTAAATTAAAGAAGACAAAAATATCTAGAAAAATTTGATGTGACGTTGCATTAATGCTTCAGGTTTAGTAAATAAACCTAAAAAACATTTATTTTCCATTCAGCGCCATTGCGTAATAAAAGTTTTTTTGGTTTATTTACTTAACCTGATGCGTTAATGCAACGTCATATCATATTTTTCCAGGTATTTTGATCTTCTTTAATTTATAAAAAAAAATATTGCTCTTTACCTTATATTTTTTTAGAACGTTGATATGTTATAAAAATATAAAAAAATACTTGGTTAAAGTTCTATTATATTTATTGGATTATTGACGCGTTTCGTGCAAAACACATCGTCAGAATAATCTGACTTAATTATTCTGACGATGTGCTTTGCACGAAACGCGTCAATAATCCAATAAATATAATAGAACTTTAACCAAGTATTTTTTTATATTTTTATAACATATCAACGTACAATGGAGTTCTATCAAGAATTGTCGATCGACAAACTAAACTTAGTAATTTTTTTAGAAATTTAAGATAAATGTCTAAAATCGGGGTATGCTTATTATTTTCCTACAAGAATATATACAGAACATAATCAAAAAGTTAAGGTATATTTCTCTTTATTAATATCCAAACTAACTAGGTTATTTTTTTCAAAATGATTCGTTTAGTAATAATGATGGTATATCAAATTGAAAAAATAGGTACGTTGGCAGCAGTCACCCTCTCAAACCATAGATGGTTTATTTTCATACTGCCAATGTCAAATGCTTAATGTTAAAAGCAGTTGCTTTGTTTTAAAAATATTCTTCTTGAGTCATGTCAGGTCCACCCGACGATGACGACCACCATAGAGAAAACCTCCCTGTCCTGTGCAGTGCGAAACAGCTCCTCCATAGTTCTCATACCGGTTCCTTACCGGATGTTTCGCAGCCAGGAAAGCTGCTTTCTTCCGACCTCTCTATGACAAGACAAGTTGAAGAATGACATATTTCTTACCTTTCAGTATGTGGTTTATTTATCAATGAACAAACCAATGTAATTTAAAACTGTTTATTTTACATTAATCAATATATTTACAATAATTATAACAAATTAATTTACATACTTACATTTCGCACGCGTATTCTGTACAGGTAATACCTAGTTTGACATAGTGTGAACGCTTTCAAGGTTGAACGAAAAATAATCGAAGATTTACGACAACTAACGACATGACCCGATATTCACTGTTGTTGGGCAAGTACATACCTATATACTCAGTGGTATCAAATACCGAATATGGCCGAAGTACGACACTTTAGGGAGCTTGATATTAGTGAATAATTATCTGTTGGTCTTGACTCTACTTAGTACTTCAGTGTTACCGACCATGTCATTCCACGATATTCTCAGCATTCTGCAGTGGAACCACATTTCAAATGCTCAAAAATATAATAGAATTCAAATAAAGAATACGTTAAAAAAATACATAATCTACTGTAAAACAATATATAAACGGTACTTCACCAATTACACCCTGCTATATTTGAAAAGAAAACTTTGTACCCCCTGATGGATACATGACTTCTGCGGCCTTATTCCGGTTCTTTTAACGCGGCAATTTACCCAAGTTTATACGCTTTATGCGATTCTTATCACACACTGTTATTCTGTTTCAGCGATACGCATCTGACACTAGCCGGCGTAAACTTTCTGCGCATTATACCGCGAAAACTACTTTACGCCCGGTCGTAACGCGGTATTCTGGATTGACGCGCAATACTATTTTGACATTTGACGGGTGAATGTATTCATAAAGATTAACGCGGCATATCGAGGCTGTTTTGAATTTTGTGAAAAGAAAAATTATAGTTTATACGTAGCTATAATGTCGTTTTTACCCTCTTTATACATTTATCATATAGAAGAAAGACGCTTAGACAATAGAAGAAGGATTAGGAGGTTGAACTTAGAAAGGCGCAATTTACGGGACGCGAGTAATCCTTTCGATTTGTCTGATAATTTTTTTTAGACAACTATATAGAATCAATAAATCGTTGGCTCTAAACCTAATAAGTACATGAACTGGGACCAATTCTGATGCGAGTCAGGTCACGTGGCTTATCAGTTCAGATTCAAGTAAGTTTTTTTTTAATATCATATTCTTTTTAGTATTTTTAAACATGTGATATATTATTAGAAGCGTGAACAACAGACGAACATGTATAAGACGATTTATGAATGTTGTTGAGGCGATGAATATATGTCAAGATAGAAGTAAGTGGCGTTCGGTTCTCTCTGCCTACCCCGTAAGGGACATGGCGTGATGGTATGTATTTATGTATACATATTTACATTTTTTAAGGCTAAATTTTATAATGTTTCTTAATTACCTCTATTGATAACTAGAATTTTTGTTTTTTAAATAAAATTGTTGATTTCTAGAATTATTAAATAAATCAATATAAATTAAGTAAATAAATCATTTCATGCACACAACCATTTCTTATAGGTCCTTGCAACACTCCGGTTTTATGCAGAAGGCGTTATCAAAAAGATGTTGGGCAAGACTTCTATAATGCTCTAAGTCAATTATCCGTTAGTAGATGTGTTACCCGCACATCGAAAGCTATAGTAGAGAGGCTTTTCAAAAAATACATCTACTTTCCAAGTACAGTTGCTGAGAGACAAAGATCAATAATTAGCGAAGACTTAATTTTCTAGATTTACTACAAGAGCTGGATTTCCAGGGATTCTGGGCTGTATCGATTGCACCCATATAGCAATAGTGACACCTTCCGATCACCCTGAGGCATATAAAAACCACCATGGATATTTTTCTCTAAATACACAGTTGGTAAATATGATAACACTGTATATTAGGTGGATTTACATAGTAGACACAAATAGACTGTGTATTGAAAATGTATTTTTTCAGATCAGTGATGCTGACATGAACATTATCCATATGAATGTTCCCAGGGAGTGTTCATGATCAGTTCATCTTTACCAACTCGATTATCAGAGATGAGATGAAGAGGCTGGCTGACAACCGAATGGGATTTTTTTCCTTTTAGGTATAAATGAGATTCCAATACTTTAAAAATGAACTAAATAAACAAAATAAAACCATTAGAGCGAATCACAAATGTAT
Organism: Molanna angustata; assembly: GCA_963576475.1. Classification (NCBI taxonomy): domain Eukaryota; kingdom Metazoa; phylum Arthropoda; class Insecta; order Trichoptera; family Molannidae; genus Molanna; species Molanna angustata. The sequence goes on along the minus strand of OY754977.1, from coordinate 10,680,093 downwards.
AATTTGTAAAAAAAAGAGTGATCTAGCGTTAAAATCCAGAAGATAAATCCCACACCAAATAGTTCTCATACATACTTGAAGAATTCTGGCCCCGATGAGGTTTGCGTCTCTGATGTCGTAACTCAACCTATACAAATCCCTCAACAGATGTCAATATTTCCTCGCTTTGTCAGATGAAAACTGAACTAGTTAATTTCATTTCTGACAAATTTACAGAAAATGATAATAAACTTCAAGATCTTTCAAACCTTTTACTAGAATACAAAAGTAAATATGAAAAAAATACAGAGCAAAATGCAGAACTTTTGAATTCGTTACTGTATATGTGCATATTTGTTTTTAAATTATCATTTATCTTGTATTTTCTTATGAATATTTCAACTTTGTAATCAATTACTGTATAATCATTAATGTAAAATGAAGAGAGCACTTTTTGCTCAACTTTTATACAATAAATGTAATGTAAAATAAATATTTTTTTGTTATTAATTATTGTTTTTTAAATAAATAAATAAATTATAGCTGTAGCTTTCTGAGAGAAAATAAATAAATATGAAAAAAACTTTTGATAAGATATTTGGTATTCTATATAAAGCATGTATGTCAGGATAGGATAGTTTGGAGGTCTGTCTTTTTTTCTTACCCAGAATATGAAAACAAGACGGAGGTATGTATGTTTGGAGATAAAGTATCAAACTATTGAGCCCCATTTTCAAGAAAAACATTTTTTTATTATTATAAATTTATGTTTTTAAATGCATATATTTCTAAAGTATTAAAATAATCAAAAAAGGTGAAACACCCCAACTAGAAAAAATTATTTTCTATAAAAAATATGTACAATGTAGTAGTAGTACATCTCAAACATATTTTTAACAATTTTTATAAAAATTTAATTTAGTGACATTGTTTCATACAATTTGTAAGGCAGTAAACACTACACAATATCTCACTCAATAGTTTTATACAGACTTAATTCACAAACATACATACATCATGCTGTTTTCATATTCTAGTAGGAAAAATAGACTGACTTCCATACTATCCTATCCTCACATACATACCTACATGTTTTATATAGAAAACAAAATATTTATTAATTTGTATACTTGCATAGGTATTATTCATAGGTACTATCACCATCGACAGTTGGATCTCATGTGTTACATGCAACTAGTAATTATTGTGTATCTTATCTCTAGTTGCTTAACTATGTTAGTATGAGTGCTAGTTATTTGAAATCATATTGTCATTAAATCATAAGGAAACGACTATAGTCAATGGGTAGTAGGAATGAAAAATTTATAGACCGCAGAGCGATACATTTATTTTTTTAAAGGAAAAGGTAAACAAAATACACATAGTAACTGAGAACAGAGTGTCTACGAGTATATCACTGACTCTATTTCACCGTGTCTATATCACTGTCTGTATCACTGATTCCATTTCACTGTGTCTGTCTATATCACTGATTCTATTTCACCGTGTCTATTTTACTGACTCTATTTCATCGTGTCTATATCACTCTGTAAGACTGTCTCTATCTCGTAGCTTGACATCCTTCCAAACCTATAAAAAACAAAGGGATATTTGATGAGAAATTTGAAAATAAAATAACTTCATCTGTATAACAAGGTATTTTATGAAAATTTTACAGCTCTCGCATCTTTTTAAGATGACATTAATGATTGACTAACTTTTTCAAAAATTATTTTGCAATCAGTGTAATAAGCACAGGACAGTTATTCAAAAGTTAATAAAATAGTCCATGGGAATATTTTTTCTATAAATTTATGCTATTTACTAAGTTATATGCATCAAAAAAAGTTCACATTCATGAATGACAACTTTTCAAAGACTTCATAAAACTATTGTTTAATTATACCATAATCCAATTGTATTAATGAAACTTACAATTTTCCATTGGTCAGCTGTTTTTGATGGCCCCAGTTCATTGACCAAACTCGCCAGCTCACACCACATTCTCTTGTTTTGTCGGTTCCCCAAAGGACCCACAAATCTCCTATTGGCAAAATCATTGTGTATTGTCATAAAGTCCACTAGGGCCCTTTCATGACTTAATGTCACTCGTGGATTCCTATAAAAAAAGATAATATTGAATGTTTATATGTAAAATCAATTTAAAATGAGCAAATAATGCCAATAATAAATAGCCAAACATAACCATGACGCCATACACCGCGCAGGCATTAATTATTCATTTATTTACTAAAAATAAGGGTTTTTATACACATACCTCCTCTGGATTACATTCTCCGAATCTCCTTGACTATTTACTGATGGATTCGACATTGTATTTGCTGGTTTTTATCTTCTTATCAACCGACGCATTTCGTTTATTGCAAAACAGTGAAGACAGAATTTGACAGTTTGATGCGGAAACATTGCGACGTTGCCAACACTAAAAAGCGGGAACTTAACGCTGGCCATAGACAAACAACGAGAATTCGACGAATTTGGAAGGGCGTTAATTATTGTGTTAATTTCTGTCGTGCGTAAAGATTATCGGAACTTAACGCCGAAATATTACACTTTAACGGGAATAAGTACGCAGAATTTATTTAATTTTATTTTCATATAACTTCTCGGGCAGCTAACAGGTACTTACTTACTTTCCGTGTCCGGAACACCATCATATTGGTTGGTGCTCCGGTGGTGGAAGGATTGGCCGGCATTCTGCCGTTTCCAGGGACGCCCGATTGCTTTTCCGAAGTTAACCGAAACTCAATCTACGTGGAGGCTCCTTCCGTGTCCCCAGCTAACAGGTAATAAAACATATAATGAATTACGGTCGTATTTGTCTCAGAATAAAAAATGAGGACATAAGGAGAGAGTGCAAGATAAAGAAGGATAGTATATGTAAAATGAAAGTTAATGCCTTGAGGTGGTTTGGACATATTGAATGAATGAACGATGAACGAGTGACCAAAAAAGTATAAACGGGTGTTAGAGATGGAGTGAAAAGCTGGGGTCGCCCCAGAAAGGGATGGCATGCCCATGTGAATGATGTTTTGAAAGAAGGAAACATAAGAAACATAGACATTATCAATACTTGGCTCCAAAAATACTAAATTTAGTTGCTAAAGACATAAAGGACATACAGATAATGAAGAAAACAAGACTAAAACTAACAATTCATACGTGGCTATATAATAAAGGGATTAACTTTTGTCAGCAAATTGTCAAACCTTAACAACATATTATGTATACAACAAATCTCACATAGGACTAACATAGTGAAACATAGACTGCACAATATAACAACATATATTATGTAACTAATTATTATGTAACTAGTATACCACCTCGGAACAGGCCTGGCCTAGTGAGGTGGTACAAACCAACCCATATATTTGAAATAATTTTAAGTGTAATTTAACTGATGTATTTTTACTTGTACTTATTTTGTAATTTTTTTATTTTTGGTATTAATAAAAAAAAAAAAAATAAGAAGTTTGAACAATCGACGAGCATGTATGCGACGATGCATGGATGTAAAGGAAGCCAGAAATGTGTGCAAAAATAGAGAAGTATGGAGCTCGGTTCTCTGCTTACCCCTTAAGGGACATGGCGTGATGGTATGTAAGCTACTTTATAATATGATAAAATAAACATTAAAATATTTCGGATATTTTTCCTCTTTTTTGTTTATTACATATTTAGGTTGCTTTTCTTTTGTGTATATACTTTATCAAACGTTGATGTATGTGCTGGGTTATGTGTATCAGACAACCACTTTTTCAAGCCTTATACTTATTCTTCATACTACGAGATCACCTAATAATGCCACTTTAACATAATTTATCTTGTATTATATAAAGTATTAATATATTCCTTTACACGTTCCACTTGCCTTTAAAGTTTATGTTAGCAGTTTGTATTGTTAATAAGAGCATTAATAATGATGCGTGCTATAAAACTCATTGTAAGGAAAAAAATTATATTGTGATTTAGTGGTAATGTCATGTCATGGCTCTCATATCCATTTTATTTTGTCTCGGTACTCTCATTTCGAAATATTACTAATAATATTGCTCCTTTGAACTTGTTAATATATAAAAAAGTAAAAGTGTATTAATTAATGAAGATTTTCACAATGGAACGTTGCAAACTCAATTGTTCATTGTACAGGTACATTCAAATAAGCATTCCTTGAAATTTTTGTTTAAAATGTAGTTTTTCGCTTGTAGGTGTAACATAAATAGGTACTCTTAAGAGGGTGACTGCTGCCAACGTACCTATTTTTTCAATTTGATATACCATCATTATTACTAATCGAATCATTTTGAAAAAATAACCTAGTTAGTTTAGATATTAATAAAGAGATATATACCTTAACTTTTTGATTATGTTCTGTAAATATTCTTGTAGGAAAATAATAAGCATATCCCGATTTTAGACATTTATCTTAAATTTCTAAAAAATTAAAGAAGAACAAAATACCTGGAAAAGGAGCAGTGCTTCTGAGGCAGTGCTTTTCCAATTTGGTCTAAGGTTTCATGTTATTAAAAGAAAACAATTAACCACGTAATGAAAAAATAAAACAGAAAAATATACAGTGACAGCAATCAAAAACAACATCTCACATGAGATGATATGATCTCGTGTCCTAAAACGGCTCAATTCAACCACAGGCAAACTGCGAGACTGCCCTGCATGCCCTGCTTCCTGCTCATATGAGGACATGTAATGCTGTAGAGGCACAAGACGACGGACGTGCGGACGTTTCCAAGTATTGGTGAAGAATTTAATGATTGCTGCTGACACGAGAGGAAAATATGATAAAACGGTTCACGTGAAATATTAGTAAACTTACATTATTATTTTACCTATATATTTTCTCAGAAACTATGTGTTACTTGAATGTGTGTTTATTTGATAAAATTTAGTTCCGAGAATTCGTGTTTAATATATTACGAATAATTTGATATATTTCCATATAGTAGTTATACATAACTATATTATGTAGGTATGTACTTATGTAGGTACGTTTTATAATATATTTCGACAAAGGACCCAACCAAGAAACCCTTTCAGTCTTCACTATGTATATCTCAGAATAATAATTATATGAAGCTCAAATTCAATATTACTTGATGTATAATATACTTATAGGGATACCATACATCACGTTCATACGGTACTCTCAATATTCGTCATTTTTATCGACAATTTTTACAAATGAATCAGCATTCGTGGCACAGTTAGTTGGGTATCTTTTGAGTCACCGGTTCGATTCACAATGGAGACTTTCTGTCTCGAATTGTGAAACTACTAATATCATATGTTTTCAGAATGTAGCATTTTGTGAGTGTGTGTTAAATTAATATTTACCAATGTACCTTTGAAGAGTGTTCCCTAGAAACAATACATAATATAAAATGTATGTTTCTCTGTCTGTGCCCGCTGTAGCGACTAAACTGATAATTAGGGACTTAAATTTTGTTTTCTGTCAGGTTGATCTTGTCAACTGTTTTTTGTTATCATTTATTTAAAAAAATCTATTGGTGAACTCGTTATAATAAAATATGCAAATATTCATTTAACTAAATAACTAACAAAAATATATGTAACAGTTTTTATTTTTCAATTAAAGAATCATAGAAATTATCTCCGACTTTTAGAGAAGAGTGATGCGTAATCCTGGGACCCGTGTATGGTGGATAAACACGGAGGATTAGATTCAACGATGAATTGTAAAACAATATATATATATATATATATATAGCTCCAAAAGTTTCTGAACATATAAGACTAAGCAGGCTGAGAATGGCATCATTGCGGGTACCTAAAATAGTCTTAGAGGAGCACCCAGGTGGCAAAAGAAAGGTCGAAACGACGATATTGTGAGGGACGCGTCCCAGCTTCTGAGTGTGCCAAACTGGAAGGTCGCAGCAAGTGACTGGTGAGATTGGTGAAGGAAATTGCCGGAGGCCAATGCTCGATCTAGGTATCTATTCTCCAATCTCGCACAGTAAATGTCGTATTCGACTTTGTCGCCTAAAAATGTCGAATGAAATGTCGTATGGTAGACTTTTGGCCTATTATTGAAATCATTCGTCATTAAAATTGTTCGACATTGAAATGTCACACGAAAGAATAGGCAGCATAGCATTTGGGATGCGTTTGAAATATTTTTTGATCATTTATTGCATATTTTTGCCGTTTTTTTCTATGGTTGTCAAAACACAGCCTTTTTCAATGCAATTATATGATAGATTTCTAAGCACTCAACATATCATGTTGATATGTTATAAAAATATGAAAATACTTGGTAATACTTCAATTGTATTTATTAGATTATCGACGCGTTTCGTGCAAGGCACATCGTCGGAATATTCTCGTATGATTTTCATTTTACTATGTCGCATACGAGACTCAAGAATAGCATATTCTATATATCGTGCGAAAGTAATAATATGTCGTATACGACATCGATAGTGCGAGATTGGAGTATAGGGTCCCTGTGCTGAGGAGCCATTGAAGAAGATATTATAAGTTATGAAATACCTTTTCGGTTTTGAAGCTTTATTGCGAATAAAATTAAAATTATGAAGATTCCAAGCAGCTATTGTTGAGTTACAGATTTCTGAAATAATAAAATATGTACGGATAACGTTGTGTGGGTTTACTAGTTAAAAATAAAATTGCCTTGGAGTTGTTAAAACTCTGCGTCTCGGGAATCTTTTTTGCGGTTATCGATTGTGTTGAAATGTCCTGTATTGGTTCCAGGAAGTTATGGAGAACCCATTTAAATATGTATAAGAAGGTACCCACGTGTATTAAATAATGTAGTATCATCTTAGGTTCAAAGTAAACTCGGTAACTTATGATGATATTCTCTGACGAGAGGGTTCAATGTGTTCAGTATTTGTAATTTGAATTTTGATTTTAATATGATGACAATAATTAAATTGTGAGACCATTATCCTCTGAAGTTTCTGACGGGGTATGCAGACGCCGAAACCGCTACACATTTGGTGAACATTGTACATGGTTATGTTCATACCATCACGATATAATATACCACAATGTGGAATAAAGAGCGACAAGTGTGCATAACCTTATAATAGGAAGAACGACACACGCGTGCATTACCCCACACCAGCCTCGTCTCACCCAAAAAGGCACTACATACAGAAAAGGTGGTGAACCTCATTGATGAACTATGCGAGACGTTATTTTGTATTCTCGATTTTTTCTTTTCATCTTCATTGCCATGTTCTCTCTATTTTCTAGCTTTTCAGTGATCTCCATACGCCTTTTTTATTGGTCCCTGCCTCCACTTTAGGATTCATCTAGGTGACCATCTGACACTGTCTTTCATTTCAGCTTTGCATGTCGGCAACCTTTGTTCAACGTATAATCTTCTCGTTTCTGATTCGATCGCGGAGATTGAAGCAGCCCCACATTTGCCTGTCCATTGCTCGTTGAACGCATTTTATCTTTTGTAAGATTTTGGTTGTGAGGGACGTAGACATCCCTTTTAGCTGTGAAACATCGGCTCGAAATAGTGCTTCCTGTCTTTTATATGATATAAAGCAATATAATCTTATCATTCTAAAGGCGATCTTACTTTATCTTGAGCCCCGAAAAACAACGTAGTCTTAAAAAGTGGTATGTTGTCTTAACATAATTCTTCACTTTTTGCGAAGTTAGTGTGCTCCATAGGTAGATGCAGTCCAAACTATAGCGTAATTGACTTCATTTTGATTTCAAATGTTTAAAGTAGGTAGGTAGGTACTTAGTTTGTGAAATTTACATAGTTTTAAATTTTTTATTGTTGTTAATGTTAAAATTTTATACTACCTTTGTAATTTAGAGTTGAGTATTGGCCACAACTCACGTTTACATGATCTTTTTGGATGTCTTGAATAAAAAAAAATCGATTTACATTTACCTTCATTGGTACAAGCAAGTAAACAAGACAAAAAAATAAACTTATAATTCTGGCGTAGTTCAGGTTGACATCTGTGCGAGAGCAATGACCATCTCATGTATAAGGACTGTTGCTTTCATTGTATACAAATCAATTTCTGTATAGATGACGTTACAAAAATATCTAATATCAAACATTATAAAATGAACAAGATATTATTGACAAGTTGCATGTAACACATGTGATCTAACTATGGGGATGGGGATAGAATGTATAGTTGACGAATACATAGTATGTATGTACATATATCGACAGTTGGATACATTAGGCCAGGCCGTAAAATTTTTATCGAGTACACATATGAAAGGGGTCTTAAAAGCTTATTTTCATACTATTAATAAAAAAAATAATAAAAAAATATTCAATACTACTTTTGTCCTTCTACCAGAGGTCTACTTATTTTACCAAGGCATATTCATAAGGTCATACAGGCATTATGAACGACAGCTGAAGTTTTCTTAGCTATGGTACATTAGATCAGATCTTCTTGCTGTGACATTGACGGATTCTTTTGTTGAATTATTATACATACCTCTTTGTCTCACTGTTATCCGTATACTTACATTATGCTGATTTACATCAGTGTTAATATAGCCTTCGTCAGAATGAAACTGTTTTCATCACTTGGAATAATATATTTTTTCATGTCCACTTCAATTATGGCAAAATTTATAACATTTATATACAAATACACCATCACGCCATTTCCTTAACGGGATAGGCAAAGAAAACCGAACGCCATATTTTTCTATCTTTACACACATTCATCGCCTCGACAACATTTATAAATCGTCTCATACATCATGTCCCTCTGTTGTTCACGTTTCTTTCATTTCCGTCATTCAGAATATCGTTCACATGGTCACGTCAAAATTTTTTTAGTCGCCCCCAACCTCTTATTCCATTCCTGTCAGCTTTCTATATTTTCTTCGTCAGGCGTCCTTCATTTATTCTTCCTAAGTGCCCGAACCATCTTAATATGTTAAATTTCATTTCTATTAATTATTTGGCCGTTACTGGATCAAACCGTTAAGAAAGTTCTATAAAAAACATTTAGTATATACGTACCTATACCCCCCTTTAGTAGCTAGCTTCACTCGCCCCTCGCTGTTCGACAATTCTCTTTAAATCATTGTGAATCAATTGATATATGTCATATACTTAATATAAAGAAACTAAACGGTTCATTGTTTACCTGTAAGTAACAACTTTTACTTAAAACATTCCATTCTTTATTAACTTGTTCTCGAGAGAAAAAAATCATATACTTGGGGTATTTGGTTGCTAATGACAATTTAATACTTTTAAAACACGCATATTATTATTAAATATTCACAAAGTAAATTGAGCAGATAAATACCCCATCTTCACCTTATTTATTTGTCAAATATTATAACATTTAGGGTTCTAAATTATATTTTATTTGGTTTGGAAAAACTATATTTTGGCGATGAAACTTCCTCTGTACACGAAAAAAGTAATGTTTATAAGGTTTTGGTTAATTTATATTATTCAATATTAAATTATTTTTTTACTTTTGTTAGTTTAATTTTTAAATTTTTACAATGAATTTAACCAAAGTATTGTGTTCAAGAAGTATTAGAACTATATAATATGTTTTATTCTTCTTTTAATGTCGTGTTGGGTCTCAAAGACGTTGACAATAATAATAATAATAATAATAAGGACAATTTATAAAGCGCCGTTTAGTGACAACCGTGGTCACCTCAAGGGCGCTTTCAGTTTGCAAAAAATAATTTAAAATTAGTCCTATAGCTAACACATTGAAAATGGTGAAACATAAAACTTAAAAAAATACAATCAGTTAAAATAGCTTAAATAAATTATTTATTATGTTTGATTTGGTATTATTATGCTATTAATATGTTCCACTAGTTTTTATACCCGGCGCTACACTGCTCGGGAATATATATGTGAACTCATCAAGAATACCGTTTTTGTATTTTTTTTATGATAAATTCAGAAAGAGTACTTAATACAATTATTATTATTATTTATTTATAGTCAGGCAGCGAAGGCTGATGTTCCTATATCCACTGTCGAATTTTATTATTTAGTTGTATGGGGGTTTACACGCATGTGGCGTGTCGAGCTATGGAGATACAATTACTGGATTGTATTTAACACACTAAACCACATACGTATAGCTACTGTTGGTTCGCAAATTATCCCTATATTCCGGAATCGAACCGGGATATGTAATTCATAATTTGCCTGCGTTTTTATTGTGCGTGCTCAACCAACATCCCCATATATTCGATTACCGCGGATGGCGATAATCAAAATTTAATTAATGATTTCACTGTAGTGTAAGTTGGAACATACGAAGGGTTATTAGGTATGAAAGATTCAAAGATAAAAAGTCACTTACGTTTTTATTGATGAATATGAACAAGTATAAATATATTTAAATCAAAACTGATATTAAGATTTACTTGTTAAACTAGCACTTGAAATGTACGTAATTACCAAGAGTACGATGCACCAGTCGGGTATCAGAACGGAATGGTTTTTTTATTCCAAAATGGCCTTATTTAAACGCCGGCAACTTTAGTGTTGTGCAACACCTATTGATTAGGGTTGTGCGATGGCCATAGCCACAGTTGTAACTATTTTGCTTTGTCCAAAAAAAAGTCCAATCTATTCTTGAAAATATTAACATTTTCAGCATCCAAAACATGTTGGGGCAGTTTATTCCAAGTATTCACCACTCTATTTGAAAGAAAATGCTTTCGAGGATTTGTTGAGAACCTACTTTTCACAAGTTTTTTTTGAACCTACTTTTCACAATAAATAAAAATAACTATATTTATACCTGAGTTTTTAAAAAATCAATCCCCTCTGTCCCTTCATTTCCTCCCGTCCCTCTTTCCGTCCCTTTCCTTCAGTCCTTTCAGTCTCAAATAATGAACTTTGGGATATGGTTTAATTTTTTTTTCACTATGTTCTGTCATTTTTTTTAGTTTTGTAACATTGTACGTTGTAATAATACATCACATTTAGTGTACATATGAATTAAACGTGGAGAATTTTCAAAACGGACCCGAACGAAATTATATAAAAATATTATCGCGTCATAAAGTTTCATAGCTTACCAACGCCCATTCGCTCGTCGTTACGAATGAAACGTTTGATTCACAAGATGTATTGAGGCAATTTGAAATAAGCGTTCAACGTCGATGTGCTTAAATTGCCTATTTAATTTTTTTTCGTTTTCTTTCCTCCCCCCCTTTTTTACGTTTTATATGAATATAAAAAAAATCAAATTTAGATGAAAGCGATAAATTTTTCAATGGACGTGTAGCTTATGTTTGAAAATACTTTTTACCAACTTAAATTCTGAAGTATAGTACCGTACATTTTAACGGTGAGCAGTAAGAACGTTTTTTTTATTTTGATAACCCGTTATAAATTTCTTTTATTGGTTTTTTCATATATTAATTGGACAAGATATTATCTAATAAATAATATAACCTTGGCATTTTTTTATATAAATCTAATATTTTTTTAATTGCATATACGCAGACATTGGATCTTTTCCATTCCCTCTCACATTATTTATTAGGACTGTTGCTTTCATTGTTTACAAATAAACCAATTTCTCAATAGATGGCGTTGCAAGAAAATGTTTCTTCGATACTTCATAGATGGCAATAGTAATAATGTCTTATTTTCAGCTGAATTGTTACACATTATTTAAATATATAGAACCTTCAAAAATTACATTGATAAGGGAACTCAATTCGTTGCGCGAGCGCATAAATTTTTCACGTAAACCAGCTGATGACAGGTCGTATGCCCTGTAGGTGCCATGAGTTCCTGGTTCTTCTATAATATCTCAACTTCTTCTCTATTGAGATGTTTAAAAGTTTGTCAATATTTATTTTTATGTACCTACTTTTTGAATCGATATTATAATCATAAAATATGGGTTTCTAAATTTAAAAAAATGTAATTACTTGACATTTAGTAGTATAATAATAATAATAATAAAATACTTTTATTGTTTTATACAACGTGGCGGACTTATTGCCCGCAGGCAATCTCTTCCAGTCAACCACCATGGTAAATACAGCCAGTAACAGGGATAGAAGAATACAAATAGAGAAATAGAAAAAAAAAATTATAATAAATGAATAAAAAAAAATAATTAAATAAATCAATCATAACTTAAAAATACAAAGTCAAATATAAGAAACAAAAAATAATATATGTATAAATAAAAACAAAAATAAGAATAATAAAAAAATACATCAGATAGATACACTATGTTTATTGGATGAAGAAAGAGTTTATTGCGATTACCCCATTCAGAAAGGTTATTTAAATTTTCTTGCAATTTCAAGCAGCCACTATGATTATTAATTGTTTTAAATATTTTCAAATCATCTGCAAATAATTGAAATTCTACATCAACAAATTAATACATCAGCAATATCATTTATAAACAAAATAAAAATAATTGGTCCCAAATGTGAACCCTGTGGCACACCACTAGTAGCAGTAAATGCCGTAGAGATCACATCGTTTAATTTGACACATTAAGATACAAATACCGAACTAATTGTTTTAAAAATAAGAGTTTTTTATTCATGTTTAAATGAGTTCACATAATAATATGTAGACATGCACGACGTGCGGCGGCGTGTCGTATTTGAATTCAAAGTCTTGATGTGTTGTCTTATTTGTGTTCTTTTCATGTTCTGTGTTCTACAGAATGTTCACGTCAGGTCTACCTGATGTCGGCTACCACTCCGGCATCAGCTTCTCTGTCCTTTGCTAGCCAGAAAAGTTCGACGATTCTACTATGAATTCCGTTCCATTCCCGTATATTTCTTTTTGACGATGTGACGAACTCAGGGTGGCGACGAATATTTATTTATTTATTTATTTAATTTATTTAATTTAAGGGGAAACATACAGCAATTTATAATCCATAAATAAAAACAATAACAAATATCAGTAACATGCCACCATATCAGTAACATGTCAATAACATGCCACCCAATGGTGTCCTCTTTTAGATCGGAGCTCCTCGTTGCTGTCCGTGGGCCTCTTCAAGATCCCATTGGTCACGCGGATTTTGTGATCTCGAAGAACAATTTTAAAGCCTTTAAAAAGTTTTGTCATAGTTATGGTGCCTTACTATTGTTAGATTCCCAGTAGGTTATTTTTTTTACAGAGATCTTGCTCATACCCCTGATATTTCTCATTTATAAGATCTGAAGTCCCCGAGTGTGAATCCTCCATTCACATTCGTCGATTTTTCTTTTGCACTATGGTGCCGAGATTACTAATCTAGAGGGCTCCATGAGCTACTTTTCGTGCTATGCATTTTTTTCTTGTCGCTCACAAAGCGTTCTGTGAAGGGGCCGTTTACAGTCCCCATATGCAGAGCGGGTGGTGGTGGAAGTAGCGAAAAAAACAAATATCAGTAATTTGCCAAAATAGTTCCCACAACATGGGTAATATAAAAAAAGGACAAGTTAGTTTAAAAAACATATTCAGTGGAGTGAGTTAAAAACTAAATTAAAATTAAAGTAGGTATACCTACAGCTTAAAACAAAAAAAAAATAACAAAGAATATAAACATGATAAGTGATTCAAAATTAGGGATATAGATAATGGGGGTATGTAGGAATTGCGGGGATATGTTTTTCTTCATATTTTTTTGATTAAATATGCTTTGTTCTGATTTATTTTTTTTAATTAATTAATATGTCCTTGTGACAATTACATTACCTAAATTAAGCATTAATGCTTACTTTTTGTATTCATAGGTATATTCTATATTCATTGCTTTTATACTTAATATCACTATATAATATAGTACTTAGTATCACTATATTTAGTCCTTGGCATAGGCTTTTTTACCCAGTGGTGCATTGCAGGTTGTAGTTGCAAATATTATAAAATTTCATTTCTATGTACCTGTTTAAATAAATGAATAAATATTCTCTTCTGATCCTTCCGACGCCAGCTATCATCACTGCTTGGTTTTACTTTTTAAAATCTGTAAAAATCAGTCACATTGCTATTTATACGCCTGAATATTGTCAGTTACATTAATATTATTTCAATTGATATACTGTTTGAGAAATATCAGGCGTTTTTGTTTGAATAATATTATATTATGTAGGTATTTCATTGAAATTATTTTATCCCACGCCCACTGTTTGTATTAACTGTCTCAGAACTCCTGTCTTATAAATGTTTCCTTTTATATAATATGCAATATTAGAATTTCTTTTTGGATTTGGGAATTCGTAGCGATTTATTTTAAATTTGAATATTGTTATATTATACTTTCATTCACTCACTAACGGCTATTTTTAGCATTCATTCACTCACTTACGGCTCTTTTTGTTTATTGTCAATATAATGTTTTGCATAACTTTAGTTTGTAATGTATAAAAGTAGATAATATATTGATTTGCCTTATTTCCTGTAGGATGTAGTCTCATATTGCGTGTAGTTCAGTTTTGTAAAGACCCAGATATGTCGGCGCGCTTGATTTTTCAAAGACGTAATAATTCTTCTAAAATATATACATATTATTTTACCCGGATCAGTTTTGACAACTTCACAAGAAAAAGTACCCTTTTCTGATGTTGATTGCGGAGTAAATAAAATCTTTTTCTTATCCTTGTAAGATCTATAGGCATGTCCGTTTGCTCACATTTCCCGAGTTTTATTATCAAGATGTTATTTGCTGTTCATGAGAGCGGATTCCGATAATCTACATTTAAGGATAGCGTCGATACAAGACGGAGCGGACGGAGCGCATTAAGACGGAATTTAGTATTCTTTGTATAGGAATTCATACAAGTGTGTCCACAGATCGGCAGCGAACGGAGCGCGCGCATCGGATTGTCCGAATGCCGACGCCGTTACTAGGAGAAACAATAATCTGCTCGGATCTGTCATTTTTGTATGTAAATTTTCTTTGGTGATTTTATATCGCCTTTTTTAAGGAAAATTGTCATCGAATATTTTTATTATTGCATATGCGCAAACATTGGATTTTTTTCCCTGTCGGGAGTCAAAGATATTTTTTAACAGATTTTTAATTATCTCAATAGAGACGAAGTTGGAAAACTCCAACTTCGTCTCTATTGAGATAATTAAAAATCTGTTAAAAAATATCTTTGACTCCCGACAGGGAAAAAAATCCAATGTTTGCGCATATGCAATAATAAAAATATTCGATTACTTACACATTGGTACAAGTAGGTAAATAAGACAAAAATGACCTTATAAGTCTGGCGCAATTCAGGGGTGACTTCTATGCGAAAAATGCATTGTCACCTCAGATATAAGAATTGTAGCTTTCATTATTTACAAAAAAACCAATTCTCTCAATAGATGGCGTTCCAACAAGAATAAATAAAAAAAATAATAAGATTGTTGTTCATAATTTCACCCATAGATGGCTGTAGTAAAAATTCCTTATTTTCAAGCGAAAAGAATTTCAGTATTACAATATATAGAACTTTCAAAATTGAATTGATAGGGATCTCATTAAAAGGCATAATTGGTGAACGTTGCGCAAGCGCATAAAGTGATCACGTAAACCAGCCGATGACAGGTCGTAAGCCCTGTAGGTGCCTTGATTTCCCGGTTCTCCTACAATAAATATTCCAACTTCGTCTCTATTGAGATAGTTAAAAATCTGTTAGAAAATTGTCATTTAAATTGTTTAAAGTATATTTAAATAAACCGTTATAATATGAATTCGAATCTTTGGATGCTTAGATGTTTTTTACTCGGCAATCGTGCGAAAACAGCTGATAGATTTTGGATGAAATTTGGTATCTAGATATGTTGGTGTATCCTATAAAAGGCTATGTGCAATATATTTTTAAAAGCATTCTAATTAATTTTCATTGAATAAAATAATGTACGAGCCGAGCATGCGATTACCAAGCCGAAGAATCATTTGTGTATTTGCATTTTCTATGGAAAATTGTCAACAAATCTAAATGACAATTGTTTCGGTAATCCTATTGGTGCGCCTCTGTGCACGCACTGCCACAAACAAATTCGTCTGATGGCCGATCCATCCGCTGCGTCTGTATGGACGCTAGCCTTTAACATTACAGTATTTTTTGTGCAAATTCGTTGACTGTATCTGATTAAATCGTAACAGCAAAATCTTCTTTCTTGGTAAAATGACTGAGGCGACAACATGAGACGAATGTTCTGCCTTTATGCATGACGTTTTGGAAAAATTGAGATGCTTTGGCAATTGAAGATCTTGTAGCGTTCAAGGCAATTCTGTCGGGTCTGTGAGCGTCCTCTGGATCTTGTACCCGCCACACTTCAAATGAAGGCAAGCTTCTCTAGATTGTCAGTAAAAAGTACCTTGCCACAAATAGTTTCAATAAACATATATTATTACATACACCTTGATTCACAAAAATGATTTCTATAAGTATACGATTCGCTTTGCGAAAGAACGTACCATAGCAAGAAGTAAGACGTAGGTACTTTATACTCTTTCAATGTTCCTATACACATTATATCGCTTATAATGGTCACAGAATTCTGTCGATGTTTGGATGTTGGATCTTCTACCCTTTTTCCACATTTTTTTTGAGGTAATCGTGATACCCTTTGGAAATATGTCCTAACTATACCTCCAAAGGATTCGCTCTAAACAGAGAGATAAATTATACTATTAAATTTATACCGTCTTGTTTATAAACGTAAACTTTTACTCATAAACTGTGACTATCTTTATTACACCTTTATTTAGTAGACGTCGAGTTAAGACGGGTCGAGAGGTTGTTTGTCGCTTGACTAACGTGTCATACCAAATATTTCAAAATGGCGGATACTTTCACATATGATCCGAAGCATATTTGAGATTGACAGAAAAATTTAATTTTATTTTTCCTTGTTATTCTTTTTTATTTATTTGAAAAAATGGGAAATTTTTTTAAACAAGTATAATAGATAAGAATAGCAACATAACTAATTGTAACTTAATCAGCCCACCTTTGATTTCATGTTGCATAGTACTCACTGCTGGTAGCAAAAAAATAATTATTCCTGTTTATAATTATTCTTAATCGGAATCGTGTTTAAATTGACTCAACACGGCACCACGCTATATTTGTTTTATTTTTTTGATGTCATTTATCTAAATCAATATTTTTTTCTTTTTATGACATCTGTGAAGAGAATGCAACCATATGAAAAAAAATGAGGATGTTCGTAAACAATTCGGTGAACTAGTCTGTCACATCTTTGTTATACGTTAGTAAGTAAGATTTTTTAATACCGATCTCAATTACTTTAGTCGTGTTTATCTAGTTCCGCGTTTAGTAAGCTTTTAACGAAATCAAATAAGTAAGACCGCAAATGTTTAATGGGCAGTGGTTATTTGCCAAGTTTTATTATAAATGATTTGTTGACTGTAGTCGATTTTTTTCCATTTTCCTAACAAATTTTTCACCTTTAAAGGAAAATATTTTTTCTAAAACATTTTTTAACACATTCATCGAACCTCGATTGATCTTTCGAAAAATTGATTAAGGAAGGATGTACTTTCTTGCGAAAGGTAGCTCCCAGTCTCTCCTGATAGTATTTCATTGACCAATCTCGAGTGAAATGAGATTTTCCTGAACGTAAAATTATAAATTTACGAAAATCGGAAACCTTCAAAGTAGTATCGAAGGCTGTAATCATTTTCAGGCAACAGCGTTATTTCCGGTACCAATCTTTAAACCGGTGATGGAGAAATATGATTAGTGGGCGATACTTGAGTTTGTATAGTTGTAAATATTTTTTTTAACTACGGTAGCCGAACGATAATGATTTTTAAAGAGTACAAAACATATTTTATTGTAAATTTCCACGAACTTTGCTGGATTTGTAGTCAATTACAAAAGATGCTTAGAAAAGGTGATGGTTCTTTTCCAAGATATGGTGTTGGTTTTCGGTGCTTGCTCCTCCAGGAACTCAGACTTATGGGTCTGTGTGTACAGACGAAGGTGATATACCATTTTATCTAAAAAGTAATCGGAAATAAAGCAGATTTTGGTCTGATGACCTTTTGTCAGATTGTGTACCACATTTTCTTCTACAGAAAAATGTTGTGTACTTCGTTTCTATTGAGATATTATAAATTCAATAAATTTATGTGAAATCACGTGCAAAAAGGCGAGCTTATTTTAGACCAACACGCGTTGTACCTGTATTACTGAGTTGTGTTGTTTCTTGCGAAACTAACAAGTACGGCCGACCGCCGTGGAACAGTTGGTAAGCCGTTTGGTTTCTGTGCGGGCGTCCTGGGTTCGATTCCCAGCAGAGGAGAAATTTATTTAAATTTATTTCTCACGCAAACATTGCTTCTCTGGGATGGAAACACTGGTTAGTTGGTAGATGTAGCCTACTGTAATGGTATCTACGCAAACCTCCCAAAGCTTGAGCTAAACAAACTTCAATCCGTCTTCAACGCGGCTGCTAGGATTATCACCGGAGCCGCGAAATTCTCACACATATCCAACCATCTACGAAATCTTCACTGGCTAAAAGTGCCAGAGAGAATCAAGTACAAATTGTGTTTGTTGACTTTCAAAGCGATCCATGGCATGGCTCCCACGTATCTTTCAGACTTCTGCATCCCTCTCACCGTAAACGAGCGACAACAAAACGTCAGCCACCACATCCATGATTGGCAAGTTAACTGAAATAAATAGAGTCAACACTACATCCTTCGGTGATCGTGCTTTTGCTGTGGTTGGTCCAGCCTCGTGGAATAAACTACCACCTGAACTGAGGCAAATCGACAACTTAGCACTATTCAGGAAACATCTAAAAACTCACTTCTTCCGCGAGTCTTACAAAAACCTGTAATAGTTATATTCAATGCGCCCTTGAGGTGAGGTTATCACAAAAACGACCCTATAAAAATTATCCCAATTTATTATTATTTATACGGCAATAAACTCGCCACTTACGCAGGGTGGAAGGAAGTGTTATTTTTGTTTTACTATATCAAATATTAATTTAACACGTACCCAATAACAGCATTTTCGGGACTTGTGATTGTCATCGTCTCACAGTGATCCAGACTGAAAACACGAATAAAAACTGTCTCCACCGGGAATCGAAGCCAGAACCTTTGGTTTAGGAGTCAGATATCTAACTTACTGAGCTACGAAGGCTGACATTTTCAACCGACTCTGAAAAAGGAGAGGATATCAATTCGACGTTTTTTTTACATTAGATATGGGGTTATCTTCCGATTGGTCCCATTTCAATTTGGTCAAGATTTGATCATGGAATCCATGAGAAAATCATTAACCTCTTCGATTTTCACTTCAGCAATAATAATTCTTTGCCGTTAGGAAGGGAGTAACTTAAAGCTGAGACAAAGAATGGTCAAGTGTTATGTGTGGTATTTCTGCTTTATGGGGTGGAGGCGTGGACTCTCAAAGTTAATATTATAAACCGCCTTGAAGTATTTGAAATGTGGATCCACTGCAGAATGCTTAGAATATCGTGGACTGACATGGTCAGTTACACTCAAGTATGCCATCCTTCAGCTCGTCATGAAGGGGAAGATTGAGGGTCGTAGAGGGGTCGGAAGAAAACAGGTTTCCTGGCTGCGTACATCCGCGAATGGACCGGTATAAGAACTGTGGAGGAGCTGTTTCGCACTGCACATGACAGGGAGGCTCTCTATGGTGGTCGTCAACGTCAGGGGGACCTGATATGACACATGAAGAAGAAGGGAGTGCTTCAAAGATAATCACACATAAGTTTCATCAAGCTCTGATGATAGGCCTCATGAGAAAAAATCATCTAACTCTTCAATTTGCAAAGGCGTCTGCAATCTGTATAACATGTATTATTGTAGTTGCATTCTTTTCAAGTGTACCATAGGTAAAAAAAATATAGGTGAAAAACTGGGGTAAGCAAATACAAGGTTTACTGAGCGACGCGACAAGTTGTATTGTTGTGTGTTATATATATTCTTTCTGTGTTCTTCATATATTTTTATATATTTTTTTTATTATCCTGTTATTACTTTAATTTTGTGCACTGAAGATGAATAACTTTATCAAACTAATGATTTTTGTAATACCCACAAACAGGCATTGCCTGGTGGGATTTCTCTTGTTTACTTATATTAATAATTATTGTTGAATTATTTATTTTCATTTCATGTATATCTTTGTTATTGTTGTTTTTTTATATAATTTTTGGATATTATTCTGTTAATCTTTTGTCTAATCACGATGTTGTTTATTTTGTTTTTGTTATTTATTTGTATAGGTGTAACTAATAATTAAGATTTAACGTAACTCTATTCTGTTAAACGATTAACGCATGAATGATAAGAATATTTATTGTACGATTGACGGCGATGGGCAAAGGTTCGTCGATCTTCGTTAATTGTCGTGAATCTTCGAGAATTATCGAGGATAATAAACACATTGCAGCTCGCTGACAGGAGCGCCGCTACAGTATGAAAGATAATATTACTACATGCATACATATCATCACACCGTGTCCCTCATGGGGTGGGCAGAGAGTACCGAACGCTACATAACAAATAAGTGTTTATTGAGTACCTCCATAAAATACTTGGTATATGATTTCCGAATCTATTTCGTGTTGTGCTGAAATCTGATTCAGGGCTTGTATTGAAAAGTTTCCAACGTTTTCTTTGAATGGTGTTTTGTTTTGCTGACATCTCTAGTTTTTCAGATTGTGTTGAGATATTTTCGATTTCTGTCAAGATGGCAAATAGCAGAATGTCTCCGCCCCCTATCCCATCCCTCCCTTAAAGGTCGTAAGCAAACTTTATTATATCTTCATAGAAAAAGTTTTTGCATTTTTTCTTCCCTTTTATTTTGTGTCATCATTATTTTCAATTTTGTTTAGTCGGGGTGCGTTTTTATTCTTGTATGATTTAGCGGAATATGGGCAAAAACATAATATACGTTTGTTTTGTTATGATTATTTGGCATATTTATTTCATTATTCTGTAGCTTTTATGTCCCGCCGTTGGCCAAAAATTTAAAAGTGTGAAGGAATAAGCAATCGTTTTTATAATTTTGTCACTAAAAATTTCAGAAAGATGGGAAGTTATTTAAATTTTGATTGATATTATGTATTGTAAACAATTCAAAGTTCCTTTGTAAATAGTGTAAACATTTTTTTGCAAAATCGGACTAGGTATGTCAAGTGGTTTGAAATTTGATTGAGTGTAAGCGTTGTAAAATGTTGTTGGCCACAACCCATTCGTTTTAATATATATCTATCAAGTGTGAATAAAGTATATGTAATTTCTGCACGCATGCCCTATGGGAAATGGCTTTAAATATGACCACAACCCCCAATTTTATATATTGTCATCGAAAGCAAATAATGTGTATTGAAAATTTAGTTATATTGGATGATATGAAATGGATTGAAATTTGAGTAAACAATAGTATTCAAAAGAGTCTAGTGTTGGCCACATCCCTTTCGTTTTTATATTTTTTTATCAAGTATGCATTTTCTGCACAGTCAAACTATAAGACTTAAAACTGACCCAAAGGTAAATAAAAAAAAAGAAGAATTAGACCATACGAAATAGTTTTTTATAAAATCTAACCCTAAGGTCTTCATAAAATAAGCAGAAGAAGAATTAGACTATAGGATATAGTAGTAGACGATTTGCACCATAGAAAATATGGTTTATGTTTTATAACAATGTAGTCTAATAATTTACAGTCTTTTCCTGAAGACTCTTCATTCGGTAAGATTTCGAAAGAAAAGTCAATATACATAATTCTGTGTTCACAAAAATACTAAAAAATAGGTTAATTTTATCGGCTGTACCTAAATATAATATTTATTTTTTTATTTATTTATTTAAGGGACAAATACAGTCTTATAAGATAAACAAAGAAAATACACAAATGAGAAAAAGACAGACCAATTACTTTTGTCCACAATTTTACAGTAAATAATCATAGAAGTATGTACCTACAATACAACAAAAAATAAATTTAAATATACTTAAAATTATTACATATTCATATATTTCACACATTTGCGAAATATAATAGCGAATAAATATATTTTAATTATATGTGAGCAGGGGAGTGCAATGCTACACAAACCATATCTTTTTCATACACTTTTACATTAAAATTATAAACGAGAAAAATCCTTTACACTAGATATATAGATTATATTTGTACACAATAAATGAAAAAATAATACAAATGCATTTTCTTTTTACACAATAGATATAAGAGTATTTTATATACATAGGTACATATATACATACCATCACGCCATGTCCCTTACGGGGTAGGCAGAGAGAACCGAACGCCATATCTTTCTATCCTAGCACACATTCTTCGCCTTGTCAACATTCATGCATCGTCTCATACATGTTCGTCTATTGTACACGCTTCTAACATTTCCGTCTTTCAGAATATCGTTCACATGGTCGTGCCATCCCTTTCTTGGGCGGCCCCGGCCTCTCAATCCAATCCTATCCGCATTGTATATTTTCTTCGTCAGTCGTTCCTCATTCATTCTACCCATGTGGCCAAACCATCTCAGTGTGTTCACTTTCATTCTATTAATGATATCTTTCTTCATCTTACATTCGTTCCTTATGTTCTCATTTCTTACCCTGTCATACATCGTTCTGTTGCAGATTCTTCTTAGCGATCTCATTTCAACAGCATTTATTCTGCTTTCGTGCGACTTCTGCCATGTCCAGGTTTCACTTGCATACGTCAACGTTATATACATACATGCATTATTTGAGGAAGATCAACAAAAACATGTGAAAAATAAAATTAAAAATATTTTATGTAGACATTATATTATTATCGTCTTTGATCCAACACTTCTGCCCATCTTTGTTAGGCGACAGTTACACGTAAATTATTTACTGTGATCCATCAATTTAATATTTATTAATGGACGTCAGTATTCATTAATGGATTAATAAATTAATAATTAAATCCATAAATAAATACTGACATCCAGCAATACACTAGACTACACGTTCAGTAGTTTGCCCTAAGTACAGTCTTTATGATCAAGTCAGCGTTATTCCATATTCTCTCACGGTTTGCGTATTTAGTATGTATACATACTGTTATGTGCATATTAAACTATATTGTGTTTATAATGCAAGAGGGATTAAAATTATATTATACAGAATATCCCAGGTCGATAAAAAGTATGTGTTTTAAACAACGTTCCTCCCGATGGAAAGTAAAACTATAATTTTAAATTTAATCTACAGTCACCCCGTTTCCTGGTCTTTAACTAATGCTTGATCTTTTTCTCATCCGTTCACCTTACGTCGAATTTTCAATTCAATTCAATTTCATAGGTACGAAATATTAAACATTTGGGTGCTATTACGCAAAATACTATTAAATAATTCCCCATTCCCGGCCAAGGTATTTTCATTTTGATGAGTTATGAGTTCCGTTCCGTGTCCCACTATGGGATTCGAATTCAAAAAGGTATAATTTAAGGGGACGTTTCGTAATCGTATCACAGAGAGAGAGAGAGAGAGAAATTCCGGAATCCGCATTATAACAAAGTCCCAAAGTGGAGATTTCTTTCAAATCCTAACCCCTTTTTACGAGAAATTCAATCGGTAATTTTTTTTGTCTCCGTTACGTCGCCGCGGAAGCCTCCAGTTTTACTTTTGTGAAATATCTGCATATCTATTGGATTCATTTGACATGATGTGTAGCTAGTAATTTCATAGCATTCTACGAATTTTTGAAATAGTTATCGTTTAAATCCTTATAAAATATTCGCAATCTACAATAAAATATCTTTCACGTTATACTTTTTTTAAAGGAACGTATTTTTCGAATATTTTTTAAGTGTTGCATAATATACGCAAACATTGGATTTTTCCGTGTCGGGAGTCAATGATATTTTGACATATTTTTAACATCTCAATACACACGAAGTTGGAATATAATAGAAGAACCAGGAACTTGAGGCACCATCAGGGCTTACGACCTGTCATCGCAGGTTTGCGTGATCACTTTATGCGCTTACGCAACGTTCACCAATCGTGCCTTCTCTTTTGAGTCCCCTTATCAATGCAATTTTAATAGTTATACATACTTTAATACTGAGATTCAGATAGTTTGAAAATAAGACATTTTTACTAACGCCATCTATGAAGGTACGAAGAAACGGTTTAATTACATAACGAAAAAAGGATTAAAGCGTAAACCAGCCCATGACAGGTCGTAATCCCTGTGGGTGCCTTGAATTCCTGGTTCTCCTATAATATTCCAACTTCGTCTCTATTGATATGTTAAAAATTTGTCGAAATAATGTATGTGTGTATATTGCTATTTCAACATTTCATCATAATTATTTTTATTTTCAATGTTTTTTTTTTCATTTTTGAAACATTTATTGATGATATTTAATATCTCAGTCAGTATATTTTTGATTTTGTACATATTTTTCTTATTTCTTTTTTATCCCGAACATTTTATTAATAATCTAATACAATTTTACTTTCGTTTGTGAGGTATTTCAAATACGTTGTCCACTAAGTTCCAAGTTCCAATTTTAGTATATTTATATCTTGCCGAAGCATGTACGAAATATTCCATTCGATGGTATTTTTTCGAAAACCAATTTTTCTGAACCACACAAGATTTTGTCACCAAACTGATCATTAATAAACTTTGGGTACGAAAATCTTTCAAACGCAAAACGCACTGCCACGAATCGATCTTTTCATCTTTAAGGTACAGTCAGACGCTATGGCTACCGACCATATATTTATATGACATAGACTTTGCAATATGTCATAGAGAATTCTGTGGCACTCACACGATCATAGAATAAAGATATACATATATACTGTAATAGAAAGGAAACTCACATACTCACTATGAAGACAAAGTTTTTAACACCATCTGTAAATTGAATTAGAAAGTTTTTTCTAAATCAATGTAATATGCACCTACCAATATATTGATAATTTTATGATATTTTTTATTTTGTGAGGGCATTGGAAAGAAAGATATACGTATTGTTGAAATTATTTATTTTTAATAAATTTTATTTTTTTCATACTAATTGAAATTATGTCTGGATATAAAACAAAAAATATTAAATATATTGTGACTAGATTAATTTCATTACCTATAAGTACTTTTACATACATAGTATTTTTATGATTAGTATTTATTTATTTATTGTTGTTAATACACAAAACATATTGTCCTTATTTAGGTTAATTATGTAACGCCCTACTAGGCTAAACCTGTTCTGGGGCTGTTACTTTTGTACAATCGGTTACAAAAATTATTGATACATAGAGGATTCATAATTGTATATGTGCATGTGTGTGTGTGCGTGTAACATGAGTTGTTTACAGTATTTTCTTGTTATTGATGGAAAGCTTGTTATTGGCTCTGAAGTCTATGTTAAAATTTGTATTATAAAAAATGTAAATGAGCTGTTGGCTTCCCAAATAAATAAATAAATAAATAATATATAAGGTGCACAGATGTTAAATGTTACTTTCAAATAGTTAAAATAAGATTACTAAAGAAAGACGTCACGAATCAATAAGAATCAAAACAAAGTAACCGGAAATTCCGCTTGACTTTGATTTATTATTGCCAGATGAAGAAAATTATTCAAAAAATTTATTCACAAGCTTTTATTATATTTTTTGATAACAACAAAGAAATACAGGAAAAAAATATTAATCGAATTATTAGATTTTTTTTGCAATAAAATGGACTCAGTTTTATTTTTGTTTGGCGTAAATATCATCTTATTTGTGAAAATACATTCCACAATATTCCAGAGAGATTTTTAACCTCTGGCAAACTTGGCCTCACGCACAAGTAGAAATCTGTAACGGCATTTTGCAGATTTCTACAGACGAAATGGAGAGAACGCTGGTTTGAGTCTCGAGTAAGATATAACATAAAAGTGTATTTAAATTCACTACAAGTATTATTTAAGTATTTATATATTTTTTCTTAAGCTTAGGTATTGATAAAGATAAAGTGTATTTAGAGGGTAGATTCATGTTTTTTGAAAAAAAAATCGACGCTACCGCTCCTTTTAATCTGAGGTGGGAACCCACAAAATGTCCAAATTTTTACTATGAAGTGAATACACCGTGCACACGATCATATAAAATATGTTCAAACGCTATGCCTATGGCCGTCAAAACTATGTCGTGTTTATTCTTTGATCATAATTTTCTCTATGGGCTACTGTGTAGCGAGATACATCTCGCTATCTCTTTCCTCCGAGCGACGATCTTTCCCGAAGACGATTCGGCTCAGTATGAAGGCGCGAGCGCATAATTGAAACGTCAGTCACTAGCTTTGTGATCTTCAGTACCTAAATGTCATTCTTTCTCGTCGCGTTAAGTACCTTGAATAGTCGTGCATCTACAAATAGTTCGTTAATTAAAATAAATTGTAATATTGGCTACCAATAAATGTTCATCTTGTGTAAGTAGCGTTTTAATTCAACAACGGTACCTTAAATCTATATAACCACGAAAACTGTCTTGTCGTTGACACATCTTGTTTCCACGTGGTCAATTTGTAGTCTTGTTGTGTTTGACGTTTGTTGTTGGGCAGGAACAATTTTTTAATAATGGAGAAAACAGATAAAATGCTAGTTTTAATTTGAATGACGATTATAAAATTCATTATACAATGTCGACGCAAATCCCAAATCATCTCGCCTTCCTTCATATTTGGTTTCATTCTTAGGTTTCTGTGCATTTACTTGTCTCTTAGCAACTAAATATGAAGCAATATCTACAGCCAATTGCGCTTTTCCGGACATCCGGACAATGATGCAAAACACGACTTCGATATCGAATTGTCAGAATGACAGGTATCAATTACACAGAAATGTATATGTTCACCACGTTGGAATTATTAATTTCTATGCCTTAGATGACCATATTCTAAGGCACTGCATGCGAGTGTCCACTCACACAGATACCATGGTGTCGCCATAGTTCTATGACAACAGCGATAGAAATATGTTGCCAGTGTTGACTGGCGTACTGCCATAGCTCTTATCACACGCTATGACCATAGAAAACTACCATTTATTTATTTTTATTTATTTATTTATTAAAATCCTTTTTACAAGTATAATAATAACAATAAGTACAATATAACTTTATACAGTAGTTAATAAAAATTATAACTTATACTTTAAGTAAGAAAAAGTTAAGTTTGTCATTAGTGTATACGTTTATATATTTTAATTTGTGGATTAGGCTACTCTACTAGGCTATGCCTGTACCAGAGTAGCGTTATATAAATCAGTTCTATTATTTTAATTCGTCATAGTGTTAGTTATTTTGTAAGGTTTTGTGGTAGGTTGAAGTAATGATGTGCAAGTATGTATGTATATATTTTAGTGTTGTATGAGAAAAAAAATGATGATATAATGTTGATTTAATAACGGCAGACTGTATGCTCAGTTTTGATTTGACAAATATGTGGTCTAAACATGAATCAGAATCTCTACATTCCCGTGTCGTTACGTTTATTATTTTAAGATACCCGTGTGCTGACATAAGACACTCGTATTCATGCGATTGTTTGTGTTTGAGACCAATAGTGTTGATATTGATGTCACCCGCTATGATGCTAGTTTGATATATATTGATGTTGAGAATGTTTTCTTCTAAAGAGTTTAAGAATTCTGTAATGCATGAGTTGCTAGGTGATCTGTAGATAGCTAGTATTGCAAGTGTATTATTTAAAACTATTTTTAAACAATTTGCTTGCAATAAGTTTGATTCAATAACAGTGAAATTTTTTATTTGTCTATTAATATATACAACAACACCGTCCGACCTGTTTTGTGAAATTTCTGTCCTGAATGCTTCATAATTATTGATGGTTCTGAGTAAAGTGTTGTCTGTCGTCCAACATTCTGTCAGGATTATTACGTCAAATTCTGTATTAACGTCAGTTAAGAAGATCAGTAAATTGTCAAAGTTTTTTTCTAGCGACCTAATGTTCAAGCTGAGTATTTTAATGTTGTATTGCCTGTTAAACAAGAGTGAGCATTTAGAGGCACAGTCAAGCGTTTCGGTTTTTATTTGTTTTATTGAATCTATATTATCCAAATACGAGAAAGCCATTTAGTATGATTGGTATAATCACATTTTTTTTGTACTGCAAGCACTTAATACGTTTAAAATCATTGTATTTAAATTGTAACCAGTTACCACACATAATAATTATATTTTTATATTGAAGAAATGTTAAAATTACTACCCGGAATATTGTATATTGTATAACCCGCAAAAAGAAAATTGAAAAGTCTCGAGTTTTAAAAATGGTGCAGAGCAGTCAAATAATTCTGTTCAAATCATTGTCATTTAATATTTTTATAATTTTAGAATTATCTGTTGCGCGCACGTGTATAATACCATTAGAATTGACCCACGAGTATTTGTATTGTGTTTTTTTAGCTATATCACGAGCTTTTTTGTATAAATTTCTGTTGTATTTGGTTAAATTAACGTTGACATAGATTGGGCCGACGGAGTTAGTAAAACCTAAGTTGGCAGCAGTGAGACCCTTATGGCGCCGTGCCTCCTTTATTAGTAGGTCTCTCTTCTGTTTGCTCCGTAAGCGAAGTACATGGATTGTTCGTTTTGTATTGTCTTCAGTGTGAGTGTGTCCGGCAACTGATAACTGCGACGGTCGGGATTGGTCAACACTATGGTGACTGGCTGTGAGATTGGTACTGGTATTGGTCGGTAGCGTTATAGTGTATAAATCTTCGAGTTCACCCTCGTTCAGTTCAATATTGTAAATTCTGCCTAAATTTTTGATAACGTCGTTCATATTGGTTTCATTTGTATTTGAGAGTCCGTGAATTTCTATATTTTTTGAGCGTTGCCACTGTTCTTGTTGGTTCAATGAGTCTTTTTGTTGGTTTAGTTCATTTTTTATGGTGTTTAATTCCTCTTCAAGATTTTCAAATTTTTTAATTTTTTTATCCATTTCTGTAACTCGTTTGTCCACGTCATCAATTCGGTTTGAACAGAATTCTATTGATTTACATATTTCGCTTTTCAGGGAAGACAATTCTGATTTAAATTCCTTTCTTATTTTGTATATATTACCTTTCTTATATATACCATGTATGACCATTTTGCCATAGCGTCTGAATCTACATTTACAGTTGGTCGGGAAATGATGAACATTTAATCAAAACACTGACGTTTCATTCGCTGCCGTTCTGAATCTTCAAAACTTTATATTATTATACTGGTTTTGAAGGAGTTTGGCCAGACTTTCTCAGACATAATAATTAAATATACAAGATCTGGAAAGTTTTCAGAGTCGTGTAGAAGTGACAGCTGACTGGCTCAACCGTGCCCAAAATGAAACGTGTTCAGAAGCGGTTGCAGACATCTTTGATTGTTTTCTTTCCCTTCCAAACGAATAAAATGTTTTAACATTTGTTCACGTAAAGTTACCGACAAACAATCATTTTCACATTCATAGTCGTTGTCTTGTTCCCGAATGTTTTAATTATCTTTCGTCTTGGAAATGCTTCTTCGTTGGTTTATTGTTCAGACATTCAATTTTGATGTTTACGCTTTTTGAAGTGTGCTAAACAACGTCAAAAACAGAAGCAACTTATATTACATTGACTCCAAACGAGCTGTCATTTTTTATAAATGTTTTACTCGTTCATTATCTTTTTCAAAATAATCTTATAGCTATGGAAATAAAAATAAAAATGTTAAGATAATATTTTTTTTTGTAAATCGTTGTTTATGATTAAGTATGTTTTTTTTTAAATTGTGGTTATTAAAGACAGATATATAAGTTTATTTAATTAAAAATAAACACAAGAGGTTTACAGCCATTTGTCAGTATCCTCTCTTCTTCTTTCAATTTCTGCCTCTTGATTTTCTTTTCCGAGTTTCAGTGTGTCCAAGATAAACATAGCCTTTTCGATGACTTTTCCATCCACCAATATGCTTATCGACTGCTTTAAATATATATTTGGATTATCGCCTAACTTGATGAGATATTTGATTATGTATTCTGTACTCAACTTACTAAAATTGTCAAGATTCTAAGTCTCCTCCATAGCTTTTGACAAAATCTTGAATAGTTATAGTCCTTTGTACGAAGTATTTTGCACGCACTGTAGTCTTATTTGGGAAGTTTGAAATACATATTTTTCTTGTGTGGGTGTTTCCATTGTATAAAGGATATTTTCAATGTTTTGAGTATTCGAGTATTTTGAGTATTATAATTATTACATAACAGCAATGACGAGAAGCAGATTTTCAAATAAATATGTCAGGAAAGACGTTAGTAATGCGATCTAATATTAAATTTTACCGGAAAAAAATTTAAACACGAAACAAGAGTTCAAAACTGTCTCTTCACCTTGGGCCATTACTCGGGAGTAATATATAACTAGAATATATAACTATCTGAGACACGAGCCACTTTACTCGTATTATTTGTGATATTTCTTTGACATTATATCCGTATTACTAAACAACTATTTACCACATTATTACTTGTATTTATTTATATGACTAAATGGCTAGAAGCCTTTTACAATAAATAAACTATGTATATAGCAATTTTTAAAATTTACACCATAACTTTCACATTTAATCACACAATAACACTGAAAAAAAATATGACAACTGAACTGGCTACCTGCGTTTTTAGCCAAACCTTTGTTATTAGTAATAAAAGTTTATCTTTTTATGAATGAACTGTTTGGTTAAGGGCACAAAATGAATTGTTTTGTAGTCACAGGTAGGGTGAGCCAGAGTTGCTGTCAGGGTTGTTTCAACGATCATATTACTAATCTTAAACAATTTAACCATTTTTTTTAACAATACCTATTATTTGTCAAATTTACCCTATAATATTTAATCATACAATAATTGTCGATAGAACTTTGAGATTCATTTATTAAGTTATATGATATCCTTTAGGGCGAGCCTGAGATTCTATCAGTGTTGTATCAACGATTGGTGAGGTAAGTGAGGTTAAATGGAGTTGGATCTAATTGACTGTAACTCGATAGTATGTACGTTTCAACAAAACTGCTCACCTTTGCACCACCGTGCCATTTCACAGTCCAAGTTTACAACTGAATTAAAATCATCAGGTGTTTATTTATCAAGTTCACTTGTTGAAAGCTTCTTTGGAAAATTCAAAAAAGTTTAACGTGTAGATGAATTAACATTTTCATATCTATCATAACTATCTTTTAATATTTCACTAAATCTCTAGACCTTTTAATGTTGCTCACCTCCTAGCTCTCAAAAAAAAAATTGATGTGTATCGTAAGCTAGTAAAATTTATTGTAAAAAAAATAATATCCTTCTGTAATGTACTTTTGATATTTTATGTTTATTTTTAATGTTAAGTGACTTTCTTATATTTGCTACTGTTCATAGTGTATGTCTTGTTTATATTTAAGTTTGAGTGTTCTATGTCACAAATCATACAATATTATGTGAATTGCCTAACTAATAATAAAAAAATCTTTTCATATTATATTTTGTCGGCCTTCGTGGCACAGTTGGTTGGGTATCTGACTGTTGATCCAAGGGTCCCGGGTTCGATTCCCGGTGGAGACACAGTTTTTATTTGACATAGTACCTGTTAGTTGCCCGAGAAGCTACATAAAATAAAATAAATAGTAAATACGTTCCATGGAAACCAAGTGAAAAAATCGCGTGTATTAACATGAAAATCGGTTTAAATATCCCATGGGTGAACATACAATTTATATCTAAAAATTTTGTTTGGACAGTCGACATATTAACTACATTTTTAAAATCTGAAAACAGCTTTGTTAAAACAGTGTTGTATGAAATATTAATTAGGTATTTTAATTATACTTCGAAGAAAAATAAATTCACTACGTTTATGGATCCTCTCTTCAAAACTCAGAAAGCTTTTATTAAATTTATTACAAAAAACCTTTCCATTTCCCTTTCTATTTTAAACAAATTGTAATACACTCCTGAAACGATAAGAAAATACCTACATAATATCAGACTTAAAATTTCATCCTCATAATCAAACGCAACACTTAATATACTGCACACACCTATATATACAATTTCACACATCATTCACACAATATCTCACCATAATATTTATGTAAGGATTCCTAACTTATCTTAATATACTACAATACTTTCAGTGACAACCTGTAATTGGCTTTAATATTAATCAAATCATCTTTATTTTATATAATTTACTATACGCTGTATGTTGTCCTCTAAATAAATAAAATAAAAAAATAAAATAATACTGCTCAACATTCCCACGATACAAGATAGACTTCAACTTATCACTCCTAAGACAATCACTACATTTGGACTAAGAAATTGTCAATACTTGAATCCGAAAATCCCTAAAAGTTGCAAAAGATAAAAGAATATACAATTAATAGAAAACATAAAACTCTTAGTGGGTATAAAAATGGTAACAATTATTGTCAGTAAATTCCAATTCATATCAATATACATGAGAAAAGTTCTAACATAGGAATCACATAGTGGACCATTGGCTATACAATCATGGTATATGATTGCTTATTCTGATTTAGTAATCCAACTGTCAATTTGTAATATAATTTTATTCTCTTAACATATCGACAAAGTATCAAGCCAAGATACGCGAGATTTGTATGCAGGGTCTATATTTTTCACAGCTTTTCCAACTTAAATGCTTCGCAGCATATATGTTCTATATATATATATATATATGGATTTACTCAGAATTCGGAGTAGAATATTTCATATAATTTATAAGGCAGTATACACTACACATTATCTCACTCAATAGTTTGATACCTACTTAATCTCCAAACATACAACATGTTGTTTTCATATTCTGGGTAGGAAAAACAGACTGACCTCCATACTATCCTATCCTGATATACATACATACATACCTACATGTTTTATATAGAAATCAATCTTAAAATCTTAAAATGTTTATAAATTTTAAGTGTTTATAGTTTGGAACGTATGTATTTATGGTGATTAGCTGAAATGTCTAAACTTGGCAACACTCATCTGTGGAATGTTCTAGAACAATCAAACGATCTATATAAACCCTTTTTTTCATTCGCCCGCCATTGCTCTCTCGTACTACGTGTCAACGTACTACGTCAATCTATATTTTATCAGCCGTGTGAATTTATAAATCTTATTGTTAAATATTTAAGTAAATCAAAGATTGTTATTTGTGAATAAACAGTGTAATGCAAAGTAAGTTAATTCTTTTATTCTTAAGACGAATCATTCCCTTATTGCATTATTTCATTAATAAATATTTAGTGGGTAATTGATTTTAAAGATTAATGATAACAATTTTGAACACGCATTTAAAAACCTTCTGATAATTATTATAACCTTCTGATAAATCTTAAGACTACATTATATCGACCCCTAAATATTCTTCAATTATACATTCTATCGCCATCGACTAACTAGCTCAATTACAATTACAACTGCAAAAGTTCAATTATATCTTGTTTGTCGACTGATGTAACTGCTCGATTGGAAATACCTACATATTTGGTGTATTGTTTGAAAATAAAAAGGAGGTATACTTTTTGTACTCGCGTAGTGGTAAATAATGATTATTAGTTACGAGAATATTCCAGGAGCTCCGTGAAAGAAGAGTATGGAGAAAATACGAATCGCAATGAAATAAAATTCAATTTGAAGGAACGATGAAATTGGAATGTTTTTTTGTTCTTCCTTCTTCTTTTATTATTTTTCGTTCAGTCGCATCTTTAATATCCATCACTTGGTGAGGCTGCGAAGCGTTCACTTTTCTCTATATCTTTTATATTCCCTTTTGTATGGCGATGCGTCGCGCTGTTTGAATACTGAGTTGGCCGAACGTTCCTCTCTCTGTTCAAATATATATATGAATTATTCCCTTTCTTCGGTACCCATCTGAAATCGAAATTTTACCACGAATTTGTTTTTTGAATAGTAAAATTTGTGCACCACGTAATGTATTTCGTGGAGATACGTGTGAGTGTGATTCAAGCGGTACGCGTCCATTGCATCAGATCCATCAGCCGATTTCGGTTCGGAATCGTTCATCTGCGTACACTCCGTTCTCGGACTATGCCTGTCTTAGCGTTTATATCGCCAAAAATAATAACGAGTCCTACAAAATTTATTGTAATCTTTAAACTGTATATCTTATTAACAAATACACTTAATTATGTCTACAACACTCGATCTGTTAATTACTGGAGCTGACAACGAGGAGTTAGTCCCACAAATAACGGACATCGGCCTATCAGACCACCGATTAATTCATACGACAATTAACTTCACCCCACCTCCACCGAAATACCACACAGTACAATCCCGAGCATGGAGAAACTTTAATATAGAAAACTTTAAAGCCGAACTTCAGCGATCCCCTCGGTGTAACCTATACCAACTTGAAACGCTCACAATTGACGAACTGACTGCCTGCTATGACAATACACTGACTATACTTTTAAATAAACACGCTCCTGAACTAACGACAAGGCGACAAATCCGAATTTCTGACAAGTGGTTCGACGGAGAGTGTCGACAAGCAAAAATAGCCATGAGGAAACGGGAAAGAGCCTTTAAAAAACAAAAAGCTCACAGACATGAATGGACAGACGCACAAAAAAACTACTGAGACATAATAAATAGAAAAAAACGCGTACTGGACGAAAAAAATCGACTCAGAGCGGGGCGACCCCCAACGTATGTGGAGATCTCTCAATTCGGTCCTAGGACAGTCGACACAACCGCCTACCACAGACCTGGTCCCCAACGACGTCTCGGATTTTTTCAACAACAAAATAAAAAATATCCTCAAAAACACAACCTCTCCTGATGTACCATATTACGAACAAAACACGAAAGCACGAATTATTTTTTTCAATGAGACAAATAAAGATGAAATTCAAAAGCTAATCAAAAACTCAATAGCCAAAAACTGCTCTCTCGACCCCATTCCGACATGGCTCCTGAAAAAGTGCTCTCACGAACTGTCTCCATTAACATCTCCCTGAATTTCCCTGAATTCAGGCGTTGTACCAAACCTCTTCAAAAAGGCCTTAGACACTTCTATACTGAAAAAGCCATCTCTGCACAGAATTGTGAATTATGATTCAGTCAGGGGTTATCAACTTTTGAATTTTAAAACCATAAAAGTTAGAACGCTGAAATTTGGTATAAACATAGACAAATACAAAATCTCAAATTTGTTTTTTCAAAAAAATTCCAGGGTTTCTCAAACATTTTTTATTAAGAAAAATATTTTAAAATATTATAATAAATTTATGAGTTTAACTGCCTATATTTCCATTTTTTTTTAAATATCAACAAAAGCCGAAACACCCCAACTAGATAATTTAATTTTTCATAAAAGATATTACCATTGTATCAGCATATTTCAATTTTTTTTTAATAATTTTTATAAAAATTGAATGTAGTGACGACATTGCTTCATACAATTTGTATGGCAATGGCCTACACACAATATCTAAGAAGACTTAATTGTTTGATACTAATCACCAAACATACATACATACCATCATGCTGTTTTCATATTCTGGGTAGGATCAAAGGACTGACCTCCATACTATCCTATCTTGACATACATACATAGGTACATGTGTTGTATAGAAAATCAAATATCTTAAAATATTAAATAATTTGTTTCTATGGGTTTATAGTTTGGTACTTATTCTTCAACTATACATACTATCGCTATCGACAGTTGGATCTCATGTTTTACATGCAACTAGTATAATAGCAGGTAAACTATTAATATATCGTAAAATTTAACGAACAAAAAATATCCAGAAAATAATCCATATCTTTTTTTAACATTTCTACGGACAATTCTTGGTAGAACTCCATTTCAAATTATAAATAAATTTGGCATGGTAAAATAAAACCAAAATTTTCAGTTCTACTAATTTAATGACACTGACTAGTTTCGGTCATCCAGTGACCATTTTCAAAGTGTGAAAAATCAAGAGGTGGTTGGTGTTTATATAATCTCTGGTTAAGGGGTTTGCAACATTAGGAATGGTATTTCCAACCATTTATCACTATATATTATGTAAACAAACAACTCAATGCTTTTGAATTTTACTGCCCCAATATATTTTGTTACAGGTACACAGTTAATCCTTACATTGCTGTTCTCAACCATTGGTCACAGAAGTTCAATAATAGATACAGACACCATCATGCCAAGTCCCAGCAGCATTCAATAATTTTGCAATATAAATGTTTTATTTTCTTTTGTATTTGCACGCTCCGCTTTGCTTGCTAGTTTTCTTTGTCAGTTCTTTCTAGCAACACTAATTGAACTGACGGAAAAAGGAAAAAAAATGTTGCAAACCCCTTAACCAGAGATTATATAAACACCAACCACCTCTTGAATTTTCACACTTTGAAAATGGTCACTGGATGACCGAGACTAGTCAGTGTCATTAAATTAGTAGAACTGAAAACTTTGGTTTTATTTTACCATACCAAATTTATTTATAATCCATATCTATATAAATAAAACAAAGTCGTGTTAGTGTATAACTCAAGAAACCATTTATAACTCAAGAATGGTTAGACCAATTGGAACGAATTCTTAACTGTTGGATTCGTCTCCGCTTCGAATAGCAGCAAAATATATCGGAAAAAAATAACGGCCGAAAAGAAAATAGCGGAAAAATTAACGTAAAAATTTGCAGAAATTAAATTTTTAAACCAATTGAATAGAATTTAATTTTATCATTATCTATTGAATTGGATAATTTTTGATATTCATTTTTTTACGTTAATAGAATCCTAAATTATGTTATGCCAAAAGTTCACACGACATTCATTGGCTGTTAGGCGGTACTAAGTTCACAGGGTCAGCTAGTATTATATTAATCATACTCTGCTATAGAATCTAATGAAGCAGTTAACTTTCGTATCTAAGTTTAAGAAATCATTCTGTATCTTTATTTGTATTATACTGTATCTGGATGTTTAAAGGCTGTCATCAACTGTATTTGACAATAAAATAAAAAAATGGTCCTAGCGTTTATATTATTTATCTGCAAATCGCGTTTGCATACTTCGCTTCCGACTGGTAGATCTTAAAATAAACATTTCTGATTACTCCTACATTAGGGAGATCGGGAAGCTGGATGCGACGCCTCCGTATCGGCTGGATCTTTACAAAAGCGTCTTCTCATTGTGAATGAATGACTATCAAAAGTGTTTAAATGATAAACCCATTGTCTTTGCTCACTGGAACAGATTCCGTGAGAGAAAATGGCGCTTATGCATCAAGAAAAACAAATTCACTAGTGTTGTGATGTCGTCTTCTTGTTTCTCATTGTGTCGTATCTTGAATGTGTCGTAAAAGCGAAGAACAGCCAGAGAGGAAGTGAATGAGAAAAGCTACTTTCATTTAAAATCTACGGACACTTTTCCGGGTGACTGATGGTTTTGTTTAAAAATTTATCATGATTCAAGAAGCCCCACCGTACGTTATAATATTACTTGAGTCTTTTAAAACCTCCTTCAATATAGATGAGATATGTATCTCATATAATTGTATATGATATTTTAGTGTCGTGACATTTCTTCTTCTGTTATTGCCGTGGCTTCGTTTAGTTTTAGAAAAATGCTTGGTAGTGTTTCTTATTCAAAATACTTCAGTATTGTATAACCTATTGAATATCCATTGGATTAGATACAGGGTGTCTCCAAATAAAGGTTATATTTAGTGGATCGTTTAAAAAAAAAGTTAGCAGTGTATCGAAAAAATGTTTATCAATTATTAATGTACACAATTTGGGAATTTCGCTTTCGCAGCACTCATTCAATCAAACAGTAAAATTACTTATGACGGTTTGGCAAGTGGACTCAGTGATGGCTACCATTTTGTGACCGATATTTTCTTTTCGTGACCGAAGATGACCCCATAGGAAAAAGTCCATAGGAGTTAAATCAAGACTGCATGGAGGCCAACTTATGTCACCTCTCCTGGAGATCAATTTGCCTGGGAAAATTTCACGAACTCGTGGCAGAGATGTATTGGACGTGTGTGACGTTGCTCCGTCCTGCTGGAACCACGTTCTTTGGTTATAGCCAGGAAAGT
Source organism: Molanna angustata (assembly GCA_963576475.1). Taxonomy (NCBI): domain Eukaryota; kingdom Metazoa; phylum Arthropoda; class Insecta; order Trichoptera; family Molannidae; genus Molanna; species Molanna angustata. The sequence continues at coordinate 10,641,909 of OY754977.1, read as the reverse complement.
TTTGCAGTTCGGGCACCAAGATATCGTCTAACATCTCCACATAACGCTCTGAATACAAATATAAACGTTCTTTTGAGACACCTTGTATAACAAATTTTTAAACGTGTTATGAAATTGATTTAAATTTATTTTTCATACTAATATTGTTTTTCTGGTCTGGAAGAAATTACCGTATGGCAATAAACTCACCACTTGCGCATAGTGCGAATAAGTATTTATTTTCTTTATTACCTTGTCTTCTTCTTCTTCGTGTATAAGGTCAATTTACCTGTTTGTGAGGGTGGACTATCCTGGGAGGGGGGGGACCAACCGTCCTTTATATATTTGCAGGTCTTCTGGGTAGTCTTGTTTTTGGGTACCTTATCGATTGGGAAAAATAGATAATTAAACGACATTCAAAACAACAACTTCAGACATCTGTTCAAAATAACACACAAAAACACCTTCGATATTTTACTTTGCCGTTACTTTTAAAGAACCGTACATTTTTGTAGATTTTAAATTTACGATCGCTGAATAATATTTTTACTTAAAGTGAATATAATAATATATTTGCAATTAATTAAATAAATGGCTAATGTGAATTATTTCTTTGTTTGCAGGTATGATTGAGTTACATCAGAATTTATTTCTATTTCTCTGCCACGTCATGGTCCTGGTATGGTACATTTTTATTATTATCATAATCAAAAGTGTAATTTCATTTTATTTTATTTAATTTTATTTTATTTTATTATAAAGAGTACAAATAGTCATATCCATAACGAGTTACCAGCATATGGACCAGTGAAGACTCGATATTACCGATATTTTAATTATTCATAGAGTTAGAAATGAGATCACTAGGAAAGAATGTAAGATGAAGAAAGATGTAGTAACTAGAATGAAAATTAACACACTTACATGGTTTGGTCACGTGGAAAGAATGAATGAAGAACGCTTGACGAAAAAAATATATAAGGCTGACAGGAATGGAAAAAGAGGTCGGGGGCGCCCAAGAAAGATGTAGTAGTAACTAGAATGAAAATTAACACACTTACATGGTTTGGTCACGTGGAAAGAATGAATGAAGAACGCTTGACGAAAAAAATATATAAGGCTGACAGGAATGGAAAAAGAGGTCGGGGGCGCCCAAGAAAAGGATGGCACGACCATGTGAACGATATTCTGAAAGAAGGAAATGTTAGAAGTCTGAACAATAGAAGAACATGCATGAGACGTAGCATGAATGTTGACGAGGCGGTGAATGTATGTCAAGATAGAATAGTGTGGCGTTCTGTTCTCTCTGCCTACCCTGCGAGGGACATGGCGTGATGGTATGTATGTATGTATTTTTATATTGAAATTAATAAATCGATTTATAAATAATAAATATATGAATAATCAAATCAATTAAAAAATAATTAAGTCAATTCATAGATAAACAATAATAAATTAATAAATACATAAAATAAATTGAACAAAAAATATGAAGTTAAATGGCGCAATCATGAAGCGAACGCCATATTATTAGTTAAATGTTTTATAGTTATATTGTTGCCAACCGGCGTGGCACGGTTGGTATGGCCTTTGGATCCCCAGCAAGGAGATATTAATTTATTTAAATTCATTTCTCACGCCTATATTGCTTCTGGGTTGGAAATACTGGTTAGTTTGTAGAAATTGCCATGTGTTTATAAATTCGCTACTTGCGCAGGGTGCGAGGTAATGTTTATATAAAATTATTTTTCCGAGGTGATGGGTAGTTAAATTTTCTTATAACGTTCCTGTAATTCAGTGTGTCTGTGTAGTCCGTGTCCATTATGTCAATTCTTTGCCAGTAGTTATATCGAGGATGTATTTGTGTATAAATAATTTGCTGGATACATAAAACGAAGTATATTATTGCTATATTCTATGGTATTTGATGTCCCTAATTAATGCAAAACCGTTTATGCAATTATTATAATCGTCACTGTAAATTATTCAAATGTTCCTTTTGAGCAGGATATTTACTTGTACCTACATATCCTCTGTGAGCATTTCCTTTGACTCACAATGTCCATAGACATGTCTGACGTTCTTCCCTCGAGATAACCATCGCTGTAGTGAAATACCTCAGGGATGTTTCTCTCCGTACAGACAACACATGCATGCCAATTTGCATTGCATGATATGTACGTCTTGTATCGAGTTTAACTACATATTTGCACCTGCACCTGCATATACCGTTTGTGACCATGCAGGTAATTGATTATTTTAATCTTCACATTTAGCGTACCACCGATGCGATGGTCAAATTTTGGCTGGAACCCAAGACGATTGTTTGGCTCTATACATGTTCCTCTGTTGTTCACGCTTCTTACATTTTCACCTTTCAGAATATCGTTTTCATGGTCGTGCTATCCATTTCTTGGGTGACACCGACCTCTTATTCCATTCCTGTCCGCTTTGTATCCGTCTTCTTCATAATTTCATTTTTATTTGTGTTCTCTTATTGTACGCTGTGATACATCGTTCTACAGGGTGTCTCAAAAGGAAGTTTATATTTAGTGGATCGATTAAAAAAAAGCAAGCCGTGTATCGAAAAACGTTTGGTTTCTGTGCGGACGTCCTGGGTTCGATCCCCAAAAGAGGAGAAATTTATTTAAATTAATTTCTCACGCTAATATGGCTTATCTGGGCTGGAAACACTGGTTATTTGGAAGAAATTGCCATATGGTAATAAACTCGCCACTTGCGCAAGGTGCAAAGAAGTGTTGTTTTTATTATTATAAATATATCAAACAAACATCAATATTATCAATCAAAAATAAATATTTAAAAAAAAAGAAACATAAATATATCAACAAAAAAACATAAATATATCAAAAAAAAAACATAAATACTTATATTTTTTTTTCAATGTTTGAAACTGTCACTTCATGATAGAACTCCATAATATACTAGAATTATGAAAAAAAAAATTATAATATTAAGTTCTATTCATTTTTTTGGCAAACTCTTATTCACCGGTATCGCTCAATGCTAAGCGTCGTCAGATTTATTTTTTTCATAAATATACTAAACAAAGAAAACATTTTTTTTTTGCAAATAAACAGGATACAATGTTATAAGTAAAGATTTTAATATGATAAAATAAAAATGTATGAATAACAAATGTAAATGTCAAATATAATACTATAATGTACTTACCGTAATATATTATTATTTATTTATTTACCTTTTATCACACTATATATTTATAATGACAACAATAAGTAGATTACTGCTGCCCAACTAGGAAATCCTGTTATAGGGCTAGCAGTTTACAATTTTTACTGAAAATTATCTGCAATTACGAACCAGGTGATTGTTCCCGTTCCACAATAAATTTGTACACAATCTCAACTTTCTGCACTCACAATCATTACTTCAAAAAACATATGGGCTCACACAAAACAGATCAACCAGGTCCCAATGTCCGCCATAATACCTGTCATAAATCCAAACTCTGACGCGATTTTTATTTCAGGACTATAGAAAGAGACTAGTCAACTATGTTGGTGTAGGTAATTGATATGAATCACATGGTTCCCAAATCAAGTCAAATATTTTTATGTGTTACTCAAAGAGCATCGCAAACACAATACTGCATAGTTACAAATGTTGTTAATTTTGAATTCTTTACTATGTAAGTGTATATGTGTTATATAGTATTATGTAGATATGTGTTATATTGTATGTATGTATGTATGTATGTATGTATGTATGTATGTATGTATGCGAGATAGATTATGGATGAGTGTGATTGTGGTATGTAGGTACTATTTATCGAATTGTTGTGAAATGTATGATTATGTATATTAGTGTTGAAATAAATTGCATGAAAGTGCAACTGTACCGACCGCCGTGACACAGATGGTACGCCGCGCCGTTTGGTTTCTGTCTTGCGTCTGGGCGTTCTGGGTTCGATTCCCAGCAGAGGAGAAATTTATTTAAATTGATTTCTCACGCTAATATTGCTTTTCTGGGCTGGAAACACTGATTAGTTGGAAAAAATTGCCATATGGCATTAAACTCGACACTTGCGCAGGGTGCATGGAAGTGTTCATTATTATTATTATATTATGGTTGCAAGGAGAATGAAATTAAATATATATATTTTTATCATATTAGGTAATCCACCATTAGAAGTGTGATTTGGGCCATATATACATACATATAAAAAAATATATGATGATATAAATCGTATTGTACATATGTATTTGTTGAAGAATCCGTTGTCAAGCTAAATAAATTGGCTTAGCAGGACTTGTATTGTTATATTTTATCTAACGTAAAAAGTAAAAAAAAGAAAATAAATATTTCCTCGAAGAAAATGAACATATTATACAAGATACAAAATATAATTGTGTATCATTACTTAACGTGTTCTCATTTTTTTCATAATATCCAATTTTTTGTAATTGCAACACATTCAGCGAGACTAAAATATGTAATGGAGGAATATTTATCAGTAAACATCCGAATTCTTCTCTTTGTCCTTTCCCGATGCTTTTTTTGCTATAATGTGTTTTTTTTAACTTGTATCTTGATGTGTTTTGTAAATCGAATTTTTGAAAGTTTTTCGCAATCAATCTTTCTGCTGTTGTATAAATATGATGTTGTAATTGCCTAATGGCAATAAGCCCGTCAGTGTGCAACATATTTATTTATAAAATAAAAAGTTTTATTTATAACAAATGAAATAACACAGTTTTAATCCACAATGAGTTTTTATTTTTATTGCCTAAGCGCTTTCACTGGACTCCGCCAGCATCATCAGAGGCAAAATTCATTTATTTCATAATTATGAACTTCCACTGTGATAGCGAAAAAACTTAAAAATATTTATTTATATTATGTACAAAAAGATAAATAAATGTTTGCCCCTATTTTGCATATTTTTCTCCCAACCTTTCGTCTCTTTTTTTCATCTCTACATACTGCCCCGTCTATCGATAGAAACGACTGTGTTTTCATGGGCGCTCACCGCTTTTTTCATTTAAATTGAAATTTATGTTATAAGTTTTTTTTCATTCAATTTTCTTCTTATACATTCCAAGTTTGAATGTGTAATTTCTCTTGCTTATCTTTCTTGAAACGACCGTTATCGAATAATGGATTACTCCTAATGATCGTTACGTTTGTCTCAGAATGCCTCGCCGATATGATTTTTTTTATGTCTTCTATATTTTAACGTTATAAGCAGTTTCCCTGTTCTGTTATTATACGTCACTTTCATAATGAGTAAACATTTTTGCATTGATTGCTGTAAACTCCTTTACGTAAATGGGGTCTGTAGTCTGTATTCCAGACCCATATACTCTTATGTTACCAAGATTTACTGGTTAGTTCCCCGAGGCTCAAACAATATTATTTTTTAGTGATTTTTATCTGATACTCGATTTTACATAAACGGCAGAATGGTTTTTATCGATAAACAGAACTATTGAGTAATATTTATTATATTTTTTGTTTTTAAATAGAAAGATTTGGACTGCTTTCTTTGAATGAATGTTTTTATAACATTAAATAAAAACTTTTTTAAAAAAAACTTGAATTAGTGCCTCGGTTGTGTCAGGCACCTTTTTTCTTCCTCTTCCTGGTCTCTTCCCAACTTATCGTCTGTGAAGACTGTTGGGATCAGCTCTCCTCGTCCTCAGGCTGTACACTCTTCGGTTCTGGACCGCCTCCGATGTCAATTCTTGTCTCATCAATTGGGAACTCCTTTGCGCCATCCATGTAATTTTTGGTCTTCCCGTATTCGTTGGTCTACGGCTATAGCCTGGTTCACAATGTGATCCACGGGTCTTCTTAATATGTGACCACACCATCTCAATTGTCTTTCTTCTAATTTATTGTTAATTCCTGTCACTCCTAAGCTTCCGCGAATGTATGAACTTTTTTTTTTGTCTTAGAGACAACCTTTAGAACTTTTTAGAGACACGCCCGCTGACCATCTTATCAGGCACCTTTTTTAACATCTCAATACAATAGACGCGATGTTGGAATATTATAGGAGAACCAGGAACTTACGGCACCTATAGGACTTACGACCTGTCATCTTTCGTGTACGTTCTTTATGTGCTTGCGCAACTTTCACTAATTACGCCTTCTTATTGACTTCCGTATCAATCCAATTTTCGAAAGTTCTATCTATATAATTTTAATCATGAAAATCTGTACGTTTAAAAACAGCTGTAGTGACGAAGAATTATGAGGAATTATCACCATCGCCATCGATGAAGTGATGAAGAATTATGAGGAATTATCACCATCGCCATCTATGAAGTGATGAAGAATTTTGAGGAATTATCACCATCGCCATCTATGAAGTGATGAAGAATTATGAGGAATTATCACCATCGCCATCTATGAAGTGATGAAGAATTATGAGGAATTATCACCATCGCCATCTATGAAGTGATGAAGAATTATGAGGAATTATCACCATCGCCATCCCATCTATGAAGTGATGAAGAATTATGAGGAATTATCACCATCGCCATCTATGAAGAGATGAAGAATTATCACCATCGCCATCTATGAAGTGATGAAGAATTTTTTTTTGTAACTATTAGCAAACATGTGTACCTATAGAATTTGATTTTCGTTGAATGTACCTACATTGTACATAATAAGGTACATATATTCATATCAGACTATCAGGTATGTATTTTAGTATCCTAGGTTGGCTGCATTGTTGACTGCACCGTATCTTAGACGATCGCATAACTGTCCCATTTATCACTTTGAATGGCCTCAGTGTAGTGGTAACATTGTGACAAGGGATTTGTGCCGAGGACGAACAATGCCTTCCTCTAGGATTCAGTATTAATATTTGGTACATCATGAATAGGTCGCTATATTGTGTTAAATTAATGACTTTTCGAAGTATAAATTGAATATTGATAATCAATATGGTAGATAAGTACATCGTTATATTTTGACCACTGTCATGGGTTCGATTTCCAACAGATGAAAAGATTTATCATTTGTTTCTCAAGCATTTGTTTCTTTAGACGTTACACGTATAAGGATGTCTATGTAATCTTTTCGTATATAGATACATACCATATATACTGTTGCGGTATATTCTTACAATGTAGGGTATTTTTTTACTTTATCACAAGGTTTATACCATCACGCCGTATCCCACGGCGTGGTTGATATTGAACATATTTTGCATAGTTTTTTCTACTTTATATAACTTTGACAATTTATCTCATTTAACATATTATGTTGGGTTACATCTTGGGCGTCTATCAGGTACTATGTGAAACATCAATTAAATGTGCAGATTCCGAAGACTCAGATCCAGACTGAAAAGACAATTAAAGACTGTCTATACCGGGATCTTTTGCTCAGGAGTCAGATATTTTGATGGGTCGATGGCTGAGCGGTTTACGCGCTGGGCTAGTAATCCAGTGGTCGCGAGTTCGAATCATGCCTCGACCGATTTCGTTAAAGTTTAATTTAGGGAATGTAGGAAGATGTATAAGTACTTGTGAAACAAGGACATATTCATTTTTTTATAAAAAAAAAATAAAAAAAGATATCTAACCAACTGTGTCACAAAGGCCGGCCGTTGATTAATATCTGGAATAAAATATAAATATGCGTACGAAGCCTATGAATGAAGTTATTATTCGTTCAACACGAAGTATTCGGGATGAACAATGTCTCGTTTTTAATCCATCAACGGTATTTTGTATCACCACCCACCAGTCCTCAGACTTGTGTCAACCATCTGTCAAGATCAGTTTGGGGCTCTCTCTCTCTCTCTCTCTCCCTATCCATCTCTCTCTCTCTCGTCCTTGTTTATTATTGTCACCCTCGTTCGGCGGTGAAAAATAATGGCCACCCGCCCAGTGGCAACAGTTGGTCCTATGCAGCCTCCATCCTGGATCATTCTCCGCCCTCTCTGGGAATGATTTAAGTTACGATTTTTCACGGCTGCCGAAACCCTCCACCCAACCCTGTCATGTTTCGGTTATAAACAAGTACATGTAAGTTTAGAAACTCACCAAGACCTTTTCATCCAACTGCTGTCTGTGTAGTTAATTTAGATAAATATACGACAATGTGCAGGTATTCAAATAGGTTTGATAGACCCGATTCCATTTTTTCATAACAATAAATCTTCTCGATACGTGAAAATTTCCATTACTTATAAAACTCAAATTTTCATAAATTGCCATGAAGTTTAACAGAATAATACAGATATTTTAATATAGACAATGATACGAGGTTCATTCCCTATTTCCGATCCTTTTTAAATTTTATGTAAACATTTAAGTATTTTTTTTCAACTGTCAATATACAGTATTAGTCTATTAGTCCCGTGTTAGAGAATTGTATGGCCAGTTCTATATTTTTCATATTTTTTTAGATTTTGAAGTCAAAAAATACCAACTGAGAGGCTTTGCAGCATATGTACCTATTCTATATGGATTAACTCAGAATTCAGAGTAGAACATTTAGTGTGTCTTTATGTGTGTGTCCCTTATATCTTTTGATTCGCTTAATTCACAGATCCTTGAATTTCATATTCTAGGAAGGAAGGAAGGACTGACCTCTCCATACTATCCCATCTTGACATACATACTTACATGTTTTGTATAAAATACGAAATATTTTAAAATATTCAAAAATTGGATGTATGGGTTAATAGTTTGGTACTTATCCTTCAACTATACATACTATCGCTATAAATTTGCAAAATGCTCTCACGGTCTGGATAATCGTGGTATTTTTATTCTGTTTAAATTTTTGATACAATAAAAATACATTAATCAAAAATGCATTCAATGATGTCAACATTTATAGAAAAAAAATCTATTGTCTGACATATCAATGTGAAATAAATTTCACATTGTATGAAAAATATATATAACAGAAGTAAAATAGCTTATGTATGGGAAAATTGAGTGATCAACTTCATATTGATATTGTATATGACTCTATAGACAAGTGTATTTTTTACTCTCCACTTCTATCTTCCTCAAGGGGTAGGCAGTGAAAATCCGAACACCGCATTCTTTTATCTTGATACATATAAATCGCCTCATCAAAATTTCTCAGCAGGTATCATGTAGAAAGTGCATACTATGAGTTTCGTGACAATGTTTTTGTGTGTACCTATCTATGGTGTATTGTGAAAACTTTTGTGCTCTGGGAATCTTGTATTTGTTTAAGAATCAAATAGAAATGTACTTCATAAAATGTATTTAAAGATTGTCAACCTTTCAAGAAGAAAAAATGAACACTTACTATAAATGGTGTGGAGAGTTTAGTGTTGGCTACATCCCACTCGTTTTTACATAAATTCTCAACAGGTATCACGTAAAAAGTGCATACTATGAGTTTCGTGACAATGTGTTTGTGTGTATAGTGTATTGTGAAAAGTTTTGTCCTCTGGGAATCTTATATTTGTTTAAGAATCTAATAGAAATGTACTTCATAAAAATGCATTCAGAGATTGTCAATCTTTCATGAAGTAAAAATGTACACTTACTATGGTGTGGAGAGTTTAGTGTTGGCTACAACCAAAAATAAAGCTTATTAACTAATCTAATAAGCTTTATTTTTCTTCTTGTCTTGTTAAATTTAGGTATAATACGTCTCTCTCAAAATCACACAACTGTGGGCTATAATAGAATATAACGCACGATCCAAGTCTGGACCTCTTGTACCTTTTCAACCCTCCATCCGTCAACCTTGACTAGTTTATTCCACGAGAGGCTGTCCCTCTCCCATCCATTTCGACTCTGTAACAATATTTTATGTCTTTTAGGCTACTTTAATAATACATACGGCCCTTGCGGATAATATCCTGTTAGACATATAAAGGAATTCGTCAGCGACTCAGATGTAAGTGGTATGGATTGTTAACTTACTTGTTTTAGAAATCATTTCATAGTTCTATAATATTATATTTCCGCTGTTTATCTCATACACCGAATATAGTAAGATGGGTGGTGTCAGAGCGGCTAGCGTACTGGGTTAGTAATCCAGTGGTCGCGAGTTCGAATCCTGCCACGACCGATTTCGTTCACCTATAGCACAAGCATTTGTGCTTAGTTTAGGGATTTTATGAGGATATATATATATATATATATATATATATATATATATATATATATATATATATATATATATATATATATATATATATATATATATATATATATATATATATATATATATATATATATATATATATATATATATATATATATATATATATATATATATATATATATATATATATATATATATATATATATATATATATATATATATATATATATATATATATATATATATATATATATATATATATATATATATATATATATATATATATATATATATATATATATATATATATATATATATATATATATATATATATATATATATATATATATATATATATATATATATATATATATATATATATATATATATATATATATATATATATATATATATATATATATATATATATATATATATATATATATATATATATATATATATATATATATATATATATATATATATATATATATATATATATATATATATATATATATATATATATATATATATATATATATATATATATATATATATATATATATATATATATATATATATATATATATATATATATATATATATATATATATACTTGTCTCAAGGACATATTCAATATAAAATATATCGGCATGCATCTTGAAAGATCACTTGGGATACGCAGAACAATTTTTTTGAGTTTTATTAGCGAGGTCGATAGATGTGTAAAGCATCTTCCACTCTACGAGTATATCTACTTCATTCACAATTTCCATTTTCATGAAAGACAGTTATGACTTCATAATTTTAGGCGTATTTTTACGTCTATTTCTCAACAGGTATCATTTAGAGAGAGCATATTAATAGTTTCATATTTTTTTTATGTAAGCGTATGGCGTACCTACTATAATAAATTATAATTAAGATAAATATGAACACATATATATTCCACAACGAATTTATTTGTCTTCCGAGGACCGTTTCGGCTTACAAGGCCATAATCAACTGGTGTTAAGTATAAAGTTTTCGTTAGTTTTATACAGAAATATACAATATGGGAACAATAGGTCGTCGGAAGACAAATTTGGTGTGGAATATAATATATGTTCATATTTATCATAATCCAACTGTCGATTTGTTCAGGAGAACTTTGTTCTCTTAACATATCGACAATGTATCAAGCCAGAATACGCGAGAATTGTATGGAGAGGTCTACTTTTTTCACGGCTTTTCCATCTTTGAAGTCGAAAAACACCAACTTAGAGGCTTCGCAGCATATATGTTCCATACACGGATTTACTCAGAATTCGGAGTAGAACATTTCGTGTGTGTGTGTGTCTGTGTGTCTGTGTGTCCGTCCCCCCCTTATAACTTTTGATCCGCTCAATTTACAGAGCCTAAAATTTCAGAATATATAAACAGTTACAGGCCTACAAAACTTTTATACTCGGAATTTTAAATTTTTGTTTCAGTCAGGGGTTATCAACTTTTGAATTTTTATTTTATTTTTCCATATATCTCAGAAACCATAAACGCTAGAACGCTGAAAATTGGTACAAACATAGACAAATACAAAATCTCAAATAAGTTTTTTCAATAAAATTCCAGGGTTTCTCAAACATTTTTTATTAAGAAAAATATTTTTTTTATGATAAATTTATGAGTTTAACTGCCTATATTTCCAAAACTTTTACAATTATCGAAAAAAGCCGAAACACCCCAACTAGATAATTTAATTTTCTATAAAAAATATTAACATTGTAGTAGAAGATCTCAATTTTTTTTTAACAATTTTTTTAAAAATTGAATTTAGTGACGACATCGCTTCATACATTTTGTATGGCAGTCGCCTATACACAATATGTAAGAAGACTTAATAGTTTGATACTTCATCTCCAAACATACATTCATACATACCATCATGCTATTTGCATATTCTGGGTAGGAAAAAGGATCTTCCTCCATACTATCCTATCTTGACATACATACCTACATATGTTGTATAGAAAACAAAATATCTGAAAATATTCAATAATTTGTATCTATGGGTTTATAGTTTGGTACATATTCTTCAACTATACATACTATCGCTATCGACAGTTGGATCTCATGTGTTACATGCAACTAGTAATTATGTAATTCTACAGTATGGAATTACATAATTATTATGATATATATGTATATTATGTTCATATTACAAAAGTTGTTGATGTCATGGATCGAGTTGCAAAACTTAAATGGCAATGGGCAGGTCATGTTGCCAGACAGGGTACGGACAGATGGGCACCCAGAATTCTAAATTGGAGACCATGGGATATGAAAAGGGGAATAGGCCGGCCCCAGAAAAGGTGGGCCGATGATATTGTCCCTGTCGCTGGAAGCGGATGGGTTCGAAAAGCCCAGAAAAAAGACGAGTGGAAGATTTTAGAAGAGGCCTACATCCAGCAGTGGAGAGATGGCTGAGAAAGAAGAAGAAGAAGATGTTCATATTTGTATCATAGTTATTATGTAATTCCTGGGTTCGATTTCCAGCAGAGGAGAAATTTATTTAAATTCATTTATCACGCAAATATTGCTTCTCTGGGCTGGAAACACTGTTTAGTTGGAAGAAATTGCCATACGGCAATAAATTCGCCACTTGCGCAGGGTGCAAGGAAGTGTTCATTATTATTATTATTATTATGGAAGTTGTGTCAATCGACAGATTGAAAACTGCTGATATAATAAATTATGTTCTCAGTAAGCCTATACTGTAAGTTTGATATACTTCATATTGGTATCATAAGTTTAAAATGCATTTACTAAGAGCTGATTAATTTTCCATAGATATACGTCCATTTTTTCTTTATTTGATTTTATCCGTCGAATATTTCAAAATGCTCTCACTTTGTAAAATTGAGTTTTCGTTTAGGTACTTTTCGTTTAGGTACTGATTTTTCTATGAACTTTTCAATATGACTCGTTTTCAGAGGGTTGTCTTGTAACCTGAATATATAGTGTATACCCCCAGGCTTTGGTTCTAGTAAATCATTCACTCCTTTTGTCGATGTAGGTGCATTATTCTCGTAATAATGAAAATACTTTCAATAAACTGCTTGCCAGGGAATTTTCCTTATATACAGCTCCTCGCATACACTCACATACTACACTGTTTTCAGGAGGCACTTAAAAATAAAATATTACCGTATTTCTATAAAAAACCCTTTTTGGTTAATGCTTTTTTTCCTCGTTAAAAGCTCCACTAAGTTAAACATCCATGTTTGAATTTGCAAATATAATCGTGTATTCTTGTTCATTACTTTTTTCATACTCGGCAGATTTAAAACACATTTTGATAGTGTGTATTTCAGAAAATAAATGAAAACGCATTAGAATCATTAGGTATTGATAATTTAAATGAAAACTCTTCATTTCTAGTCAATTTTCTGCGTAAGATATCGGCATATATCGTGCATTCCTCGATTTTAGCTTTGGGCACCTATGTTTAACTCATTTTGAAGATTTTTACCATATAGTTCTTGCGTATATTTTAATTGAGTTAATATTAATATAAGTGAATTAAAAAAATGGGGATACTTCGAAATTAAGAATAAAAAAATACTTTCTGTCGGTCCGTATATTGTTTACATTCATACTGCCAATGTTAAATACATAATTTGAAACGCAGTTCTTTAATACAGCAAAGAAATTCAAATACGGTACATAGTACGGTATAATGCAAATAAATTTTCTGCCACCTCGGAACAGGCTCGGCCTAGTGAGTTGTTTTATACAAAGAAGTTTATGTAATACCTACTTATATTTTTTAAATATAATTTTTTCTCTTTTTTATTGTGTTGTGATAACTAATTTTGGTTTTTAATTAAAATTTAAATCTTTTCTCATTATTGAATTATTTTTCTCATAGTATTTCTCATGCCTTATTGTTTCTCATATCTCATTATTTCTTATATTAAATTATTTTCATATCACATTTTATTTCTCATATAACTTCCCATATCTCATATTATTTGTCATATCTCATGTCTCATATTATTTCTCATATTTTTCATTTCTATTATTTCTCATGTTCCTTTCATGAAAAAAATAATCGAACTATAAATATATGTAATGTCGAAGCGAGTACAATCAACCTATAAATGATACACAAATATTTTGGACAAGGTATAAAAATAGCCAAGAAAAGTTTTGACGATTTTATTCTGCCAACTCAGTTCTCTTAGATTTTCCGAATATTAACCGAATGTTCCGTTGTTATATTAACCGAAATGTTCCTATTAATTGTAGTAGGTATGTCCATTACCAAATTCCTGTTTATTGTTGTCAGTCAATTTTTGTTTTATCTCAGTTCGATGATTTCAGATAAAATAGCAAATTGCCTCATTTTATTCTTGGTTCTGCTGTAGTCTCTCGCACAAAAAGTAGTACTTCGGTAATTTTCCCTAATGCTCTTGGAGGACATTAGCGTCGTTCGCCGCGGAAGCAAGCCGGGTCTTCCTTTCATTCCACTTCTGCCAGCTCAAACTTAATTCTAGTTTCGGTGAATTATTTCACCAGGGTAATTCCTCCACGTCGGGATTTATTTATTTTTGCGACAGCCATAACTTTTTGACTATTCCGCCGGGACTCCGAAGAAAATATCGCCGTTTTGTCTCAGGGGTGTGCTAAACTTTTTTCATTGTAATTGCTACGTGCTTGCTTTGTTTTTTTGTTTCAAACCTAATTATAAAACAAATTTGTATTTTATTTATATGAACAAGCTATCAACCATCTGCTACCAGAAGAATTTTTAAGGAACGTAACAAGAACTTATGCATCATGTTACAATCTCTTAATTATGCATAAATGCTTGTGCTAGTTCAAAAGTAGTGTTATAGGAATACAAAAAAAATAATAAACTAATAAATAAATTTATTTTTTACTTTTCTTCTGCTTTTTTTTTATTTATTTTGTAATGTGATTTACTGATTGCCATAGTACACATTATTTTGTATTTTTAACATTTACTCTGGTTGGTTGGAAGAAATTGCCATCAAGCAAAAAGCCCGCCAGTGTACTAATTATATGTACAAGAAGACTGAAATAAATAAATAAATGTAATAATTTGAGTGTGTGTGTGTGTGTGTCTGAGTGCATGCATGATGACGAAAAGAGATTTGAAAAACCTCTAATGATAGGTACTAGTTCTGAATCCAAAAGTAATATAAAAGGATTTTCAGAAAGAAAAAATGACAAGATACAACTTTGTTATTGAAAATAAATAATGAAAACCAACATCGATCGTCATGCCATGACGAAGAGAAGGGAGAGATTGTGATCAACTTTCTATGTCACTGTCCTGCTCTCTTTAAAAATAGAAGAAACTCCTTGGGAAGTTTCTTCTATGACGATCTAATGGACATAGCATCTGCTGATATCGGAGACGTTATGACATTCATTATCCACTCAAGCTGGTTGAGGGTGGATAATTTAGGGAAAGGAGAGCCCCATTTGTGGTATCACAAAGCGCCAATTGGCCTTAGTGTGTTTTCCTTTAGAACTGCCACCCGCAAAAAAAACATCGATTTTATTATTATTTATGTTCTTCAAATGTCTGATTTTCGTTTTTTGCCAGACGTACAAGTTTTCGCGTAATATTTTCAAGAAGCAGACGCATTTTTTCACAATGCTTCTTTTTTTTCTTGTTTTGTGTTTAAATAACGAGTATGACACAATGGATCTAAAATTTTGTTCTTGGAAATAAAATATTTAATTCATCCGTGTTAATGGTTCAGATGTTACACGTGGATATTTGGTAATGCCAAAGAAATGTACCTTCACAATTGTATGCTACCTACATGAAAATACTTATACAACTAAATATTTTATAAACAGCTTACTTGTAAAACGAATGTGTTAAGGCCAAAAATAGAGTCTACTCGACATAGTGTCCACTTTTTTCTTGAAAGGTCGATCATCTTTGATAAGGATGATGATGATATCCATGCTCTACACAGATGCAACTATGAAGAAAAAAATAATATCTGTGAAGACTATTTTTATTCACATATAACGCTAGTTCGTCTTTACTACGGGAGTGTAAAAAGACTGAGAATGAATTATAATATTTACCATGTAAGAAGATTTTCATTTAATATGTCTATTTATTTTTTACTTTATTTTATTATAATTTTACAATTTCATATAAACATTCAGGGCATGTCGCCTGAACCACATACTCCAGATGGACTAAGAAAGTGCTGGAATGGAGACCTTGAACGGGAAAAAGAAGTGTTGGAAGGCCTCAAACAAGATGGTCTGATGATATAAGACGAGTGGCTGGAGGCGGATGAATGCTTTCTGCCCAGGATTGGGAGCTATGGAGGTCTCAGGGGGTGGCCTATGTCCATTACTAGACGAAAGAGGGGTGAAGAAGTAATTTAAAAAAATATTTACGTTGATACTCTCTCGATCGTATTTAAAACGTTACAAATGTAGATAGCTACGCCCACCCGATCCGCATATGGGGACTGAAACGGCCCCTTCACAGAACGCTAGTAAGAATGACAAAGAATGCATGGCACGAAGAGTAGCTCTGGAAGCTCCTCTAGACTCCTAGTCTCGGCACAATTGTGCAAAAAATAACAATCAACGTCGGTGAAGATAATATTCACAGACATGGATTGTCGCGAGAGTACTTCAAGCCTGTGACTGTAAAACTGGGCATCAGAGAGTTGACCACGGACACTCTGGAATTTCATTTTTTTTTATTCAGCAGATAGAAGGGCACTATAGCCATGGCAAAACAATTTGAAGGCTGTAAAGTTCTTCTTAGAGACCACTAAATCCGCAATAGGGAGAGAATCCGTCGCACATGTTTTATAAGCTTTGGATAGGGCCAAGAGTGCGAACCTTTGCCAGAGAGCAATTCCTGCGAATGTATTAAAGACTACAAGATTTTGACCAACACGCCCGAAGCATAACATGCAATGCCAAGAAAGACTGCATTGTAAAACACCCGTGCTAAATGTAGATACATATATTACATTACATAAAGAGCATCGTACATAAAACATTACATATAGGTAAGTTTTGTATTACATATTGCCATATTGCAATAAACTAGCCACTTGCGCAGGATGCAAGGAAGTGTAATTACATATCAAGAAAAAATTCATCTTAGGTACATGATCAAGATTCACCAAAAATGTACCCACTTAAAGCTTTACTACAAAAATGTGCCCACTTAAAGCTTTACTAAAAAAATGTGCCCACTTAAAGCTTTACTAAAAAAATGTGCCCACTTAAAGCTTTACTACAAAAATGTGCCCACTTAAAGCTTTACTACAAAAATGTGCCCACTTAAAGCTTTACTACAAAAATGTGCCCACTTAAAGCTTTACTACAAAAATGTGCCCACTTAAAGCTTTACTACAAAAATGTGCCCACTTAAAGCTTTACTACAAAAATGTGCCCACTTAAAGCTTTACTACAAAAATGTGCCCACTTAAAGCTTTACTACAAAAATGTGCCCACTTAAAGCTTTACTACAAAAATGTGCCCACTTAAAGCTTTACTACAAAAATGTGCCCACTTAAAGCTTTACTACAAAAATGTGCCCACTTAAAGCTTTACTACAAAAATAAATCAATAAATATTTACTTGTCGTACATTACGAATATTGAATATAATTTATAGTACTATTTACAACAAATAATAGGCAATTGCTCATCTGTACATCTCGAGGAGAACTACAGTGCAGCTGGTTCTCAGTAATGCCTTGGGTGTTCACAAAAATAATAAAAAAAATTAATAAAAGATTTATCCATATAGAAAAGAATAAAAAAATAAGTAAATAGCAAAAAAAATCTAGAAAGGAAAAAAAGAGAAAGTTGGCTTATTCTGCAAGCGATGTTTATATAATAACTTTACTCTGAAATAAAACTGTGGCGAAAATTTTCTTTACCCGTTTTGCTCGCGGCTTTTTCTCTGAACCCCTGGAAGTGCGTTTAGAATCTGAGGTCCGAAATTGATTTAATGTTCTCTGAAACGGGTATCATTTTAGATTTGCCGATATGGCATGTATGAAAGAATTATTTCACTAGTTCTACGTGACCAATCGCCGCCGATGAAATGCGCTGTTCGCCGAAAGTAAAAAAAAAAAGAGAAATGAATAAATGGATGTGCCAAACAGGAGGTCAGTGATGAGAGGTGTCAGTTATGGTCTTATATACATGACCAAACTATATACGTAGGTACATCATGACCAAAAGTCTGAATATTATTTTCTCGGACTTTTGTATATTTATACAAATATACTCCCAGTATTCGGTCACCCGAAGTATTTCATGTGCCTTAATTCCTACATGTCGCATGACATGTAAATATTATGAGATGCAGGTTGGCTTACTACTGCCCGTTTCCATCTGTCGTGTGATCTAGTGACAATACATTTTAAATGAAACTGTTACACTTATACGACATTGATTTTTTATCGTCGATAACAAGGATTGTCGTGTGTTTTGCCAGCGCCGCGCCACACCCACGATAAAAAATCGTTTCATTTCTCGCTCGAATATGAGTTTGTATGACGCTGTTCACAAGATCAGTCGGAGAGCGGCCTCATTCATGCTTCCTATAATTAGGAGTTTCTAAAGGCTGTAGCTGCGCTCCTGAAAAATCACTGTAAACTTTACCAAAAAATGTCTTAATAAAACAAAATATAATACTAGAAAATGCTCACTAGAATATTCAGACAGTATTTTTTTAATTTGAATTTCTAAACAAAGCAACTTGCGCTGTTCCATATTGTAGATCTTTGTGGCTGGTTAGAAACTTGGCTCCTGAGCTAAATAATTATTGTATTGTCTCTGGAGCTGAGAGAGGATACGTACATATTATCTCAAGTCTCCAGAATGTGGCATCTTGTTATTAGGTGCGTCATAAATTAATATTTGACGTAGCATTTGTTGGTTGCCTGAGAAGCATTAATAAATAAATAAATGAATTATGACCATCTAAGATTCGGTCTTGTTTTTTCCCATTTCTACGTTTAAAGAGGGACACTTTGTATGGAACCCCCTTCACAATCATACGGTTGGCCTATAAATTTCAGGATAGATTTACTGCTGTATATTATATCTGTGGGGTGTTATCAAGAAGTTGGACAGTACTTTTAATAAAAAAGTGACGGTATGACAATAATACCACATAGATTTATTTAATTTATGGAGAAACATTCAGCATTTTATTTTTTATGTGATGTTATACCATCCACCTGATTACAATGAAATTTGGAAATTTGTTCAGCGCACATTCTGGAAGGTTTTTGATTTTTTTATATATTTATTTATTTGAGACTTCATAAAGGAATTTATAAAAAAAAAACTATGTACATGGAATTCATTTAATTCCGGTGGTATGTAAAACCAGTTTCTTAGATCTACATATCTATATCAGACGAAAGGGATTAAAGGGACTATGACAGAAGGCACTGCAGTTCCCTTTCATCTCTTCAGTCCATCCATCCCCACACACCAGTATCCTTTCACCTAAAAAGCAACGTTCACAATGTGTGGTGAACCCTATTACTGTAATATGTGAATATGGAATGTTATTTTGCCTCTTGTATTTTCTATTACCCGGTTCTTATTCAAGAGACCCAAAAACGATGTTAATGAAAAAGAGTGGAAACACTATTCTATGTCGGTAATATGTGCAATAATACTGAATAAAAAAAATGTATTGATTTCGCAGATATTTAGGTGTCTTACTGCAACTGTTTTAGGGTGTTTTTTTTCTTTTCTCATTCGTAAAAAAACCCGATTGTTTTATAAATGTTGTGCTGTCTTGATTTGACCTGAGACTCGGCTGAATAAATATATGACTAGCGGAGCATGGATGTGGTGATATCCATGCTCTGTTAGTTCAGTATTCCCAATAGAAACAATAAATATATGACTAGCGGAGCATGGATGTGGTCACATCCATGCTCTGTTAGTTCAGTATTCCCAATAGATACAATAAATATATGACTAGCGGAGCATGGATGTGGTCACATCCATGCTCTGTTAGTTCAGTATTCCCAATAGATACAATTTCTGAATTGTGCAATTAACAAATATAAATGACAAGATACCTACATACACAATATGTATGTATATGCATAATATCATGATGACTCCAATTCACTTTTTTAATCTGTATACAATATTTAAGTTTATAAATATTATAATATTTATTGAAATATTATAATCATGTGTACAATGTACAATGCTAGCCTTAGAACAGGTATACCCAGTTGGGCAGGAGTTATCTATTTTTTATGAAGCATATATAAATTGTTTGATAAAAAATAAATAAATATAATTAAAATAGTTATATAATAGGGGCGCCCAAGAAAAGGATGGCACGACCATGTGAACGATATTCTGAAAGAAGGAAATGTTAGAAGTCTGAACAATAGAAGAACATGCATGAGACGTAGCATGAATGTTGACGAGGCGGTGAATGTATGTCAAGATAGAATAGTGTGGCGTTCTGTTCTCTCTGCCTACCCCGAGAGGGACATGGCGTGATGGTATGTATGTATGTATTTTTTATAACACAGTTATTTTATTATAATTTGTACACTGCTAGTCTTAGAACAGGTGTACCTAGTTGGGCAGGAGTTATCTATTTTTTAATGAAAAAGAAAACACGCACTTTCCCCACTACAACACTATTTGACATGTTCAAAGTACCCAAAGTAGATAATATTTATAAAAAAGTGTCTATTTTGCAAATTTTCAAAGATAATGTTTTACAAAAAATTGAAAAAAATAAGTCTCTGCGATTCCAAAATGATTTTAAAATACCCAAATGTAATACAGGACAATTACAAAACAACTACATTTATTTGGGAATAAAATTTTTCAATTGCCTCCCAAATGAGTTAAAGCAGATAAAAGAATTTAAAAAATTTAAACATAAATTAAAATTGCACTTAACATTCGAAAATAGTAATTTTCGATTTTGTTGTTTTGATTTGTTTCAATTTCCAGTATTTTATTTTTTTTTTATTTTTGAATATGTGTTTTGATATATTTGAATCGTCTATAATTCTATATTACTCATTTTTCAATTATTTTCATGTTTTTCTTTTTTTTCTTGGTTTGAATATGTATTCTGATATGCTTTCTCATTTGAATATTCTTCTTTTTCATTTATTTTCAACCTTTTTTAATGTTGATTTGATTTTTTTTGTTCATGTATGATTTGATTTAATTACTTTTACTTTTATGTTGACTTTGCTTTGTATTGATATTTTTTATTTTGTTATAAGTGCTTCCCTCATCAAGCACAAGATTGTAATCTTTTTGATGAGGTACTGCAAGGGAAAATATGTAAAAATATTATTACTAGTGAATTTATATATTGATTTGTATTATAAAATTATTTATGTTAAATAAATAAAAAATGAAGCATATAATAAATTGATTGATAAAAAAATAGTAAAATTAACAGTTATTTTTTATTTTAGGGAGATGACAACTATTTTCATAATAAATCTCCTATTTTCATATATGTAATATTATTCTTGAAAAGGGTTTTGTTTGTATGGCTTATAAATCAGCCGAGTGGTTTACTGTGTGTCATTTCGACTCTTTAAAAGTCCTATAGAAAATTTTACGACAGCCCACGTGTCATAAATTCAGGTGAAAATATGATAGGCAATAGTTGGGCTGTCTTTTCTGCTGACACATATCTTTTTGGTGCGTACGCTGACGTTGTGGAGCAGGTATGAAGTAAGAATGAGCGTTTTACTGTCTAGGCCAGTGATCGGCAAGTTTATTATTAATTTTATTTATTTAACTTAATTGAGCACATTGTTAGCACACTGGAAACACTGCAACGATACGATTTTTTTTTGAGAGCCATTTCTAACCGACTTCAAAAAACTGTGGAGGTTATATCAATTTGACGTGATTTTTTTGTGTTCTTACATATGTTCAGCGATAACTTTCTACCACGTTGTCCGATTTCGATTATTCTTTTTTCATTAGAAAGTGGGTACCTTTCGATTGGTATTATTTCAATTTGATAATATCCATAATTACTTATTTACACCACTTACAAGGATTACCGTCGACCGGTTCGAAAACAACGTTTTCGTCTTCAAGAAGACTTACATACTAATCTAACTACGTCTAATTTTGTGGGAGGAGTCAATTTAAAAAACAAAATTTTGGGGCGGAACAGTAAACATTAGTGACACCGGGTGGTTCAGAAATATGTTTTTTTTATATATTTATTATTATTATTTTAATTAATTGGAAAACTATTTAATAACAGATTATTTGGGAAGTTTAGTTGGTTATTTACTATTCACACTTTTTTTTAATTTATAATTTTTCTAATTCACCTAGTTAGCTGTGAGGCACCGGCTTAGAATAGTGCTTCCATTCTTTTAAATCATTGTTTTTGAGTGTCCCGTAAGAGCCGGGTAATCGAAAATACAACAGGCAACAATAACATCGCACATAGTTCAGCAATGAGGTTCACCACCCATTCTGAATGAAGTGCCTTTTTTGGTGAAACGAGACTGGTGTGTGGGTATACATAGATGTTTTGTTCTCCCTTTTATAAGACAATGCACACCCGCACACCTTTCGCTGGTTACCCCACATTGTGGGATATGCCGTGATGGTATGAATGAATGAATGAACCTAGTTATACATTTAAACCTGTATGGATTATTTAAAGTCCCTTATTTATTTCAAAATGCTGGTTAAATTCGAGAAGATATTCCGCGAATTTGTAAAAATTGTTATTATTCAATCATCGTAGATGTTCCTTAACTCTGGTTTGAATGTTTCTATTAGTTTTCCCATTTTAAAAGTCACAATTTTTACATAATAATTTATACACTCCCGATTTATCTAATTTGCTAACTTTATCTTTATTGTTCAAGTTTACATTTTCCAGTCTAAATTAAATGTTCTCCGAATTGTTCTCGCAATATATCCATGATTTCGTTGGCTGTATGGCAAGTGGCTGAATGAGATTTGATATCAAATTTTGGTATTTTTAGCAGCCACGCTCAAAGGGCCAAAGAGCTGCATTTGGCTCGCTAGCTGCTGTGTGCCGACCGCTGGCCTAGGCAAACATAAACGAAAACTGTACCATTTTTTGGAATAACCGAGTCACGCCCGGCCATTTTGTTTCGCATGGAAACATCTTTAACATCATATTGTATCAGCTTTTGGATCTTTTCTCTCTCTCTGTCTGCGGACGTGACATCGGTAATTCAGTTTATCCCTTCTTGCTATGTCGGATTAGACCATGTCTAGAATGTTTTTCTCTCGCAGTGAAATTCAAAAGTCACACGATGCTGGTCTCTTAGTATACCTACATACGAGCTGATATCATCACACGTTAAAGTTGAAATAAGTCTTTACGTTGTTGAGGTTTTTAAAATTGTTGTGTTGATTTTTGTTTTTTTTTTAAATTTTAATTAATTTTTTTTTGTTTACACCACTTTTAGGTCAACCTGGAGTCACCTCAAAAGCGGTGTATACAAAAAAGTAGTTAATTTATTTTTTTAAAATGAGCCACAAAGTAATTGGTGCAAAGTATCATTTACACCACTGCCCAATTGTTGTCTTTCGATGAAAATATAACCTAAAAAGGGAGACGTACGATAAATGATATTTGACATTTAAATGCAGCGTTCAGATTGAAACGCCGCGCGCCGCTCGAAAGCGTTCAGTGAGATTGGTGTGAAAAACGCCACAATCTTCAACTTATGGGGGCCTAGCCAAGATGACAAGTTAAAAGTTAACGTTTGGAGAAACGTTGGTTGGTTGGTTCGTGCGATATTTTTTTTGTATGGGATTTGACGTTTGATTAAGTCACCCCGGACCGACCAACCAACGTTTCTCCAAACGTTAATTGTTATCTTGGATAGGCCGGTACATTCGACGCCCGACGTCGAGCGTTGAATCTGAACACAGCCCAGGATATGATATAGTGCACTCTTTAATGCACTCTTTAAAAATATTTTTTTTTCTCAAAGACCTATATTTATAAAAAAATAATAAACACTTCCTTGCATTCTTCGCAATTTGCGAGTTTATTGCCGTATTGCAGTTTCTTCCAAATAACCGGTATTTCTAACCCAAAGAATCAATATTTGCGTGAGAAATAGTTTTTTAATCAATTTCTCCTCTGTTGGGGATCGAACCCAGGACGCCCGCACAGAAGCCAAACGGTTTACCAAATGTGCCACGGCGGTAATTTATGTAAAAAAAATATATTCTTAATATGTTTTTAGGGGAGTAATTTGATTTTTTAAATTATATAACGCTTGTTGAGTAAAGAAATGTTGAAATTACTTATGGTGTTTTTTTAGAAACACATTTTCAAATGGCAAGTTTGAGTTTATACGCCCTCTTAAACAGTCATTACTGTCATTATTATCGTTGAATCGGATTAGTTGAACGACTTAAACGTTCAATTATTCTAAACTGAATTTAGTTCAGGTATTAGGGTATGTCTAATCCTATGTTTGCTATTGAATAATCACTCCACTCGGATGTTTCATTGAAAGTCAATGTTTCATTGAATCGGATTTCTTAGTAAATATTATTTTATACGTATCTACTCAGTGTTTATATTGCTGAAAATATAAACAGATATAATTTGTGTGAAAGCTAGATAATTATTTAAGAATACTTAAAAATATAGATCGGCTGGAGTGGGCTGGGAAAAAGTTCTGTTCTATGAAACACGATAACTTTATAATAAATCTCTGACGATTTTTCAATTTTTTTTCAATGGAATGAATAATATATGATTAAAAAATTGCATCATATCAGTGGAAGTATCGATGAACCAAAAATATTAGTGAATATATAAGCGAAAGCACTCAAAGGAACTTTGTAAAGAAGTGTGACGTACACACAACAGCAAAATATTGCGATTGAACCGTTTTCGTTGTTTCGTTGTTTTCGTTATTAGATAGATCAACAATTAATTAACAGTTTAAATTTCATCGCATTGGCATTAAATTTCTTTTGGGAACAGGATGACTAGTAGTTTGGGAACAGGATGACAGGATGACTTGGTAGTGCGCAGCTGAGCAATAGCCTTTTTGTTGTCAATCGTAGTTCAAAATTGTATATATATATTTTTTTCATGTTGGTTTACCACCTAATGTAGCTCGTAGTATCGTGCGGGCGCGGTCGAGCTACAAAACGCGGCCACTAGTAGCGAGCGCGGGCTACTCCTATAAAAAGTGTGAAAAACATCCTCAACTGTGGCGGCCACTAGTGGCTTTGTTTTGGCTACCCACTCTGCAGATAATCTTAATGTATTATCGACACAAATTATCACAAAAACATACGCTGCGCGATAGAACGCACATCTCACATAATTACGAATTTTACTTTCAAATGTTCTCATACAATATGTATGTATAAATATAGCTCCGCTTAGGTTATCACATAAGTATATATTTTTTTAATTCATTAACAATTCAGTTACATATAGTTCCCATAGGCGAATAACTACCTGTGTAGGGGGTCTATATACCTATATAGAAATTGCCATTTGGCAATAAATTCGCCACTTGCGCAGGGTGCAAGGAAGTGTTTATTATTATTATTATATTATTCTATTACATTATACTAAATTATATTGTATTATATTATGTCAAATTATATATTATACCACCATACAATATTACATTATATTGCACTTTACTATATATTGTAGTACATAACATCATAGTTTATTACATTATATCATATTATGTTATACCATATTACACCATCCTATATTATATTACACTTTACTTTGCCATATTATAGTAAATTTATTTATTTATTTTATTTATTTAATATACAGAGACACCAACAGAACACTGAACAACACAAACAAAAAAAAATAGAATCTCCAGTGCTCCAATAACAGGTATCTCCCGCATGGCTATTGTGCATAATTAGGTAGGTACAATCAACGTCTCCTGAGCATTCAAATTATAAAAAAGACATTACTTTGCACAGTTAAAAGGAAAGTTTAAAATACACATATACATATATGTAGGAAAACAAAAAGAAAACAAATGTATCATATTATATTCTGTTGATTTATCTAATACATTTAGTAAACTTAAATTATTATTTAACAGATTTTTAATTATCTCAATAGAGACGAAGTTGGAATATTTATTGCAGGAGAACCGGGAAATCAAGGCACCTACAGGGCTTACGACCTGTCATCGGCTGGTTTACGTGATCACTTTATGCGCTTGCGCAACGTTCACCAATTATGCCTTTTTAATGAGATCCCTATCAATTCAATTTTTTTGAATTGATAGGGATCTCATTAAAAAGGCATAATTGGTGAACGTTGCGCAAGCGCATAAAGTGATCACGTAAACCAGCCGATGACAGGTCGTAAGCCCTGTAGGTGCCTTGATTTCCCGGTTCTCCTACAGTAAATATTCCAACTTCGTCTCTATTGAGATAATTAAAAATCTGTTAAAAAATATCTTTGACTCCCGACAGGGAAAAAAATCCAATGTTTGCGCATATGCAATAATAAAAATATATTCGATAAATTATTATTATTTATAATTTTTTTTAATAAACATTAAAAATAAAACGTTTATGTCGTAATTCCACTGTTTATTGCGACCACAACCTACAACCGGTTACGTGCTAAGCACATTTTCATGTAGTGAATCTACTGAAAATGTGCTTAGCACGAAACTTTTTACTTTATAATTTTTTTTTATTTTTTATGTTTATTAAAAATTTTAAGAAATTTTAATGGAGTTCCACCAAGAACAATTGATCAAAAAATAAAATCTACTTAAATTATTAACTGTCAAATTATTTCCTTTTGTATTTATCCTTTTTCAAATGTATTATGATGATTCATATTTTTCTTGAAATAATCTAAAATCACCAAAAGATGATATGAAAATTGAAATCGTTTGTTTTATAATTTACTGTGCGTTAATAGCCTTATAACAAGAGTTTTAATTAGTAAATTAGCAATATTATCTATCCTTTATCAACAGAGCTATAAATAGTTAGTTTTGCGTTTAACCAACAATTCGCCTTTATTATTATTAAAACGATATTTTTTAACTTTTATCAAAGCATGTGGTTTGACGGTTGGACACAAGAATTTTCGAGTATTGTTTGTGTTTGTAAATTAATCAACGTTATACGATAATAATTAATTGGTCACCTAATCTATTAAAATAATAAATGTAGATGGTTAGTTAAGTCCAAAATTGTCAATATTGTTTGTACTGTTAAATTTTGCCACTTCCGGGAAAATACTTAGCGCTAATTCTCCAATTAATCTCTTAATTAGTTATTTGAATGTTACCACATACTTCCTATAATTATATTTTAATTGGACATATACCTGTGATTATATTCGATCAAAGGCAGGTACCTTCTGATTTGTTTATTTATCTTGTTGTACATATAATTTCAACACTGGTGAGTTTATTGCCAAACAGTAATTTCTTCCAACCGACCAGAGTTGATGATAATATACAATACAATGTGAACTATAGCAATGAGGGTATGACAAAAAATAAAATAATAATATATATAAAAAAGATAGCAAAGATAACAGAAAAAAAAAGATTAAATACAATAACAGTTCAAAACAAAGATGGGAAAACAAACGGATATAAAGAGTAAGAGGAAAGGAAGAAGAAATCAGGGGGGCAAGTCAAGTCAAACCGTGAAATCAAAACCTTCATGATAACTCATATCGTGGATGTGGATATAATTATCTTATGGAGTTCTATAATATATTAAGATTATTATAAAGCTCCATATGATAATTATATCCATGATATGAGTAATCATAAGGGTTTTGATTTCACTATTTGACCGGACTTGCTCCCCCAGGTATAATCAGATAGGTTTTTTTTGCTTTAGCCTTTTTTTGAATATGTCTTATGAGAGAGTCGACAGGACTTCCATAGCCTTGCTGATTGTGCTTCAAAAGAAGAGCTAAAAATACAGTACTATGAATTGGAATAGATTGTAAAGTACGTTCAGCAGATCGGAGTGGACGCCCGCGACTTGAAAGACAAGTGAATTTATTTTTGGGATACTGAGATAAATTTGGATTAAAAAGGACATTATATAGTAGTAACAAGATATGTATATTACGTCGCTGTCGTATCTTGGGCCAATGAAGAAGATTACGGTAGTGAGAAATGTGATCGATTTTTTTTTGTTCAAAGATAGAACGGATGCACACATTTTGAAGCTGCATTTTAGTTTGTTGAGATGTTCAAACATTTATGTCATCATACCCCCTAGTCAGAGGGGAAGACCATGAGGTCATTAGGAAAAAAATAAAATAAACACATTATGAAAGCGAACACATTGAGATGGTTTGAAAATATGCAATGCAGACAGGAATGGAATGAGAGGTCGGGGCCGTCCAAAAAAGATGGCTCAACCATCTGACCGACATTCTGGAAGAGGAAAATGTATGAATCTTGAAACAACAAACGAACGTGTATGAGACGATATATGGATGCTGATGAGGCGATGAATACGAGTCAGCCCCCCTAGACAACGTGTCATTTAGCTCAAGAAAAGATAACTCAATGTATGGAAGTGACAGTTGCCAGTCACGTGACAACTGTCACTTCCATACATTGATTTATCTTTTCATGTTTCTTTTCTTGAGCTAAATGACACGTTGTCTAGGGGGGCAGGATAGAAAACCACGTTAGGGACATGGCGTGATGGTATGTATGTATATTATCATTCATTTCTTTATAAGCAAGCGTTTGATTTTAATCCAGAGAACGGATTTAAATATATATATACCTATCATTGAATGGCGACATCTCTGTAACGAGTTATACAACACTCTGGGTACTCACAATGTAAAAAATAATTGCTTCAATTTGTTTAAGTAGTTTTGCAATAGATGGCGATAGTATTTACTTTTTAGTTTTAGTTGATTCAATTGTTTCCATTATGATATTATGTGTAGAGCTCATTATGAATGGCGTAGTATTATATACAGCCCTATTATTTATAAGTCGAATATATTGGTTTAATATGTGTAAAGTGCAGTTACTATGAACTGATACGTTCTTTTTGGTTCTGTAAAAAGTGGTTTTAGAAACTTTTGTTACAAAAAAATTCATTCAGGTATTTATTTACCTACCTTCGACGATGATTTAATTTTTGTGGCGAATAGTTGTGTTGGATTTTATTAGGATGCTATGCTAAAGTTCTATTGATATAATTCTGCATTGAATAAGTTATTTTTTCATTCATTCATTCATTCATTTATTCATCCATACCATCACAGAATATTCCAGAACGTGGGGTAACCAGCGACAAGTGTGCGGGGTGCACCCTTTTATAAGGATGCCCACACACCAGTCTCGTCTCACCGAAAAAGGCACAACGTTCAAGATGGGTTGTGAACCTCATTGTTGAACTATGCAGTTATTGCTCTATGTTGTATTTTCGATTAACCGGCGCTTAGGGGACACTCGATAAAACAATAATAGAAATGAGTGGAAGCACTATTCTACGGCGGTGTTTCATATCTTAGTTATTTGTACTCACACAAAAAGTACAATTTATATTTTTTGTCATGTACTGCAAAAATAAGTCGGAAAATAACAAGAAATTAAAATAAAATTGAAGTCACCAAGTTTTCTTCGCGTCGAAAAAGTGATTGATATACAGTTTACAGATATCAAGGCGTTTTAAACAAATTAATCGATTTCTATGAAATGAGTTGTTCAATTTTATTAAAATATCAAATGAATGAAGCTGGAAACAGTTTTTGCTTGCATTCTCATAGGGAATTTACATTTTTTTCCCTTTCTAAATTACTTAGCTTTGTTTGTATTAACGATGCATATGTAGGTATTTACAACTGTAGATTAAGACGATTATTAAAATAATCCATAACGATCCATCAAAATACTTACCACAATATGTACTGACATTGAACACAAGAAGCAAAACTTTGCTGCATTCAACACCTGTACATACTATTTTTGCAAAAATACCTTACATTAACTAATAAAATAAAATAATAATATAAATAAAATATTTATAAAAATAAATAAAAAACACACAGACATGTCTGCAACACCTCGGTCCCCGCACCCCTCCCATTCACTCCATCCACACAATATTTTACTTGTAAAGTTGAGTAGCGTCTAGTCCCAGCTCTTCTTTTCTGCATTCTTAGGTTAGGTTTGAGTTTGTTCATAATAATAATAGCGACTCGCGTGAGCGAGTTGCTTTATAAATTGAATTATAAATTATTATAAATTAAATTCACATATTATTTTTAATTTTTTGCATTTAATATAAAATTTCACAGCTCATTTGACTTAATACTACGAGTTCTCAACCAATCAGAGAGCCAACCGGAAACAGAATGCGGAATGGTAAATGCGGATTGTAGACGCTAGTGTTAAGTTGTATATTATTCAGTTTGATTTCTGACTCCGAGGATGCCGGCTGTGTTCGGCGAAAACGCTCAGTCTCATTAAAGTCTTACTCATTTGTGGATTAAAACTGTGTGTTTTTTATTTATTTTTATAAATATTTTATTTATAACTATGAACTTCCACTGTGTTAACGAAGAAACTTTAAAATAATAATAATAAAATAATACCTGACTTCTACCTAACAATAGCAATATAAAGAAATTAGTAACAAAGTGATTAATGGACAGGGGCAGAAGAGTGTGAGAGGGATCTTACTCATGTTTTGAAACGACGGATCTCACTCATGTACTACTATATTATACTACCACAGCTACTCATTTGAATAGGTATTGCCTCTGAACAGGCTTTTGTCTAGTGAGGCAATATATCCAAGTACCTCAAACTTGAAATATATTTGATTTGAATTGTATTTTGTATAAATATTGTTATATAACTAGTTGCATGTAACACATGTGATGGCGATAGATGTATGTCAGGATAGGATATTATGGAGGTTAGTCTGTTTTTCCTACCCTGAATATGAAAACAGCATGATGGTATGTATGTATGTATGTTTGGAGATTTAGTATCAAACTATTAAGAGGACATAACGCTAAACCCAGTGACTGAAAACATGATATATTAAAACCGCCAGTTGCACTATGAAGTTACACGTTACTAAAGGTAAATATCGCGTGCGTTAAAAAAGGTTTATACGTGATTTAAAAAAATAAAAAAAAAATTATCGGAAAAGTATCGGAAACGCCAAATTTTCATTTTAAGAACAAACCTTAGTTGAAATGATAAAACTTTATCGGTCATTCACTTTGATTTTATGTACTTTTTAAGCATATAAAAGATTTATTTCTGTACGACACATAGTTATGGAGTAATTTTTAAAAAATGCTGTATAAGAGGATATTTTAAATATTTTTTTATGGGAATTTAGGCTGAATTTTAAAATTGTGTGACGAACATTCACTAGAGAAATGTTGAAAAGACTTATACTATTTTTTCTAGAAACACACTGTATATTTGAGGGATTTGATTTGAAATTGAGGTGTTTAGGTTTATATGGCCCCTTAAGTCTTCTCAGATATAATGTAAAATGGCTACTGCCATACAAATTGTATGAAGCGATGTCGTCACTAAATTCAATTTTGAGATGTCATATTACAATGTTGATATTTATGTTGATCTAGTTGGGGTGTTTCGGCTTTTTTCCATATTTTTAATGACTTTGGTAATATAGGCAGTTAAAAACATACTCCTATAGACCCTACATACAAATCTCGCGTATCCTGACTTGATACTTTGTCGATATGTTAAGAGAACAAAGTTCTCTTGAACAAATCGACAGTTGGATTATGGCTTATGTAATTATTTTTATTTGGAAAAAAATGGTATTATTTGTTTATTATTAAATCTATTTTCCATTTGATAGAGACCAACATAATGAAAATCGCTTCTTCCTATGGCTACGAAAGTTGTACCAGAGACTCGGGGTGTGATTAAGTGAAATTATGTCCTTTGAGATGCACCGATGTGTGTGGGACATCATCGCTGTATGTGGGGACTACGGCATCCGTTGCTTTGTCGACTTCACAATGGATTTTTTGCAAATCTCCAGCAAATGATATCGTCCCGGATGCTGGAATGTGCCATTTCCTCTATTTTATTGGTGCTCTAAAGTAATATTGGAAGAGATGTAGTCGGTAGCTACTACTACCACCACCACACCACTGTTGGATTTCTGATGTGGTTATCTAACGGAGAGAACAAATGGAAAGGAATAATCCGACGGAATTTCGCTATCGTCGGATGGATCCGAAACGTTCTTTCAACGCTGAAATAGTAAATTGGTTCAACTCTGGCTATTATAGCTTGGCTTCGTGTTAATTTAATCTTGTTTTTATTTATTTTGTTGTTCGATGGACATATTATTTTAAAAACGACACATTTTTTTAATCGGTTTAAGTTATAATTGTTTAGAGGGTGACTGCTGTCAACGTACGTATTTTTTTTTCAATTTGAATTTGCATCTTTTCTATAAAACGAATCATTTTGAAAAAAATAACCTTGTTTGTTTGGATATTAATAAAGAAAACTATCTCTTAACTTTTTAATTATGTTCTGTATAATATATTCTTGTAGGAAAATAATAAGCATACCCCGATTTTAGACATTTATCTTAAATTTCTAAAAAAATATAAGGTATAGAGCATTATATTTTTTTATAAATTATAGAAGATCAAAATATCTGGAAAAATACGACGTATTGTTGCATTAATGCGTCAGGTTAAGTTAACAAACAAAAAAAACTTTTATTTCGCAATGGCGCTGAATGGAAAATAAATGAATTTTAGGTTTATTTACTAAACCTGAAGTATTAATGCAATGTCACATCATATTTTTCTAGATATTTTTGTCTTCTTTAATTAAAAAAAATAAGTTGATATACGCCTTATATTTTATAAAAAATATAAGATAAACGTAAAAAATCGGGGTATGCCATTATTTTTCTACAATAATTTATACAGAAAATTATCAAAAAGTAAAGATATATTTATCTTTATTAGTACCCAAAGTATCTAAATTATTTTTTCAAAACGATTTGATAAGAAATAATGATGGTATATCAAATTGAAAAATAGGTACGTTGGCAGCAGTCCCCCCCCCCCTTTAAAGACAAGATTATTGCCAAATTTCTATTTCTAAACGAGTGTTTACAATAATTTATTATAATTGACTATCCATTTTGTTTATACTGATTATTACTAACCTTATCGTCTGTATGCATCAAATCACTCATTACTCAATTTCAGAGCCTTGCTTTCCTCCATAAAAGTTCTGATGCAGAATTTAACGTACATATTGAAGAGCCATGGAGATAACACGCACGCCTTTCTTACGCCATCATTTATAGAGAACCACGTTGTTACTGTGTCGTTGACACAAACAAATGATTGATATACCAACCACTCAACAGTCGTCAATACCTACACTAAAGAGTGAAACGAAATTTTTTATTTTTATAAATTTTACAAATTTTAATATCTCAATAGAGAGACGAAACGCAAAATATATATATTTTGATAGGCGAACCGATTAAAAATCAGATTTCTACAGGGCTTATGACCTGTCATTGGTTCAATTAAGTGCTTGCGCCACGCTCACCAATTATGCCTAATTATTGAAGAAGGCTGGCACCTACTCAAAACCATCTCCGAGAGACGTGCTCGCTGGATTGGTCACATCTTGCGCCACGAGTGTCTCCTACATTACCTAATGGAGGGAATGGTTGAGGGGCCCCCGACGGGATTATTTGGCACAGGTGTGCGAGGACATGAACTGCGCCACATATGTTGAGCTGAAGAGGACTGCAGAATATAGAGAGAAATAGAAAGCGAGACGTAGATTTCTTCTGCAAACCAATCCGCAGGATTGAGACTTTTGGTGATGATTGATTTCCCTTATCATACAAATTTTAAAATTCTATATATCATGTAACAAGGTGGTAACACATCGTTTGAAAATAGGCTTGGGAACATCATTGTCATCGATAGATATTGGGATAGCTATAGGTATATATAACCATAAAAATATTCCAAAACGTTTGTCTTGTAATCTATGCAATCTTATATTTTATTGTTTAATTATATTTTGACAATCCATTCATTCATACCATCACGGCATGACTCTCGATTTGGGGTAACCAGCGATAGGTGTGTGGGTGTGTCTAGCCTTATAACAGGAAGTACTAAACTTTGATATGTTGCCTGTTGTATTTTCGATTACCCGACTAAAACGATGATAATAGAAATGAGTGGAAGGACTATTCGAAGCCGGTGCCTCACGGGAAAATCCATAAACCAAGTTATTTATATATGTATTTTATTGTTTTCGTATTATTTAATGTTTCTTCAACTGGTTTTGTATATAATCTACATTGTACAACTGAGTTTCTTTGTCGTTTTAAAAGTACATTGGGTCGTACCATGTTATTCCAAAGAACTACTCCCAACTGATTTAGAACAGGTAACTTCACCTACCCGATAACATGTTGTGCAAACGTTTTCAGAGTTGAAAACAAATCGGTCCGCAGATTTTTATCGCCTTAACTTATCGATTTTTCTCTTTACACATTTATATTGTTTGTCACTAGCACTATACATTTTTCGAATAGTCCTAAGCTTTTTATGTAATCTTGAAAACTGTAAATTATTTTGTTCTTGTGTACATTTTCCTATCATGCCACCTAGCTGATTAAAAAAATACCTTTATTTACAGAGAAACGCCTGGTTGGTGATTTTTTTGTATACAATTTTACGCCATCCATTTTACAAAGTCTAATCCTGTACAAAAAAAAAACATTTGCCTTTTTTTTATAGAATTGTTAGTATATATTTGACTCGGGATAGGGCATACCTATATGCCCTAAACTTAGCGAATGGTTTGGCTGTAGGTGAACGAAATTGGTCAACTTAGGATAAGAACCCTCGTTCATTGGATTTCTAATACAGGTTCACTTGTCGCTCTGCCACGTTCCCATCTAATTCACTTTTATACTTCATCTTCGGTCGTCTCTCCACTGCTGGATGCAGGCCACTCCTATTTTTTTACCCAACGTTGTCCAATATGAGTCCAATTGGGAGCCTATAAATGATTTGCCAATACAAATACAACATCGTTAAGCAGGAGAGCCATACGAGCGAATAAATGTTTTCTGCTGTTCGTAGAAAAACAAAGCTGATACCGGAATTTTAATATTCGACATCTCCCTTATTTTGTATTGGTAAAGTATTTAAGGGGCCATATAAACCTCAATTTCAAATCAAATCCCTCAAATATGTTAAACTGTGTGTATCTAGAAAAAAATAGTATAAGTCTTTTCAACATTTCTTTACTGAATGTTCGTCACACAATTTTAAAATTCAGCCTAAATTCCCATAATAAAATTATTAAAAATATCCTTTTTTACAGCATTTTTTAAAAATTACTCCATAACTATGTGTCGTAGAGAAATAAATAATTTATATGTTTAAAGAGTGCATAAAATCAAAGTGAATGAACGATAAAGTTATTTAATTTCAATTAAGATATTTCTTAAAATGCAAAAATCAACAAATTTGGGGTTCCCGATAATTGAAATCACGTATAAACCTTTTTTAACGAACGCGATAGTTACCCTTACTAACACGTAACTACATAGTGCATTGGGCGGTTTTAATATATCATGTTTCACTAAGTTTAGCGTTATATGACTGTTATGGGTCGTGTCAGGTGGTTAAAGGAAAGCCCTTAGCATTCTTATTATTTTATTTTTCTTGAACAGATTATTTCTTATTGTAGGTAATATAATTAGTTGTACTAGCGTAATTACTTAATTAATACAGACTTTTAATAATATATATGAATAGATAATATAGATCTTAATGAATTGACGGACACCGAACAATGTATAGCACTAGCTATCTCTTAAATTAGTCGTAGTATAATGATCAATGTATGGAGATGATACTCTCCATATATAACAAGTCTAACAAGAGATAAAAAGTGGGGATGTGGTAAACAGTACAATGTATTATTACTTCTCTATCATCCATCCTTATCTACTATTGAAATAGTATAGGAAAGTTTTTAGAGATTCGTTTATCAATCATTATGAACTTTGAAACACACGTATCCAGTATTACTGGTTTGAACGTGAAATATTTATTGATATAATAGACAAATAAGCATTGGTTATCGTATACAGGAATGTACTGATCCATAACATCTCCCTCCTTTAGAATGAGATATCCATATCTCATTAAAGATTACATTTTTTATTCATTTGTATTACTCAATTAATATATTTTATACAATACAATATTTCATATAATAATTCTAATTAATCATTACTTAACTTAATATACATATTTCATTTAGTTATTATTTATTTATATATTTTTTTTTATTCTTATTTCTTATTACATACACAAAATAATTAAGCAATATTATATTTCAATCTAGCGCTCCTCCTAGTCTTTGGAGCTTCTACTACAATATCTCCTGATCTTTCCATGTCAGTCAATTCAATTTCGTTATTATATGTACTTTTATTTTTACACATATTAAAAGTGATACAATTTTTAATGGTGGCATATCCACATCCATCATCATTATTTTTCTTATACTTATTCTTAAGATATCTATACAATTTATAAAGTAAATATACAAGTAATAATTTTAATATACTAAGTACAATATAAGAGAAATAATTATTTGATATAACTCTATTAAACAATGGCACATTATCTTTGTTTAAATTATAATAAATTTCGTCTAATTTGTGACTTGCGATTGTCAAGTCATCTCTATTCAAATTGTTTAACTTAGGGTAAACATATGGTATATTAATTTTATCTATAGTTTTATTTATTCTACAACAATCATCTTGTAGGATATTAAATACTGGAGTTATCATTATTGACAAATTTGACTTGGAATCAATATCTTGTTTGACATTATTTATCGTTGATACACTGCTGTATATCATACAATTTGATTTGAGTTTTACTATTCCAGTGTTCTTTAAGACGATATCAAATGGATTACCACTACTGCACTTGAATGTTACGAGTGTCTCTTTTGGTAGAACATATATCCACTTATTATCATTTATTTTGTGCCAAACTTCATCAATATAATTAAGTACCCTAGTATCACAATGTTTTGGTATGTGATTATAATTATTATTTATGAGTTCTATCTCACAGATACCTCTGCTATGTACTGAATATATAGCACTATCTATTTCACATAATAGTTTATCTTCGATGGTTGGTTTACATTCATTTAGATTTTGAAATACAATATATTGGTTTTTGTTATCAGACAAAGCTAAATATTTAATTGATGGTAAAATGAATACATACAAGTTATCTGGTCTTCTCATAGGAAGTGGTATAATCTCAAACAAATTATAAGTAACAAAGTTACACAATGGATTAGACAACACAAATATTAACCTAGACCCATCTACAGAAAATACTTTCAATTTTACAATTGATAGTAACTTATCAACATACTGTAACGATAATGGCATTGGATAAGTTAATGAATTAGGTAAGTATGGTGTTGATTTAATTAACTCATCTAAAAATTGATTAGGAGTAATAATAAATGGATGTACCATATTATTCCTTGCAAACATAATAGAGTTTATTATTTGTGCATATTCTGACTCTAATTCGGTGGTAATTAACATTAAATTTGCTAAATGGCTTTCTATATCTAGTTTGATTTCGATATCGAAAATATGTTTATTGACTTCTTCAGCAAATATCTTAAATTTAGCAAAATTCTTATTAAATAATTCTTCGTTTATATTCAAATTGTTCATTGTGGAATTGAAGTTTGCAATGGCTGTTTTTACAACTTGAACTTGTTGTTTCAACATGCTATTCAGATTACTTTCATCTTTATTCAACTTATCAATTAATTCGTTATAATATACAGCATCATCTGAATCTAAAGTACCAAAAAGAGTTTTAAATGCTGTCCCAATTATATCTAACCATGCCCTTTTTTGTCTTTTGGGTTCCTTTTGTACCATTTCATTCAGTATTTCTTGTTTTTTTATTCAAATCTATAACCATTTGACTTAAAACATCTAGTGTAGGATTACACAAACTTAAATCCTTATACACACCTTGATTACACACGTTTGAAGTTTTCTTATGAACTATACGGATTAAATCTAGCTTATCTCTATATATTTTTAAATCAAAAAATGTTATTAGGTTCCAATTACCTTCATATATGTTAATTTCATGGATGTTGTTATAATATATCCCTGAGGAGGATGATATCTCTTTCCAGGTGACCTCATCGTTACTTGCAGATGCTCTGCACATGAAGAGTGAGATCACTCTGAAAGAAACGCTTTCTTTATTCGATTGATATGAACCTTTACTTGTTTTCTTTTAATTTGTAAGGTACAATTAACAGGCAAATTTATTTCTACAATTTTGTAAGGTCCCGTATAATTTTGTGTCAATTTTTTACAACCTCTAGGCTTACTATTCTCGTTTCTTAAATATACTATATCGCCTACCTTATATGTCTCGTTGTTCCCTATCCTTTTATCAAAATTTTCTTTAGATTTACCTTTACTCTCTATTAAATTATTACGAGCTATTGACTGTGACTTGGTTAACTTAAATTTCAAATTAGTTAAGAAGTCGTCATATGTATATTTAAATTCTGGTTCTCTTGTAATAGACGTAGGTAATTCAGGCTTATTACCAAAGATTAGCTCATAAGGACTAAATTTAGTAGATGTATGCGGCGTAGTGTTGTAGGAAAACATTGACATTTCTAACCAATCATCCCAATTAGTTTGGTCTTCCGATATGTAGTGTTTTAAGTAATCAGCTAAGGTCGCGTGCGACCTTTCCAACGCACCGTTCGATTGCGGCCTATACGCAGTAGTTTGGATTTTGTTAATCTTAAACAACTTGGCAACGTCTTTAATCAAGTTAGACGTGAAGTCTGCACCCTGGTCTGTTAAAATCGTATTAGGTATACCGAACCTACAAATGAATTGGGTAACCAAATGTTTAGCAATGGTACATGACTCATGATTGGGTATTGCATATGCTTGAGAGAATTTAGTCAAATCGTCTTGGATTGTCAAAATATATTTGTTCCCGTTTTCGGTTAAAGGTAGTGGACCGAGGATGTCCATCGCAATTTTTTCGAATGGTTTACTAGACGTGCTAGTGATTTCCATAGGCTGTACGTTCCTCTTTCTAGATATTTTATTTCTTTGGCAAGATTCACATTTCCTAATGTAATCATTGATATCCTTTTTCATACCGTTCCATTTATATTTTAATTTGATTCTACTGTATGTGCGATGAAAACCTGAATGACCCGATGTTGGATTGTCATGATTTTCTTTTAGTATTTTCTTTATTTCATCAGCATCAGGAATTACAATTTTATTATGACATATCAATATATTAATTTTACTATTCCTAAATACATACTTAATTAACTTTTTAACCTTATTCCATTTGAGATAACTACATCCTAACCTAGGCAATGCAATAAAATCCATATTACTTTCTTCTAAAGTACCTTTGAAATTCACTAAAGATTCAAATAAATTCTTATATGTAGGAGTATCCCAAGAATTCTGTTTTATCACTATATGATAAATACTCTGATTAGAACTAATATTACTGATTAAAATATCACCAACATTAACCGTATCTGTTTTTAAGTTGTCATAGTTACTTATCATATTCTTAATTTCTAATGATAACCCTTCAGAAAATTCCATGTCAGCTGATACACAGTGACCTACACTACCCTTTTGTGATAACAAACTATCATCTATTTCTTCATAATTATATTCTAATGGTTCTAAGTTCGAGATAGTAAAGTTCAAGAAATCATCATAAGTATCTTTATCTGTTAACACTTCCAATACTTGCATCTCTGGTAGCATTATTCTTGACAGACTATCTGCGTTCGAGTTTAACTTTCCTTCTTTATGTACCTCAGGGTACCTATATGATCTAGTAAATATGGGTTTACTATCACCTGTATCAATAGTATGACACGCTGCTTTTGTTTGTGTTAACTTATCACCGTCCAAATGAAAAATATCATTATATTCAATACATAATTTTAACAAAGATTCCTTTTCTTCCATATTTAAATGATCAACACGTATATTAGATTTCAATTTTTCAATTCTATTTAATAAATCAGAATTCGTTTCTACATTCACCTTGAATATCCTTTTTAACTTTTTATCAATAAGCTTACGTTCCTTTGATTCCATACATAAATCACTAATTTGAAATGATCTAATTTCATCAAATTCTTCTAATACTAGATTACAACTTTTAATAGTTACTGGCTTATCTAGTGTATTCAATACCGTTACAAATGCTTGACCCTTATCATCAACTTTACTTATACTTCTGCTTAAGTACACACCGTCATAAATTTCTTTATCAGGAATTATACCTATTCCTATTTTTGAATTAATAACATTTACCGCTATAACTGTTTCTGTACGAGGTTGAACCACCACTTGAACAAAATTGTTAATCCCATTAGACTTAAAATGTAGAGGAACCCGAAGGTTATTTAACCACAATTGATTATTCTCGTAATCAACCTTTGCGTTATTTCCTCTCAAAAAATCTGATCCTAACAATCCATCAAGAGGCACATCTGTCCCTTTTGGTAACAAATGCATTTTTTGAACAATACTGTTCCCTTTGACATTTAACGTCAAATTAACACTACCACGTGTTTCACTTATTCTTCCTGTATTTATACCTCGTAATTTAATTTTCTCCTGACTATTCATAACAGTCTTACCATGTATTACCGATGGCTTTACCAAACTAATATCTGCGGCGCTATCTATCAACAAATTTAAATATCCATCATTTTTTATACTTTCCTTTACCGGAATTTTAATATATGCCGTAACTTCATTTAATTTTAAAATTCTTTCAACATTACTACAATTATCTTTATGCTTATTTATACTAATTGTACCGTCAATTTCATTAAGATCCTTAAATATACTATTACCCGGTTTAGTTAAATTTAAACTTCTGCCGTTAACTCTTCGACCAATTCCACCATGGCAGATGATGGGAGGTCTCTCTCGTTTAAATCTTTTTTCTTATTTTTAAATCCATTATAATCATTATTCTTATTTTTATAATTATGATTTTTGTACCCATTGTTTCGATCGTTATTATTATTTCCTTTCTGCAATTGATTTTTATATTTAAAACAATTCTTTTTAATGTGACCTGGGATTCCACAAAAATAGCATGTTATTTTGTTATCCTCGCGAGTGTTAAAAATACGTACGTTTGTCCTTTGGTTGTTTTTGAAACATTCGTATGTTTCATGCCCTGCTTTTTTGCAATTATTACAAAATTTTTTATTTGGTATAATTTTGTGAAATGTATTTTGTGGTATTTGATACTTCTCCTCCGTAATAGCAAAATGAGAAGCTTCCTCAAATGTCTTTGGATCTTTAGATCGTAACAAAAGACCATACTGAGGGAGAACTCCCGTAATGAACGAATGCAATGCAATATCTTTAATTAACGCAAATTTTCCAACCAACTCATTTGGATTTAACGTTTCACGTTTAGCCGCTCTAGATAAATCGCTATAACACTTATCTATTCGCTGCGTGAATTCGACTATGCTTTCGTATTTTCTCTGTTTACATTCTTTAATTTCAGAAA
Organism: Molanna angustata; assembly: GCA_963576475.1. Lineage (NCBI taxonomy): Eukaryota > Metazoa > Arthropoda > Insecta > Trichoptera > Molannidae > Molanna > Molanna angustata. Next base: position 10,600,065 of record OY754977.1, on the reverse strand, counting down.
ATAATTGTATGAACGTTTTTGTTCTAGAGAAGTTTTCTAATAAAAAGTCTTTACATTCATCCCAGTTAGTTATTTGACGACACGAGAGAATAGCATCAGCCTTCCCTGTAATTTTTGTTAATATGTATCTAAATATGATATGCTTTTGTGATTGGTTTGCTAACCCGATAGCGTAGTCGCAATCTTTAACAAATTTACCTAATTCTTCAACCTTTCCATCAAACGATGTTATAAAGCTGGTAAGAAAATTTAAAGGTACAACTGTTTCATGACTAACTGTTTCACTTTTTACTGAACTACCTGCCATTGCTATATCTGAATCTGTCTTTGCCATTTTCAACAATTTTATAATATTACAGATAAATGCAAAATAATATTCAATTCAAAAATAAAATAAAATACTTAGTACTACAGATACAACAAATTAAATGCAAAATGATATTCAATTCAAAAATAAAAATAAAATATAGTACTATAGATACAACAAATTAAATTTAAAATAATATTCAATTCAAAAAATAAAATTAAAATAGTACTATAGATACAATAAATTAAATGCTTACATAATCAACATCTTATCCATGTTGTTGTCTTTCTTGATAACCACAGCAGATGAGACGACACCAACCCAAGCAGTAGATTACCCGTTGTCTTCCTGATCTAGAATTGCCAACCTACGCACACAGCGGAGCCGTATGTAACCCGTATCAGTTGTCTAGAAGTACCAGCTTACGCACACAGCGGAGCTGTATGTGACCCGTAGCTATTGTCTTCTTGATCCTCTTCTCAGAAAATTGACCAACGTAGTGAAATTACCCGTTGTCCTTGTCCAGTTGTTCTCTTGAACCTTGCTGAAAATGAACACGTCACTGTTTTGACGTTTTTCTTGTTCACTTCCTTTCTGGAGTAAAGAACACGCTTGAGGGCTGCTTTTTCCTGGATTTATAAAAAATCCTTTCCTTCTGACACCAATTTTATGTTATGGGTCGTGTCAGGTGGTTAAAGGAAAGCCCTTAGCATTCTTATTATTTTATTTTTCTTGAACAGATTATTTCTTATTGTAGGTAATATAATTAGTTGTACTAGCGTAATTACTTAATTAATACAGACTTTTAATAATATATATGAATAGATAATATAGATCTTAATGAATTGACGGACACCGAACAATGTATAGCACTAGCTATCTCTTAAATTAGTCGTAGTATAATGATCAATGTATGGAGATGATACTCTCCATATATAACAAGTCTAACAAGAGATAAAAAGTGGGGATGTGGTAAACAGTACAATGTATTATTACTTCTCTATCATCCATCCTTATCTACTATTGAAATAGTATAGGAAAGTTTTTAGAGATTCGTTTATCAATCATTATGAACTTTGAAACACACGTATCCAGTATTACTGGTTTGAACGTGAAATATTTATTGATATAATAGACAAATAAGCATTGGTTATCGTATACAGGAATGTACTGATCCATAACATGACCTCTTAACGATTCTACGAATATGATGAATCGAAATATTTCTCATCTCGTTTTTTATTTATATTCTTGGAAAACAAACAGATTTTGTAAAAAATATTTTATAATATACTAAAGTATTTTTCCACAACAAATCGATTACAATGACCGAACGTTTTCGCCGAGGAATGGATTTATTACAAAATCCAGTAGAGTACAAAAATATTTGTAAGGTACGACATATATGTCCTATTCTGATTCGTCTAAATTTATCCGTCTGAATTTTAATACATATATGAGAAATGTCAAAAAGTTGATTGCATTTATACGGGACTCATTACGTCACACCGCGCGGATATAATCCTTTTATCTACGGTCGCCCGTTGGTTATAGACGTTTTCGTACTCTGAAACGAATCAGAATAGGACATAATTTGAAAAACATGTAAATATATAAAATGCTGATAAGTCATTGGCGTCATCTATAGATTAATGTTATTATATTTTTTCATTATTTGTATCCAAATATTTTTATAAAATGTATTGAATAAATTATTCTTTTCACATCCCATAACTTTAATTGGTTTTGTATTGAATTCTGGATACGACACACCACTAGACCAATGCCATTATACTTATAGCTGTGTAGTGTTTAATTCCTGTCAGTTTTGTTATTTTATTTTTGATATTTTTTTCTATTTTTATTTTTATTGCGATGTTTTTACTAGTTAGTTTTGTTAATTATGAGAAACACAGAATTATTTTATTTTAATTTCCATTATTAATATAATTTTTTAACTACCCGTTTCAATAATCTCTACAGAAGTCTGTTTAAAAATGGAAATTAAATATTATTTGACATTTTTTCAACATTTTCCAATGTCAACATTTTTTTCTTAGTGATAAGAAGGCATAAATCACATGTATGCATATAACTTTCAGTTTAAAAAATTTCCAGTGCTTATAACACCAACATTTTTTTTTATATAAACAAATTGAAAACGTATTTTGAAACAGACAACGTCATGTGAGAATTCAGACAATGTCAAATTATTATTTTTTCACGGCGCGTTCGTTCGTGACCGAAATACGCAAGAAAATTAAAGTGGTAAATTGAAGCGGTGCGGTGGTCGTGCGGGGGACTTTGCAACACTCAATTGTGTCTAATGACACGATTGTCCCCGATGTACCCTCGTATCTCATTCTCTGCGTAGGTAATAATTTTTGTGCATGTGAATGTATGGATATTTATTGTTTTATCTTCGATTTCTTCATCCGTATAGTCGTTATTTATTCTCGTTGTTATTAATTTATAGGCCCCGTCTCGCGTCGCCGCTGAAAATCACGTAGGGGTCACCACATATTTGGGGTAAATGTTTATTGATTATTTATTTATTTATTTTATTTACAGGACAACATACAGCATATAATAAAAAAAATATATAATAATTTAAAAGGATTATTTATCATAATGATAAGATTATATGTGCGTGTTAAAGAGATTTATTATTTAAGAGGGTGACTGCTGCAAACGTACCTATTTTTTCAATTTGAATTTGCATCATTACAACAAAACGAATCATTTCGAATAAAATAACCTAGTTAGTTTGGATATTAATGAAGAAAAATATAGGTACCTACCTAAACTTTTTAATTATGTTCTGTATATATTCTTGTAGGAAAATAATAAGCATACCCTGATTTTTGACATTTATCTTAAATTTCTAAAAAACTATAAGGTATAGAGCATTATATTTTTTAATAAATTAAAGAGATCAAAATATCTGGAAAAATACGATGTAACGTTGCATTAATGCATCACGTTTAGTTAATAAACCAAAAAAACTTTTAATTCGCAATGGCGCTGAATGGGTAATAAATGTTTTTTAGGTTTATTTACTAAACCTGAAGCATTAATGCAACGTCACATCTATTTTCCTAGTAATTTTTATCTACTTTAATTTAAAAAAAATATGTTGAACTACGCCTTATATTTTATTAAAAATATAGATAAACGTTGAAAATCGGGTTATGCCATTATTTTTCTACAAGAATTTATACAGAACATTATCAAAAAGTAAAGATATATTTTTCTTTATTAATACCCAAACTATTTAAATTATTTTTTTCAAAACGATTTGATAAGAAATAATGATGGTATATCAAATTAAAAAGTAGGTACGTTGGCAGCAGTCCCCCCCTTAAACATCTACCACTAAATATGATACTGCAAAAGTCAGTCAGTTCAATATTTGAAATACAATTTAAAATTATGAAGGGTTTCAAATATTAAAGGATAACTAACATATACTAATACAATAAAACTAATTAACTAATTAGCTGTTCGTGATTAGGGTCGGAATAAATAAAACTACGATAAATGCGATACTGTATTTGAGGTAGATGCTTAGGTAAAATAAATCCATTGAACTCGCCCATCATATAATCTTATCCTTCTGATCAATAATTATTTAAGTAATCAATTATAATCATAAACCCCAAAAAGCTCTAAAACGTTCCCAATGTAGTGGGGTAGGTGACTGCGAAAGCCCTCAATGTTTTTATATCCATTTTTTTTTGTATTTTTCTTTATTTAACTTTTCTTTTGTAATCTTTATTTTTTTTTTAAGTCTGACATATCAGTACCTTATTGCCATAGTACACATTTTATTGCCTATTTCAAATTCTCTGGTTGTTTGGAAGATATTGTAATAAGCCCGCCAGTGTGTAAACTAGATTCTCAAATCAGTGCCGAGGGTGGGTGTGAGACGGAAATAAAAGACGAATAGCCATGGCTAGAAATGCTTTAACACGTCTGAACAAGATCTGGAATGATCTAGATATTTCCAACTTCACCAAAATTAAAATCATCAGAACTCTCATCTTCCCAATATCCGAGTGAAACGCTTTACTAGTCTATGTAAGTCTTGACCATCCGATAGCTTTTCATCATGGACACATTGAGTAATTTTTGGGATGATTCATCGAAAACAAAAACTCAAAATAATATAAACACGGGCAGCACTTTCGTGCAATTACAATATTCCCAATTATAAAACAAAATTTGCCCAAAGAAGCTATACCTATTACATTTATAGCACCTAAAGTCTTCAACATACTGGATCCCTTTGTCAAGACAATCAATAGGAAAACACTTTTTAAGAAGCATAAATAAATATTTCGTGAACTTCAATAATATATTTATGTAAATAATGAACCGAGTTAATTTTTTTCTTTTTGAATTAATATTGTTCTTAAAACTTGTGTTTACTCTGAATAAATTGTACCTGGCGTTTTGACCCTGAGAGCTTGTCGCTGTTGACGTTTTACATACGTTTTATCGGACATAACTTAATGTCCATTGTCACGGAACTATTCCGTGCTGGTAGACTTTAAATACCGGGCAGCTCTTATCTAAAGCAATTTATATTTCCTGAAACTGAGACATTATTTCTGACTCCGACTACCTGGAACTGCGAAAAAAAAAATACTCGGGATTTGTATGTCCACCCAATGTTTAATGATAATGTCCTTTACGGTGACTCAGTATCGTCTTGATTTATAATTATTGTAGTTTTTTTCGTTTTGGATAACTCAAACCGTAGTTCTTTGTTCGTTCATTCATTTACTAAAAACTTTTATAAAATTTAATAAATGTTACCTACACAGCCCAAATTTATATTTAACTAGTTGCATGTAACACATGAGATCCAACTGTCGATAGCGATAGTATGTATAGTTGAAGAATAAGTACCAAACTATAATCCCATAAATACAAATTATTTAATATTTTAAGATATTTGATTTTCTATACAACACATGTACCTACATATGTATGTATGTCAAGATAGGATAGAATGGAGGTCAGTCCTTTGATCCTACCCAGAACATGAAAACAGAATGATGGTATGTATGTATGTTTGGAGATTAGTATCAAACAATTAAGTATTCTTAGATATTGTGTGTAGGCTATTGCCATACAAATTGTATGAAGCGATGTCGTCACTAAATTCAATTTTTATAAAAATTGTTAAAAAAAATTTGAGATGTACTACTACAATGTTAATATTTTTTATATAAAATTAAATTATCTAGTTGGGGTGTTTCGGCTTTTTTCGATATTTAAAAAAAAATGGAAATATAGGCAGTAAAACTCATAAATTTATCATAAAAAAAATACTTTTCTTAATAAAAAATGTTTGAGAAACCCTGGAATTTTTTTGAAAAAACTAATTTGAGATTTTGTATTCGTCTATGTTTGTACCAATTTTCAGCGTTCTAGCTTTTATGGTTTCTGAGATATATGGAAAAATAAAATAAAAATTCAAAAGTTGATAACCCCTGACTGAAACAAAAATTCAAAATTTCGTGTATAAAAGTTTTGTAGGCCTGTAACTGTTTATATATTCTGAAATTTTAGGCTCTGTAAATTGAGCGGATCAAAAGTTATAAGGGGGGGCGGACACACACACACACACACACAGACACACACACAGGCACACACACACACACACACACAGACACACACACACAGACACACGAAATGTTCTACTCTGAATTCTGAGTAAATCCGTGTATGGAACATATATGCTGCGATGCCTCTAAGTTGGTGTTTTTTGACTTCAAAGTTGGAAAAGCCGTGAAAAAAGTAGACCTCTGCATACAATTCTCGCATACCCTGGCTTGAAACATTGTCGATATGTTAAGAGAACAAAGTTCTCCTGAACAAATCGACAGTTGGAATATAAGTTGAATCATCATAAGACAAATATGACAATATATAAAAAAATCTTTGCACACTGCGTAAGTGGCGAGTTTATTTCCCTACGGCAATTTCTTCCAACTTACCTGTCTCTCCTGCCCAGAGAAGCAATATTTGATTAGAACACCTGTAAATGATGCTGTCGTACGTTTAAAATAGTGAGCTTTTTATTGTACCTACCAATATCAATGATGAGTATCAATTTGAAGCTGTTTGTTGCTTTAGCTCTTTCTAAAATATATTATAATTTCTTAACGATCTCATTTCAACTGAATTTTTTCTGCTTTCGTGCAACTTCTGCCATGTCCAGGTTTCACTTGCATGCGAATGTAATTAATTGTGATTAATAAAATGTTTAAGATCTGTTCTAGTCCTTTGAAAGACCGGATCATTGGTTGAACGTCGGCTTGAAAAATTCTGTATATTTTGTTGGTACCAGGTTTGATGTTAATAACGCATTGAAGAGGCGTTAGGTTGATCAGTTTTTACCCTGTCATAGAAAAAAAACATCGCTTAAGGCTGTCATCAATCATAATAAAAGGAAAGTTGTGTGTGGGAAAAAATGGAAAATGGGCCGATGTAGGTTCAACAGCGACAATGCGCCATCTGTGTAGGTACTCAACTGTGGCGATGAGAAGGTGAACATACATAAATATGTGACAGTTGAGGGGTTTCCTTCAAAGAGGTCATTAGGTGAGGACTCTGCAGAAAAGTTCCATGTGATATTCTTTTCTAGGTTACAATTATAATTTTATATATTATCATCCCACACGACAAATAATGACTTAATAATATTTATTTATTTATTTGGATTAGTAAACAGTCATGTTAACAATTACATACAATACACAAACGATTTACAGAAATGAGACCAATTACATACCAATCCCAGAAAGTACTGAAAAATGACAGTTACAAAAAATTGAATAAAAAAAGCATTTCATATATTGTAATAAGTATAAGAAGGATGTGCATGATTATAGGATGGGTATAAGGAATGATATAAAAACATATTTATTCATATTCATTCAACTATCGTTGTAGGCGAATGCAACCTTTTTATATATCTTATCACTATCACAATTATCACAATAAGACTGTTCAATGTTTAGAAAATCCTTTTGCAACATATTATACACATATAGACTGCCAGCCTGGTTGTGTTCACCAGTGTGCATTCTCTTTATATGTGAAAATTTCAGATTTTAACATTATTTTAATGTAATTTGTAATTGTATGTATAGGTATGTGTATGTATCGGGTACCTATAGTGGGAAGATATGAAAACAGCTGAGTTCGGTTACATGATGTTTATTAGAAATGACTGGCCCACGAGAATGCTAAATGAGAACTGAATAAGGTTTTGATTGGTGGGGGTATATATAGATATATAGGCTACTTCGTATACCCCCATCCGTCTATTTTTGAAATCCGTCTATTTTTGAAATATGTACTCAATATTACTGAACTAAAGGACAAGAAGAAGATTTTTTTTTCAGAAATCTTCCCGGGTGTGCCCTGAACAAAGTACCAAGTTATATGTAATTAGATAGATGGTATAAGAGCACAAAAATGACTTACAAAGATACGAATGATACTAAAATTTGCAATTTTCACCTAAAGAAAGTGAATGCGCACTGTTAAACCCAACTACTCTCAGGTGCCAGACATACCTTTATTCAATAAGGAAAAATAAAAAAAAAACCTTTAAAAATAAATTGTTTTTGCGCTCTACACCCCAAACTATAAGTCCGATCGACTACATATTAACATCATACCTACGTGTAAAGTGTATAGACCTAGAGCTTTTTACTCCTCACTAACCCAAGGGGATATAGTGGGGAGTTATGATTTCGCAATTTTTAAGGGTATTTTTTTATTACAGATTATCAAATTGTATCATGCTGAAATTGTATTCTGAAAGTTTCATCACGATGTATCTGTGTGTGTGTGTGTGTGTGTGCGTGCGTGCGTGCGTGCGTGCGTGCGTGCGTGCGTGCGTGCGTGCGTGCGTGCGTGCGTGCGTGCGTGCGTGCGTGCGTGCGTGCGTGCGTGCGTGCGTGCGTGCGTGCGTGCGTGCGTGCGTGCGTGCGTGCGTGCGTGCGTGCGTGCGTGCGTGCGTGTGTGTGTGTGTTTGTGTGTGCTATGTTCTGCGTGCTGTGTGCTATGTGCTATGTGTTGTGTGCTTTGTACGGCGTGTTTATTTTACTTTACCGATTATAGACTAAAGTAATCATTCAATTCTTTTCAAATTTTGCAAATATGTATATCTAATACTCGCGTAGACCCCAATAGATTTTGAACGATATATGAATAGTGCTTCTCAATTTTTTAACTGACAAATATTTCAAAGTGACCACAAATTCAGGAAATTTAAAATGTGAAATTTTTATTTTCAAATTGGTTAAAAGGCACATCACTTTTATAAAATGGCATTGAAGAGTTTTCATAATAACTTATATCTCTTTCACTTATATAGACACATTCACACACATATACACATCCTTACACTCATACGTACACACATACATACACTCATGCACTACATTCAGATTTAAATATTTTTCATATGTAGCTTTAAGTATGTAAGCACAGCAGTCAAAATTTATTGTTAATAATGTGGAAATTTGTTATTGGTTTTAGTATTATACTAATGCATCTATATAATAAATGTTATTATACTGTAAATTTCCCGAAAATGAAATAAAATAAAAAATAAAATAAAATACTAAAATAAAAGAAATTTTAACAAACTCATTTCATGAAAATGCTGAAAATTTTCCATACAAGCGTTTATTTTATTTTTATTTTATTTTATTCAGAAATACAACAGCTTATACAATAATATGATAATACAGTAAGATAAAATTCTTGTTGATAACGCCAATTACAGTATTTCCTAGCGTTGGCCACAACCCACTCGTTTCTCTATGATTTGTTTTTTTTATTATTATTATGTTTTTTTTGTGTCCTCTCTGCAGCCCAGACGTCATATTATACCTAATTTTTTTTTAAATTAATCTGTCTTGTTAAACAAGTACATATACATTTTCCTATGTTCCCTTAAATAAGCATAAATGCTTGTGCTATAGGTGAACGAAATCGGTCGAGGCAGGATTCGAACTCTCGACCACTGGATTACTAACCCAATGCGCTAACCGCTCTGCTATCGATCCATCTAAATGTAATTGATATCCGTTCATTTATTCTCTATGATTTCATCTGTCCAAATTTACAAAATGCTCTCACGGTCTGAAAAATTGAGGTATTTTTATACGGTTTGAAATTTTGATACAATAAAAATATACTCATCAAAAATGCATTCAAGGGTTGTCAAAACTTAAAGAAAAAAAAACTATGGTATTGCCATATCAATGTGAAATAAATTTCATATTTGTATGAAAAAGTATATAACAGAAGCAAAATAGCTATCAACTTCATATTGATATTATATGTATGTATTGAAGTATATTTTTTACTCTCCACTCTTATCTATCTCAAAGGGGAGGTAGTGAGAACCGAACACCGCATTCATCTGTCTTGACACATATACATCGCCTCATCAACATTGATACACTGTTTTATACATGCTCATCTTGCTAGTTATGCTATTTTATTTAAAATTTCTCAACAGGTATCACGTAGAATGTGCATACCATGAGTTTCGTGGCAATGTTTTTGTGTGAATGGCGTATTGTGAAAACTTTTATCCTTTGGGAATCTTATATTTGTTTAAGAATCTAATAGAAATGTACTTCAAATAAATGCATTTAACATAGTCAACCTTTCAAGAAGAAAAAAATAAACACTTACTATGTATGGTGTGGAGAGTTTAGTGTTGGCTACAACCCACTCGTTTTAAATATAAGGTTATAGATTATCAACGTATTAACTAATATATTATGAAGTTATCGATTAATTATAAATCTTTGCTGGTCCGCCCATATTATATGCGAAAAATGTTCGTGTTATACAAAAAAAAAACAGATAGGTCAGTGCTTCGACTTGAACTGGGGTCATTGCCATATTTACGGAACACTTCAAGTGTTTTTGTACATTGTGCCGATATTCTGTGTAAAAATTTACATTATCGATTCTTTTTTGCCTCGTATCTACCTTTCTGGACGAAAAGCAAACTAAACAATGAGATACATGAAACAATAAAGTTCATGACTTTTTTTTTATTTTGAAAAATAGGCATCGTACATATACAATTTTAACAGTTATATGTGTGGGTATAATACACGCATGTATCTTACTTTAATAATGTTATGCACACCCCTACATGTGTCGCTGGTTATCCCACATCGTGGGATATTCTGTGGAGGTGTGAATGTAAAGTCTTTCTTTTGGTGTTTTTTCATATTCCCCAAATTAAACATGCATGTAAATTATTTAAAATTGGAGGTATGTTCAATAGTCCAGTATTTAATAATTTATTTAATTTTATGTTTCACTTCTTAAAATCTTTATTTATCTATATGTTTTCACTTCTTAATTCTTAAAATCTTTAATCTGTGCATGTGTAGAGTTGTATGGTCTGTTTGTAAAATCTGTGCACCTAAGGATTGTCAACGAATCATTTGAATATTATGCGAAGTTTCGCAATCGCCAGACGTTTCTAACGTTTAAAAGAACTGGCGATCTTCTTTCAGATTTCCTCCATTGGCAACCTACCAAGAACAGCTTAAATTTTTTTTTGTTTTAAATTTTCTTTGTCTCAAGCTCTGCAGGCAGATTGTTGATGCAAACAATATAACCTGATATTTTTCATATTAATTTCCCATGTTTATTTAATTTTATAACGCGATTACATTATATTGTATACAGAGACAATGTAACACGGAATCTTTTATGGTGTAACTGAGCTTTCCTACGCCTTGATAAAACACGCATTACTTTTATTGTTATTTCTTTCTTTAATAACATCCCCTTTATGATAGTGTCAACTTTTCCTGTTATTTTTCTGAACAAACCGTCGCGTCGTTTAATGAACCTTTTCTATGACATTTATGGATTCTTTCTGGTAAACTCAAAATTATGTTGGTATTCTGTATGAGGAACCCATCAGAGAATTATTTTTATGCAATGACTTACAATTATTTTACTCGTAGAATACCCCCAGACAAATAATATGATAGTTAACTCGTTCTGAAGCGTTTATATCGTTTTTTTTTCAATGTTTGAAACAGTAACTTCAAGATGAAACTCCATAATCAACTAGAACTTCTTCGCCTCCACCACCACCCGTTCTGCTTATGGGGACTAATAACGGCCCCTTGCAAAACTCTGAAAGAACACATAAAGAACATACATTACGAAGAGTCCGGAGAACTCTAAAACCTTGCAGACACTGTACTTAATGTGCCAAACAGAGCTAATCATGTGGAAACAACTGACTCACTGTTCAGTGATTTATTTATTTATTTATTAAGGGACAAATACAGTCTTAAAATACTAAAATAGAATAATACACTATAAAATAATAACAAACAGACCAATTAGATATGTCCACAGATATAAAATATGAAACATTTTAAACATCATAAATTTAAATATAACTAAGATTTACTGTATGTTTGCCTGTTACGGGAAAGGGAGGGAAGAGAAAAAAAAGGATGGGAAAAGGATTGTGACAGTTAAATTGTTATATTTTTGTTACAAACAACAACAAAAATGTAAAAAGTATACAAAAGATAATATTAGAAAACTATAAAAAAGATAATATTAGAAAAAAACACAAATAATGAACAAAAAAATTTAAACATACGAGTTTATGCTATGCACTTATAGAGAGAATTTTTGTATACGTTATTACTAGCGGTGAATATAATATCAGAATGTGTGATACTGGCCGAGAGGTTGACATTATAGAAGTTACAAGCCCTTTTGATGAACTCATTTTGATTAGAATTAGTGTTACTTCGAGGAACGTAAAACAAGTAGTTCAATCTGCCATTTCGCAACGGCGCATGGAAATTAATTTTATTTAATAAATCAGGACAGTCAACTTTTGAATTAATAATTTTAAAGAGAAACATTTGATCCGCAACTTCTCTCCTGTGTACGATTTTTTTTCATTCGGAAATGTTTCTCTATTTCATCATAAGAACTGTATATGTTATATGATTTGAAATTTACGAATTTTAGAATTTTTTAGTGATAGTGAAGATAAGAGTGCACCGAATTTAAGGCAGATAGTCTTGAAAGCCCTAAGGTTCACTAAATCAACTAGAACTATGAAAAAAATCATAATTAATTTTACGTTCTATTTAATTATTTTCGCAAACATGATTCCCATTCACCGGTATCGCTCAAACCCGAAAATCTGACGATGCATATTTTTGTTATTCATTGTAGTGTTTTGCCAATAGGTCATTATAACAGACACCATCTTTGGAGTTGTTGGTTTGTATTTATTTATTGTTCGGCTATTTTAGCCTTTTCCGATAATTCTTAAAATAAAATAATAACGAAGAACGAAGATATGACCTATTTAATATAGTGCTCTGTCATATTACATATTGAACAATATATCATTCTTTTGATGAAAACATTGTTTAATAATAACATCAGTGAACTTCCTTTGTAATACTGTAAACATCTTCAAAATGTTGGATGATTTATGGCCGACGTTTTCTCTTTCCAAATATCTTTTAATTTCCCTTTTTCATCCCTTTGACGACGACGCGGTATTCGACAACCGTCGCATTATTTTTATATCCTCTATTTTATTTCTTATCATGTTAATGGATTACGCAGTTTATCGAGTGGAGACGTTTCTGTCGCGGTACGGATATTTCAAAGAAATGTTTATCTTTTCTTTCTTGATTGAGTACAGCATTTCGCACAAAATACCGAACGTGACTACGAGATAATATTATCTAGAAATATATTTTAATGTATGCTTGTACGCAATAGATTTGACAATAAAATACCTATCATTCGATTTTGAATTTGATACATTTATTAATACATATGTAATTTCAATATGTAAGCAAGGAGATGTATAGGAGATTGTTGACCTATGAAGGTTTATTGATTGCTTTGTTTTTTCACTCATATAATGTGTTTACTTATTATTTATATTATATTATTGCATACTGATTTGTTTGTTGACCTATGATTTGTTTATTGGTTGCTTTATATATTTTTTTTCATTGCTATGACGTGTTAACTTATTTATTGGTTTATTGATTGCTTTCAAATTCTGTCTTAAAACAGGAAATACTCCTAGTTAGATAGACAAATATTAATTGGAGGAACTAAAAAAACGTTGTAGGTACTTCCCAAGAACTATTTTATTTTATTTTTATACACTATAAATTCAAAATTACACGTTAAACAACTATACGTTCCCTTCTGGCAATATGTCCAAAGAATTGAAGGATACGTCTGTAACATATCGTCGATAGACGATCCTCGATCTTCAACTCGTCTAGAATTGACACATTCGTTCTTCTGGCTGTCTCCAGCACCACATTTCGAAAGCATCGATCCTCTTTCGCTCTGACTCCCTAAGTGTCCATGTTTACACACCATACAGGAACATCGAGAATATCAGAGCCCTGATGAGTCTAGCCTTCGTGTTTTTCGTGATCGTCCTGTTATTCCATACTCTTGTGAGCTTTCCCAGTGACCTTTGTGATGAGCAGCGTGGAAGGACGGAGATCTCGTGGTCGCTCACCGAGCAGATGGAGCGATTTGGTTAAGACCACATCGGGGTCTTCGGTGACTGGTGCTCTGGGTTCAGCCCAAAACAGATTGGCATGGAGGTGGGTCATACGTATGGTGACGGACTACAGCCGCTATCCTCAGTTATGAGGAAAAGGACCAATATATATATGTATTTTACTATGGAATAATAAATAATATTATTATTTTCATTATGATTATTATCCTGCTTCAGTTCTCTCAATGGTTTGATTGGTATATTAAACGAGAAAACATTTGAGATCTAGAAATGAGGTGAGGAGGGAAATCTGCAATTTGAATTGGTTGATTTCAAATTTTAGTAAGATTATTAATATCGTATCGTACAGAAATTGTATTATCTCACTCTAAACCAATTATCAATAATAGTAGTGTGATATGTTGTATTTTAATTAAACATTTCTTTTTGTTTCAGGTTTGTTTTCACCGCCTTTCCTGGGAGCCAAATAAGCTTCGTTGTATGCTGTGAGCTGGAGATCTGTCGATTTTTGAAATAGCTTATTCATTCCTGTGCAATAGGTGTAAGACGATGGTCCGTGGTATATTTTCATTTTTTTTTCTGAAAGTTCTGTATTCTTTAAATAATGACAGTATTCGGGCAACCGCTTTGATATAAATGCTAATTAATTATGTTTTTACGTATGTATAGCTTCTACTTCCAAGGATTCGAATAAATGATTGCGGTCTTAGTACAGCTTTCTCTTAAAAAAACTCTATCCTGTGCACGAAGAATCTTCGCATTCAAAAAATTATCTTTTAAATTTACAATTGCTAGTCAATTAGTCTCAAACGCTGGCCGCTTTACTTAAATTGGCCAATCTTTCAAAATGTCGGCCTATAGTCTTGCGAAACACGACGGGCACTAACTTGTCTGCGAGGATTTCAATTTGGGCAAGCATTTTTATAAAGGAGATATTACTCACTTCCCACAATCTGAACGGCGGGCCTTTTTTTAATTACTTTGGATTAAATTTAATTACAAGGATTGAAGCTTCTGCCTCGTTTCCCTGATTAAATGCTACCTAGAAATTTACTTATAGATTACACAAAAATATTGCTTGTAATACCTACTGCCCACATACCTACCCAAACACAGTTTTACCGGTTGGAAACCTTTTTGATTTGTTTACCTAAGTTATTCATTACATGAAGCTACCTACTAGGGATTGCTACCAATTGCTGGATCCCGCATCCAGCAATCCAGCTGGATTCAGCAAAATGCGCTGGATCCAACGCTGTGGATCTGCAATTAATTGATTTTTCAAAAGTCTACAACTCTTACATAGAATCTTCATTTTTTTGCAAAAAAAAGTTGTAATACTTCGAATATCCAAGTAAGAAATTTGGAGATTTTTATTTTATATGTTTCAGTAAACATACATATATTACCTAGCTTATGTACATTAAAAAGACAAATAATAAAAACTGAAACTAAAAATGTAAAAGAAAAAACTGAATGAGTTATGCTTGATTAATGGGAAAAGGAAAATGGAGACAGAAAGGGGGGGGGGGGATGGCGCACGCACTACGATGACGCTCGAAGTATAGAGTTTGTAATTGAAGTCCTAAATTTAAAAAGGTGTTATGAAACAAATCAATGTCATTGAACCCGTTAAATGTAGTACATGCTCTATAGATGAGGAGTTCTGAGCATAACCATGTCGCCGGCGGTCTACCTCTTCCTCGTGGTTTTGAGGGGATACCGAGCACGGAGTAGGTGTCCTCCCTTCGCATATGGCCATACCATCGCTGTCTGCCCTCTTTCAATTTATCCTCTTTTGGGGCTACCTAAAGGATCCTCTGACGAACTCGTTGCGATTTAAATAAACGTACAAATACAGCTAAGTTGTCTTATATTAATGAGAATATAAGTCTTTAATAAAAATATAAAATTGCTGGATCCAACGCGATAAGAAAATCCGCAAAAATTCTGCAAAAGTTGTTTTGAGCAACATTAGCCATAGGATTACTTATCTTATACAGAAGACGCAAGCTCAAAAATTTCATAAAAAAATATTGTTTTCTACCTCAACGGATATATTTAAAAATTCTTTAAAAGTTTTTGTTTTCTTTAACTGTGTGGTACTTGCTAACAACATAGAAATCAATGTGGTCCTTGGTCAAAAAAGGTTGAAAACCATATTATGATACATACAGTTTCATGCAGACTCTATTGTGCTGTATGAAACACTTGTTTTCGTTTGTTTTCCCTTCGAAATATCAATTTTAGGCGAAAAAGATTATCGAAAAAAGACCCGGCGTCCGAGCGGCAATTAGACTTTATTGGGAATATCTTCGTTAGGTAGAGGTTTTTATTGCCATTGACTGTTCTTGTCCATCTGGGTAAATGTTTTTTTTGGGTTTTATAGACCACCCTATTTATGATGGTAGGTACACCGAGAAATATTTTTGCAAACCCCGTTTCTGTTTTTCGATGTAAAATGTTGTTTAGTTTTCATAATCATCCTATATCCTTTTATAGGCTAGGTGCTGAATACATAATTAAAAACTATTAACCATAGTTTGACATGATGTTTATATATATATTTTAATTTCATACTCTTACTATAATTATTTGTTTCATATAGTTTTATTTTTATATTTTTTGTTAAAACTACATGTATTAATTTTTATATATGTTTTTACATCTAAATACCTACGTGTTGCTACAACTGCTTCTATTTTCAAAGATCATCAAACCATTTTTACAATAATTACTTTCAATTACATATAATAATAGTATGTAAATGTAGAAGAAAGAAAATAATGCAGATGTAATGCAATCGAATATTTTATGATTACACCAGTAAAATTATGTGTACTTTTTGTACACCAGTAAAATTGTAACTTTCTTCAATTGAAAAGTGTTTAGTTTAATTTAATTACTTAGAAATGATACCAGAGAGTATAAAACAATCATTTATCAAGGATGAAATATTTTTATGATCTTTTTTCCTGTTGGAAATCAATGATTTTTTTTGACAATTTAATATCTCGATAATAGACCAACCAAGCGTTTAAAGTGATCACTTAAACCAGCCGATGACAGGTCTTAAGCCCTGTAGGTGCCTTGATCTCCCGATTAATATATCCTGTCTCTATTGAGATATTGATCTGTCAGAAGTTACAGTTCAGAAAAAACATTATGTATTAACTTGAAGTTATATTAACTTGTTAGATGTATATCTTACTAACTTACTTCCGATGGCCGAAGAACTCCGGTAGAGCTTTACCCTCCTGAACTATGGGTTTCCAAGCCCTCCTGTCAGTAGCTACGGAATCCCAGTCGTCACATTCAGATCTCGGGTGACATTGTCCGTCAGTCTTTGTCTTGGTCTTACCAAGGGTCTCTTGCCCACAGGGTTATTTTGCAGGATGCGTTTTGTGGGTCTTTCCTTTTCCTATCTGACGGCATGTCCACTCCAGGCTATATTCTAGACCTAATCTCACTAATGTTTGATTAAGAAATTATAATCAATTGATAGGAAGTATATTTTAGATGTGTCGATGGCAGAGCGGTTAGCGCATTGGGTTAGTAATCCAATGGTCACGAGTTCGATTCCTGCCTCGACCGATTTCGTTCACCTACAGCACAAGCATTTATATGCTATATGATATATAATCAATTGAAATATATTATAAATATATATCAATTGATTTTAATAATTCTTTTAGATATAATGTACTGTTATATAATTTGAAATAAAAAGCAAACTGATCCCCAACTCCTGACTTTCCCGGAGGACGCAGTTTTTAATCCGTTTTCAATCAGGATTCGTTAGACTATAAACATCATCACATATTAGTCCAAAATATGGAATTCGTCATGTTTCATTCATATTTAACATTTTCCCCTATCGACTGTCTGAGTAGCGAATTCGAATTAAAAAACAAAATTTAATTGAAAACCTGTTCCATAAAATAAAAATGTCAAAACTATTAATTTCTCAAATTCGCAAACGGTCGATTTCACTCGATTTTTTTGTATATTTTCGTTAAAAGATGGCACAGTCGGAATGATTATTTTAAGCATAAACGATTATTTGAATGTTGGAATAGTCGATACTTTCACCTTTTATTTCCTATTCTACATTTATTGTTATTTTCGTCGCTACCAATTTGTTTGAACTGAATTTCTAATTGTACGATCGTTCGGTTTAACGCGATGTAATCTCGTTATGGGACCGTTTTGTTTAATCAATTTAGAGAAAGAGACTGGAATTGTTGACTAAATGTTATTAATTTTATTTTTCTTAAATTAAATTAAAGATTTTTCCTTTATATTTCACGTCCAGTTATTATAGACCATTTCTACTACGCCAATGTAAATATTGTTAGGACATTGTGGTTTTATGATTCTATCGGTGAATATGTCTCTGTCACAAGTACATATATACATCCTCATACATTTCCTAAATTAATCATAAATGAATATGTCTCTATCACAAGTACATATTTACATCCTCATACATTTCCTAAATTAAGCATAAATGAATGTCTCTGTTACAAGTACATATATACATCCTCATACATTTCCTAAATTAAGGATAAATGAATATGTCTCTGTCACAAGTACCTACATATATACATCCTCATACATTTCCTAAATTAATGATAAATGAATATGTCTCTGTCACAAGTACCTACATATATACATCCTCATACATTTCCTAAATTAAGCATAAATGAATATGTCTCTGTCACAAGTACATTATATACATCCTCATACATTTCCCAAATTAAGCATAAATGAATATGTCTCTGTCACAAGTACATTATATACATCCTCATACATTTCCTTAATTAAGCGTAAATGCTTATGCTGTAGGTGAAATAAATCAGTCATGGCAGGATTCGAAGTCACAACCACCGGATTACAAACCCAGGGCGCAAACCGCTCTGCCACTACCCATTCCGTTAATAACAAACTACATAAGTGTATGCCGTTACACTTTTAATATATTTCTTTATACTCATAAATTAATAAAGGACTTGTAATTTTCCCATAAAACAATAAATGATTTATTATTATCATATCAGGTTCAAAAGGCAAAAACGTTTATTGTTGAAAAATAAAAGACTTTGAATATTATGGATTTTTAGGTTATTAAATTTATTCTGATAGCAAAATTCATATTGTGGCACTTGGAAAAACTAACACAAACCATCCAAAATCTACTCTTATTTAACCCAAACTAACCTAATTTCATTGTAGATAAACTTAAGAAAACCTAACGCATTATATGGTCATTTTTTCATTCTCTATTATTTTGGTATTTGAGCTTTGTATACGCATGGACAAGACATATATCTGATCTTTTTTACATTTAAAACTATCTATAACGTCTTCTAGGAGTTCTATAACATCTTCAGATATTATAGATCTCCATACAATAATTGTATCCATGATATGGTTTTGATTTCGACGGTTGACCAGACTTTCCCCCCAGGATTATCATTTATTTCTTGAATTTTTATTTTTTCTCTCACTAAGTTCTATTGTACAAATTAAACTTTAGAGACTTCACGTTGCTCGGGTTGGTTGGAAGAATATGCTTTATGGCAATAAACCCGCTTTTGTGCTATTGGTGTACACGAAGATAAATAAGTAAATAAAACATATCTTGCTTCTAATTATGAAAGGATTGTTAAAAGTTTCAAATTATGTTTTTTTTTTATAATTCGCCTCTGCATTTTTTGTACAGTAATCGACTATTAGTCCCGTTTTTGTAATCCTTTTTATACCCGAGGATAAATCAAAAAGTTGTATGTTATGATAAATGTTTCGTTTTAATTATAACGTTAAACCTCGATGAATATATCTAGCTACCAACATTAGTATTAATCGCTGTTAATAAATGCGTGCCATTATAATTCCTGCGGGATAAGTCTTGCCGTTGTTAAGGAATTATTAATTTAGTCCAGGAATTACAACAGTCCCTAACATTCTGGGATTGTTGGGGAAAACCGTGACATGAAAAACACATTACTCCTCTTAAAATCTGTGTCTTGAGCATTGCTGTGATCATAATTCCTGGGAATTTAGCTCGGCTGTGGAAATCCCACGGTCTAATGTGCATATACATATATAAATTTTGTCTTTTGAAATAATATATGAGTGTTATCTTATGAATCTTCATAAACATTTACATAAATTTTGGTGGGTACGAGATCATCTCATTTACAATAAGCGTCAATAAGCTGAATGTCACTTAGAGAAACATGGAATGCGCGATTTTTAATCGTATTTTCAATGCCGTTTTTGGTATCTGTGCGGGCGTCCTGGGTTCGATTCCCAGCAGAGGAGAAATTTATTTAAATTTATTTCTCACGTAAATATTGCTTCTCTGGGCTGGAAACACTGGTTAGTTGTAAATAATTGCCATACGGCAATAAACTCGCCACTTGCGCAGGGTGCAAGGAAGTGTTCATTATTATTATTATTGGTTTAATATGATAGTAAAACGAGGACCACTATATAATTGATAATCGTGTAAAATATTTATAGGTTTTAACCTGTTAGTTTACCAACAAATAAATAAATAAAAACAATAAAATATAAAAATAATATTGGTGATTATTCTTAGAGACAAAGTTACTAATGAAATTATAAGAGATAGAACAGGACTTAAAGATGTCTTTGATAATGTAATAACACTTGATTGGTTATGGGTTACTATTTTACATTTATTTATATTTATATATGAGTTTAACGCTCATGTGAGCATTTACAAAAAAAAACAAACATGTGCATTGCTTAAATCATACCAAAAAAATAAAATAACAACAAAATAAATTAATTAGCCCTTAGGGGCATTTGGGGCCTTTCGCTTTATTGAAAAAAATCTAAATCTAACTAATTGTTACTTTGTACTTATATTTTATGTAATAAAAAGTGACTTGAAAATCTTTCAAAGTGTTATTTTTTAATTATTTGACAGGATATCCGCCACCATAAAATAATAATATTCTCTGCTAGGAGATAATACCACAGTTATTCATTTTAGACAAACCTTTTGTGTTGGAATCTTTAGACTAATGAAAAATCTCTGGACAACCCCATATAGCTACGTAAACAGAAGACTTAAGCATGGATGCAGATAGCTCAAAATTTGTCGGTTTGATAGAGGAGGCCTACGTTCAGTAATGGACGAAGAAGAATATTTGAATTTAGTTTCGTAATAACTTAGGAATCCTTTCCTCGATGTTCCTTTCCCTAGATTATATGTATTATCCTTACGAATATATTCGTCTTATTACCTGACTACCGTCACCGCCAAGAGCACTTACGCGTGACACTTAATTTTGTCATGCGCCTACCATATTTATGTGATCATTTTGTTCTAAAATTAGTGTATGGAAATAATATGGTGTGGTTCAACAAGTACTGATGGTACAATATCATGGCTAACTTGGCTTAATAATTGTCTCAGCAATATTAAAAATATAGTTACTTAAAATAATTTGATTTTACAAAATAATACAATAAAACAGACGAACAATTATACACAATATGTCCAATTCTGATTCGTTTCAGAGTACGAAGACGTCTAAAATATCGGGCAACCGTGGATAAAAGGATTTTATCCGCGCGGTGTGACGCAATGAGTCCCGTATAAATGCAGTCAACTTTTTGACATTTCTCATATACTAAAATTCCGTATAAAAATTTTAGTCGAATCTGAATAGGGCCTATTTATGTACCTACACGAAATTATTCACAACCGTGCAGACTCACCTTACTTACTTTCTATATCAAACTTTTACTGTCCATCACGCAATTTCAGATCTCAGTTTTTGTTCTATGTCGACCGATGTTGTACAAACTACTCACAAAATAATTATACTAGACGGAGTTGCTCCAAACTACAATACATGATTTAAACATTTTGATTTGTAATAGCGCTAATTCCGTATAAAAATTTTAGTCGAATCTGAATAGGGCCTATTTATGTACCTACACGAAATTATTCACAACCGTGCAGACTCACCTTACTTACTTTCTATATCAAACTTTTACTGTCCATCACGCAATTTCAGATCTCAGTTTTTGTTCTATGTCGACCGATGTTGTACAAACTACTCACAAAATAATTATACTAGACGGAGTTGCTCCAAACTACAATACATGATTTAAACATTTTGATTTGTAATAGCGCTAGCGTGTATCGATTGTTCTATGCTCGCACCAAATGTTCACGCCAGGAACCTGAAATACATGTGTTCAGACGTTAAACAGTGTGCATGTCAGATTTCCTGGGAAAGATGGAAAATATTTATGGTCTGTCTTAACTTATATTTTTGCCGTTTCATTCTGAAAGAATATACATACTCTCTTGCCAAGGTTGCGATACTGCACAAAGCATGTTGGTTGGCTTTAGAAAATCGGGCTCAACGATCTTCTCGCTTTTACCAATGGTCTCGTAGAAAGCAGGCTGGGTGAAACTAGTTTTCACAGTGTCATCTTCGGTTTCAATCTTAGAGATTGGTTGGCAGCGAAGCGAAGCATCTCTTCTACTCTCTACTCTTCATGTCGTGGCACACTTGTTCTAAATACTCTTGACGGGGATGCCCTTTGCCAGTCGATATTTCAACCATCCCAATGTCAAGGAGATGTTCGTGTCGGAAATTTTTCCTTTCCAATTTGCATTCCTTATTTTCAATATAGGGTTTAACATGTGCCTGATTTTACAATGTCAGGATACTCAATATTGATATTCCCGTTTTAATACATACAATAATTTACAAACCAGCAAAAAAATGACAGCGCTTTCAAAACCCACCTATATACTTCACACAGATACCTACAGGTTGGGTGTATCTAATATTATGAAAATTGTATTCCCTGATCCACAATGGGCAGTTCGGGCAGTCCGTTTTTAGCATCGCTGGGGTAATTAATGATAACCAAACAAATACTTGAACAAGTTTTAGAGTTTGACCGAAACAATAAAAGTAATAATAATTTCCATATCCCCTTTCGTTGTGTTTTCGGGGGATATTATTACTGTCCCATTTTGACCGTGTGACCGCATCGTAAAGTACGGATATAATAATATGGTCGCGATCCTATTGTGAGTGTACTATCTACCTATCTTCAATACTCAAAGCGACAAGTTTTATGAAAAGCATATACTACAACCACATATCCAACCAACAGAAATGTTTTCCAACTTTGTATAGGCGCCTACCCTCAAAACATCCCATCCCATCTTCCCAATGTCTGAATACCGCACTAAATTGAAATGTTATGATATTGTCTTTATTTTGCACTCGTGGATTGAAGTTTTATTCTAGCAGTGTCGAATATAATATTAAGTGCCATTTTCTGTAATGAAAATGTCACATCACATCTCATTTTTTTTATATCAGAAGTTGTCAGTTGGGGGAGATAAGGAACTAAACATTGGATACCATGTGGAAAGAATGGACTCACAGAGACTACCATACCAAAGACTGCCTTTCATGTAAATCCAGAAAGAAATGGATGTATTTAAGAACCCCCAAAAGAGAAGCACAGCTAGGAGTGGACATAACAAGAAGCAGAAAATTATGCACGAGCAGAAAAATAAGTGTCCACAGCAAGTGCTTAATATATTCTATAGGTGTTTTACATAAAGGGAGACACGATTCTTAATTAAGACTGAAAAAGATATTGCTTTTATATATGTATTGTATCTCGTGTTAGATATAGGTGCTATATCAAATATTCATTAAACACGCACCTTATATCACGTTGCCACAGTCTAGCGATTGTATTAATTGTCTCACAAATCCAGTGAAGTATAGTGAAAAACTGGAATCGAACTGGAGGCCTTTGACTCAAGAGTCAGATATCTATCTTACTGAGCTACGGAGGTGGACAATTTGTAGATGCATGAAATAATAATCGTAAAAATCTTTACATAAATACATGATCAGTGATTTGCGCTGTAGCAGGTATTAAGAGAAGAGGCTAGCGGACAATAGAGATACATAAGTGGAGAGATGGAGTGTGCGGTGCAAACCAATTATAGAATCGCGACGAAGAAGAAGAACATTATAACACGAAAATGCAATTGAATACAGTAGGATATAAATGAGCAACTTGAAATATCTTAAAAGGACCATGCTCAGCTATTTTTTCGGGAGGACAAGCCTCGAACATCTGATTATCAGCATAATTCCAATACATGTTGGTCATTCGAGACACGAAAATAATCGCCTCGAACCGACATACAATCGAGTCCGCGATACAACCAACTATATCTGCCAATCTATCACTATAGTTTAATGCTGCGGTCGTGATCTGTCCGAGTGTAGTTGAACCGCACGTTCCGTCCATTGTCGGATCACACGAAACCTCCACCTGACGTACGATGGAACTGACTGATGTACTAGCTAAATACAATTACCCACAGCCCAGCGTTAGGAATCCACATGCATTAAAGGCCCCGCCGAACACAACACAAACATTAGCACACAGGAGTAGCCATGCGGCCGGCCCAAACAACCGCCCAATAGGTACACATCTAGCTGGTCAGTTGGGAAACTGTATGGGGAATATAAGCTGTGTTGGTAAACTGTATACGTGTGATTCTGTATAATATATAGATATATCGTAAGGGATGAATCCAGTCAATACATTTATTGGCCCAATTTTTTTGTCTCTATGTATTCATTCATACCATCACGGCATATGCCACAATTTGGGGTAACCAGCGAAAGGTGTGTGGGTGTGCATTGCCTTATAAAAGCGAGCACAACACATCTGTGTATACCCGCACACCAGTCTCGTCTCACCTAAAAAGGCACCACATACTTTCAGAATGTGTGATGGTGAACCTCATTGCTGAACTATGTGAGATGTTATTGTTGCCTGTTGTATTTTCGATTACCCGGCTCTTACAGGACACTCGAAAACAATAATAGAAAAGAGTGGAAGCACTATTCTAAGCCGGTGCCTCACAGCTATTGTATATATATGATTTGAAATGTTTAATTTTTTCGTACTCCTGCACTGAATTTTTTTTTTTGTTAATATTAACAAATTTCATGTTAAAATTAAGCGAACTATAGTGTACTGGCTTACAAATTGTATGAAACGATGTCGCCACTAAAATATAGACAGTTAAACTTATAAATTTATCATAAAAAAATATTTTTCTGAATAAACAATGTTTGAGAAACTCTGGAACTTTTTTAAAAATAAATTTGAGATTTTGTATTTGTCTATATTAATACCAATTTTCAACGTTCTCGCTTTTATGGGTTTTGAGATAATATATAGAAAAATAAACTTTAATTTCAAAAGTTGATAACTCCTGACTGAAATAAAATTCAAAATTCTGTGTATAAAAGTTTTGTAGGCCTATAACTTTCTATATATTCTGATTTTTAGGCTCTGTGTATTGAGCGGATCAAAAGTTATAAGGGGGGGACGGATACATACACACACACACACACATACACACACAGACACTAAATGCTTCCGAATTCCGAGTAAATCCATATATGAAACATATATGCTGCGAAGCCTCTAAGTTGGTGTTTTCCGACTTCTTCTTCTTCTTCTTCTGCTTGTTCTAGTACTGGGTACTATTTATTCTCGGATTCACTCCTGGGACGCGGATGTCCAGCTGTCCTACCATCTCTTTGGCGGTCGTCCAGGGGGTCTGCTGGTTGACGGTATCTCGTCTGCCGCTATTTTCACCACTCTCACTGAATCCGCTCTTTCGACGTGATCTCTCCAGTAACGTCTTCTGTTTCTACCCCATCGCACGACATCCTCGGCATCGCAGATCCTCCGAATTTCGGAGTTTCGTACTCTGTCTCGGATGGTTAAACTCGCGATGGGGCGGAGAGTTTTCATCTCGGTGGTTCGCAAGAGACTCTTTGTTCTCGTGGTGTCGGCTCTGGTTTCGATGCCGTATATCTTCATTTTGCTTTCTTTCAACATGTGTTGGTTTCTCCATACAATAGTTCGCAAGCACCCCGCTACAACGGCAGCCTCATTCGTTTGTTCCCTGACTTCTTCGTAAAGGTTTATTTAGGTATTTTACTAAGGGTGGAAAATTTTGCTAAATTTAAATAAAAAAAATGATTTTTCCTATTTAAACCGCCTATTTGTCTAATCCAGAACTGTGTGCAGTGCATATTCCCGCTTGTATGCGAAGTTGGCAATACTAAACGTACACAATTATATAGGAATATACTCCCAACTTTGTATTCATACGTAGATTTGAACATTTAAATGAAATTCCATTTGAACTGGATTGTGTTACAAATATTTACGTTTAATTCCTATCTAAATAATAATATTAGTATTGTAATCACAAGAACAATAATGATGATAATAATCGAATACCAGTCCCACGTTGGATATTAAATTCGATTGAACTCATCTATCTACCTATTTGTTATGTCTATAGCCCTTCATTTTATTTACCAGAATATCAATAGAAATACTATCGTTATATCTGATGATTTGATTGAAAATTTTGATATTAATGCTCGTATAAGATTAAACCCTAAAATACACGTATATACGTGCAGAAATCGTAAGGTAGGCACTCGATTTTAGTTGCTCAACCAATGTTGAAATACACGTATATACATGCAGAAATCGTAAAGTAGGCACTCGATTTTAGTTGCTCGACCAATGTGAACTTTCAAAATACAATCTCTAATGGAGAATGCCTTATAAGAAAATTATGACAAATTTTCAACACTCCAATAGAGTCGAAGATGAAATATAACAGAAGAACCGGGAAATCAAGGGCTTACGACCTGTCATCGGCTGGATTACGTGATCACTTAATGCCCCTGCGAAACGTTCACCAACTATGCGTTTTTATTAAGTTCCCATCAATTTAATTTTTGTATTTTATTCATCGAAATTCTTTCACTTGACAATTAGTTGAAACACCATCGCCACCTATGTATGATGTGACGAAGTTTTATTTTGCTACGCCATCTGTTGAGAAGTTTGTTTTGAGATGTTGATCTCTATTGAGAAGTTTGTCATAAAAACATCATTGACCTCCGGCAGGAAAGAATATAATGTTTACGTATATGCAACAATAAAAAATATTCGAGTAAATTATCAGTTGATTTTTTTTACAATAACGACACTGAAGAGTATCGGTCCAACGATTACTATCATCAGAGTATAAGGGTCGTATAACATGAGTTATTTAGGAAAAAATATAAAAAAAGGTTAAGTAAGAATATTGCTTACGGGACCTCAAATTCCTCTTATTATTTTCATCACTGTGACTCATAGTGTCTTACCATTGCCTTTTAGTGGTAGAAGTATGAAATATTATACTTGATTGTAGTTATTGTGTTGTTCGACGAGCAGCCGCTCTGTGGATGAACAAGTTCTATAACGTAATAACGTTCCCGATAGAGTGGGGTAGGATACTGCGAAAATCCCCTTATTATGTCTTATGGTATCGTTTCTATACAGTGACATGTTGACTTTAAGAAATGTCTTGCTGTGGTAACTTTGGAAGGTCATAATTTGACTATAATGTGACGCACGTGCGATCAATATTGATTGAATTTGACTTTGTGGTTTCCGCGACTGTTGTGACGATATAAATCGCATGCGACTGTTTAGTCTGACGACTTTGATCGAAGAGTGCGAATCTTGCCTTTATGTACTTTGTTTTTAAGATTGTATTTGAATGCGTGCGAAAACCTGTTCATATAAATTGTTATATTTGATGTGGGGGGATGGTCTTTTATTTGTCAACGTTAAACATGGACGGCAGTCAATGCGGAGATGGTTGAAGCCCTTTCAGATGTATTGGAAAGGATTTGAATACGAAGGGTTTCGTGTGAATAGGTCCTTGGGGTGTAAGGACCTTCGTTGACACAATGGAAACAAACCGAAGAGATTAATAATACAGGAGCACCATTCAGTCTTCTTGTCAATCATTCGCTTGATTTTCTTTTCAAATGTACACTTTTTCGGATACTATTTTGGGCTTATGTAACCGTCAAAGATACTAAAATATTTATACTTATTTGCTTATACAGTAGTTAGTAGTTATTTCTTTAAATTAAATATGCCGTTAGCTCTACTAACGTTTATAGCTTGGAAATAAATAATTATGAATATCATGATGGTTACCCGCCATTGCCGGTCCCAAGCCCGGATGAGAAAGGAGGAGGGATTATGGACAAGGTTAGCCACCTATCCATAATTAAGTAAAAATGGCTCACAGAACCGCTAATAAAGCCTCGGACACTGGACAGATCGGAATGACCATAGCAAGGAACAGGATTAACAGGAGAGATCAAGAGATTATAATAGAACTAAACAATCATAAAATAGAAATCTGCGGGGTCTCAGAAACCAAAAAGAAAGGGCAAGGAACTTCGAAATACTCCAACTACGTTTTGATTTACAGTGGCAAAAAGAAAGAAGAAAGGGCACATTCTGGAGTTGGAATACTACTGCATGAAAGATACGAACCACACATCAATGATATCAATTATGTTAGTGATAGACTACTTAAGATTGCACTTAAAATTGACAACGTTACCTACCACATAATCAGCACCTACGCCCCAGACATAACTAAGCCCAAAGCCGACACGGAAAACTTTTACAATAATTTGCAGTTGCTGTTTGACACCATTCCAAATGAAGAAGGTATCATAATACTTGGAGACCTAAACGCCAGAATCGGAAATAGTGAAGTGGACGGCATCAAGCAGCGATATAATGAACCAACTATCAATGAGAATGGAGAGATGCTAATTGACTTTTGCGCAAGGAACGAGTTGAGAATAAACAACACATTCTTCCCACACAAACCTCAACACAAATTCACGTTCGTCAACAGCCGGGGTGAAAAATCTATCATAGATTATGTTATTACAAACAGAACCATACTACCATCCCAAATATTGGACGTACGTGCACTAACTTCTGCTAATATTGGAACAGACCACCACCTTGTACTATGTAAATTGCGAATCAAAAAACCGATAAAAAAGATAAAACCACCAAAATACATTGAAAAATATAACATCGAATCAATGGAAACAGACAGCACCAGATATCTGTACCAACGTAGACTGGTTGAAAAAATCACATTGAATGCAATAGACGATACAGATAATATAGATCAAGCATGGGATAAGGTGAAGACCAACATAACTGACGCTGCGAATGTAGCATTAGGAAAACGCAAAGTTAACATCAACGGAGAGAAACAAACAAAACCATGGTTTACAAATGAGGTGAAAGAATTGGCAAGGGAAAAGAGACAGAGCTACCTAACATACAGAAGCTCCCCATCCCCAGAGGAGTACGCAAAATACGTCAGAGTAAGAAACAGAATAAACTCGGAGATAAATAAGATTAAGAAGGAATACTGGCTTAAATTCACAAAGGATATGGAGCATGATTTATACGGAGCACAGAGGAAAATCTGGAAAATGCTACGAAATAAAAAGAAGCCTGTAAACGAGTACAACCAAACGACAAAAATCACTCCATCGGAATGGGAAAATTATTTTCAACACCTCTACAGCACAACCAATCATGAACAAATAACAGAAACAGCACTCACCACCAAGGAAAATATTGAAGAGCTAGATGTGAAGAAAGCAGTCAAAAATCTGAAAAACCGAAAGGCACCTGGTCTTGATGATATATCAAATGAACTATTAAAGTACTCAGGTGACAGACTGCATCACGAACTTTATCAGCTAATCTCAAAAATATTTGACTATGCAGATATCCCAACAGAATGGCATACAAGCATCACCATACCAATCTTCAAAAAAGGGGACAAGGCAAACCCGTCTAATTACCGAGGTATCTGTCTCTTAAGCTCAGTATTAAAACTCACGACGAGCATAATCAGAACCAAACTAGAGAGACACCTCACAAATAGAGACGAACAGCAGGGCTTTAGGAAGAATCGATCAACATCAGATGCTATTTTTGTCGTTCGACAGATCGCTGAAAAATCAATAGAATATAATAAGGCTGCATATATGTGCTTCGTCGACCTCACCAAGGCGTTTGACAGAGTCAGACTGGAGGACATAATAGAAATACTCAATGCAAAGAATACTCCCTCCAACATAGTAAAAATAATCCAAGGATTGAATACCGACAGCTTTACTAGAATAAAAACACAGGGCGACCTCACCAATCCAGTCCCAACTCCAATCGGAATAAGACAAGGCGATAGTCTAAGTCCATTCCTATTCAACTTAATAATGGACAAACTGATCGAAGAAGTTGTAGACCTAAACCTTGGGTACCGAATGGGAGGTAAAAGAGTCAGTATAGTATGCTACGCCGACGATGCGGTACTTATCGCAGAATCAGAAGATGACCTTCAAAGGATGCTATACAAACTAAATCATACATCACTTAAATATAATATGATGATATCTACAGACAAAACAAAGAGTCTCACGATAAGCAAGAACCCGTTGAGATGCAAATTAGTCGTAGAAAATAACATAATAGAGCAAGTGATGGACTTTAAATACCTGGGAATAGACATCACTAGCAGCGGTAGTCTATACGACGAAACATTAAGACAAGTAAATAAAGCAGCTGCAATATCAGGATGTCTAAAGGAAAGTATATGGAGGAATAAACACATGAATATCGAAAGCAAAGTCCGAATATATAAAACATGTGTAAGACCCATTGCCACCTACGGAGTAGAGACCAGAGCAGACACAACGAGAACAAAATCTCTTCTGAGAACATCAGAGATGAGGACATTGCGATGTATAACCGGAAACACTCTAAGAGACCGAATTCGAAATACCGAAATAAGAAAAAAGTGTAGTACGGAGGACATCGTCAGATGGGGAAGACAACGGAGGCGATATTGGAGCTCACATGTAAACAGAATGGCTGAAAATAGACTCCCACGTATCGCTCTCCAGGAGAACCCAGCTGGAAGAAGACCACCAGGAAGACCTCCAAAGAGATGGCGAGACAGTTGGCAGTCCACATCGCAGGAGACAGAATAGCGGTACAAACAGATCTTCGGATCTATGAAAAGGAAGAAGAAGAAGAAGAAGAAGAAGATGATGGTTACGTCATCAGCTGGCTATGGAAATAAATAATTATGAATATCATAATGGTTACGTCATCAGCTGGCTATGGAAAAAAAATAATTATGAATATCATGATGGTTACGTCATCAGCTGGCTATGGAAAAAAATAATTATGAATATCATGATGGTTTCGTCATCAGCTGGCTATGGAAATAAATAATTATGAATATCATGATGGTTACGTCATCAGCTGGCTATGGAAATAAATAATTATGAATATCTTGATGGTTACGTCATCAGCTGGCTATGGAAATAAATAATTATGAATATCTTGATGGTTACGTCATCAGCTGGCTATGGAAATAAATAATTATGAATATCATAATGGTTACGTCATCAGCTGGCTATGGAAAAAAAATAATTATGAATATCATGATGGTTACGTCATCAGCTGGCTATGGAAAAAAATAATTATGAATATCATGATGGTTACGTCATCAGCTGGCTATGGAAAAAAATAATTATGAATGCCATAATGGTTACGTTGACTCAATCGTTACAATTCTGGAACAAAATTCTTTCTACGTCCCTCAATTTATAAGATTAATGTTTTATTCAATGTTAACTAGGTACTACACACAACTTTTTTGGATATAAGTTCATTATCTAAATATTTTCAAACTTGATGAACTTATTTTATCCGACTTTACTTTTTTGCTCGTATTGAATGATTGGTTCATATAAAATATAAATATTTACAAATAAGGATTTCCAATCTTGATGAACTTATTTATATTTTTATAATGTTAAATGCTCGTTTTTTGTTCCTTTAAACACTGTTTTTTTCTAAGACTCCTATCAAATGTACGAAATTGTTTAAAATATGCTCTTGTACACTTGTTTTAGAGCATATTTATGCCGACGTTCGTGGCTCAATTGGATAGGTATCTGACTGCTGATCCAAAGGCATCGGGTTCGATTCCCGGTGGAGACACAGTTTCAATTGTGTTTTCCGTCTGTATCTGTGAGACGATTAATATCATAAGTCTCCAGAATGTGGCAACTTGTTATTGGGTGCATGTTAAATATAATTTTTGACAAAGTGTCTGTTAGTTGTGTGAGAAGTAATATGAAATTAAATAAAATAAATATTGTTATTTATATTTTAGTATTAATAAATAAAGACGCATTATAAATTAATATTAATAATCACCAGTTTTTTTGCTATCCTGCCTGTCTGATATCGGCCACAGTACGTTGAATATTTCGTTTATATGTTTTATACCATATTTTAATATTATTCCATTTGGGGTTGTTAGCTTACTGACCGTTGAGTGAATAGGGTCTTCGCCTGTCTACTGGGGACACTTGCTGGCGTTTTAATTTACACCCTCTTTTCTTCCACTTTTTGAGTCCACACCACATACCATAGGCCTACCTAAATATACCTACCTTTAATATAGTACCAACGTAATACTCGTATTATATAAGTAGGTATTTGACAACTTTTCCCTTTTCAATTTTCGACGACTTTCTGATAACAACGTTTTTCGTAGCCAAAGTTTTTATAACAAATGCCTTAAAATTACACAATATTGAATATTAATGATGAAAATTATAGCGTTTTCAATCTATCAAGCTAAAGAATTCTATTTTTTACTACAGACGATAAGAATAAAAGAAAGCGCTTCTTATGTTTTGTTTTCACCGTTCTTCTTTTTGCCTTTTTCTTTTTTTTATAAAAAATGAATATGTCCTTGTTAAACAAGTACATATACATCTTCCTACGTTCCCCAAAATAAGCATAGATGCTTGTGTATAGGTGTACGAGATCGCTCGAGGCAGGATTTGAACTCGCGACCACTGGATTATTAGCCCAGTGCGTTAACCGCTCTGCTATTGAACCATCTAGTTTACCTTTATTAAAATACTTGCTAGTGTCGACCCTATCAGACTAAATAATTCTATTTTTTAATACAGAAGATCGTTTAAATCACTATCTTTCGACATACATCTAATAAAATACTAACGTTTTGGTTTCGTCGTTCATACAATACCAGTTGATATGGGCCTATAGTCAACCGAAACTGTCGTCCAGATAGAAGGATAATGCATCCCTATATAGAAATATTTTTTTTTCAATGTTTGAAACTGGAGTGTCATGATAGATTTCCATAATGAACTAGAATTATGGAATAAAATTATATAAATTTTTAGGTTCTATTTTATTTTTTCTCAAACGCGACTCGAGTGATAACGTGAATGAAAGTCGCGTTTGGGAAAACAATTACATAGATCGTAAAATTATATAACTATATGTTTTTTTCACAAATCTAGTCGATAATCAATTTTGTTTGATTAAAAAACTAGTATATTTGAAAGTGTTTTAGTGGAATACCACCTTAATATTGTCATTAAAACCCTACGAAAAACCCCGAGAAATCCTCTGTAGCTTTGTGAAATTGAACATGTGTAATTAAACGCTTCAAAATGTGACTAAAACGTTGCTGAAACTAGTATAATGTAACTGGGCCATTAATGCCGCAAGAAGTCACGGTATACTTGAATTATTACCTCATGTTGGTGTGAACTGGTAGCTGGTGGGAATAGAGTAGGTAATTATTTTGTGTGTTTTAGTTGAATGTTGGATAGAATATCCTTCTTTTGTATTTTATATAAAACAAGTACATACTTGTATTTAATTCACTTTCAGGCCCTAATTTAGAATAATTCTCAAGACCGTTCTCCAAATGTATCATCTCAAGACCATCTTGAGATCATGTCTCATTAGAGAAAACGCACACAAACAAAATGTAGATACAGCTTTACAAACAAGTACTTTTTCTCACGAATGGCAATAATTTCTGCGCTGTTTTATTGGTATCATTGATATCCAAATGCTATTTATAGATATTTTGATGTTTCGAAATCTTTGAAAATGTAGACAAATTTATACAACTTAATATTATATCTGTGTAAATAGTGAAAATGTCGATACTACTATATCTATTTAAATAGTGAAAATATCGACAGTTTTCATCGGAAGGGGAAAAAGAAATACGTATTCATTTTGTTATTATAAAGCATATTATGGTAATTTGTGTACAGTCAATACATCCAGGAAGCCAACCATTTCAAAATATGAAACAACATGATGATCTGCTGAAACTGCTAGAAATTTTATGAATTCTATCAAATTGTTTCTGAATGATTCACATAATTAATTTATGAATGATTGTGTGTTAATTACAACCGGAAGGTTCTTAATGAAATGCTCGACGTACCGCTAACAATGTAATCTTCAGAATAGTAATTAATGCGAAGTTAAAATAAATGAAACTTAGTTATGTTTGAATGTTTAGTGCTGAAAATTGTGTCTGACGTATTGAATGTATCAAGACTCGACTGACGAACTGAATGTACCCAGACTCGATTATTTGCCAAAAATATGAAGAGTCACCATTTTAGGCATTCAAACTCTTCGATAATTTCCGAGATAAATTTATTTTGCTCCTTTCGTTTGGGTCATACGCAAAGTTGACCAGTTTTATTCGACATTTACGGACTTTTTGGTAGTAAAACAGCGATATATTATGTTGTAGGTACATATATGTCATGGATGAAAGAAAACTCGGGGGAAATGCCTCGTTGCCTTAGTGACTGAGGCAAGTTTTTTTTTATTTTCATTGACAATTTTAATTTACATAGAGTGTGCAATGTATAATAAATATTAAAAAAAAATTTCAAATCGTCATAAAATTATGAAATATTGTCAAATCAAAATAACCACACAGTTCTTGACATACAATGCACATATACCTTTATGTTTTTCGAAACTTTAAATATGTCAGAAAGATAAGGTTTTCTATTTGCTCTGAACACTTCAAAAGGAATAATTTATATAATAAACCTATCCGCTGTATAAAATATCATCTGTAATCTATCCAACTGGTACTTATAATTACTCGGATATGACAGATGCATTTGTATTGTTTTTGTTTCATTCTCGCTTAACAAATAAATTGATTCTCTATTCTGCGGTTTTGGAGAATATTTTTTCGTTTTCCTATACCTTTCTTGTTTTTTTGGTAATTTTTTTTGCTACGAGTTCCAAGTTTTGTTACATCTATGGTCTTTGTGTACTCGTTGATTTTTATGGTCATTTCCACATGGTTAGTAATTTATTTACTACGAAATAACTAGACAAAGTGTCGTCGTATACCCCCCACCCCATCCTCTCTCTCTCTCTCGCTTTATTGTCCTCTTTTTATTTTCAAACCCGAGCATCAGATGACTGCCTCCCTCTCTATGGCATTTCTCTTTTATATTCTTCTAGAAAATTTTCACGTAATGACGTTATAAAATAATATATATCATTAATAAATCAGTTTGTACCTACGTCTGCTTTATCGTACCGTCACTTTGGATGAAACCGTAAACATGTTATCTTATGATATGATATGTGATATGTCCTCAGGCGCCATTCAGAATAAGGAGAAGACTCACGTCTCCACGACGGGCGATAAAAGCCCCTACGAAAAATTTCGTTTACTGTAATCTTACTCCAAGGTCTCAGATGAAAATCTCTGCCGTGTAGTTTTCTTTTTTAGCCTGCTTAATGCGGAAAATGATATTGCGTACGTAGTGTGCTTGTAATTTGAGTATCTACGTAATATAATTGGGTAAAACTTCGATGGCTCGAGAATGCTGGACAATGTACAACTCCTATTCTAGGCAACTGGAAACTGTTGAAATGCGTATGCCAAGATGGGAAGCTGGAGTGTCCTTACGGGACAAAATAAAAACTTCACGCATTCGTGGAAGCCTGGGCACTGATAAACATAGTAAGATATATACTGACATAAATAAATATATTGTTTATTTCTCTTAAACATAATAAAAAATAATATCGTGATTAGAAAAAAATTAAAAAAATAATATAGCAAAACAACAGTAGAATAGATATAAAGATCATTTTTTCCAACTTTAAAACAACGAATAATTGTATTTGTTATATAACATGAAAACAATAACAATTTAACAATTATTAAGTATATAAATAAACAATAGAAATCCCACCAGGTAATGCCTGTTTGTGGGTATTACGAAAATCTTATAAAGTTATTCATCTTCTATACAAAATTTATTAATTATGAAATGATTTACATAATAGGATTATTACACTTAAATAACGTCTTATATTGATTTTATTTGCTGGTTTGCCCACGTATCAGTTTGATTCATGGCAGCTCCATATATCATCATAGGTTAATGATATATGGATCTGACAATATATGTCACATAAACACCTCTTAACGAACTACACTGGTTGAAATCTCCAGATCGATTAGACTATAATGTATGTTTGATATTGTTTAAAGGACTATGTCCCAAAAGACAATTATTTTGACACCATCTGGATCACAGAGTACCAACTCTTTAAAAGAATTTGACAGTCAATAAGGTGGCCTACTATGATTGCAGTTAAAGTGTGACCGGGCTTTGAAGTGGAATAAAGAGAGCTCAGAGCATTGACACCTGTAAATTACATAAGACATTGTTTCGTTGAGCCAACAAATAAGCTATAAACCTCTTGGAGTGATCTTATATCATTAAACAGCGCTTTGTATTATTATTATTTCTGTAAATATTTTCATTTTGAGGTATTCAGCATGGACGCGGAGTCTGAGAACCATCTTTTCTTTTCCTGTCCAATAAGAGACGTATTTGACATTCATCCAATGCTCGATGAAGGAAAAATTCCAATTCCCATTATCGATACATTATCTTCTATCGTTAGGATCAATGGAAATTTATAAACTGCTACACAAGTTCATACAGAAAAATATAGTTATACTGTAATCCCCCACAAAATCTAATTATTTTTCACTCACTAGAGTTGTTCTCACAGCTGATAAATTCGCAGTCGACACATTATGTTGCACAGATTAGAGCGCTGTTGACTGCATATACAAATTGATCAACGTCTTTGGCACAAATAGTCCTGTATAGGGACCGGCTGCCTTACAAAAAAAAGGTATTCAGCACGCGTTAAATTCATTTAGACGTATTTTCAATTTGAAATCTCTTTCACGAGCGCTTTTGTCTATGTACAATAATTAATATCAGTCCACTCGTGCAAGATTTCAGTGTGAATGACACCTGCATTATTTCACGGCTAGTCTGTGCAGAAGCATACATACATATTGAGCTAGGTATGTTAACAAATTTCCCATCTTGAGGCGCGCATCTTCGTGCGTGTTTATCTCTAATGTTCGAGCTATTACACGGCACGCTTGCTCGGATGGTGGTTCAAACCTAAATTGAAAAACCCTCCTCCGTTTTGAAACAGAGACACGGATGTGGTATAATAATAACGTAAGTCAGTTAAAAATATATTACGAGTTGCGAATATTGAAAAAAAGTTAAAAATTAACTAAACTGGCTACAAAGACACGAAAAAATCCAGAATATGACACATTGTCCGACGGAATTTACTAAATTTCGGCAAACTCCGAGTTCGTTGTCATGTTGGATATTGAAGAAATTTAATCAAACGATTTATTTGAGAAATGACCATGAATCATGAAAAGGCGCTATAAACAATATTAGATGTATGTAGCTGTCCTCCTGTCTTCTCTGTTTTCTCAACTCGCTCCACTAAGTGAAGGTCTCTCACAGTCATATCTTCTTCCAATAGCGCTACAGCCCATATCGAGCCTTGACCTTTTTCAACTTCAGCCTCCATCGGCCGTCGTCTTCCAATCTGGCTTCCGTAGTCATCTTTTTAATAAAACTAGTTGCATGTAGCACATAAGATCCAACTGTTGATAGCGACATAGTTGAATAATACGTACCAAACTAAAAACCCATAAATCCAAATTATTAAATATTTTGAGGTGTTTTGTATTCCATACACAACATGTAGGTATGTATGTAAGGATAGGATAGTACGGAAGTCAGTCCTTTTTTCCTACCCAGATTATGAAAATAGCATGATGGTATGTATGTATGTTTGGAGATTAAGTATCAAACTATTGAGAGTCCCCGTAGATATTGTGTAGTGTATACTACCATACAAATTGTATGAAACGATGTCGTCACTAAATTCAATTTTCATAACTAGATTCATGTATCACGTGAGATCCAACTGTCGATGGCAATAGTATGTATAGTTGAAGAATACTTACCAAACTATAAACCCTTAAATCCAAATAATTGAATATTTTAATATATTTTGTTTTCTGTCTGGCAGTCTGGCTTCCGTAGTCATCTTTTCAATGTTACATATTATCAAGCTTGTTTTTATTTTAACATGTATCGTTACTGCACGACACCCTTAAAACATTTTCAACTGCGAAACATTCAGCTTTCTTTGACATCTTTATATTCATTGTACATTGGGCTCAATTTCGTTTGGTTGAATTTTGTACCTGTGCCGCGTTGTGAATGTACACACATATGTACAACAACAATGTTCATAGGAATATGTTGAAAAGATCATTTTCAAAGCGAGACATTATGAAACCATCCAGCCGTCACTCACTCACTCTTTCACTCTCATTCTGTCCCTTTTTCTCTTCCTAAGTATTGTATCGTCGTGATATCTAAATATA
The DNA here is from genome assembly GCA_963576475.1 of Molanna angustata. Classification (NCBI taxonomy): domain Eukaryota; kingdom Metazoa; phylum Arthropoda; class Insecta; order Trichoptera; family Molannidae; genus Molanna; species Molanna angustata. The sequence continues at coordinate 10,561,479 of OY754977.1, read as the reverse complement.
CATAACACACATTTTGGATATTGGATTTTTTTCTCCAAACATTAATGCCTGATTTAACTAACGTTCGCTGGAGACGGTGTGTATTTTTTGATGTATATTTAATGTTTAATCGAAAAGATTTATTTATCAATATTAAGTCTTTGGAAATAACGTTTTTTTTTCATTCGTAAAATAAATTCAGAGTATTTATTTATCGAATTTTTACGTTAAATTCAGAATATACATATTTTAGTACAACACGAAAATGTCTACGTTTCTGTAATAAAATATAAAAGTGTAAATTTTTGAATATTTTATCTATTCCTTTTTGGCTATGTTATTGGTTATTAAATGCCGTTTATCAAAATATTTCAGTACAGTAATATTTATAACATGTAAATACAATTAACCCTTAAAACCGGGCATTGGTCATATCATTTCCACATAACAAAAAAACTTTTTTGTAGGCAATGGTTCTCCGTTTCTCACAATTTGATAGAAGCATTACAATCGAATACATATATCATCTACGGTTACGAAGTAAAAACATTAAATAACAATAATAATATAATAATAATAATAATTTATTCATCGACATACTGTACTTTACAAACATATGAAAAAACGAGTGGGTTGTGGCCAACATTAAACTCTCCACACCATAGTAAGCGTTCATTTTTTCTTCTTGAAAGGTTGATAATCTTTAAATGCATTTTTATGAAGTACATTTCTATAAGATTCTTAAACAAATATAAGATTCCCAGAGGACACAAGTTTTCACAATACACCATATACACAAAAACATTGTCACGAAACTCATAGTATGTATTTTCTACATGATACCTGTTGAGAAATTTTGAGTAAAATTGCATTACTAGCAAGATGAGCATGTATGAGACAGTGTATCAATGTTGATGAGGCGATGTTTGTGTCAAGATAGAAGAATGCGGTGTTCGGTTCTCACTGCCCACCCCTTGAGGAAGATAGAAATGGAGAGTAAAAAACTTGTCTATAGAGACACATACAATATCAATATGAAGTTGATGACTCAATTTGCCCTTAGAGAAGCTATTTTTCTTCGGTTATATACATTTTTCATACAAATATGAAATTCATTTTACATTGATACTAGTATGGCAAACCATAGATTTTTTCTTTAAATTTTGACAATCATTGGATGCATTTTTGATGAGTGTATTTTTGTTGTATCGAAATTTCAAACAGTAAAAAAATACCTACCTCGATTTTCCAGATCGTGAGAGCATTTTGAAAATTTGGACAGATGAAATCATAGAGAAAAAGTTAACGGATATCTATGGAAAATTAATCCGCTCTAGGTCTATGCACTTTACACATATTATGATGTTAATATGAAGTCGATCGGAATCTTATAGTTTGAACTGTAGAGAGGATACAAAAAGGATAATTCGTACGCCAAATGCTGTACGCCATACATACAAACACATCACGACGAAACTCACACTTTGCACTCTCTACATGATAATTGATGTAAAAAAAATACGCTTAAAAATTCTTCCACTCTTCTATAGTGTGGAGAGTAAAAAATAACAAAAGGAGTAACAAAAATTTGACACTTTATCTACCCAGGAAATGCATCGATGCAGCCACACTTCAAAGGCCTCGAGACGGTTAAGCATATTGACCATTATGGTCCAGGTTTCCAATCCATAATATAGAAGTATGGACCATATTATGTAGCACTTCACCAGGCGCTGTCTTATTTTAAGGTTTTAGCTATCGTCGCAAAACATCGCGCGAGCTGTCTCTGATGCAGCACCTTAGTTCCTTGTCAGGATCTAAATTATCAGTGAGAAGACTTCCAAGATATTTAAACGATTTGACTCTTTCTATGGCTTGTCCTTCAAGTTGCAAAGTCAAGTTGTTATGAGACTGTCGGCTGAATATCTTAAACTTGGTCTTTGATATATTCATGCTCAGACCAACTTATTTCCCAGTAGTCGATTTTAAATATAATTTTGTAAAAGATATTAAAGTAAATATAAGATTTTTTAAATTTTATTTAGAACATTTTTTTGAAATTTCTAATATATACGAACATTTTTATGTAAACAGCAATCGAAAGTTTTTCTAAAAAAAATATTTTTCGTATAATTGCGTGTTTTTGCGATTTTCCAAGAAAATTATGAAATGTTAATTTCAACGTTTATTTTCCTGATTCTGTTTGCTAGAAAAAAACAATGTCTGATGTTTTTTTTTTCGTTATTTTTTTTCATAAAATAGCAACACAAATATTTTTCGTGTCCTTTGATCTACGTTTAACATAAAAAATTTCACTTATTATTATTACCTAATATTAAACGGTAGATCACAAATTTCACGAAAAAAGTGTTTTGTTTTATGATTTCCTCGGATTTTTTAAATTCAAATTATTTCATTTGTATTAGGACGAATGGGAAGAGAGCACATTGTAGAGTGACTTGAAACATAATCCTCTTTTTCTACGCCCACTCTTTGGCGGAAAATTGTATCTTCATATATTTAAAGTTTCTCTACTACCCTTAAAAAAGACCGTCTTATTTTAATTGCTTTTATTTCAATGAGGTTAATTTTATATTAAAATATGAAATAAATATTTTAAATAATTTTGGATACTCAAAATAATAACAAACATGATTTTGTAGAACAACACACTAATTAGCTTTTGCGTCCTTGAAATATTCCTGAATATTTCAACTGTCGATTCGTTCAAGAGAATTCATTACTCTTAGCGAATCGACATCATCAAGCCAAGATACGCGAGCTTTTCCAACTGTCGATTTCTTCAAGAGAATTTTATTCTCTTAACCTATTGACAAAGTTTCATGCCAGGATACGCGATATTTTTTATGCACGGTCTACATTTTTCACAACTTTTTCAACTTTGATGTCATAAACACCAACTTAGAGGCTTCGCAGCATATATGTTTCATATATGGATTTACTCAAAATTCGGAGTAGAACATTTAATATGTCTGTGTGTGTGTGTGTGTCCCTTATAACTTTTGATCCGCTCAATTTACAGAGCCTTAAATTTCAGAATATATTAAAAGTAATAGACCTACAAAACTGTTATACTCAGAATTTTGAATTTTTGTTTCAGTCAGGGGTTATCAAATTTTGAATTTTTACTTTATTTTTCCAGTCGCCTATACACAATATCTAAGAAAGCTTAACAGTTTTATACTTAATCTCCAAACATACATACATATGTACCATCATGCTGTTTTCATATACTGGGTAGGAAAAAAGGACTGACCTCCATACTATCCTATCTTGACATACATACCTACATGTGTTGTATAGAAAACAAAATATCTAAAAATGTTCAATAATTTGGATTTATGGGTTTAAAGCCCATGCCCATAAAGAACTGTTAATTCCCATAAAGATCTGTTACTTTGTGATTTAGACGATAACAGTATACAATTTTTTTCTTATGGCACATTATTAATAATTTTGACCAAGTTCTTGAGTTAAGGGCGTAGTCAAGTCATGCAGAACCTTGAAGACCATCATGCACACTTTATAGTCCACTCGTTTTGGATACTTCAATTGGTGCAGCTGTTTTAGGCCCTTGTATACCTTGAGCATACGGTTGTACACAAATATGAACACCAAATTACCTTCTACCGTATGAAGGAATCGTAAAATTTAGAGATCTTCAATTTTTATAATGAGCCCAACATTATAAAGGTGATAAAAATAGGGAGGCTGCGATGGGAAGGACACGTGGGTGATCAAAGAGTGCCAAAAAGGATCCATCAAAAGCCACAAGGTAGATGAATCGTTGGTAGATCCAAGCTTCGGTGGCTCGATGGCGTGCAGCGGGATGTGGAGGCTATTAACTGGAGGGAAGCATGTCAGAATAGAGGGAGATGGCGAGGAATGCTGAGGAGGCCAAGGCCCGCAATGGGCTGTGGAGCCATTGATGATGGTGATGATGATCTCAGAAAGGTAGACCGATGATATTGTCCTTAAAGCTAGAAGTAGATAGAATGAATATATTAATTTAGAAGAGGTCTACATCCAGCAGTTAAGAAATGGCTGAAGGAAACAGAAGAAGACGAAGCCTCGCAGCTGCGTCAAATACCAGTTGAAATCTATCAAACTGATATAGTATCCAGTATTTACGAATTCGTTAGAGAAATATAAGTTTTGCATGAATATTACCTTCGTATATCTTAAGTTCTATTTATTTTTCAGGGTGAGTTGGGACTGAATACCCGTCATGGATTCAACATAACATTATACGCCGCCGTATATTTCGAGGATTCTTGCTTCGGAAATGTTTGCACTTCTTACAACTTCTTCGGAATGCATTTTCAAACACTTATAGTTGTGAAATCGCATTGCGCAGCGTAACGCCTAGAATTGCATTTAGATATGCAGCTGAACAAGTTTGAAAATTCGTTTATCAGTATCGCTCCAGCTGTTGTATGAATATTCTCACATCTCGTGCTACTTTTTCAGTTATTTTATGGTACAATTTTGAATACAAAGATGCCAATCTTTGCCCGCTACGTATTTTTGCGTTATTCTTGTCAGCGTATCAGAAAGAGTATCTAATGTGGTTTCTTATTTGTTAAATTATATGTATACTTTTTAAATTATATGATTTCAATATGAATATAAAAATGTGTTTTTCTTTCTTCGCATGCTAAATAATTGTCTATTATTTGATCTCAACATTGAGACATTTAGGTCTAATTGAGAATGGTATTACAGATTTTCAATTTAATTCGAGATTTTGGTCTGTCTATTGTTTTTGTAAAGTCTTTGTTTGGGGAACGTACCCACTCCGAGACGTGTCTTGCATATTTACACTCTGTGTATGTTGTTCCAGCTCTGGCCGATCTGTAACTGCGATATAGATTTCCTGGAAATGCTCCGGAGTGACTGCGAAAGCTGTGGTTTGTTCCGCCGCTGTACCTGAAGCTTTAGTTTCCTTACTCCCAGCTAACTTGGGAGCAGGGCGTGATTCCCGATTTACAATGGAGCCTGGAGCTTACACGGTGCTTTGCATATTTCCATATTCCACGTGCTTCGACTCACAATCAAACAAAAGGGACGAACAAAATCACCAAGACCAAACCTATCTTGGTCTTGCATTAATAACGCATTCTTGGCTTTACTTGTTTAGACAAGCAATAATGGGTAAAGTTTAATAACACATTCTTGGTTTTACTTGTTTAGACATAACATTATTTATTAAAGTTTTAGTTAAAAGCATTGGACTGTGTTCTAAATGTAATCGAAATTACAATGTTTTTTTTTAGTTTCTCATTTTTTAACTTAAACGTAAGTCTAGATAAATAATACTTGAATACTTTAATTTCATATTGATCAAATTGTTTCACTTGAAAAGTATACATATATTTGAATGAAATATATGCATTTGAAAGTAGGTACTTTCTAGACAAATAATATTTGAATACTTTAATTTCATATTGATCACGTTTCACTTGAAAAGTATACCTACGTATATTTCAATAGAGGATTTGAAAGTAGGTACTTGCTAGACATATAATAATTGACTACTTTATTTTCATATTGATCAAATTGTTTCACTTGAAAAGTATACCTACGTATATTTCAATGAAAGATTTGAAAGTAGGTACTTGCTAGGCAAATAATAATTGAATACTTTAATTTCACATTGATCAAATTGTTTCACTTGAAAAGTATACATATATTTGAATGAAATATATGTATTCGAAAGTAGGTACTTACTTAGTAGACAAATAATTGTTGAATACTTTAATTTTAATCGAATATATTTTTATTATTGCATATGCGCAAACATTGGATTTTTTCCTGTCGGGAGTCAAAGATATTTTTTAACAGATTTTTAATTATCTCAATAGAGACGAAGTTGGAATATTTATTGTAGGAGAACCGGGAATCAAGGCACCTACAGGGTTTACGACCTGTCATCGGCTGGTTTACGTGATCACTTTATGCGCTTGCGCAACGTTCAACTTTAATTTTATTTATTTATTTAAGGGACAAATCTTATAAAAATACAAAAGGAATAAAATATAAAATAAATAAAAAAAAGACCAATTATATTTGTCCACAGATGACAATCATAAACACGCACACACATTACAACGTTAAATAAGTAAGAATATAATCAAAATAAAAAAAAAATTATTAGAATAAATAATGTTATTAAAAAATATTGCATGTGTGCCGGTGACGAGAAATAAAGGAAAGAGGAAAATAAAAAGAAAATAGGATGGGAGAAGGATTAAATGTGCTACTATGATATAAAATAAAAGAAAATAGGATGGGAGAAGGATTAAATGTGCTACTATGATATAAGAATAAAAGAAAATAGGATGGGAGAAGGATTAAATGTGCTACTATGATATAAGAATAAAAGAAAATAGGATGGGAGAAGGATTAAATGTGCTACTATGATATAAGAATAAAAGAAAATAGGATGGGAGAAGGATTAAATGTGCTACTATGATATAAGAATAAAAGAAAATAGGATGGGAGAAGGATTAAATGTGCTACTATGATATAAGAATAAAAGAAAATAGGATGGGAGAAGGATTAAATGTGCTACTATGATATAAGAATAAAAGAAAATAGGATGGGAGAAGGATTAAATGTGCTACTATGATATAAGAATAAAAGAAAATAGGATGGGAGAAGGATTAAATGTGCTACTATGATATAAGAATAAAAGAAAATAGGATGGGAGAAGGATTAAATGTGCTACTATGATATAAGAATAAAAGAAAATAGGATGGGAGAAGGATTAAATGTGCTACTATGATATAAGAATAAAAGAAAATAGGATGGGAGAAGGATTAAATGTGCTACTATGATATAAGAATAAAAGAAAATAGGATGGGAGAAGGATTAAATGTGCTACTATGATATAAGAATAAAAGCAAATTTAAAAAAAAGGTACCAAAATTCAAAAGTTCACGCCGCTATGCATGACTTTTTGAAGCAGTGAATATATCAGCCGATAACAGGTCGTCTGCCCTGTAGCTGCCTAGGGTTCCTTGTTACTCGTAGTTTTGATTCAAAACCCCGATTTAAACTCCAGATGTGACTTCATCGACGTGCGTTTACCAAACAGACCATCATCACTGGACCAAGACAGTTTATGTCACATGTCTTTCCACCATCTCCGCTCTCTCCTTGCCCCTGTCTTTGCCAGAAAAGGAAGATTTAGAAGTTCATCCGTGCTCTCGTACCTTACAATCTTAAGCCGAGGGTTCGTTCGTTCGTAGGAGTATTACCTACGTTTAGAAAACAATATTTGTATGGCCCGTGACTTAGTATACCTACCAAATATGATATACTTAGTGGAATATTTCCGAAGTGTCTTTAAAAACGCCCTGATTTGGTGTTTTTTTATGTGCTTTCATATTTGACTTCTGTTAATAAACTTACAGCTTTATGTGTCCCATATGAGGCAGGCAGAGATAACTACGCACAACTTATTTCTGTCTTAGCAAATATTCTTCGTATACATTACCAGTCATTTCAACGTTTTTTCTGCGTCTTGTGCATCAAACATATTTATCAATTTTGTACGTTTTTGAGACGTACGTTTTTCAGCATGTCCATGTTTTTATTTTATTAATAATTCCTTACATTCGGCGCAAGTGACGAGCTTATTACCAAATTAAAATATATCTTCCGACTAATCCTAAATCCAATAAATCCAATAATCCAATAAATCCAAATATTGCTTAAGAAATTGGAAATAAATTGATATCATGCATCATTCATTTATGGTACGTATTCTACCATAAATGAATTCTTATATCAACCTTTTCTTTGACTTCACTTGTCTGTCTGAAACTCTCAGAATTTGTGTATTCCCGATGACAATCCATGTTTAATTAATTTAATACATTGGTCAAAATGAACAATTTTCTATTTCATACAAAGTAAGTTTGCGTTTCCGGATGATCGTTGTTAAGATTTCAATTTTATTCGGTTAGATGCAACAATTATATGTTACTCTTTTTATATGATTTCAATGTAAATACAGTTTATATCATATAATATACATTTCTTAACATGATTTAACCGAAAACTAAATTTAAATTAAGGAAATTTATCGAATAATATTATTTTGAAAATAAATCTTGTAACTGAATTTAAAAATTTGAATCGTTATCGAAAAGTTTCTTTGTTGATAAAGGTTGTTTTATATTGAGAATTTTCTTATTCTCTTAAAATTATTTTTATTTAAATCATTTTTCATTCATTGAAAAGTATCTGATCTATAAATGAATTTTAAGAACAATAATAATAATGATGCAAATAAAATTTTAAGATGTTTAAAATTTTCGTAAAAAATATTATAATCATAAAAAAATATTAAATTATCAAAACTCAATTTTTTGATGATTTACTAGTTTTCACAACCCATTTCTGTTTTACAAAAAAAAATCGACTTATTTTAAAAATTGACCAATTATCTTTACGTCTAAATATTATGTTAATTGCTAAAGTAAACATTTCATAACAGTTATTTATCACGTGTATTGTGTAAAAAACTCATTTTCATAAAATTATCCTTGTAAGTATATAAAGCAAATTATATTTTACCTCGTGTCAAATTATCCACTTGATGAAATTGGCACATTTCTTCGCGATAAGAAAGCGCACATACTAATTTACTTATCTTCATCTTTAAAACCTTCTGTATAAAAAAGGTGAGGATTTATTTGTTCCGTGGGTTTTATAGCCACTTCCATTTAACTATTATGTTTTGAAGCACTTGAAATATTTTAATCTACATATAATTGCATGTGAAATATTTTAATCTGCATATATGAAATTTATATGTATATTTTATTTAACTGTCTCTAAAAATATTGTTTAAGAGGGTGACTGCTGCCAACGTACCTATTTTTTCAATTTGATATACAATCATTATTACGAAACGAAACATTTTGAAAAAAATAACCTAGTTAGTTTGGATATTAATAAAGAGAAATATACCTTAACTTTTTGATTATGTTCTGTATATATTCTTGTAGGAAAATAATAAGCATACCCCGATTTTAGACATTTATCTTAAATTTCTAAAAAAAAATAAGGTATAGAACAATATTTTTTTTATAAATTAAAGAAGAACAAAATACATGGAAAAATATGATATGACGTTGCATTAATGCATCAGCTTAAGTAAATAAACCAAAAAAACTTTTACTACGCAATGGCGCTGAATGGAAAATAAATGTTTTTTTAGGTTTATTTACTAAACCTGAAGCATTAATGCAACGTCACATCATATTTTTGTCTTCTTTAGTTTAAAAAAATATATATTACTCTACGCCTTATAGTTTATTAAAAATATAAGATAAAGGTTGAAAATCGGGGTATTACATTATTTTTCTACAAAAATGTATACAGAACATTATCAAAAAAATAATTTTTGTTTATTAATATCCAAAGTATCTAAATTATTTTTTTTCAAAACGATTTGATAAGAATTAATTATGGTATATCAAATTGAAAAATAGGTACGTTGGCAGCAGTCCCCCCCTTAAAGTGTTAAGTTAAGGTGATTTTTTTTCCCTCCAAATTAATGAATTCTAATTTTGATATGTTTGTTTGCTTTTCTTATTTTAATTTTTTTATATCGTTCAGAAGAGCTCTCAACAACACCGAAAGAGCTCTCAACAACACCGAGAGGGGTATAAAAGTCAACGGCGTAGTAATTAATAATATCAGGTACGCCGATGATACTGTATTACTGGCGGATTCTATTTCTGATCTCCAGGAACTGTTAAACAATGTCAATGTATTTGGTGAACATTTGGGCTTATCTATAAATGTAGCCAAAACAAAGTGGATGACATTTGGTCGATGTGAATATCCTGGTTCTTCCTTGCAATTAATGGGCAAGGTTATAGATAAGGTGGATAAATTTAAGTACCTTGGCAGTATTCTTACGGAGTCCCTTGACCCGGATATGGAGATCAAGTGCAGAATTGAGGAAGCAAGAGCAACCTTTAATAAAATGAGATCTTTCTTCTGCAACAAAAAGCTAAATATGGACCTGAGACAGCGGATGATGAGATGTTATGTGTGGTCTGTGTTGCTATATGGCTGTGAGACTTGGACATTGAAGGTTAACACCATAAACAGGCTGGAAGCTTTTGAGATGTGGTTGCATCGCAGAATGCTCAAAATCCCTTGGACAGATCTGGTTACGAACTCAGAAGTCTTAAGCCGAGCCAGAACAACCAGGAAACTCTTGTCCACAATAAAGGTCCGCAAGATCACATATCTGGGTCACATAATGAGGGGAGAGGAGTATCACCTGCTCCAACTAATACTGAAGGGCAAGATAGAAGGTCGCCGAGGGACTGGAAGGAGACAGATGTCCTGGCTGCGCAACATTATGGAATGGACCGGCTTCAGGACCGTGGAACAGATATTCCGAGCAGCACAGGACAGAGAGGGATTTGCCAGAGTGATAGCCGACGTCGGGGGTTCCTGACATGGCACCGGAAGAAGATATCGTTCTTCAGTCATATGTTAATTTTTCTATACATTTTTTTTGGCATTCAAAAGGTCATAATACGTATTTTTTTCTATTATATGTATTTTTTTTTGTATTTCCTACTTCTTTTTTGCTTGTTTCTTTAACTTTATTTATATTGCATAAGAAAAAGATACATTTTATTTTTCTATATTTTTATCTGTTCATTGTTGTACCTATATTATTATTTGATATATGTGTGTATTTTTATACATTTTCATGAACATTTAATCATACATACATACCATCACGCCATGTCCCTTGCGGGGTAGGCAGAGAGAACCGAACGCCACATTTTTCTATCCTGGCATGCATCCCTCGCTTCGTCCACATTCATGCATCGTCTCATGCATGTTCGTCTATTGCTCACACTTCTAACATTTCCGTCTTTCAAAATTTCGTTCACATGGTCGTGCCATCCCTTTCTTGGGCGTCCCCGACCTCTCATTCCATTCGTTTCCGCTCTGTATATTTTCTTCGTCAGGCGCTCCTCATTCATTCTCCCCATGTGACCAAACCATCTCAATGTGTTCACTTTCATTCTAGTAATGACATCTTTCTTCATCTTACATTCTTTCCTTATGTCCTCATTTCTTACCCGGTCATACATCGTTCTATTACAAATCCTTCTTAACGATCTCATTTCAACTGCATTTATTCTACTTTCATGCGTCTTCTGCCATGTCCAGGTTTCACTTGCATACGTCAAGGTTGGCACTACGACGGCGTTATGAATGGCAACTTTGGCATCCTTTGATATGTTGCGATCATTCATAATTGGTCTTAGTGCTCCATTCACTCTGTTTCCTGCCATAACTCTTCTTTCGATCTCTTTATCGAGTCGTCCATTCCGTTGAAATATGCTTCCCAAGTACACATATTCGTCGACTTGCTCGAGCCATTCGTTCTCTACTCTTATTTTACACGCTGTTATGCTTTCACTCTTTTCAAAGACCATTGTCTTTGATTTGCTGGCATTCATCCTAAGTCCATTCTCTATACATCCTTCATATACCTAACTTACAAGATACTGTAACTCTTCCATACTTTCTGCTAATAGAACTTTATCGTCTGCATACATCAAATCTCGCACCATTACAGTACTCAATTTCAGACCCTTGCTTTCATCCTTAAGGGCTCTTATGCAGAAATCAATGTACAAGTTAAAGAGCCATGGAGATAGCACGCACCCTTGTCTAACGCCATTATTTATAGAGAACCACGTTGTCACTGTGTCGTTGACACGAACACATGCTTCGCTGTTCTCATATAATGACGCGATTGCGCGTATCAGTTTGCACTTCACTCCATACACTGCTAGTATATCCCATAATTTTTCTCTAACAACTTTATCATACGCCTTTTCTAGGTCTATGAAGGCACAGAAAATTTTCTGATTTTTATCCAGAACCTTTTCTGTGACCGTGCGCAGAGAAAAAATTTGGTCTATACATCCTCTGCCGCCCACAAACGCACCTTGGACATCCCATATCTTGCTTTCTGTAATCTTTCGCACTCTTTGATCCAGGATCCTTGCATACATCTTACCAACTGAGCTTAATAAACTTATGGCTCTATAGTTTTTGCAGTCGAGCTTCGATCCTTTACCTTTATACAAAGGTACCACGACTGCATTTCTCCAGTCTGAGGGAGTGTGTCCTTCTTCCCAACATTTGTTGAAAAGAGAGAGACACCACTCCAACGTCGCCGCCATATTTTATAAGTTCAGCTGATACACTGTCATATCCGGCAGCTTTCCCCGCTTTCGCGTGTTTTACTGCTTCAAATACTTCTTCTCGCGTTATTTCATCCTTATCACTTTCGCTTACTTGCCATGTTCTCTGACTCACGTCCCCACTTACTCCGCTATCATACAGTTCCTTGAAATATTCTTTCCATCGTTCTTTCACGCCGTCTTCGTCCATAATTATTTTTCCATCTTTATCATTTATTCCTTTCGAAGCTTTCACAGTTCCATTTTTTCTTTTCGCTACGCCTTTCCAGAACATTTTCATGTTTCCAGGAAAGTCGTTGGCTATTTTCAGGCTTTCTTTCTCTTTTATACCATCTTTTTCCCTTTTTACTGTGTCTTTGACTACCTTTATACATACTTTATAATTCTCTTTTGCTCTTTCTTCATTATTCGATCCTTTCGCGGCTATTAATGCCATCCATGCTTTCTTCTTTTCACCCACAACAATCTTTACTCTCTCATTCCACCATGCATCGCCTTTCATTCCACCTTTTTTAGCAATACCACATACATTTATTCATTTGTTATTTTATTAAAATATCTATTTGTATGATTTTGCGAGATTTATTGGGTAGACGGGGAATTAATGTATTTGACTGCGACATGCGAATCCTAGAGAACCGAGCAACTGACGTTGTTAGTTTATTGTTGTGTAGTCGCTTGATACATTTGTGGGTAGACTGTATTCGTGGTGTCGCGGCCAGTACATTTTTGCCTCGTTCCAATGTATATGCTTTTTACTGTATATAATTTTTTTTTTTTTTTTTTTTTTTTTTTTTTTTTTTTTTTTTTTTTTTTTTTTTTTTTTTTTTTTTTTTTTTTTTTTTTTTTTTTTTTTTTTTATAAAAAAAATGAATATGTCCTTGTTAAACAAGTACATATACATCTTCCTACGTTCCCTAAAATAAGCAAATAAATGCTTGTGCTATAGGTGAACGAAATCGGTCGAGGCAGGATTCGAACTCGCGACCACTGGATTACTAGCCCAGCGCGCTAGCCGCTCTGCCATCGACCCATCTAATTTTTTCTCAATTTTTTAAATTTTGTTTTATTCACTCATTATTTTTTTATCATTTGTTATAGGGATATTATTTTATATATAAAAGATTATACTTGTTTATATAGTAATTGTAATATTTTATTTTTTTAATTTTTATTTTATATTGTATGTATATATTTTAGGTAGACATAAAATTTTTTTTTTCTAATATATTGTATACCCACACACAGGCATTGCCTTTGTGGGAATTATGGTAATTTGAATTCAACTTTGTAATTTTCTTTAAATCTTTAAATTTTTTTGTGTTTTTTTTTCTTGTTTTTTTTTTAATTATGTAACATGTGCCAAAATTAAAATAAATAAAATAAAAAATAAATAATTTTCTATTGTTTCGTGTACTTACTTACATTTTGACATTTTTTTCGTCACGTGTATGTAAGATTTTAAAATCACCGTTTGATGATTCAGGATCAATATAATTTCTATAGCTAGGTTCTGCATTGCTCTTCAAAACGGAGCCGTGAAAACGGAGAAAGAAGAAAGTGATCGCAGATATTTGTATGTATGTATGTATATTTTATTTACATGGAAAAAGTAAATGTACTTTCTTACATCTAGTATAACCAATAAGCATATTTACTAGTTGAAAAAATAAAAAGTTTTCACACTATGAAATATATAAATACAACAAATACCAAGAAAATATTCAAATTTACACAAAAATACAAAGGAAGCACACAATATATTAAAAGAACTTTTTCTTTATGTATTCAACACTTAGGTGACAAAAAGCGGCAAGACCAGATGCTTTGTAATACACATTATTTTGTGTACCTGCCAGGTTAGTCTAAGGCAGTCTAAAGTCCCGCCGACTTCTCGAAATTATACAGAACATTTTTTTGCAAATATATTTGGAGGTACAGATTCTCTTCAATAATCGGACGTTTTCTTGAATGCTTTGAAAGAGTTCGCGCTCTTTAGTCCATACAACCCGAGTGCAAGATTCCTCGCAGAAAGTCATTTTATTAAGTTCCTATTACTTCTTTTTTGTATTTTTTTGTCATTGTTATAAATTTTGATAAAAATAGTTTTTCTTCAAAGGTATTTTAACATCAAAGACAATCCTACTGACTGGTCTATAAATTCTGTGTGAGTTTTTTTAGCGAAAATTTTAAAATCTGTCACTAAGGAGCCAGATGAAGTTTTCGCTTTGATATTAAATTCTTATTATAATATTCCTAAAAGTGCACAATGGGGATTGGATTTTGATTAATCCCATGAAGAATGAAATATTCGGTATTTTGCTTGTGTCATAAAGAAAAACTATCCTCGTAGCGGCTTCATCATTTATTCCATGAGTCTTGATTTCTATCGCATTAGTTAAAGTTTTGAACGCGTCTATTCTCACTCTACTTTGTTTTCCCTTAAATTATTCTTGCGCTGTATTCTCACGCTTTGGAAAATACACTTAGACAAATTACTGATGTGTTAAATTGTAGCTACTCTCAAATATATTTACCGTTCGTAAAAAAAAACTTGTTCAAACATTATTTATTTTTTGTCAACTCTATGGATGTTCATATTTTAATTTGAAAATGAGAGCATTATTGCTTCTGAAGATGCTGACTGTCTACCTTCATAGATAATCCAACATTTATAAGTTCAAATTATAATATTAATTGCTGGTATCGCACCACCAAATACACGAAGAACTGTCGCAGCCGAGGAAGAGAGGCGAAAACAAAAAAGCGATCCCAGACACCCCCTATATGGGCGCGACCCCCCAATATCGAGGCTCAGATCAAGACGCAGTTTCTTATCAAAAACCAATGAATTGCACACCACCCCGCATGAAAGAAGAATAGAGTTGTGGCGGGAACAGGTTGGAGAGAACGAATGGTTAAAACCAAGCGAGACTCTCCCAACCGGACACCAACTCCCATACGAGACTTGGAAAGCCCTAAACAGACTCAGAACGGGTGTGAGCAGATGTAAGGTCAACATGCAGAGATGGAAACTGATGGAGGATGAGCAGGATGTGACGTGCGAATGTGGAGAAGAGCAAAACGCGGCGCACCTGCTGATGTGCCCACTCATGGGGGAGCCTTGCAATGAGGAGGACCTCCTGTCTGCAAACGACAAGGCTGTGACAGCTGCAAGATATTGGAGAGGGCGCATTTAGGTAAGGCGCGCATGGAAGCTTAAATTAATCGGCCGATTATTATCGGCCGATTAATTTATCGGCCGATAATAAATCGGCCGATCGGTTCTAACGCGCATGGAAGCTTCTAGAATCGTACGATTGGAAATAACACAGCGGTCAACATTCATATGATTAGAAATAATTGACAGATCATAATTTACCGAACTTAATCAAAAAATCATTAACTTGGGCTCCATGCGCCTGTACAACAAGCGGGAAAAAGAAAAACATTGCGCGGGAAACCGAAAACTGCGGTACCTTTGTATTGTGCGGTAAAAGGTATGTATTGCACGGGAAACGATAAATAAATTGACAGATCATAATTTACCAAACATAACCTAGAAATCATTATGTTGGGCTCCGCGCGCGTACAAGCGGGAAAATACAAACATTGCGCGGGAAACTGAAAAGAACTATTGTGTGACAGAACAAATGTACAGACGCAATAGTGAACCAAGTATATATAATATAAAACTTTTTTTTAAGGTTTTTTCGTTGACACAGTTGAAGTTCATAATTATAAATTGTAAAAAAAAAAACACTTGAAACACAGTTAAGTTTTTATTCATTAAGAGGAATATTTATTAAATTACCTATGTAACTATTATTCAATTAAGTAATAACTAACCCAATTCAGTTCTTTTATTATGATTTAGCTATTCCCAGCCAGTTATTAATATTTCGCTTATCTCCAACCATAATTTTTGCTTAATTTGGCGGTTACTATAATTTTTTATCATATAATGAAGGACGTGCTTCAACTAATATAATTAATTTTTCCGAATCAAAATTTATTTCATCTGACATTTCGTTTGGCAGCACTGACAACGTACTTCTCGATCTACTGCGCTCGGACTATGGCTCGGACGATTAAATTATCGGTGAGCATGCACCATGCGCGCCCTCTCATACAACAAGATTGGTTACAAAAAATCGGCCGATCTCGATCGGCCGATTTTTTTGTGTCACGTCACAGATTTTAAAATCGGCCGATTCTGTTAGCTTTCATGCGCGCTCTTACATGTAATTCGTATGTTGTAACTCACCGATAATTAATCGGCCGATGAAATTAGCTTCCATGCGCGCCTACCTTTAGGGTCTGGACATGGAAAGTAAGTAAGTAAGTTCTATAATATTGTGAAGATGTGAAGAGTACGCATCCAGATCTTGCGTTTCGTCGACGTACGGGTGTTGGTTGATTGACTACTGAACCAGTGGACTCAAATTTATCCATCACACTGCTAAGTGTCCTCTCGGTAGGATGCCTATGGCAACTGTAAAATGGACAAAGCGCGCCAAACTTTGCCATAACAGAACACCCATTTTGATAAAACAATTTTATCATTTGCACGTGTTGTTGAACGCTTTCCATGTGATTTGGCAAAACAGACTGAATAAATGACAGCCAATTCGACAGATGTCGCTTCAACAATATGGCCGCTCTCAACTGTCAAAGTTCGGAAGTCTCTATTGGAAGAACCTTTATAATTCCCATGTTGAGAATTTCATTCTGGAATAAATATAAAAATAAACACATGTACACAATGTGTTAAATACAACGGTTAAACAATTTAAATAAATTGAACAAATTCAAATTTCGTTTGAGATTTACCCTGTTTTCAAAGCAGATCGCTTGGAGTTATGTTACAAATTCTGACTCTAAAATATTGACATCATTTATGAAAAAAAAAACACTGAATAAAAGAGCTATTAAACTAATTCAACTCAGAATAATTGACTGCCACTTTTATTCTAAGTACTTTGTTAAAATGTTTCAACGTTTCTTCCCTTCTCTTTAATTGTACGTGGGCTGGTGGAAAATAATTTTTAACCATTTCATTATTTTATTTTTTATATTTTCCTAATGTCCCCAAAGGGAGGGTCTTATCTTGGAAGCCCGAGGTATTTACGATCCTTACCCAAAAGCAATAGGTAGCTATATAATTTCAGCCGGAGTAAGTTCTCCATGTACAATATAATTTCCTGGAAAATTTTACTAAGCACCTATCTGCCCATCTGGTAATCTTCTCAAAGCTTCGATGTATAAACTGCTAGTATGGCCCATTTGCGCCCTCGGAGAGTTTTTAG
This sequence comes from Molanna angustata, assembly GCA_963576475.1. Taxonomy (NCBI): domain Eukaryota; kingdom Metazoa; phylum Arthropoda; class Insecta; order Trichoptera; family Molannidae; genus Molanna; species Molanna angustata. The sequence continues at coordinate 10,543,904 of OY754977.1, read as the reverse complement.
TGAATTCCTAATGCCTCGCTGATAGTGAAGAAAGTACCTGGCAATATTGGACTATGGGGTACAATACATTCTGTACCTGTATTCGTATTTCATTGTGATATATTCCTTGTACCTGGTAAAGATTTCTTCATGCTTTAAAGTTAAACATTTTTACATGTAAGAGTCTTATAGTCATGACACTCGTGTTCTGTATCCGTACTTAGTGGCATTGAAAGAAACGAAAAAAATCTATTATAAAACCTGGAAATCCCCGAACAACCTTAGAACGGGTGTAGGAAGGTTCATGGTTATCCTGGACAGATAGGGAATGCTGACCATGATACTGCATACGAGTGTGGGGGACGCATAACATGTCACACCTGCTGAATTGCCAGCTTTTGGAAGGAGGGTGCACCGATGAAGATCTATGGCGAGCAAATGAAAATGCAATTATGGCTGCAAATTACTGGAGGAACACAATAGAGGTAGGACGATCTTAGACACGGAAAGTAAGTAAGTGAACAGAAAAGGTCCCAGAACTGATCCCTGCGGCATCTTAAATTGAATGTTCTCATAAAAGGTTAATTATATTTTGTTCTCATATCGATCGGCGTAACAGACTGTAGAAATATGTATGTAAAAAATCGTAATAGTATTAAAGCTAGTTTAGGAAAGTGCCAGAAATGAATAACTTATTGTAAATATCTCTCAAGGAATTTAATTGATTCGAAGATCATAATGACAAGTCAGAAGAGATCAAATATTATACGAAATTTTACTCCTTAGTTTATTGGATGATTATTTCACCTGCAAACGTATTTTCTACTGTTTTATTAAAAAATATATTAAAAACTTCTTATTATCTAAAGTAATAAAGCAATCAAAATGTTAGTGTATGTGTGTGTGTATGTGTGTGTGTGTGTGTGTGTTTGTCTCACGCCTTCTGAAAAACCAAGAGCATCTAAAAATCTAATTTAAGTGCGAACATGTACCAGTATACCTGATGCAGTGTCACGCTAAAAAGAATGCGATAAAAATGCTGAATTTTAAAAATATTTAAATAATTATCTTTTTCATACAAAATTTTCCAAGTCATATCTGTCAAAAAAGTGTACATTTTGCACGCAAATATCTGTTAGTTTAAAAGTTAGAAGTAGGTATTTACACAAAAAAAATATATTTTGAAGTATAACTTAGCGTTTAAGTGAAAAACATGGTGAATATTTGGTATAATTATAATGTTTAACTTATTTTTAAAGTAAGCCTTTTGTACATAAACGCCGCCATTTTAATATCTTTTCATACAATATTTCATTTTCCCACCGAATGAATATGTTCTTGAAAATAATAAACCTTCCAAATAAATGTAATTATGAAATAATAAAATGAAACACAAGACATTACGGCAAGTTTTAAGACATATATTGTAAAAATGTGTTATTTATTAGTAAAGATATAGGCATAATAAAATAGCATAATTTGTAAATAATATTTGATTTTTCTGACAATTTTCATTTTTATGGCATCGAACAAACCAATGTAGGTACCTACATATTCAAAAAATGTATCCGAACCATTCGATATTACTTACGTGTTCGAATCGTTTCCATGGCTACAGAAAGAATGTGATATTCAAATAAAATTTGTTAGGAATCGAATTTATTTAGAAGGTTGTTGTAGGTAGGTACCTACCTAATACTATTTACTTACAAATCAACAATAATATACCTAATATTTTTATTATTGCATATGCGCAAACATGGGATTTTTTTTCCCTGTCGGGAGTCAAAGATATTTTTTAACAGATTTTTAATTATCTCAATAGAGACGAAGTTGGAATATTTATTGTAGGAGAACCGGGAAATCAAGGCACCTACAGGGCTTACGACCTGTCATCGGCTGGTTTACGTGATCACTTTATGCGCTTGCGCAACGTTCACCAATTATGCCTTTTTAATGAGATCCCTATCAATTCAATTTTGAAAGTTCTATATATTGTAATACTGAAATTCTTTTCGCTTGAAAATAAGGAATTTTTACTACAGCCATCTATGGGTGAAATTATGAACAACAATCTTATTATTTTTTATTTATTTTGTTGAAACGCCATCTATTGAGAGAATTGGTTTTTTGTAAATAATGAAAAATAAAAAATAATAAGATTGTTGTTCATAATTTCACCCATAGATGGCTGTAGTAAAAATTCCTAATTTTCAAGCGAAAAGAATTTCAGTATTACAATATATAGAACTTTCAAAATTGAATTGATAGGGATCTCATTAAAAAGGCATAATTGGTGAACGTTGCGCAAGCGCATAAAGTGATCACGTAAACCAGCCGATGACAGGTCGTAAGCCCTGTAGGTGCCTTGATTTCCCGGTTCTCCTACAATAAATATTCCAACTTCGTCTCTATTGAGATAATTAAAAATCTGTTAAAAAATATCTTTGACTCCCGACAGGGAAAAAAAATCCAATGTTTGCGCATATGCAATAATAAAAATATTCGATTACTTACACATTGGTACAATTGTACATAATTTGTACATAATTGGTACATAATTTCACCCATAGATGGCTGTAGTAAAAATTCCTTATTTTCAAGCGAAAAGAATTTCAGTATTACAATATATAGAACTTTCAAAATTGAATTGATAGGGATCTCATTAAAAAGGCATAATTGGTGAACGTTGCGCAAGCGCATAAAGTGATCACGTAAACCAGCCGATGACAGGTCGTAAGCCCTGTAGGTGCCTTGATTTCCCGGTTCTCCTACAATAAATATTCCAACTTCGTCTCTATTGAGATAATTAAAAATCTGTTAAAAAATATCTTTGACTCCCGACAGGGAAAAAAAATCCAATGTTTGCGCATATGCAATAATAAAAATATTCGATTACTTACACATTGGTACAAGTAGGTAAATAAGACAAAAATGACCTTATAAGTCTGGCGCAATTCAGGGGTGACTTCTATGCGAAAAATGCATTGTTACCTCAGATATAAGAATTGTAGCTTTCATTATTTACAAAAAACCAATTCTCTCAATAGATGGCGTTTCAACAAAATAAATAAAAAATAATATGATTGTTGTTCATAATTTCACCCATAGATGGCTGTAGTAAAAATTCCTTATTTTCAAGCGAAAAGAATTTCAGTATTACAATATATAGAACTTTCAAAATTGAATTGATAGGGATCTCATTAAAAAGGCATAATTGGTGAACGTTGCGCAAGCGCATAAAGTGATCACGTAAACCAGCCGATGACAGGTCGTAAGCCCTGTAGGTGCATTGATTTCCCGGTTCTCCTACAATAAATATTCCAACTTCGTCTCTATTGAGATAATTAAAAATCTGTTAAAAAATAATATACCTATACTGATTTCCTATAGGAAAATTATTTTATTTATTTATTTATCAACCGTTTGTCCGATTATAATGAAACTTTGGTGAATTGTCGAGCGTATGCCCAGGTGTATTTGGTCGTTTTACCTATGAAGGGGGAGTATCCTGGGAAAAGAAGGTCCGACTGTCCCTCCATCTCTTCACAGGTCTTCCAGGACGGGTTCTGCATATAAACTTTTTTCTTCTTTTTCTTCAACGTGTACTTGGTCATCTTACCTATGAAGATGAACTATCCTGGGAGATGAAGGTCCAATTTTCCTTCCATCTCTTCGCAGGTTTCTGGATTTAAACTTTTTTCTTCTTCTTCTTCATCGTCTATTTGGTCATTTTACCTTTGAAGGTGGACTAACCTGGGAGAAGAATGTCCAATTTTCCTTCCATCTCTTCGCAGGTATCTGGATTTAAACTTATTTCTTCTTCTTCTTCTTCTTCTTCATCGTGTATTTTTGGTCATTTTACCTATGAAGTTGGAGAATCCTGGGAGAAGAAGGTCCAACTGTCCTTCCATCTCTTCGCAGGTATCTGGGTTTAAACTTTTTTCTTCTTCTTCGTGTATTTAGTCATTTTACCTATTAAGTAGAGCATCCTGGGAAAAGAAGGTTCTTTCATCTCTTCGCGGTTCTTCCAGGATGGTTTCTGGATTTAAACTTTTCTTAACCGACTGATGGGACGGGATGTAATGAAGGGAAGGGAGGCACTAAAGGGCCTGAAGGGACGGGAGGTATAAAACTGCCTGAAGGGACGGAAGGTACTGAAGGGCCTGATGGGAAGGGACGTAATGAGGGATTAAAGGGACGGGGGTCCTGGAGTCTAATTCTTTTTCTTCTTAATTTTATGTAGACCTTTAGGGCAGTTTTTATACAAACTATTTCCTATTGTCTAATTCATCTTCTTCTTCTTTTATGTATATATTTGGGTCATTTTTTTATAAAAATTATTTCCTTTAGTCTAATTATTATTCTTCTTCATTTAAGTACGTAGACTTTTGGGAGAGTTTTAATACAAACTATTTCCAATAGTCTTATTCATTTTCTTTTATGTAGACCTTTTGGTCAGTATTTATACAAACTATTTCCAATAGTCTAAATATTCTTCTTCTTCTTTTTTGTAGACCTTTGGGTGAGCTTTTATACAATCTATTTCCAATAGTCTAATTCTTCTATTAGGTATATGTATTTTTACTTATTTTATGTAGACCATTGGAATAGTTTTTTATACAAACTATTTCTTATAGTCTTATACTTATTTTTCTCTTTTTTATTTAGTCTTTTGGGTTAGTTTTAAGTCTAATAGTCTATTGTGCAGAAATATTATTAACGATATGCACACTTGATGAAAATACATATGAAATGAATGGGATATGGGATGTGACGATATAACCTGCACTAGAATCTTTTCAATACTTTTGTTTAATTAAATTTAAACCATTTATATCATCCTATTTTGTATAATCCTATAATTTTCAACACCTAATATTTAAAGAATGGGGGTTGTGGCCATTACTGAACTCTTCACAACATTTATATTCAAATTAAAAACTATTTACTATAGTTCAAGTCTTCTTCTTCTTCGTTAATGAAGACTTTCAGTCAAATTGAGCAAAAATATAATGCACACTTGATGAAAAAATATAAAAACGAATGGGATGTGACCAATACTAGATCTTTTCAGTACCTACGTGTGTTTAATCAAATTTGAACCACATCCCAATATCCAAAATTACTAAATTTTCAATAGGTACACATTACAATTTGTTTTCGATGATAATATTTAAAAATGAGGGTTGTGGCCAAACCAATCTCTTTACAACGTTGATAAACAGTCATATTTAAAACCATTACGCATAGTCCATGCGAGCAGAAATTGTATAAATATTATACTTCATTCACACTTTATAGCAATATATAAAAAAGAATGGGTTGTGGCCATCACTTGAACATTTTACAATACTTAAACTCAATCAAATTTCAAACCACTTTTCATAGTCTGATATTGCAAAATAATTGGGTGACAATATTATAAAAACGATTGCTTTTTCTTTCACAATTTTACATTCTTGGCCAACGGCGGGACATAAAAGCTAGTATGAAATAAATAATTGAAATTCATTAAAAAGTACAATTAAAATTGCAAAAAAATGATTAAAAAATAAAGATTAAGGTGGTTCAGGAAGCGACCTAGGATAAAGTTAGAGAAGAAAAAGGTTAAAAGAATTACAGTTGATTCTAATCAATCAATTGTAATTCTTTACATATTATTTTATAAGATATTCACGCTTCTTAGAAATATAGTCAAAATATTTGGTTTTTCACCTGCTGTCAGTACTTATTTATATCAAGGTGGCAAAAGGTTTGAAATTGACGACAAAACATGTTTAAGTAGGTACAAAAGAAAAGTGATTCATCGTTTCAGAAAGTACTGACGACACCTTTGTAAAATATTATTCTTTGGTTAGTAGTATCGAAATCTCGCCAATAAATCTTTGTGTTATATTCACCTCCTTCCTTTATCCAACACCTGATACTAGTTTTGTGCCAATAAATAAAAGCGTCTCTTGAAGATAACGGATTACATTTTTACATGACGATGAATTTGATTCTATATAATTTAAAGGTACAATTCTTCCCTTTTATGGAATATTGTTATAAGAAGATTTTTTATACATACCATCACGGCATATCCCTCAATGTGAAATAACCAACCAGTGTTAAAAAGGAAGTACGATACATTATGTGTGTCTCCAAACACAAGCCTCGGCACACCTTAAAAAGGTGTGGTGAATATCATTGCTGAATGTGAGATGCTATTTTGTCTGTTGTTTTTTCAATTACTTATGTAGGTATGTTATAAAATCAATTCTGTGATGTTGTTCATTTATGCAGCGGTTTTAAAATTAAATGCTTTGAATTATGTCACATGCGGTGATAGCCCAGCGGTAAGGTTGTCACCTCACATGCGTGAGGTCGACGGTTCGAAGCCGGGGGGGGGGCACGCACCTCTGGATTTTTAAAAAAAATCTATGTGCGGATTTATATCACTAGCTATATGTAGCCATGATCCAATTTGTCTGGTTCCCCTTTCTAAGGGTTACGAAGGTCAGATGGCAGTCGCTTCAATGTAATAACCAGACTCGCCAATTCCAGGATCATGGTCAAAGCGTACCCCAATAGAAACGGGATAAAAGCGCTAAGGGGAAAGAAGAAAGCTTTGAATTATGTCATGTATTCCAAACATCAACGTGATGTTCTTTATGATTAGGTAAATATATTGAAAATGGAATACTGTAAGTTCGGTCACGAATAGGAGCCCACAAATTCATCTGCTACGCAATCAATTACCCCGTTACACGCATAACATCACTGCGTATGGTAAAGGTTTTTTCATCACCAAACGTCTCATGATGAATTGCCCGAATCTACGACCTCACTCAGCCATTATTTTCTCATATCAATTATGTGGTCCTTATTTCATTATAAGAGTATTTAAAATTGTACGATTATGTTATATATGTTCTTATTCTGTTTCACCATGATATATATTATCTCTTTGCACGTTGTTTATATTTCCAGATTGAAGGGAATAATAATATTTACCTGGGTATTTAATTTGATTCCGCGTCGCCGCAAATTGCTTTATAATTTCACCCAATTTGTTGAAAATTTATGCCGGCGGGGTATATCACGCTACAAAGAATCCAATTATGGACATATCTTGAGCATATCTGAGGTGTTATAAAAAATGTCACATTTATAAAAAAAAATTCACATATTTCCTAGCGGTTAAATTTGTCTTTGAAAAGGCGCTCTCTAGTTTTACAGTGAAACAATGTGATGTTTAAAGGTCATTGACTCCTTCATTTTTTTACAAAAATGCTTTAATATTATGGTGCCTATAATAATACAATTTTTGATCTTATTTCTTTTAAAATATAACCTACTACTGAAGAATAAAAAGATTGTGTCTAACTAAAATAAATAATACTATCAAATAGTTACCACCTGTCCTTTACATAACAACATCTTCTTTTTCCTTATCGTATTCCCATTCACTTCTGGACGAAGGTCTATCTATTTTTTATACACATTTCTTCTTCTTCTTCGCAGACCAATCCCGTCCACTCCTGGACGAAGGCCTCCTCCATCTCCTTCCACGCCACTCTATTCGGTGCTCTGAGCAACCAATTGGCACCAGCATGGCGGCTAATGTCATCTCTCCATCTCATTGGCGGTCTTCCAACACCTCTGACTGTCGTTCTCGGTCTCCAAGCCAACACTATCCTAAACCATCGGTCTTCGGGGTATCCAGCCACGTGGCCCGCCCATCTCCACTTCAGGGTAAGAATGCGGTGGACGACATCAACCAATTTTGTACTTTCCCTGATGGCGTTGTTTTGCACCCTGTCTCTCAGACTCAATCCTAACATGGCTCTTTCCATGGCTCTTTGGGTGACTGTTAGTTTTTCAGCACTTTTCCGAGTCATACACACTTCATTAAATTTAATCAATTTATGCAATAATTCGTAATAAACGTCTGTATTTATGAAGCCCCTAGTATATTATTTCACATCAAATCCGGCATTTCGAGAATGCCTCATGTCAAAAGGATGCCAAACACTCGATTATCCAAGAGATCCATGACCGAATCGTGTAGCAGTAAGATTGGAAAAAAACAAGACTGAGATGGAAGCACTATATAAACAGTGTTGCAGAACAACTCCTGTAAATTGGCAAACTAAAGAATGGTGGCTGAGAACAGACGACACAAATGAAACCAAAAGGTGAAGCCTGTAAATCCATCAAAGAAGTAGGTAGTGAATGTACTGTAGTGAATCCTTATATTAAGTAGAATGTAATTTATTTTTTATTGTTTCTTGAGTAACTAACAGCTACTATGCCAAATATTAATTTTGCACGCACTCAACAACATGTTGCCACATTCTAGAGACTTGTAATATGTATCGTCTCTCAGATCCAAACTGAAATACTTAAATAATATATTTGAGATTGAACTCACGTTAGAATTTCTTACCAAACATGACACGCTATTTTGTATCGGTGTTCTGACAACGTTGTGGGATTTCCATACGACAAAGGAAGGAAATGTTTCCCTCTATAATCAAAATTAAGATATAATTTCGAAGCTGCTGTGTATGTAATATTAACAATGACTCTGTAATTAACACGAAACCATTTAAATATGTTTAATTAACAACTTACTAGATTTCCCTGTAGAGTTTTCTGCGGTTTTCTCACCAATTATGCAAATGCCTTGTCTTTCTGAAACTTTAGCGGGAAACAACTTTTGCTATACTGTCCAAAATAATTTAGTCTTCATTAAATTTGAAAAAAATATTTCACATTTCAGTTCTTAAACAAAAAAAAAATTATCTGTAAAAAATGATATTTGCTATTTAACTATACCCAGCCAAAGCTCTGTCTCTCTCCTTAGCTTTTATCCCACTTGGTGGTGGGGTCAGCTCTCCTTACTGCACTCCTCCACTTTGTCCTATCCTGGGCATCGTCCACAGAGACTTTACATGCTCGCGCATATCTTCCTCCACCAAGCCCTTTTATCGTCTTTTGGGAAGCCCTTATGGTCTTTTGCCGGATACTCGATAGTCCATTATAGTGGTACATATTTTGTTTTCTGCCGGTTTTCTTCGAATATATCCGACCTACCTCAGCCTACTTTCTATCAGATTATCGGAGAGATCGCGTACACCCATGCTACCTCCCACATATTCACTAAGGACTAGGGGCTCCGCCCCTGGCCGCCCCGCGGCCCAACCCCGGTTTGGCGCTACGCGCCATTTTTTTAGGCGCTTCGCGCCTATATTTATGCGCTGCGCGCATTTCATTGGGCGCTGCGCGCCATTTGTTTTATGCCACGCAACGTTTTTTTAACGCTTCGCACCAACCTATGACCGCTGCACATCGAACCAATTATTCAGTATTGAACCAACGTATTCATTAATTTATTATATTATTAGCTCAATGTTTAATAATGTTACCATAATAGAAATTAAACAATAACTTGTGTTAATATAAATGAATCATATTTCTAAAAAACATTTTAATTGTACTTAAGCACATAACATTATCATGTACCTATTATGTTTCAATTATATAGGCATGCTTTTCAAGATGTTTTCACAATGAAATAATTATTCGGTGCATGTAAAGCATTCAAATCTCAAATGTTGTTGATGTTCCGTTATTTATTTGTAAAAATGGGCAACATATAATATATAATAAGAATATAATAAGAATAGGGGCTCTGCCCCTGGCTGCTTTCGCAGCCCAACCCCCAGCGGCCGCTGCGCGGCTGCGCTCCACGGCTTTATTTGCCGCTACGCGGCAGTTGCGAAATAGCCTTGTAAAACTAAATATCGTCAAATATACCATTTAGGACATTTAAAAACTAAATATCTTAACGTGGAAAAGTTAAAATCAAATAATAAAACAGTATTTTTATAGTAAAAATGTGAAAATTATAAAAAAATATATTTTCGATAATGTTTTGAAAGAAATGCGTTAGATATATGAAATGCGTACGTTTGAAATTACAAACATTGATAATTTGAATGTACATTTGAAATATCATTAACAGTACACAATAGTTAAGACAGAATATCTTTTTATAATAATACAATAATAATGATAAACTATACGATTAAATGAAAACATTACCTGTCTAATATCTTTTGCGTATTATCATGACATATTGAAAGCAATGTTGTCAATATTCAAAATTGATATTCCGCAGATTATTACGGTTAAAATTTATTCTGAATGTTTAAAAATTCCTTTTTGAAAAATAATATTGTCAATTGATATTTAAAATACATTATAAACAATGATTTTAAACGATAATTTTTTATTTATCGTTTCAATTTATTTTTTATATTGAAGAAATATTTTGAAAGCGAAAATTAATATGGGTAAAATTATTTTACTGGCAATACGCGCACATGCTAAACTGACACGGCATACACGGACATAGGAGTGGGAGGCGTATTCAATATAATAGATTTTATCTCTCCTTGTGACGCCGCACATCCACCTAGGCATCTTCATCTCGGCTGTTTGCTTTATCTGTTGTATATCACCTTTAGAATACATTTATCGTATTTTAATAAATATTTAAAAACATACAATAATCCCCTTTTTTAATATAATATTTCCTCTGAATCCATTCATCGTACCGTAAACCATTTTTTGTAACATTTTTATTTTGTGAAAGCATTTACGACCTATTTTGATTACTTGTGTAATGGTGTATTCCCCGTGGAGTTCTTAATGAATTTCTCGTGTTTTTTCGTAAATTCGTTTACATCCAGTTTTTGTTTTTCAACTTTTAGTCTTGTAGGGAAATCTTTTGTGTTCTTATTTCGGTTCCTTTTTTAAATCCCTTCCCTCCGCCATCCTGTTTTTAACTTGACACATTATCTTTCCGCCACCAGGTGATAAATTTAAGATTTTTTATTTAATTCCTTCTTCTTGTAAATTGTTTTTATCCCAATATATATTAAATACATTTCTTTCTTGATTCTAGATCTTTTGATAAAAAGGAATTCATTTGTGGACCAATAAGTTTGATTGGATGTAATTTCAACAGAAATATATGCAATATTTATGACCACTCATTATATCAACTAAAAAGCGACCTCTTCTTCGTTAGGATTGATAATAACTTTTCATTTTACATTGTTCACTTTGCAGAGGCCTACGAAGTTCTTCTCTATAAGACTCTTACCCGGCCAGTACTCTCATAATATGTTAGATCGGAATGCTGGGCATTCACTAAAACTGATTGAAGAGCCCTGGAAACTTTTGGAAGGAAAGTACTGAGAAGGATATTCGTTCGGATTTATGACAACGGAGAGTGACGTATTCTCCCGGCCAGTACTCTCATAATATGATGGATCGGAATGCTGGGCATTCACTAAAACTGATTGAAGAGCCCTGGAAACTTTTGGAAGGAAAGTACTGAGAAGGATATTCGTTCGGATTTATGACAACGGAGAGTGACGTATTAGATACAACCAAGCGTTGTTTGATCTGTATAAGGATCCTACCATCTTGAGTGAAATAAAAAATCGGTAGAATCAGATGGGCCGGACAAATCCAGACAATGTGCGAAGAGGACGTCCCAAGACAAATTATGAATGGTGCACCGGGGGGACGAAGAAGAATTAAAAGGACGAAGCTTCGATGGCTGGACGGAGTAGTGAAGGATGCAACAACATCAGCATTCATAACTGGTGTAATACATCACAAGACTGTCAATCTTGAAGTCGAGCTCTGCAGGAGGCTAAGACCCGACCTGGGTTCTAGAGTCATATTAAGATAGAACAGATAGATAGTTTACTTGAATTAAATCAGTTGATAGAGACAAAAACTGCATGTATGATTAGTCTTGATTTTATATTGTCATGTCATATATCTGTAGGAAACTGAAATACGTATAAAGTGTCTTGCATCCTTTTACAAGGTAGTGCACACCCGCACATTTATCGCTGGCTACCCCACATTGTGGGATATACCGTGCTAGTATGTAAACTTGTTTCAAATGGAAAAAATATATTTGTTTCAAATAAAATAAAATTTCTTTAGAAATGTCATGCAATAAAACAATCTATGCCATTAAAGGTTAAGAAATCTTTAGAATATATTTTTTTGTTCGTTTTAAAATTTTAGTCTTTTTGAAGTTCACAACCCATTATGAATATTGCGTTTTTAGGTGAGACTATATTGGTGCGTGGAGATACGCGCACGTGTCATGCTTTAATTAGATAATTTACACCCGCACACATGCCGCTGGTTACCCTAATAGTGGGATATTCTGAGATGGTATGAATAAATGAGTGAATTTTTATTGAATAAGTTATTTACATTTTTTTTGTTATTCGTCAGAGTTCAAAAGACCGCATGATCATTCATTCCTACTCGAGTGTCATAGATTTTATATTCATGGACGATTCGCGGCGATCTTTATTCTTCGATGTAATCTTTTATCTATGCGAGATGATCGTTGGTGGGCATTATGTGTGAAGTGAAGTGAAGGGAGGGTCATCAGAGGTGCTTCAGTCACTCCCCCCCCAACCCTGTCGGTGACATCGGCCACGGCCCCTCCATAAATCGACATACTTGACACCTTTTTACATACATATCCTTGACACATTTATATTCCACATAATTTTATCGAGGCAAATATTTTTTTCAACGCTAATTTATATTGTGTTATTCTTATTTACTTTAATTAACTTAAAATTATTAACTTCAACAAATTATTAACTTCAACATTCCAAACAGACGAACAAGACACACCTCAACGTTCTTTTTAGACAAAAAAAACACTAATGCCGCTCAAAATTCGCCATTGTACCGATGCCTTACCACGTATAATAATTTGGAAAAGATCAGGTCCGTGGACATATTCTGTATGTCCAGGACTCTTTTCAGGAGCCACGTTAGACAGGAATAATATTTTTTTTTTATTACCAGTAGTGAGTACAATGCACCATGAAATCAAAGGTGGGCTGATTAAGTTACAATTACTTATGTTGCTATTCTTATTTATTATATTTGTTTAAAAAAATATTATTGTACGTTGCCCATTTTTTCAAATAAAAAAAAAATAAAATAAATAAATAAAAATAAAAATACTTAAATGTTTTAAATATTTATATATTTATTTTAAATATTTAAATTTTTATTTAAATATTTAATTTTTATTTCTTAAATATTTTACTTAAATACTTCGCAGAATATTTGGTCCTACCTGTGAAGGAGGATCTTGGAGGATCCGGTTTAACCACGAGCTAGAAATAATGTATGGCGAACCAAACGTTGTCCAATACATCAAAATACAACGTCTACGTTGGCTCGGACACGTTTGTAGAATGGAGGATAGCCGGGTCCCAAAGAAAGTATTGGACACCTGTCCTGAAGGAAGAAGAAGCAGAGGGAGACCTAGGATGAGATGGCTGGACGACATCGAGGGCGATATAAGAGCGATCGGACAGACAAATTGGAGGAGACTTGCTGTCGATAGGGCGGGATGGAGGCAGTCTCTTGAGGAGGCCAAGGCTCGCACCGGGCTGTAGCGCCATTGCTGATGACGATGATATTCTTATTTACGGTACGGACATGTTTGAAGACCATCGGAATATAAAGGGAATGTAGCCCAAAACTTGAATGTGCCTAGTTCCAGAGAAAAGTTCCAGAGGGAGACCAAAGCGCAGATGGAAAGATGTGGTGAGGCAAGATATATGTTAATCAACGGATATATCGCGGAGGATGCGCAACACCGAGGATAGTGGAGGCGTAAGACCCAGAAAGCAGACCCCACCATCATGTGGGACAATTGCTGGGGAAAAGAAGAAGAATTAGATATTTTTTGATACCTTCCTTTATTATTTATCTATTCTTAACTTCAGCTTAAGTATAGTAATAATAATAAACACTTCCTTTCACCCTGCGCAAGTGGCAATTTCTTACAACAAACCAGTGCTTTCAGTCCAGAGAAGCAATATTTGTGTGAGAAATGAATTTGGATAATTTCTCCAAATGAATGAATTTCTCCTCTGTTAGGGATAGTATTTCACCGAGGTCCGAGCGTAAACTGTCCTCGGTCTAAATAATTTGATAAGTTTGACAACTCTTTGCATTTGTATTCAAAAAATAAATGTACTTAATCTTTCCAACTAATTTCTTAATTAATTATATCAGCATTTAACAACCTACAATTCCCTCTTTTTGTTCTTATTCTTCTTTTGAATTTGAATTTCAATAGTTTCAATATGACCATTTACAGCCTGTCACAAATCATCGTTAATTTTGGATTATTTTTGCTGCCTTAATTTTATTATTATGAGTATGTCACAGTTTTCATCCACGATATGATGAGTTATGATGAGCCTGAGTGCTTACGATGGTAACACCATCGTCCTCAGAGGCGACGATTCAAACTATAGTTGAATCGAAATATGTTTGAATTCGAACTATAGTTGAATCGAAATATGTTGGAATTCAAACTATAGTTGAATCGAAATATGTTTGAATTCAAACTATAGTTGAATCGAAATATGTTTGAATTCAAACTATAGTTGAATCGTAATGTGTTTGAATTCAAACTATAGTTGAATCGAAATATGTTTGAATTCAAACTTTAGTTGAATTGAAATATGTTTGAATTGTCGATTGAGGACGATGGTAACTCAGAGGCGAAGACTCATGCCGACCGCCGTGGCACATTTGGTAAGCAGTCGGTTTCTGTGCGGGCGTCCTGGGTTCGATTCCCAGCAGAGGAGAAATTTATTTAAATTAATTTCTCACGCAAATATTCGCTTCTCTGGGCTGGAAACACTGGTCAGTTGGAAAAAATTGCCGTACGGCAATAAACTCGCCACTGCAACGAAGTGTTCATTATTTATTTTTTATTTTATTTTATTTGCGTGTGTTGGTGAACTGTAGGTTGATGTGACGACATGATTGAGATCTGTCATTTTTCATGACACTCTTCTCTACCCCTGTACATAAACCATTTTTTCGTTAATTTGTTCACATACGGGTAGAGGTTCCAGTAATTGTCAACGTCCCAGTAATTGACATTTTCAAAATTGAACCCAAAAAATAAGAATACCATTCTACATTTTAGACAAGAATAGACATATATGATCAAACATATTATTGTTCCAAATAGTATAAAGACTCATCACTAGATTGCTCTGCTAAAAGTAAAAAAAATATTTTGTGTGTGGTATACCGTGCTACAAGCGAAATAGGAGATTCTTCTTAACAAATTCGTTAAGGTCAGTATATTCAATAATCTTTTAATATTTTCAAAATCTTTTAATTTTTCGAACGATTTTACGTAATTATTTGATTAATGCTTAGTGCTCAACAAATGGTGTAATAATTTTGGAACAATTTCTTTTATTATTGAGTTTATGTTGGGGTGACAATTACTACAACCGAAATCCAAGATGTTTATATAATTGACATGCCATGTCCACTACTGGGACAAAATGAAATTGGGTTGAATTCGACATTTTTAATGTTTATTTCATTCAAGATATCATAACTACGTTGAATATATATAAAAAACTCATAATAATACCACGGACCCAGTAATTGACATACCATAATCCATATGACAATTATTGGGACTTCATACTGTCAATTACTGGGTCACAAACATGCCATACATTTTTTTTGTTGTAATTAAACAGATAAATAGTAAATCATACTTAATATGATGCATACACATTTAATTTGTAACTTGTAGTGAATGCTCGAAAAATGTCAGCTCTCCTTTTAAGCAGCTTTATTCAGGCCCAGTGAAAAATGTTCGAAGAAAAAGCCCAAGTTTTATGTCGAAAAAGTGCCAGTTGGAACAACATTACAAGAGTGGAAATTGATTTTCAGGAAGAAATAACATAAAAGGAAGATAGGTCGAAATAAGAACAATAATAACAAAAATAAGAACAACTTAAATACTACAGGAAAACACAAAACAACAATTTTTAAACATGATATCACAAAAAAAGAAAAAAAAGATCAGTGCAAAAGTGACTACAGGAAAATGTGATTCCAACACAACAGCCTATGAGACTGAAAACATACAGATCAGAAAAACCAACTTGATTCGTAACAACCATCGACATCATCCGTGATAACAAAGAGACATATAAATGATAGTGAAACTGAAACAGATTCTTCTGCAATCATTTATGACGACATTTCCGAAGGTTATGAACCTATATTTTTATTTTATTTAACTTTATTTTTATATTGCTTCTCGGGCAACTAACAGGTACTATGTCAAATATTAATTTAACACGCACCCAATAACAAGCAAGTTGCCACACTCTGGAGACTTACGATATTAATCGTCTCACAGATCCAGACTAAAAACACAATTAAAAACTGTGTCTCCACAGGGAATCGAACCCGGGACTTTTGGATCAGCAGTCAGATACGTAACCAACTGAGCCACGAAGGCCAACAATTTCTATTTCAGAAAAAGAAGATTACAACAGTGAAGTGAAGATCCAATAAAACGATTTATTAAGCAATGCATTTATTTGTCTTGTTATTTTGCTGGGTAAAAAGTAACAGTAAAAATATTTGAAAATATTTTCAGAAATACATTTATATTTATGGCCTCTTAATGAAAACGTGGGCGAATTTTTAGTTAATAGAATAATCTTAGAACCAATAAGTTTCCAATGAAACAACCCATTTGAAATGAAACCTACAACGTTAAGACAAATTAAGTCCAAATTGCAAAAATCACGGAAAAAATCTGAATTTTTGTTTTTATTTTTAGTAATAAATAACAAAATATTTTTTGTTGGGTTTTGTTATTGCATCGTGCATTCTTGGTGTTTGTACCAGCATTACTCGAGTAATCGTAATATAATTAATTTATTCAATAAAATAAAGTTATTAAGCTATCGAGTGCTAAAACTCTTAATTTAAGAATATTTTACTTAGGTCACAATCTTTATGATATTAAATTTTAATTAACCCTTTGTGTTTTGTTGTTCTGTATGTTTTCATTCACTAAATAATCATTCCTAAATTGTTTTAGATTTATTTCATTGCACACATACATGTATTATCCTAAATATTTCATTTTGAAGTTCATGTCAATTACTGGGACAGATGATGTCAACTACTGTTCCTTAGAGATTTTACTGTGTCAATTACTGGGACAAAATCACTAATCAGTATTTAAAAAAAACAAAAATAGATATACATATTTTTTGAGAATCAAAATGAATATTCTATGTGACAAAAACATATACCTTTCAAATTACAGCAACAAAAAAATTATATTCTAATACATGAAAATATTATGAGACATTATCTTGTTTTTTCCCTTAAGCATGACAATTGCTGGGACATCTACCCTATACATATTGCTACTGTTTGGTTGAAATATCCGCTGTGCTAAGTAATATTGTAATGTCTCTGTGCAAAAGTAGTTATTAGGTACAGTTGTTGAATGCAGCCAAGTTATGTCGCTTGCGATTAACGTCAGTACGTATTGTGATAAGAATCTTGATGGGTCATTATTCATTTTTACTCCTAACTAGCCCGAGAGGATATAGTGAGGAGTTATGAATTGACAATTTTTAAGGCAATTTTGTTATTGCAGATTATCAACTAATATCATGCTGAGATTTTATTCTGAAATTTTCACCACAATGTATGTGTGTGCTGTGTGCCTACTATGTGCTATGTACGGCGTGTTTATTCTACTTTATCGATTGTAAACTAAAGGACTCATTCGATTTTTTTTTAATTTTTGCCAATTTGTATATTTAATACTAGCTTAGACCGCGTTAGATTTTGAAGGATATCTGATCAGTGCTTTCATTTTTTTTAACTCTCAAATGCATAAAAGTGGAATTTGATATTTTTAATTTCAAATTGGTAAAAAGGTACACCACTCTAATAAAACGGCATTGAAGAATTATCAAGTTTTCATAATAAAACTCATTTCATGAAAACGCTGAATATTTTCCATACAAAGATTAAATACTTTGTTGAGTGACATTGTAGTGAGGAGTTTAGCTTTGGCCAAAAACCACTCATTTTTAATAATTGTCCAATAAATGTACAGTTGCTATGTTCAGTATTCCAAATTATTGATTTATCTTGGATGGGTGGATGGCAGAGCGGTTAGCGCGCTGGGTTAGTAATCCAGTGGTCGCGAGTTCGAATCCTGCCTCGACCGATCTCGTTCACCTATAGGACAAGCATTTATGCTTAGTTTAGGGAACGTAGGAAGATGTATATGTACTTGTTTAACAAGGACATATTCATTTAAAAAAAAAAAAAATCTACATATTCTAAATATATCTAAGAGGTACACGATTCAATAAACTGGGACGTTTACGTACGTATGGCAATTTTAAACTGCAGGAGTGTATTAAAGCTGTTCTGTTATATTTCCCCAATTTCAGCGAGTTAAATATAATCCATAGTTTCTTGTTTAATATAGGTACCTTTTATGCTTTGAAATCACATCCTTCTTTGTGGCCTGGTCACAAAGACATTTTGGTTAACTGATACCGTTTGATTATTATGACCTTAAAACTTGGAGGTCCTTCAAAGCGTCTGCTTAATTTATTATAATTTGTAAGATATCCGTATGCGCTGATTTAGAAATTTGAGAAGATCTTTTGAGGGTTCAAAGTACGGAACATCAAAGAGAATCAGAATTGTCCTCATCGTCTATTTTCGGCGTTATTTGGTTCGAACTTTGTATTCTTGCAAATATCGTTCATAACGCTCACAATCATGGACTGTAACATGCATACTCGAATATTGTGATGATTATTATTTTAGCCTGTATGGGCTTTAATTTAGTCTATGGGGGCATTAATGTAGACTGTCGCTATATTGAAGCGAGAAATTAAAAGCTTTTGAAATAGTTAACTTTAAATTAAGACATGCTGTGTAGGACCTCACAGTGAGAGAGAGAGAGAGAATGTATTTTTTAATTCAAAATTACATACCTACATGTGTACAATAAATTACATACAGCAAACAACAAAACAAAATGTTTATCATAGCATCAGCTTTCACATTAATTAAATAACAAATAAATATGATTAAAAATTGAGCAATTTCGAAATGTAAGCTTTCTGGTAACTACGATGATATGTCGAGCGCTGACTTGCTTGTTATACCTTCAGGGAAGTAGTTAAATGAGTACCTACGTGCCGGGTTAATGTCCATTGTGGTTCGAATGTTCCTCCCTAGAAAAGTACCTATTAAATTTGTATTGTTGTCAATATTCCGGTAGGTTATTGACCTCTTCCTAGTGCGAATTGCACGACAACAAGATGTACCTATTCGCCGCATTATTATTTCATTTTTCTTAATGTTTTTCAGTATTTTCCTTGCGACCGTCGACTCCCATATTTTTTCGTTAGTCGTTTTTTTTTATTTTCACATTTCGCTAACCTCTTTAAAACAATTATTTTCTGTCTTTTAACATTTGAATATTGTGCCGACATTTTTTTTCTTCACTGTTTAATTTTATAACATTGAAATTGTTTTTTTATTACAGACCAAATTAAATTATTGTTTATTATTTGAATTCATTAAAATACATATTTTGATAAAATTATTAAAAAAATGTACGTACAAAAACTGTACGTTATTTAATCAAAGGTTAATTATTTATTTTTACTGACATTTTTAACATCTCAATAGAGACGAAGTTGGGATATTATACAAGAACCAAGAACTCAAGGATCCTACAGGGCTTACGATCTGTCATCGGCTGATTTACGTGATCACTTTGTGTGCTTGCGCAACGTTCACCAATCATGCCTTCTTATTGAGTTCCCTTGTCAATGTAATTTTTGAAAGTTTTATATATTTGAATAATGTATAACAATTCACCTTAAAATAAGGAACTATACTATTGCCATCTATGGAGTAACGGAAAAGCCTTTTTTAACGCCATCTATTGAGAAATTGGTTTATTTATGAACAATGAAAGCAAGAGTCCTAATAAATGAGATGACGGTGTCTCACACAGATGTCACCCCTGAACTGCGCCAGAAATATTATTTCATTTTTGGCTTATTTACCTACTTGTACCAATATGTATGTAAATCGAATATTTTTTTAATTGCGTATACGCAAATCAAATGAATTTGACTGGAGTCTGGAGTCAAATGAATTTGACTCCAGACGGGGAAAAAATCCAGTGTTTGCGTATATGCAATTTAAAAAATAATTCTAGTTAATTAGGTTTATATTTTTTTTACATTTGATACATCGTGATGTAACAAATGCTGTATCAAATATATTGTCTCTCCCATATCAATTCTTCTATCAATTTTGTTTATTTTATTTGTTTACTAGCTGAGAAGCATCGCTTCGCTCAGCTTCTAAGCTAGGGTTTTCAGCCTACTTTTTACCGCTGCGCGGTAAATGGCCGCCTTCGGCGGTTCATGCAACAAAATGAAACGAAGCTTTTATGGTAGGTACTTAAAAAATATATTCGGTACAGTGTTAGCCAACACCTGGTGGACGTCACAATGTCTAGTGGACTTCACAAGGTGCGGGCTTCCAGTCCATTGCCAGTGTTGTTTTTGCGGCTACTCCGCATGGACACATGGCCCCAGCCACACGCCCCATGAACATGCCCATGACGATGCCAATAGTCCATGAAGACTTGGCCACGTCAACCTGAGCACCCGCGAGGAAGAACGAACGCTTGCCCTTAACCGTGAGTGCCGTGAAAAGATAAATTACTCTGGATGCTGCAATTTATCGACCTGCATCTTCGCTTTGTGTCTCATGGGCATATTATGATGAGTAACAGCACTCTATTCTCCATCATCAAAATGTAGTTAATTACCTCATTTTGATTATTTTTAAATACATAAGTATTTTTTTTATTTATGTTAGTCCAATTAATCCAAACTTTGGGTTGCCCATATAGAACGAATGTGTTTTTAAAGTTGTAGCGTGCACAGCATACATTATTTTATAATAAATAATCAATAGTTGTTGATAATAATATTTCATTTTGATGACCTTTTTATTATTTCGATATTATTCTCATCGGAAGAAAACTTATATTTTTAAACGCATTGCGGCGCTTTTGTGATGTCATTCAAATAATACTCCATAATTGAATAATAATTAAATTTCAAGACCTGCACGAAAGTAGAAGGTATTTAAATATTTTGTAATCTTATATATTTTTAAACTGTATCCCTGTTTTACAAAATCTCGTAGAAATAAAGTTATTTTTTGTAAAAATGATTTTATATTGTGTTTCCATAAGTTTGAAAATTTACCGATAGATGTCGAAAACCAACCATTTATACTCTTTGTATATTTTTTCGTATTTATTAAAAAAAAATTAGGCGTTACCACAAAAAAAGAATATTTTTCCCGAAATATGTATAATATTGACTATCTTTAAACAAAAAATCAATATAATTCGTGTTGTAGGCCACTTGTAAAGAATCACCATTTTGACAGCTAAATCGGTAAAACAATGCAAGTAAAGCAAATCTGACCCACAATGCAAAAGGAAACACTTGTTCCGTGTAAATTGTTCCCTCTCCCTATGTAGGATTTTATTATTTCGTGCCTTTTGAGCTCTGGCTATGACGGGAACAAACAAAATTTTATGTTGGCATCAGTTGGCATTATAATAACCGTAAGGATATATTCTCATAAATCAATTTTGGCGACTCGGCGAGTAATGCAAAAAAGCATTCTATAAGTCTTATTATATAACATTAAAACATACTTTCTTTTGAAAATAACATAAAAAACATATTAGCTCGCGAGGCTTTGTGTTTTTATACTGTTTCAAATGTTATATTATAAAAATGTAATATTATAAGATTTTTTCTCTACTGTAAAATTGACGATTTTGACATAGTAAGGTTTCAAACGAAAGACAGACAGACAGACTGACATGAATTTAGCCGTGCACAAACATGTGCAAATCCAGAATGACAATCTTACCATGTCTACTTTATTTATATGCAGATACTTGCTGTACCAAGGATGTTATAGTTCACGTGTAAATTCGTTATTGGAATACATTTACATTTAAAATATTATGTGTACAATGTTTCGTAATGTATTCTGTGAATTAACTAACAAATTAAATAAAATAATGAAAATGAAATATGCAAAGACCATCGATCAATCGAATATTTAATCGCATATTACAAACATATATGTATCGGCATACGCAAACATTGGATATTTTCCCTGCCAGAAGTCAATGCAATGATGTAGGTACGTGATGAATTTTCATTGTGAGTGATTACGTAAACCAGTTGATGACAGTTGTAAACCAGTTGTACCCCCTGTAGTTGCCCGATTTCTCAGTTCTGCTTATGTTCCCGTTTCATCTCTACTGAGATGTTGAAAATTTAAGATACAAAAAAAAACTAATTATTTTGTGTACCGTTATTTTCACTTAAAAACTGAATATTGTTGACACCGTTTTACATATATCGCACATTTTTTCTTAGTAGTATTTTACAATTGTATTTTTAAGGACAGTGTCATTATATGTATGTTTTAAGAGGTCGTATTTAAACCAATTTTTGATTAACATTTTTATAAATAATTTTCTAATAATCTTTTTATTTCATTTGAAATTCCTACGACGCAACCGCCTAAAAACTTAGATAAATTTATGAAGTAGGACCTATTTATAATTATTTTTTTCTTTTTTGTTTCAGGTATGTCACATCTCCAATTACTGCTATGTTGTGTCTGGAATATTCTTTTGATCGTTTGGTAAGATCATTTTACCTGTCAGATATTATAGTTATATTTGTGTTTTTAATTATTCATATCAGCTGATATATTTCGAATTATGAAAAATCTTATGAAAAAGAAATTTGTACGGCTTACCTTTGGGTCATTACGCGTCAAAACATCCAGCTATGTCACCAACGGTCTCAGATTTTGTCGATATTTTTATATATTTTTTTTCCTTTGTTTTTGATATCCTGTATGTATACTTATTGAGATATAAATGTTAAATAAGGATGTCAAAAGAACAAATAAAAAAAATATCAACATAATTATAACAAATAGGTATTAAGCTTAGTTTAAGCGTAGTTTATACTAGAGGTCGCCAAAATTTTTTGGCTCGTAGACCACTTGTCATGTTTTTCGGTTTTATGTAGACCCCCTGCTTCCCTTATATTGATTTTTTGAAAATTCATCATCTTTAAATGAATGTATGTTGGCAGCTGTTATAGTGCTACTCAATTTGAAAGATTTATATTTCTAACTGTAGTGTTAAAAACATAGATCATGTATTAATTAAATACAAATTAAAATTTAGTAGTCACTTGAGCTGCGGGCAACTGCTAATTTTTAATTATTCTTAAATATTTATTTTTATTGACAATAACATCTCAATAGAGACGAAGTTGGGATATCATAGAAGAACCAGGAACACAGGCACCTACATGGTTTACGACCTGTCATCGGCTGGTTTACGTGATCACTTTATGCGCTTGCGCAAAGTATATGCAATTAAAAAATATATTCTTAAATAGTTTTATATGATTTTTTTTCTTCTTCTGTTGTTTTTTTTATTTTTCATATGCAGTAACAGTAAGCACATATTTCACAAAGGGACGAGTTTTTTTGGTACAAATAACATACAAATACAAATTATATTGAAATAACATTGAAAATGCAATTTTCATATACCTATAAAGAGGATGCGCGTTGGTAAAATTTATTATTGTTATGAGTAGGTACTGTATTAAGTCAGCCATTGTACTGTACACCGTACGTTATCTTCATACTTATTTTAACATAGGTAGCTGAATGGAAGCGCCATGCAAATCCTTCTAATTCGGAAATAGCTCTTCCGCATTAAAAGGATCTCCATACTAGCGACAGCAGCTAATGAAGTTTACAAAATAAACAAGATTAAAAAAAAACTGATGCAAAAGCCCGGTTGATAAATACTAGTTTATTTGAATTTTAATCATCCCTTTATACTCTGCTCTTATCTGGATGGATACGTATAAACATTTACGTTTAAAAGGGCCTTGTTAAATTAAACGCGGCTATTTTCCCATCTCTGTTACCTTGACAATGTTAACAGATTTACACTCGAAACTATTCCAATTAAAAACACGACGATCGACAAAAGTTTCACATCCGCTACGATGATAGCAGACTTAACTGGGCAAGAATGGCACCCCGTAATAGGGGCATAAGCGATAGTATAACGTTAATTTTCACGCATTAAAAGATATTACCTCCGAGCCGATAGCTCCGGTTAATTGCTACCCTTTACTTTGTTAAACTGAAACAATGCACGAAACTTTTAATGAAGTGTCTGCTTAAGATTCATTTAAATTAACTCCGTAAGAGACGGCGGCGGCAAGTTTTAATCACAGAGTTGCAAGTCACACGTCCCGTCCGCTCCAAAGAGTCCACAACATGTTAAACGGCGTACTCATTAAACGAGGCGTTTCAGATACTGCGAACGATACTGTAACACATTCGTCTTTGTGCAAGTTTTATTAATTTTTAAATACTGCACCTGCTTTGACAAAAAAAAAAGATTTTATGTATCTTTTCTCTCTAAATAAATCTTCTACTTGTTCGTTTTCTTCGCTGTCGAAGATCTATTTTGAAGAGCCATATTTGCTTCCCCGAAAAAACTTCTCCAGATGCTTCTATTTATTTGGGAACTTTTTATTCTCTACAAAGCTCAAATATACCCAATTTTTGAATATGGTAGTCACCTCTGGAGTGGTGCCCCCCAAAAACTACTGAATACCCTCGATGCTGTAAAAAGTCGTCCTGAGCGTCTGATTGACTGATGGATTGCAATCACTAGACCGCATACGCAAAGTCTGTATTCTAAGAGAATCTTAGAATGAATAAAATGAGTGGTGAATTAGAGTTATTACAATGAACTTACTTATTTTAAGTTTATCTCTTCCTATATAACCCAAAGACATGACTTAAAAAAACTGGTTTTAATTTATGAACCTTAGTGAAGTCAATCTTGCTTTTTATGCCAACGAATAAGATATCTATAGCTAGAAATATGATTATAAATAAAGAGATAAAAAATATAGCCCAAACACTTTGCAATTGTTTATTATTGTAAGTTGTTCGTTATATCATATATCCGTGAACTAAAAATGACAATGCCAGGAATCGTACTTATGAACCAACTGATTTATGTTACAGCTCGTATGGTGAATATGCGTCTTTAGAAAGCTCATAAGAATTTCTGTAAAGTCTATGGCGGCAGAATATTGTTCGGTTGTAGTCTTTGTTTTCTATATTAGCTTTGTATTTTATTATTTGATTATTTAGTAATTTTTTTTTTATTTATTTATTTAAAATTCAACACAGACAGCGTTTGCTGGTATAAGTGTTGATATACATTTTGGTTTTGATTGACATTTTGTTAGATTAATACATGTTATACAATGTGGTGAACATTACAATGAAGTTTACAAAAAAAAATTGAAAATTCAACCATAGTGGAGCCCAAAACAGTTAGCCGGGAGTACAGGAAAATCTATTTATTTATTTGGGACAGAAACAGCGATCAAAAAAGAAAAATATACAAAACAGTAAAAAAAACATGCGCCAAAACTACTATCCACAAATTAAAAAAATATAATCAACAACAGTATAAAATAGGTAGATGAGAAAAAACATAGAACAAAAAAGATGAAGAGCTTATCAAAATAAAAGTATACAATGTAAATAAATAATAAAAAAGTGTAATGTTAAAATGTAAATAAAAGTATACTATGTAAATAAATAATAAAAAAGGATTTTGATTGGTGATGAAGGGGTAGGAAAGATGGAGGGAAATGAGGGATGTGAAGACGTCTGCCGCATAAAGCCACCACTCAATCAACCGGCACTAATTTACTCCGTACCAATTTTCGATATTTGTCGTAATCAAATTGAAAAATATCGACCTCATTAAACCTCTCATTGTACTGACGGCATATGCGCGGTATAATAGAATACTTTCGATAGTTCGTCCCACATACCGGAACATGAAACAATTCAGGTCTTCTGGTTGTTCTTTTTGGGGCACGTAATGAAACTAATTTCACAATATCCGGAGCATCAATGTAGTTGTTCATTATGTTGTAGTGTAGAGTAATGATTGATCAAATAAGATGCGTCGGTTTTCGAGAGTGATGAATTTGTGAAATGAAACCGAATCCTGATAAGATGCGAATTGTAAGTTAAGTCGGAAATTAATGTGTCCCAGATATTTCCTTTGAACTGACTCCAATCTGCCCTTATGAGTAACATAATTGGGTGTCCACACTGGAGTGCAATACTCTAAGTGGGGTCGAATGTATGCTGAATAAAGCTTGTGCAGTGTATTTATACTCTTAAATGGTCGACATAAGCGAATAATGTATCCAAGTGATTTAAGAGCTTTACCAACTATGACATCCAAATGATTATCAAAAAGCAACTTGGAGTCTAGTATTATTCCTAAATCTTTAATATTGTCAATCTTTACTAGGGGATTGTCATCAAGAGTGTAAATAAAATTAATAATGTTTTTTTTACGGGTGAATGAAATCTTATTACACTTAGATACGTTTAAGTCGAGCCTGTTTTGTTTGCAATATTCTGAGAGGTTGTTTAAATCATGTTGAAGTTTTAAACAATCGTTGAGTGATATAATTCTCAAGAACACTTTCATATCATCAGCATAGGAAACATAATTAGAGTTTGAAAAGCACTTAAAAATGTCGTGAATGTAGGTATGTATTAAAAAGTAACGGCCCCAGGTGAAAGCACAAAAAAGAATTAAAAAAAAATTTTTGAAAGCACTAAAATGATTTAATGACTCAAAACATGGATTTTTAATCAATTTTTAAATTATATGGGAAAAAACATAATTACATTTCTTATGTTTATTTTAAAAATGTTTGAAGAGGATAAATAATAACACTGAAAAATATAATGTTTGACATGAATAAGATTCGAACTCGCGACTACTGGATTTCAAACCCAGCGCGCTAATCGCTCTGCCACCACCCATCTAAATCATCTAAATCAAGCAGGAGTCAAGAGCCGACACGACCAGAACCAAAAACCTCATACGAACATCGGAAATGAAGGTTTTAAGGGCTATCATAGGGAAGACGCTTAGGGACAGAATTCACAATGACGACATTAGGTGGATCTGTGAGACCGAGGACATCATACGATGGAGTAGAGCTAGGAGAAGATTTGAGAGGGACCATGTCAACAGGATGGACGCATCTCGAATCCCATCCATATCGGCAAACGAAATCCCACCAGGGCATCGCCTCCCCGGAAGACCACCGAAGAGGTGGAAGGATAGCTGGACCTCAGCTTCACAGGAATAGCTTTCTCGAAAAAACAGATCTACGATCTAAAATAAGATGGAGAATAAGAACGCAGGAGTGGTAATACTTTTGGAGACAAGGGCCAGAGGGCGGGCTGCAGAAGCAAAGTACTAACATTACTCATATCTAACACTTATTATTTTATGTATTATTCGTTTTATAAGTGGGCATACTTTTGGGACAAGGGCCAGAGGGCGGACTGCAGAAGTAAAATACTAACATTCCTCATATCTAACACTTATTATTTTATGTATTATTCGTTTTATAAGTGGGCATACTTTTGGGACAAGGGCCAGAGGGCGGACTGCAGAAGTAAAATACTAACATTCCTCATATCTAACACTTATTATTTTATGTATTATTCGTTTTATAAGTGGGCATACTTTTGGGACAAGGGCCAGAGGGCGGACTGCAGAAGTAAAGTACTAACATTCCTCATATCTAACACTTATTATATTATGTATTATTCTTTTTGTAAGAATAAACAAAAAAAAATGGTAGCCGCGCAGCGGAATATTCTTATTTTACATTAGTATTAATTATCATAAATCAAAGAAGAAATCTTTAGTAATTAATATTATAACTTTTTTTACGCCACTTTTGAGTAATTTAATGTTAACCGGTTGCAGAGCTGACCCGCTCCCTCATCCAAACAAATTATTACACACTTATGTTTTCTCATGATTTTTCCGATGAATTAATCAAATTATTCTGGGCAGTGTGAATTTTTTTTTTGTTTTGATATATAGTACGCGCAGCGAGAAAATTGCGGTTTTCTCGTGTTTACATATAATGATAAAAATAAGCAAAAGCGCGCAGCGAGAAAATTTCATATTTTTTTGTTTATTTCGAAAAAATAAACCGAACAAAATCCGCGCAGTGAGATAATAAAAGTTTTCTTGTGTTTACTTTGACTAATAAAATATAAAAAAATCGCGCAACGAGAAATTTTCTATCTTCTTTACGTTTTTTCAATTGTCTGGTCGATGGCAATGCGTGCGAATGAAATAGTCAAGTTTGATTTTTTTGTTTATACGTTTTTATAACGTGGGTAACCACCACAATATGGGTTTCCATGGATCGGGACTTGCCATTGCAGGGCTGGTTTAACGCGATGAAGTACTGGAGAAAAATATTTTAATTATTTATGCAAATACGTTTTCACATTTTTTTTCTTAGAATATCTTCTATGGTACGCTTACTTAAGTTCTCACATTGTAATATATTTTGCTTGTGCAAATAAACCAACAGGTGTCAGTGATGTGAGTGAATATGTTCACTATACAATATCATTAATTACTGTCGCGAAATTAGTTCACATCTGACTATTTGCTTTGTCACACTGTAGGTACTCCGATTATCTCGTGGAATTCTAGTTTTAACTCATTAAGGAATCGTATCTAACGAACTTAATATTAAACACGTTTATAGAATCTTCAATTTTGCCTATTTGTTTATCTTTTCTGTGGAAAGTATCACTTAGTTAAAAGTTGTCAAGAATCAGTGGAGTTGAACTACAAAAATCACTATTTATATAACTATTTTTTGTTGTAATTACACGATGTTGACACACATGTCATATTTTTTTTTGATAAGTTGTTTAATTCTGAAATAAACGAAAATTATTTTCCATCAGATTCTGAAATTTTCACATCATTCTAAATAACTTTATACCATACTTTGCAATAGTCGATCAATCCAATTACTTAATAGTGCCAGAAAATTTAACACTCGAGTCATTTATGAGCAAAGAGATGGTTTTCGATCCATTCAATACATCAATAACCGTTCATATAAAAAAAACCGACATGTATGTCAAGATAGGAAAATGTGGTGTTCGGTTCTCTCTGCCTATCCCACGAGGGACATGGCGTGACTTTGTAAATCGAAGAGTTTGATTTTTTTCCTCGTGAATTCCATCATCAGAACTCGATGAAATTCATGTATGATCATGTCTTAAGCACTTCCTTTCTATTTAAAAAGAAATCATTAATATGTGACTATGTTATAAAGAGTTGTTATCACTGAAGTGCAAATTAAATAGTGTAGTGAATTAATCATGGATCTCATGATCGTATCTTGACCAAATTGTAATGGGAACAATCGGAAGATAACCCCTTTCTAATAAAAAAAGAAGCATCGAAATCGGTCAACGTGGTACAAAGAAATCGCTGAACTTAAATAAAACGAGTGGGTTGTGGCCAACGCTAAACTCCTCACTAACAAGTCATTCTATAAAGTATTCAATTTTTGTACGGAAAATATTCAGCATTATCATAAAATGAGTTTGTTTGATTATTTTTTTATTTAAATATTTATTATGTTTCCTGAGCTTGGGGTCACTTTGAAAAATTTGAAAGTTAAAAAAATTGAGAAGCACTATTCAGATATCCTTCAAAATCTAATGGGATCTAAGCGAGTATTAGATATACATAATTGCAAAATTTGAATAGAATCGAATGAGTACTTTAGTCTATAATCGATAAAGTTAAATAAACACGCCGTACATAGCACATAGCACACACACATATACATTGTGATGAAACTTTCAGAATACATTCTCAGCATGATACTAGTTGATAACTTTCAATAAAAAAATACCCTTAAAAATTGCGAAATCATAACTCCACACTATATCCCCTTGGGTTAGTGAGGAGTAAAAAATTGATAACTTCCTCCGTTTTTGGTTGGAGTAAAAAATTGATAATCCTCCGTTTTTGGTCAGTGAGGAGTAAAAAATTGATAATCCTCCGTTTTTGGTTAGTGAGGAGTAAAAAATTGATAACTTCCTCCGTTTTTGGTTAGTGAGGAGTAAAAAATTGATAATCCTCCGTTTTTGGAAGTAGGTTAAAAATATGAAAATTACTGTTCAAAATCTCTTTGAATCCGGGTTCTACGTCTGTCTTTACGTTGGAGTATTTGTCAAGCAAATAATAATCGATCCGTTCGTTCTCTCCAGTAAAAGTATACATATATGTAGTCATGTAGTACCTGTGTACTCACGTCCAAAACGGAAACCTTGTGGAATAATGTGCATTAATTTTATAACATCAGCTAAGACAGATTATTAATGAGAAACCGTTAACCGCGTCGGAGAATTCTGCCGTCCTTACGATGATTTCTGATAAAAAGTGTACAGTTCATAATACATTTCCGTCTTATGCAGGGTGGTGATAGTTTGACTCTTTGCAAAGAGGCCTCTTCTCTCGCTGGGGCTGTTGATGTTTGTCGGAACAATATCAACAGATTTCCATTAGTAGAGTAATTAGGGGAGTTAATTTGAAATGCTGCTTCATGTGTACATGTGTAGGTACCCTCGGATATGTATGAAAGTCAATATGTAGGTACTGCAATTACTCCTGTAAGGGAATTGTCTTGAAGTCATATTCACATGTTCTCAAATACATCAAGCATGTTATTGTTATATATTTTCATAATAAAGAATAATATATTCTTGGTGAAACAAGTAATAAGAGCTAAAATCGATGATAATGAACACATTTCCTGAATACCAAAAAGCTAAAAGTACAAAGTAAATGCGTAGCTCAATACAAACTAACTTTACAAGTCAACAAAAAAATACAAAATACACAGCAACAAGCAATTGCTGACGAACAAAGATGCGGTTGTATGAAATAACACTCTCGTATATAAAACAAATTCATTTGGAGTTAAAGTGCCAAAAATATTACCCAGAAAACATCAACTATCGTCACTTAAACTGATTAGATGGGTCGATGGCAGAGCGGTTAGCACACTGGGCTAGTAATCCAGTGGTCGCGAGTTCGAATCCTGCCACGACCGATGTCGTTCACCTATAGCACAAGCATTACTGCTTAGTTAAGGGAATCTATGAGGATGTATATGTACTTGTTACAAGGATATATTCATTCTTTAAAAAAAAATCTCCTCTGCTGGGAATCGAACCCAGGATGCCCGCAAAGAAGCCAAATAGCTTACCAACGGTGGCCGGCACAGTTGGTAAGCCGTTTATTTTAAAGTTATTTTCAATAAATTTATCTACTTAAAATTAAAGTCATCAAATTAAACTATATCTTTACGAAATTATATCTTTCCATTGTCCAATGTTGCCACAAAATAAACAATCTTCTCCAGATAATTTAATATTGTTTCATAATACGATACCGATAAAGATTGAGATGTTCCTTTTCTTTTTGAAATTGGATTTGTTTTGTTTATGAAGGAGAGATACACTAACGTACAAAGTTTTTATTTCTTTTTGTTCTGTTCAGCAGTATATATTGTCAATAATGATAATAATAATAATAGTAGTAGCGATTCCGGGCAGAATCTCAACACAACTCTCGACACCGAGTGTGTATCATGACTGGTGACAGCTGACGCCGGCTGCACAAATTTTATCTGTGCATATAACGTCAACAGTGGGCATGCGAGCTCATTATTATTATTTTTTTTCACTGCATCCATAAGCTTCATTAAAAATAGATAACTGCTGCCCAACTAGGTATACCTGTTCTATGGCTTGCAGTGTTATTATTATTATAATATTTCACAGAAGACATATATGCATTTTTAAAAAGTATCTTTACAATATAAACTTAAGTATTGTACACAGATTAAAAAAGATAATCGGAGTCATCATGATAATATGCACGTATTGTGTATGTAGGTATCTTGTCATTTTTATTTGTTTATCGCACAAATAATCTGAAATACTATCTCTTGGGAATACTGAACTGACAGAGCATAGATGATCCGCCAATCATATCTTTATTTAGTCCAGTCTCAGATCAAATCATGACAGCACAAAATTTATAAAAAAATCAGGGTTTTTGAGATTATGTTATGATCTATCAAATTTGACAAATCGAGTACCTCTCTGGACTCGAATATTTAACATATTTTTTTTTAATGTTGAAACAAAAAAAAAAGCGAAGGAAAGGAAGAAGAAGGGAAACAGATATGATAGAATGTGTGTGCATATTTTTTGTGTGGTATGTGCGGAAGAGTAAGTACATATATGTGTAAGAGCGTGAAGTGTATTGCGAGTAAAATAATCTTATTTTTCTTCTTCATCGTGTATTAGGTCATATAAGCTTTTTGTGAGTGTGGACTATCCTGGTAAGAGGAGGTCTTACTGTCTTTCCAAGTCTGCCGGGTAATATTCTGTTATTTGGTATTTCTGTCTTAATAATTTAACAAGACGCAAAGCCGCATATTTTGGCATATTCCGTGTTGATATATATGCCTTTCTACAACTTATAGCCGAGGAAAAGATAGAGGTGAGATGGAGTATGGGGCGTAAAAGAATATCGTGGCTTTGAAAACGTCATGTAGATGTTTGGAATTCCGGATGCTGCATCACTAATTGGGTTGGCGCAGAATCGTGGTGAGTTAAGAGCGGCACAAGAAGAAGAAAAATCCCTTCCTGACCAATACAATAAGTGGTTGATGCCTCGAACAGTTAACCAGAGGAAACCGTGGTTGCTGGTACACTCAACCAACTTAACATCAGCAAAATAGCTGCCTACTTCTTCAATAATAATAATTTTGTACGAATATCTGGAACTTTGCGTTGCTTTGGTACGTGGAATATATTACCTTATGGCAGCAAAGCTGTTTGTTAAAATATTTATGTTTTATTCCTCTAAATATCTGCCGACTCGCTAATCGCTTAAGTTTTGTATCAAACAATGTGTGAACCTTTAATTTATTTCCATTTAAATTTTGTTGATTATCATTTGTACCGTTTGTTTCAAACCCTTTTGTTGCGAATCAGCACGTTGCGTTTTGTTGACATATTAATTTGAAGTATCTCACACATCATAGAAGAAAGTTTGCTCACGCCTGACGCGGTAGTAGTTACGATACACACACACATTTATTACCGAACCAAACTGTTTCGGCGCGTTTAGCTCGTAAATTCCCATAACTTTTTACTCTGTTTAAAATATAAACCGTTTACTCGGGAAAATTGTATTATCCTCCTCCGCACTCCTCACCCCGGTCGTGAAACTAACGCCGCCGCTGTTGCTGAAAAATTCCGCCACGGACTAAGTAAGCAAGTACTACTTCTACGACGTGGTTAATATTAAACAAGTTGCAACAATAACTTTAGTGAGACAGAATTATCTCTACACGTGCATGTCCTATTTATGGACTTTTCACACGTTGGTTGTTGCGATGTTTATTTGCGCAATTAAATAGTTATTTTGGTTTTGGGTGTTCTTTAATTAGCTGAATATGTGAAATCAAAATGCCTGCACGTCTACTTTCCTGGGGAATATGTATTATCTCTGGCTTCTATGACGGTTCATTTATCTATCATTTTCGAGACGTGTTCGTTCCAGAAGCATATACCATATACTCTTATAAGTAAATCTTCTCCACTCTTTTTATTAAGCCGAGAGATGACCATGTTTCATCCCGATCAGTAGAGCGAAAAATCGATAAAGAAGAAAACACATTTGCTCATAGGAAAGTATTGATAATCGTACTAAAAGGCGCTGCTGCGCGATTCCTTAATAATTGCTATCGGGGTATTATTGTGTATTGTATTATTAATCCTAGAAAATTATTCCATACACCATGTTGTGTTATTATTATCGGATGTGGGTGTGTGGGTGTGTGTCCATAATAAACAATTCAACGGATACTGTCGATAACTTAATTTGTAGATGTAATAATCCGCATGAGTCATACGTGGGGTCGCCATACATCCCGATTTATTGGGAACAGTTCCCGTATTTTTTTTAGCTATTTTATTTGAATATCCAACAGATTAAATTATGATTCAATTGAATATTTATTTATTTATCGGCATTCGTGGTTCAGTTGGTTAGGTATCTGACTGCTAATCTAAGGGTCCCAGGTTCCATACCAAAGGTTACCAACCTCGCTTACATCCTCAAGTCTCCGAAGTTTACAAACCTTCCTTGTGTTTACAAACAAAATGCTACATATTTTAGCAGTAACGCAAAGAGCCATGGGAAGGAGAACGCTGGCTATTTCGTTAAGCGATAAAAAAACTAACTAGTGGATAAGAGGGAAAACCAAAATAGCCGACATTGTCCATAAGATTGCCAAGCAAAAGTGGAGCTGGGCAGGGCATGCTGCCCAGCTCCACTTAAGAAAGTGCTGGAATGGTGACCTAAAACGGGCAAAATAATTGTTGGAAGTCCTCACACAAGGTGAAGTCAGTAGAAAACTTTTCTATAGTATTCATTCTATCAAAAAACTTCAAAAATTTCTTCCAACCAACATCAAAATAAAGCTCGCACAAACTCTCCTTCTCCCCATTCTCGATTATGCAGATATTTGCTATTTGGATCTTACTCAGGAACTTCTAAACAAATTAGATCGATTACAAAACGTCTGCATACGTTTCATATATAATCTTCGCAAATACGATCACATATCATTTTTTCGCAAGGAACTCAAATGGCTTCCTATCCGTCTGCGCCGAGATCAACACACTCTTTGTCTTCTGTTTAACATTTTGAACAACCCTAATGCTCCATCATATCTTACCGAAAGATTTCAACCTCTGGCCTCTCATGGACTCCCGCTTCGATCTAGAGAAGAGAGAACCCTCGCCATCCCATCACATGCCACGGCTTTCTATTCATCATCATTTACTGTCCATGCTGCCCGGTTATGGAACAACTTGGCCCTTGACATTAGAACTGCACCAACGTTAGGTACCTTCAAAACTAGATTAAAACGCGCGCTCATACTTTCCATTTCTTAACCTACATACTTCCCATTTATTTCCCTATTCTTGTAGTTAGTCATATCTCCTCTCCTTTTTTTCCCTTCCCTCCCATAGTGTTGTAACAGGTCTTATCTATGATTTGTTTAATTTTCATTGATGTACATATTTATATTCTTCTTACTTTATTGTGTTTAAATGTAATATGTTTATGGTTTTGTATATATTTTCTTTTTTGTACATGTACCATTTTGTCTCATAACTGTCACAGATGGTTGTCTGGAAGAAATTGCCATTAGGCAATAAGTCCGCCATTTGTACTAGCTATTAAGTAATGTACAATAAAGTGTTTAAATAAAAATAAATAAATAAAATAAAATAAGGTGGTCTGATGATATTAGACGATTGGCTGGAGACGGATGGATGCGATCTGCCCAAGATGGGGAAATAAAGGAGGTCTCAGGGGGAGGCCTATGTCCATTGTTGGACGAAGCAGGGCTGAAGAAAAGAAAAGAGCATAAGTCAAATAAATAAATAAAACTTCATGTATGTACATTTTAAGCAAATTAAATGATACGGACCCTAGTAGTTCCCCATCCTCGCGCGGGCGAGCTGTATTATCCGGATTTTCGGGGGGATGGATGTGGCAAATGGCGCATGTTCGGGCATCACCGCGAAATTGCAATTATTTTTATAGTCCCATTGATTATTGGGGAGCGCGAGCGGAACTTGGACGACATAAGAGTAATCATTGATTATCCGGACCATTAATGACCCGCAAAATTACGTCTCTCGATTTTCTGTTGCGCGAAAAAATAAGAGTAATTATTGGAATTCCGTCGAAGCTTTTCCCTAACACCCAATATTTTATTTACGAAGAAATTTAAATAAGCCGACCGGCAATAGAGATCGATTAACGGTAATATCTGCCCTTTGATTTTGTTCGCCAATTATTGGCGAAAATAATTATGATTTTTTTATCGAGCTCAATTGTTTTTTTTTTATAATTCTGTGTTTTTTTTTTTACAAACCTTTATTTAACTTCAACCTTTCAACCTTTTCAATTCAACCTTTTCGAACCAATATTGGTAAGAACGAATTGATTCGAAGAATTTGTTCAAATTATAATACTTTCCTTTTAATCGTATAAAAATATATTATTTAAAATAAGACTTTATCAAACATAAATGTAAAGATATTTATATAAATTCACGTGAGATTTTTAAATGTGAAATAAACCACCTCCTCATTTTATCATTTGCTCTAACCCCTTGTCTCTCTCCCACAACCTTTCCTTCTACCCTTTTTTTCTTTTAAACAATGGAGTTCTATCAAGAATTGTCGATCGACAAACTAAACTTAGTTAAATAATTTTTGTTCATAATATGGTTATAATGTACCTATTACTTCTAAGTGAAAACCTGTTATTAGTTTCCTTGTATATATTACCTAATATTATATCTATTTTTTATAAAATTAAAAAAAACTGTTGGTTTACTAATTTATAAATAAACTTCATATGTCTGTCCGTGTAATTGATTTTTAATTGTCTTCCAGCGTAATTCATTTGATCTTTCGATAAAATTGAACAATTTTGTATTTCATACAAACTTATGTTATTCTTTAAGTGGGCTGCTGCCACGGTACCTATTTTTTCAATTTGATATTGCATCATACAAAACGAATCATTTTGAAAAAATAAAAAATTAGAAGGTATGTATATTTTTTTAAATTAAAGAAGGACAATTTTTTTTACATATACCAAAATTTACATAATTTTATATAAGCAACATAGCAAATAAATTGGTTTGGTTTGGACCACCTCTCTAGGCCAGGCCTGTTCCGAGGTGGTAGACTAGTTACATAATATTAATTACTAAGTCATTGTAAGCTGTTATATAGAATGATTGTGTAGCCCATGGTCCACTAAGACTACTTATTGAGTCCTATGTTAGTAGTTTTGTCGTGTATGTTGTCATGAATTGAGAATTTGCTGACAATAGTTGATTCCTTTGTTACACTGAAAAAATCTAAAGTTAGCAAAGTACCTTTTTGGCTCGGTTAAAGTCATATTGGTAGTTATTAACCAATATATGATTAAAAATAACAAAGTTGCACTTGGCTATTATCTAACAATTGAATACTGTTAACGTGTAGTTGGTTACCAATAGCAATGTAAAAAGTCATGTTGGTAGTTATTGACCTATACATGATTAAAAATAACAAAGTTGCACTTGGTTATTATTTGCGAATATAATACTGTTAGAATGAAGTTGCTTACCAATAGCAATGTACTTGTTTAAATTTTACCGAGTAACAGGTACCTATACGGACATTTTGTATTTGGCATCTGTCAAATTTGACATTTTATACATAAAAATATTAATATTTCTCAAATTTGACACGATATATTAAAAAAAATATTATATAAAGTATAATTCTCGCCAAATATGATATGTCACATTAAAAAATGATTAAGTAAAGTATAATACTCGTCAAATTAGACATGTGACACTGAAAAATAATTGAATTAAGTTGAATTAAGATGAGATATTCGTCAAAGATTATCATTATTATTCACAAATATCTTGTGTTAATTTGCTAATATTTACATTTGAGATGTAATGTAAAGATGTTTATACTATTTTGATGTTAAAGCTGGATTACCATTTAGTATTTTCCGTTTTTCAAAAGAGAGAATGAATAATAAGCATCTAACAAAATGAGCTATACAAATACACAGGTATAAATCAATGATATTATATGACCACATTAATTAATAATATCCTGAAAAAATTAACCAAGCATACAAATCTGAATAATAAGAGACCATAATGGGGCAATTAATGAATGTAAAGAATGTATTATGTCCAATTATGTCAAGATCATTGATTTGTCAAGATTGGTTTTGTGGTGTTTGGTTTTCTCTGCCCCAATATGGTTATTGTGTTTAGGTATGTATGCATTAGTTAATATAACTAATATAAATAACTCATAACTTCAATATTAGTTAATGTCAGTTTATAACATTCACAAATAATAAAATAAATATCTACATAAATATGTACTAATAATATCCAATATCTACATAGATATTGGATTGTTGTTTAATATTCATGTTGATGCCATGCTGGGGAAAGCATACAGAATATTAGGCTTTATATGTAGACTAACTATAACCTACCCATACTATGACCATACACAAATTAAATAAATAGATAATCATTGCACTATACTCTCAGCATCATTGAATATCAACTGCTCAACTGTCTGGTCACCTCACTATGATATTAACTAAAGAATATAAGGATTTCAATGGAAATTCAGTGTGACACAATCAATTAACTTATTCTTTGGAATGAACAGCCTGTGCAGGAGGAGAGAGTTGGCCGTTCTGTTTGTGTTGCTTAAAATCATAAACGGTTAACTTTATGTCCCAACGATATTAAACAAGTTATATTTTAACACAAATCCTAGAGTAACAAGAAGAAGGGTCAATATGTTATTGGTGTTATCAATATACATATTATTAATGTTAACAATGTAGTTTGTGTTAAAACCATAAGGGCTGAATAATCCTGATAGTGAACTATGATAGTAAAAAAAAAATATTTATATTCAATGAACTTGTCTGCATACTATATATTTATCAAACCTCATTTAGACTGCAAATACATTTTCTCCATGTGAAAAAAAAATAAAACAAAGTAAATATACTTATATCAAAATACAGTAAGTATACTCTTGAGGGAATTACTTGAGAATTTTCATCGTGGATGGTTGCATATAGGTGTACAACCTAAGCAAAATACCCAAATTGACGCTCTACGCAGCCCATGTGATTTCTCAAGTTATTTGCTTATAACTGTAGGCAGTGTGATAATGTATTCATTTTCACCATACTATGCAAGTCTACTAGGACATGGCATACTATCCATAGTATGGTTGCAGATCTTTAGATAGGAACAACGCTTTTGTTATTAATACTTGCATGATAATATATTATATATAGCAGGGGTGGCCGACTTGATTAGATCCAAGATCTACTGTTTACTGAGGAAGCCCTGTGCGATCTACCAATTACATACTTCTTGAAATTTTAAATATGTTATTTATAAAATGTTAAAAGACTATGGGTTGCCATAGAAAGTGCTTGAAACAGTCGGGGTTGGCTGTTTCAAACTGTTGCAGCACGGATGTTTGCAGTTCCAGTGCAAAATTCTTGTTTACAAAACACTAACCGCTTGAGCAGTCGTAGCCAAAATGAGCAGTCGGATTGCGGTCGAATTTCGCCGTGTAGCTAAATTCTTAGATTAGTTGGGACAGCAATACACAACTTCTTCAATCTGTCCACTACAATTGCTAGACTTTCTTTAGGAGAAATACTTTTTCTTATAACGGTGTCCGTTTCCTAATTTTTATTTCATTTTTTATTTCATAAATAAATAAAATATGAAATAATATATTTAAAAAAATAAAAAGAACAAAAAAAAAAAATTAAATATGAGTCAGTTCTTCATTGACATCAGTTAAAAAGATTTTGTTGTATTTTTCTGTAATGGATACAAAAGTGTGAAATATTCATTATTTTCAATGTTGGATGTGCCCATGTAGGTCAGTTATTTTATAGTAGAATAAATAATGTTTCCTCCTCGAAATCCATATTGCAACTGAATTAACGTTGACAGCGATTGTGTTGCAGTTGAGCACTGCTTCATACTAAGGCAACATACTTTCTGAGTTAAGCAAGTTAGACAGCAAAATTTCTTGCAGATGTATATTATTATTTTGATATGCTTGAACCATAGAATTATAATGCTTGAACTTAATATTCATGATTTTTTCTTTCATTTGTCATTTTAATATTAAAAAAAATATCACACTGGCTAACTTGAAAAAATGCGTTTCATTAATTTTAAAACATATTAATTTCGTTGTATTTGGAGCCTGTCACAGGAATGACTTGTATAGTATACTGATAATGATAAAACGATCCTAAAAGAACTACACTTTCATATTACAAAATTGTTTTTAAGAAAAAACCTCGGGAACGTAAAACTGTAATAGAAAATTAGGATCAATTTCTTAACATCATTTCTTGAATTAACACACTGAAAAATAAACAATTTATACGTTCATTCAATAATAATGTTGACGAATATTGTATTTAGTAAATTTTAAGGTTAGATTCTACGTTCTATTTGTGTTTGTGTATAAAGTGACATGTACATCATTTCTTGAATTAACACACTGAAAAATAAACAATTTCATTCAATAATAATGTTGACGAATATTGTATTTAGTAAATTTTAAGGTTAGATTCTACGTTCTATTTGTGTATAAAGCGACATGTCAAATATTTACGTTTCGGTGGTTGATATTGGTGGAATGACCATATATAAAAATGGTATTTCGTTTTAATATCTACTTATTCTCATGATGGAATACATTAACTACTTTATTTATTAAAATAATTGTTATTTCTTATTTTTTTACATATGTTGCGTTTATTAAAAATATTCAGATGAATTTATTTACTGGAAAGAACTGAAATGTCTGAAATTATGTTGAATTTTTTTTTGTTCTGGCAATAATATGTATTACGCTTACGCGCAACCGTTTCGCTAATTCGCTTTGGTTCTATGGCTTTGGTCTTCTGTCAAAACTCAAAACTCAAAACGACGTGTTTTCTTTTTCAAATATTTTTGTGTCTTGCTGTTTTGTTTTAAATTGTGTGGTGTAATGGTGTTATTTTTATTATTTAAAAATACCACATCAATGTTGTCAATGTTATCAAATGCCACATCAATGTTCTTGTGGTTCAACGGAATTAACGACAATATTGGAAAAATATAAATGGACAGCCAGAAGAACCAATGTGTCAATTCTAGACGAGCTAAGGATCGAGGATCGTCTATCGACGATATGTTACAGACGTATCCTTCAATTCTTTGGACACATTGCCAGAAGGGGACCAGACTGCCTCGAGAAGCTTGTTGTGATGGGCAGCGTGGAGGGACGGAGATCTCGTGGTCGCTCACCGACCAGATGGAGCGATTTGGTTAAGTCCACAATGGGGTCTTCGGTGACTGGTGCTCTGCGTTCAGCCAAAAATAGATTGGCATGGAGGCGGGCCATACGTGTGGCGACAGACTACAGCCGCTATCCTCAGTCACGAGGAAAAGGACGAATGATGAAATGGTAAGTTGTACAGTGTGATATCATGCTATTAAATGAATTCAAAGTTGTAAGAAAATAACAGATTAACGCTCGCTCTACATTTGTTTTTACAGAACTCATTTATGTGTCAACATCAATGGATACCGTCTCATCCCAGATAACACCCGCTTACGATTGTCCACTCAAGTTCACCACTCTTTCCACATCCATCATAAGTAAGTTAAATAAAATATTTAATTGCAATAAATGTACCTATAGCAAACACTTGATGTATTACTTGCAAATACTTGATTTGTGGCAGGGTAAGAAATGAGGACATTAGGAAATAATGTAAGATGAAGAAAGATATCAATAATAGAATGAAAGTGAACACATTGAGATGGTTTGTCCACATGGGAAGAATAAATGAGGAACGCCTGACGAAGAAAATAAACATTGCGGAGAGGAATGGAATGAAAGGTCGGGGCCGCCCAATAAAGGGATGGCATGACCATGTGAACGATATTCTGAAAGACAGAAATGTTAGAAGTGTGAACAATAGACGAACATGTATGAGAATATGCATGAATGTTGACGAGGCGATGAATGTATGCCAAGATAGAAAAATGTGGCGTTCGGTTCTCTTTTCTGCCTATCCCGCAAGGGACCTGGCGTGATGGTATATTGTTGATGTATTAACTACTTAATGAACTGTGTATGTTTTCAGTTCCTGAACCTCGCTCGACATTTGTCGCCCTATGTATCTACATTTCCATGTAATCCACAGGACGTTCCTCGAAAAGTAAGTTAAACAAAGTTTATATTTTATTTATTTATTTAAATATTGATTATAAAGGTGTAACACTATGGAATAGTGGAGAGTCATGATTTCACAATTTTTAAGCATATTTTTTACATCAATTACTCAACGGATATCATGTAGAGAGTGCACACTGAGTTTTTCATCATGATGTGTTTGTATGTATGGCGTAGGTACGGTGTATGGATACGGATATTCATATACCATACTTACAAGATACTGTAGATCTTCCATACTTACTGCTAACAGAACTTTATCGTCTGCATACATCAAATCTCGCACTATAACAGTACTCAATTTTAACAAACTTATGGCTCTATAGTTTTTGCAGTCGAGCTTTGAGCCTTTACTTTAATACAAAGGTACCACGACTGCATTTCTCCCATGATGGTCTGATAGAAATTAAATGCATCATTGTTATTAAACATTTCTTGTTTCATTCTAGAAGGAGGCAAGATGAAAAAACAACATGCAGCCAGAATTCAGTGGAGAGTCTTAAAGAGAGTCTTCCCCCGGGCCACAACGTGGAGTGGCGTACGTGGAAGACACTAAACAGACTGAGGACGGGCGTTGGGAGAACATTGGATAACCTGTCTACATGGGGCTTCCTGCAACAGGGAATACCAACGACATGTGACTGTGGACAACAACAGACCACCGCACATCTGTGCAGCTGCCCCTCAAGTCCAGCCAACTGCGACACGCACAATCTTATGGTGGGCAATGATTGTTCTATTGACGTTGCTAGGCACTGGCAGAAGATTAGTTAAATGCGTTGCTGACACGATAGAAGAAGTGGAGAGATGTAAAGTGGCAAATTTTCCTTAAAACCCTCAAGGATACATACATACATACCATCACGCCATGTCCCTCACGGGGTAGGCAGAGAGAACCGAACGCCAAATTTTTCTATCTTGACACGCATTCATTGCGTCATCAACATTCATACATCGTCTTATACATGTTCGTCTGTTGTTCACGCTTCTTACATTTCCATCTTT
Organism: Molanna angustata; assembly: GCA_963576475.1. NCBI lineage: Eukaryota > Metazoa > Arthropoda > Insecta > Trichoptera > Molannidae > Molanna > Molanna angustata. The sequence continues at coordinate 10,500,926 of OY754977.1, read as the reverse complement.
CAAAATATCGTTTACATGGTCGTGCCATCCTTTTCTAGGGCGCCCGCGACCTCTTATTCCGTTCCTGTCAGATTTGTATATTTTCTTCGTCAGGCGTTCTTCGTTCACTCGCAAGAAAACAAATAATTGTTTGCGGAAACATATATCTTTAAAAAGACGTGTCCTGGTATTGAAAAAATGTTTAAAAAAGGGTGAATGGTCATATCTGAATGAGCTGCCTCTAGTTGTAAAATATTTTCTTGAAAACCAAGAGCAGAATATTAGACGTAATAAATTTCATTGAAAATATTCTGAAGAAGATACGATGTTTGCATTATCTGTACAAAATAGGTATAGAAATCAAGTGGCGATAGCTCTGGGGATTGTGCGGGCCGCGGAATGGTGCCTAGACTTCCAATCCGGGAATTGGCATACTATTGCATAGTGAACCGGACACAACAAGTTGTTTTGAAGGAAATCCATGTAATTTATACCATTAAGGTTGTCCAGCTAGTAGTATGGTCCAACGATAATATTGCCTATCACTCCTGCCCAAACATTGACTCTAAATTTTCTCTAAAAGTACACTACGGGCCACGCAGGATTCTCATTAGACCACATGCATATAAATTGTGAAGGTTTATAATCCCCTCCCTAGTAAATTTTGACTCGTTTATCCACAAAATTCTTTTTGAAAGGGTTGTATCGTCAATTTCAGCAATTTTTAGAAAAGGTAACTATCGCATGTATCTACATGAAAAGAGTTCATACCTAATTTAAATTATCTGAAACCCAGAATTTGTTGTTTTTTTGGCATTTTCAGAACCAACCTAACTTGCATGAAATAAAAATTATGTACTCTTGAGAATAAAAAGATGTTTTTTTTTATATTTATTATGTTTAATATGTCTCTATGTATTAGAAATATAATATTTTTTTAATACAATAAATCACATTCCTGTGCAATAAATGAAATTTTGAATGAAACCTGTATTTTATTTCACTCCAAATATCCTACCTGTGTAAATTAGCAGAATACTGAGTAAGTAGATTGAAAATAGCCAAGTAGCTTTGCTGTGGCTACAGAATAAATTAATTCAGAATACTGAGTGAGTTGATTAAATCTAACCAAGTTGTTTGCTGTGGATACTGAATGAATTAGTTCACATTACTGAGTAGTAGATTGAATTTAACCAAGTTGTTTGCTGTGGATACTGAATGAATTAGTTCACATTACTGAGTAGTAGATTGAATTTAACCAAGTTGTTTGCTGTGGATACAGAATAAATTAATTCAGAATACTGAGTGAGTTGATTAAATCTAACCAAGTTGTTTGCTGTGGATACTGAATGAATTAGTTCACATTACTGAGTAGTAGATTGAATTTAACCAAGTTGTTTGCTGTGGATACTGAATGAATTAGTTCAGATTACTGAGTAGTTAATTAAATCTAACCAAGTTGTTTGCTGTGGATACTGAATGAATTAGTTCAGATTACCGATTAGTAGATTGAAATTAGCCAAGTTGTTTGTTGTGGATACTGAATGAATTAGTTCAGATTACCGAGTAAGTTGATAGAAATTAGCCAACTAGGTTGGTTGAATTTGACAGTTACTTTGCTGATATTACAAAGTTAGTAGGTTAAGTTTTGACAGGTTACTTGGCTGATTATACAAAGTTGTCCGTGGTTAACCAAGTTACTAGATTAATTTTGACAGATTGTTAACAAAGCTACTCGGTTAAAATTAGCAGACCATGTACTTGGCAATTTTTAGCAACGAACTTTGCAGGTACTATATTAACAAAGTTGCTTGGTTATTATTAGCAGCAAATCATTTATTTTTAACAACTACATTTTTTGAGTGTAATATATCCATGTTTGTATTGTATGTATGTTTAAGTCTTGTATTTTTATCTTTTCTATTAAATGTATGTTCTTTATATCTTTTCCAACAAAATTTTGGATCTTTGGAGCCAAGTATTGATAATGTCTTTGTCCGTATGTAGTGTTTGTCTTCGGAGTGATTAGTTGATGTCTGTGTCTTGTATCGTGAGAATGTTGAGCAGTGATATGGTTTTTCTTATCATTTTTAAAGTCAATTAGAATTTGTTTAATACAGAGTTGTGCTGTAGTTAGTACGTATAATATATAAAATATCTGGAAAAAAATTGTTGTGACGTTTTATTAACGCCTCAGGTTAAGCAAATATACCAAAACAAAAATTTAAATCGCAATGGCGCTGAATAGAAAATAAATATTTTTTAGGTTTCTTTACTAAAACTGAAGCATTAATACAACGTTACGACATATTTTTCAAGATATTTGTTTTATTTCATTTTAACAAATATGTATATATTACTCTACGCTTTATAGTTTATTAAAAATATAAGACAATCGTTGAAAATCGTGGTATGCCATTATTCTAGTACAAGATTTATACAGTACATTATCAAAAAGTTAAGGTATATTTTTCTTTATCAATACCCAAACCATCTATATTATTTTTTTCAAAACGTTTTGATTAGAATTTAGAAATAATGATGGAATATCAAATTGAAAAATATGTACGTTGGCAGCAGTCGCCCCTTAAGTACCATTTACTTAATATCATTTCACAATAGTTAATCCATGTTTGTTTTTAAATTTGTTTGCTGTAGAAAAAAAATGCGTTTAACATTATTTTTTTGATTTGGCAGTATGAATGTAAACAATCTTCGAACTAACGTGATTTTTTTTTATTTACTTGTTCATGATTATACTATTTTTATGAATGCCTTTTTGATGTTATCTCTGAAAATACATTATGAAACTATCAAAGGATGATTATGATAAAAAAGGCATTAGATATAGAAATAGGTGCCAGCAGACTTGGCAGAGGAAGAACAATCGTGGTTGACCCAGTTTTCATAAGGCTAGCTAAGCTCCCTGTGTACAATGCAATAGTCATTCCAACAACAATGTATGCATGTGAGACATGGACATTGGACATGGCAGAAGACGCATGAATGTGATAAACGCTGTGGAAACCAGGTCCCTAAGACGAATGTGTGACAAAACGATCTATGATTGGATAATGAATGTGAATATTAGTCGAGAATGCAAGATTGAAAGAGATATTATGTGAAGAATGAAGGAAAAATGCTCCGCGATGGTTCGGACATGTAGAGACAATAAACGATGAACCCCTGACAAAGAAAGTATACAAGGCTGAAAATAGTGGAATACAATATAGGGGCCGGCCGATAATGAGTTAGTATCATCATATAAATGAGATTTTGAAAGATGGTAATATTCAAAGTCAGAATAATAGGAGAGCACATGTATGATGCGATGCATGGATGTAAATGAGCCAAAACATGTATGTCAAGATAGAAGCGTCTGGCGTTCGGTCCTCTTTTTGCCTACCCCAAATAGGGAAACGGCTTTACAGTATGTATGTGTGTAAGTATTTAGTATATTATTAGCTTCCTTATATGATTCACAAGCGACGGTTAATTTAGTTTCTATAATTTAAAAGTTTTAGTATTCAATAACCTATCAACCCGACGAAGCGAATCACTCATCAATGAATAATTTAATGTGAACTATTTTATGTATAACTTCGTGATATAGAAGAATTATTCTTCTTTAATTTTTTAGTAGGTATTACCTTTTTGTGCATTGTTTATATCACCTTCATTTCGCTTTTCCTTTCAATGATTGTGAAACATTTTTCCACTCACTTTGGTCTCAATTAAGGTTCCATGATATTTTTTCTCGATTTTTTCCAGAAGTACGCGATACCCTTTTGTAGTGTTGATGGTGGTCATTCCGTCTTTCTTTCGATACCTCCACATTAGTCTGCTGCCCCCGATATAATCAGAAATTCTGAGACACGTTCCTATTATTTACTGTACCATTCCACACGAAGACACCAATTTACTGCCGCATAAATTTTACATCAATTTCATCGGAGGTATTTTTGTGGAAATCGAACATTTTATTCCTTCGCATTATATCTACTCACATCAATATAGATATGGATTTTTTTACTGGCGTTATTCCCACAACGGAAAATCCAGACGTCCATTAATATATAGTTCGTCTGTGTTTCCAATAAAAACCTCATGTGTTCGCACAAGTTATCGTTTTTTTTTTCTATTCCCGTAATTGAAAAATATGAATCATCCGTCGCGATTCAAATTATGTTTAAGCATATTTAAATTCAATATGAATCTAAAGATTTGACCTAGGCATTTTGATTTAACAAAGGCCACCTGGTGGACGAGTATTGAGAGAGATCTGAGGAAGAACCAGCTGACCAGTGAGATGACTCATGACAGAAAGACGTGGAGACTTCGTACCAGGAGGGTCGACCCCAGATGAACTGGGAAGAGGATCAGCCAAAGAAGAAGTAATCTCATAATCCGCCAGAGTCTCTCTCCCCCTTTAGGTTTTAGGTTTTACCCCACATTGTGGTGAGGTCAGTTCACTTTAATGTGCTCCTCCACTTCGTCCTATCCTGAGCATCGTCCTCAGGGACATTACATGCGCGCATATAACCACCAATATCAGTATTTTACACAAGTCACTTTTCTCATTTATTTATTTATTTATTTATTTATTTATTTATTTCTTTATTTATTTATTTATTTATTTATTTATTTATTTATTTATTTATTTATTTATTTATTTACATTCACATTCACATTATTTACATTCACCTTTCCTCTTCGACATTTTTCTATTGTACGCTACGTTCGAAAGTCAGATTTTGTCATTCGTGTTTTAAAGAAAACTATTTCATTAATAAATAAATATTCAATTTGTGTGTACTTAATATTTTTTCCTTGAGAATATTTTCCTTTTTTATGGTGGTGATTTGGAGTCCAATGTCACTTTTTATTACAGAAAAAATTGAGAACATAATAATATACTATCACGAATTGTTAATTATGTTAGTTGGAAGAAATTTCCATACGGCAATAAACTCGCCATTTGCGTAGGGTTAATTTTTTTTTATCTCAATAGAGATGAAGTTGGAATATTATAAAGGAACCAGGAACTCAAGGCACCTACAGGGCTTACGACTTGTCATCGGCTGGTTTACGTGATCACTTTTATGTTCTTGCGCAACGTTCACCAATTATGCCTTCTTATGAAGAATCCAAACCCATTGCAGAGACATCTATGAGAAAACTATAAGTTTTATGTATCAACCTTGTTATATTTAATACTATAATTATCATAATTCTATCACAATTATATAGATGTCGTCAATGATTTAATTTTCTTAATCTTTACATTTATCTTAAAAGAAAAAATTAATAAAATCTTAATTAACTTTTCATACCTCTTCCGTTATGCCATTGCGTTCCAAACCCCCTAGACAACGTGTCATTTAGCTCAAGAATAGAAACAAGAAAAGATAACTCAATGTATGGAAGTGACAGCTGCCACGTGACTGGAAACTGTCACGGGCTGGTCCTGAATGTGGCATTTTTTATCCATTCTATGTCTGATTAGTGTCCTAACGATCGTGGAAATATTAATTTTAAAACCGTATAAAAATACGTTCTGTAGGTAGGTATGTTGGTTGGTGTCGTTTAAAAATGGACACGTCGCTCCACGTGAAAAGCGGCTTCGAGTTTTTAATGTCAGTCCCATTCGTGAATGTTTTCTTTCCTTTATATTTCCATTTGAATAAAGGCGGGGGGGGGCCCATCTGGTTTGGTGGATTGTAAAAAGCGGCTTATCACGCTCACTTAATCCCATAATGGAAGGCTCCGGCGGTGGGCCGCGCGACAGCCGGGGATTTCATAATTATTAATGAACATTTGCAAAATCGAGTTGGCCGTTGCGGATTATCCCGACCTTTGGACCACTTTCGATACTTGTTTCAATTAATTATATGGCCCGCGTAGGTACAAATCCGACTGCGACTCGCGAATCGGATATTATTTGCCGATTCTCGTCGAGCGGACGTTGAAAAATGTTTGCATTCAATCGAAACAACGGACAGCTGTCGGAAAGGTATACATATTGTATGATGTCTGCCAATGGACCTCTTTTGGAAATAACATGAAATACGAAATAATTTTTGCGTTTTAGAATTTTTCTATTATTTTTAAAATATCGCTTTGATCGCAAGTTTTTCAATTATCTTTTGGAAAAAGACAGAAAACATTATTTAATATGTTTTGCAGAAAATGATTATTTTTTTTTCTATTTTATTTATTTATTTACATTATAACAATTATTTGAATTTGTACGAAAGTGAGTACATATAGAACGATTCAATTACATAAATCCATAAAGACACACAAAATATATAAAATCAACAATATTATTTATTTATTTATTTGGGAAACATACAGCTTATAATCTTAAACAAAAGGAAATTATTTTATACTTATGCCAAGATTGTTCCCTCGAATTAACAAACCTAATTAACAAACGAGTATAAAACCTAATTAACAAACATTGCCTAATTATTAAAAAAAAATGTACACACAAAAAAAAACAAGATAAAGAATGTTTTGAGAAAGATAAAATAAAAATATTACACAATAAGATAGTTATAAAAATACAGCATTAAGCGTTAAATTTAATCATTAGGAAAAAAAAACAAAATTCAGCATTAAATAAGAAAAAAAAATACAAAATAAAGCTGTAACAAAAGACAAACACAATATAAAGCGTGAAGGAAAGAAATTAAATTAGGGAGAAAGGAAAAGGATAAAAAAAAATGTGGATTGGAATAAGGAGTTTGTCACATAGTTCGCCTACCCATATTTGCCCCGTATCGACCTTCGGTAAGCATCATAGCTCAAGGGGAATATGTCAAAGTCCGTAAAATTGTTATTGTATTGTCGACAGATTATAACTTTAGGTACACAAAAAAAGAATCAAAACAGTAAATTAATTTATACCCCATGATTCTATTAACCCTTTTCCTATTATTTAATATGTTTTGCTTTGTATCTAATTGAAATTTAATCAATTATATTTTTTTCGTGTATTATATTAATCTTTGCATCTTGTTCAAAAGCAGTAGGTTCATAATTTAGAATCCATAGGCTCTTGCCTTCTGTATTTCTTGCGTGGATAAATTTGTTGAATATTTTTTTTTATTAATATGTCATATTTCATCGGAACGTTCATGTGATCATTTTGCAGGATCTATCATAAATAATTTTTTTCTATTTTAGAGGTACATACATTATTCTCATTATATTATTAATATCTTGTAGGTTTTAAGTTAATGGATTGTATTTAAATATTGAACGTATAAATTTAAATTTATTTAAGGAAGGGTGTTATGTACTCAATTGAGCATTTCATTAATTTCTCACTAAATAATACACGAATAAAAAAAAATTAGAAAAAATATAATTCAATATAATGTTGATATTTAAATTAAAGCTATAATATTTATTTTTTGTTGTTTGTTATTCATATATTTCTTTCACCTATCATAAAGCATATTATCTATTTTTTTTGTTTCAGTTCAATTTTTCCTTCTTTTTTTTTCTTTATCTTTTAAGTTCAACTTTTGTTTTCTTTTTGTTCTCCTACATATGTATATGTGTATTTTAAACTTTCTTTTTTTACTGTGCCAAATAATGTCTTTTTTGTTATAATATACTTACTTACTTTCCGTGTCCGGATTCATCAAATAAAGAACTTCCAGTAGTTGGCCACATGTACGGCCCTGTCATTTGCGGCAATTAGGTCCTCCCGCGCGCATGTCTCTCCGACTTTCGGACATATCATAAGGTGTTGGTGGTCCTGTATGTCCCCGCACTCGCAGGTATCGTCCTCCTTGTAGCCCCATTTTTTGAGGTTACTATTGCAGTGCGACACCCCAGTTCTCAATCTATTTAGTGCTCTCCAAGTGGGGTATGGCAGGTTGTGTCCAGCGGCCATCTCTTCCTTCGGTTTGACATGCGCGCGGTCAGCGAAACTTTCTTGCCACAGCTCAATCCGGCGCGCCTCTGGCGGGCCAGGCAGCGCGGCTGTTGTTTCCACAAAGCCTCTTCTTGACTTCAGCCGGGATTGTCTGTCGTACATGGGATGTCTTTGGTCGAGAAGTTAATATAATGTTATAATATGAATGTTATAATATGAATGCTCAGGTGACGTTGATTGTACCTACCAAACTATGCACAATAGCCATGCGGGAGATACCTGTTATTGGAGCACTGGAGATTCTTATGTTTTTGTATCATGATTTCTTTGTTTGTGTTGTTCAGTGTTCTGTTGGTGTCTCTGTATATTAAATAAATAAATAAATAAATAAATATAAGCTTAGTTTAGAGAACGTCTAGGGATGAATATGTACTTGTATATTAAATAAATAAATATTCAATTTTTTTAATATACAATATAAGAACTACACATTGTTGTCACGAATGTACAATGTACCTTCAGGTAGATGCTTCAGAAACATATATTAGTCGGCCTTCGTGGCTTAGTTGTTTACGTATCTGACTGCTGATCCAAAGATCCCCGGTTCGAGTCCCGGTTGAGACACAGTTTTTAATTGGGTGTTTAATCTGGATCTGTGAGACAATTACTATTGTAAGTCTGCAAAATTATGAAACTTGTCATTGCGTGCGTGTGAAATTAATATTTGAAATAGTACCTGTTAGTTGCTCATAAAGTAATATAGAATATATTTTCTATTGAAGCTGATATATTGTGTTTACAAAAATATCTTTCACTTTAAATAAAATATTTACATCTCTTTATGGAATAAATCAGTGTTAATTCAATTACAAAATATAATAAAATATTGTTTTATTAATATTTTTCGTTTCGTTAGTAATTATTTCCACCTGTGGCTCAAAAATATGCTTTTAATTTTTAAAACATTACAGTTACACGTATATTTTCAACCAAGCTCCATTGAATTATCGCAAGCTAAGATATTTATTTTTTAGTGATGGGATATACAAAAGCACCGCTTCGCTCCGCGGACGACGTCGTCGTTGTTGTTTTTGAAAATTTTGTATTTTTAACTTAGAAAAAAGCACTTTCCGCCTAATTGTTTCATTATGAAAAGCTCGCTATTATCGTTTTCGTTTAAGTACACACGGTCGGCAAATGCCCCTCTTAATTAAAAACCTTTTTACTCTAGCACGAAACAAATATACTAACTTTTGGCGTAATAGTACTCCTTGAGGCTTCAATTGTATCAGCATTAGTCTCAGTTGTATCCGTATCTATCTAAGTTGTATCCGTATTAGTCTCAATTGTATCCTTATTGGACTGCGTCTCAATACGGCGATAGATATCCATACATTATTTTTCTATATGTCATCTTTCCGTCGTATACGTCGCTTACAAAACTATATGTGCTGTTTGTTTTTTTTTTATTTAGTGTTCGTCTGCCTGTGCCCGAGATTCACACAAATAAACTTGAAAATTTTTCAGTTAAAATATGCCACAGAGAAAAATCTGCAACATATTTGTTTCTTTCAATAAAAAATGAATATGTCCTTGTTAAACAAGTACATATACGTCTTCCTACATTCCCTAAAATAAGCTTAACGTAAATGCTTTCGCTATAAGTGAACAAAATTGGTCGAGGCAGGATTCGAACTCGCGACCACTGGATTACTAACCCAATGCGCTAACCGCTCTGCCATCGACCCATCTGCCATATGAAAATAACTTATCGACCCATATGAAAATAACGTATGAATATGACGTAGGTATACAGTATTGTTATTTACGGCATTCAGGATAATTATTCCTAGAGTACACAGCATAATTATTTCCTAGTGTATACAACATTAATTATTTCCCATGATGCTAGCTGCATATTACAAACAATAGAACTGACGTATATTTTATATCATTTATACCCTCCTTTGTAGGTTTATAAAACATTTTTAGTATTTTGTTGTGAAAATAAACTTCCAACTTCAACAACTAAAAACATCAACATCGTTGAATATTTAACACGAACCCAAAAATATGCAGACGAATTGAGTTAATGGTGGTTTATGGCGTTCATCGTCTCACGAATCCAGACTAAAAACACGCTGAAAAACTATGACCTTGCTTAGAATCGCGCAGAACATTCGATTCACGAGTCCGACATGTTTATTTTTGAGCCACGAGGGGCGAGATTTTATGGGCGATCGTGTCAAATTAGTGCAATTATTTTTTTTATTTTTAATATTTTTATTTATTTCTATCCAATATATACAGTATATATGCGATACAAAATATCTTAAGATAATATAAGCTTATTCATACATAGTTAACATACAAAGTAAATATAAGTTATTTCATTTCAATAAATATCAATTTACCACTTCACTGGTGCTTACATAGTTTAAGCAATATCTTTTTGTTTGTATCTTTGTTACTAGCCCCCTCACTAGGCATAGTCTGTGCTTAGGTGAGCTAGTTTTATGTTATTGTCTATTACGTTGTTTATTTATAGATACATTTACGTATAATATAAGTACATGTACATACATACGCTACGCATTCAAACGTATGCATCTTTCCTTCTAAATACAATATTTCATTTTGAGTCATGCACACAGAACGAAAATTGTAGAAATAAATTATTTGTTTAACTTTTTTTTGTTTTTATTAAATTTTTGGAATGACGATATACCTACGGCTTTCTAGTGTTTGTCTTTATTTTAATGTTTATATTAATGCGTTGTATTTTTATCTTTTTTTTTCATTGTTTCTCATTCTGTTCATTCTATGTTTTTATTTTTTAATTGTTCTTACTTTTGTATGTAAAATATATGGTCTGTGTAGCATTGCACCCCCCCTGCTCACGGACTGGAATAAAGTTATTATTATTATTATTCAATTGTCTATTCTGTTGTTTGTAATAGTGCATTTACATTTTATTTGGTAGAATTATTTCCTTCAGGATTATTTCATCTATTTCATAAACCCATATTAGTGATAGTTTTTTTAAATTCTTTTGCATTACTGATGTTTTTAATATTTGTTGGTAAACTATTGAAAATTTTTGTTGAAAAATATCGTACACTACGTTGTCCAAAAGTTGTTTTAATATATGGTATATTTAAGGTATTTGTTGTACTTAATCTAGTTTGTTTATATTGTTGTGAGCTCGATTATCCAGACATTCGTTTAATAAACGTAAATCTAATTTGCCTCCAAGTATCAATTTAATTTTATGTGATTCGTTTAGGATTAGGTATACTCGTGTTATATAGCGTTGCTCCTTTATCTGGAGCTGGAGCTGCATGCACATCTTAATATTACAACTCCGTCATTACAGAGAGCACATCATTCCTTGCATACACGAGGAGACACTGCCGTGTACTTAAGGATGTATGTTAAGTCTGTTCGGTGAAGCGTCACGAAACACAATTATTGTTTGTTTTAGTTTACGACTCTGATTGTATCCAGTAGACGTAGATTCTAATTTTACGGAGCTATGTACCCATCCACGAACCTAACTATGAATCCTCGCTTCGTTTACGCTCTCGTAAAAATGCACTTATTACAATTGGGATAATTCGTTGTGAAATATACGGTCTCGTTGTCGAACGCACATTTTCGAGTTAAACTGGCATTATTCTGCTACGTTTTTTGTACAATACACCGGATTCTCGTTTGACTCGGTGAATTCGTTTCACGAAATACCATTGAAATCATTGTAACTTTATGAACTAAAAAAGGAACGTTCTACAATTTTAGAATTTAGGTAATTTGAACTTGATTACGTATTCTGTAACTGACGTTGTTCCTTAAACTAAAATCTACAAAATTAATGCACCGTAGATAGTAATTTGAACTCAAATTGTCTATGGCGCAGACTACTCATGCGTATTGCGCACTGTTCGGCCATGTTTATTTACGTCATGTCGACGTGGGATATCCTAGCATGTACACCGATCTTTTAAACCTAACCTACAAAAGTTTGGTAAAAATAGGTTGGTTAGGTTTGTGTGTAGTCATAATCGCGACTGTCGTGAGCCAGTTGCATTGTGTATTAAAAAAAGTAACTAAAATATTAAAAAAAAAATAACTTAATCGCGCTGTGAGGCACCAGCTTAGAATAGTGCTTCCACTCTTTTCTATTATTGTTTTCGAGTGTCCCGTAAGAGCCGGGTAATCGAAAATACATCAGGCAACAATAACATCTGACATAGTTCAGCAATGAGGTTCACCACCCATTCTGAATGTAGTGCCTTTTTAGGTGAGACGAGACTGGTGTGTGGGCATACACAGATGTGTTGTGCTCCCTTTTATAAGGCAATGCACACCCCCACACCTTTCGCTGGTTACCCTACATTGTGGGATATGCAGTGATGGTATGAATGAATGAATGAATTATACCTTTAAAATAATTCACTGTATTGGATCTGACGTCCATGACTTCTATACTGTTATTTTTTGTATCCTTTCAATATTATAGAAATATTTCGTATAATAAAGACTCCAAATTGTGTGACCCCTAAAAATTACATATTGCTGGTGCTTTGTTGAAAAAACCCCTACCTTAGTAGTAAATAGGTGTATAAATTATGTAATTTTTGTTTTATTTTCTCGTGTTATTTTGAAACCGTGTAGTCCGGTGTATTATAATACTCGTTTAAATTAAAGTCATTCATAATAAAAATTAAAAGCGGAGAAATTCTTGTGGTAAAACTACTTACTATAGTATGCAGTAAACGTGTTTTTGAAATACCTTTGTCGTTCTATTTTGATTGTTAATGAAGGACTTTGTTCGTTCAATTCCTGGTTTTACATACGTTTTCCGTAGAAATGAATAAACTTTATTTAATGTTTTTTCAAAAACTGTTTTTAACCGTCATAAATCGCCATTTTAAATTCCTTGTGCCAGCCAAGTGAAGCAAAAATTACAAAAGGGAATGATTATAAATAATTACTGTGGAGAATCGAACCCAGAACCCCCGCTCAATATTCAAACTACTTACAATTGACTAGTATCGTAATATATATTTTGATTTAAGTCGATGAAAATATTTCTCATATTGTTTAACTAGACACGATGACTTCCACTGTATAATTTGTAAGTAATAAGAACGATATATTTACAGTCGCAGAAAATAAGTGGTACAGGGACACCCAGGTTAGAGATGGGTAGAAGTTGAAGGAGGCCTAAATCCAGCAGTGGAGAGATGTCTAAAAAGAAGAAGAAGATTAATAACTAGTTCAAAGTTTTCGTATTACTATTTCTTTGCCAATCTCATAATGGCTTTGTCTATTTTTTAATATTGTGATGCCTTTAGAAGAGATCATCAGAGACATTATATACGAAACTGGAGTCCAAATTCAATATACGCTCAGAACCTACCTACCTGCCGCTATTTCTCTAATATTAGCGCATATTCTAATTACTATTACAATGAGAAAATCCCTACCTACCGCCTTATTTTCCATTAAAGGGAAGGTTCTTAGCGAAAATTCGAAATTTTGATGGGTGGTGCGGAGCGGTTAGCGCGCTGGGTTGGTAATCCAGTGGTCGCGAGTTCGAATTCTTCCTCGACCAATTTACTTAATTTAGGGAAGTAATTGTTACAAGAACGTATTCGTCATTTAAAAAAAAAAAAAAAAAAATATGTGGTGAGTTTCAAAAAAATAAGTCATAAAAGCTTTCCTGAAATAAAAAGTTTGTATTGAAATATTTTATATCTACTGTTATGACCTATCATCATCCAGCACCAAAATTAAATTCGCGCGATACAACTTCGTATCGGACAGGACAATTTTGGGTCGTTCCCATACAAAACCATGAACTTTGTTTTTCCAACAAATAATAGTATTGAAATTTCCTATTACGGACTCTATTTTACGACTCTATATTGTTTTTATAAAAAGTTCATTGCGAGTCAACTGTTGACCATCTGGATATGATATTAAAAAAAACTTTTCGTTCAACTTTTCTACGTGTTCTCGAACGAACAAAATTTTTAGTATTGTTCTTTTTTTTTGAAAATATATTCAATAGTTTATTATATACACTTATTTCGAGTGGAAACATATGCTGTCGCTCAACGGATGCCGAATAAAATAAATACTTGAGCTTAAAGTTACACTGACCTAAATATGTACATACAATGGGTGTTATATTGGTGTAGTCTTGAAATGCGATGCGTCTGGTAGAGCAGCTAGCGCGCTGAATTAAAAATTCAAAGGATGTGGGTTCGAATTTAGCGTCGGTCGATTTTGTTCACCTGTACCACAACCATTTATTCTTGATTTTGGGAATCTATGAGGATATATAAAGAATATGTACTTCATTAATAAAATTCATCCCCGTGAATGTATTAGTGATAACTATATAACTAAAGATAGTATCAAAATTCCAAAAATGAATACTACGACTGGCCAACACCATACCGGGCGATCAAAGGGTACATCAATTTATTCATATTCATAAATTTAAAATCACAACTCTATTCGACATTTGAAAATGTAAAACACAATGTAAGTACGCTACTAAACTTATAACCTAACTGTCGAATGTGAATTCTGTGCAACTGTCGAATGTATTATTATGTAAAGTATGTGTAAATATTATCCAATGTATTATTTTGTAAAGTCTGTATAAATATCCAATGTATTTTTCTGTAAAGTCTGTATAAATATCCAATGTTTTATTCTGTAATGTCGGTTAAAATATCCAATGTATTATTCTGTAAAGTCTGTTTAAATATCCACTGTATTATTCTGTAAAGTATGTATAAATATCCAATGTATTTTTCTGTAAAGTCTGTATAAATATCCAATGTTTTATTCTGTAATGTCTGTTAAAATATCCAATGTATTATTCTGTAAAGTCTGTTTAAATATCCACTGTATTATTCTGTAAAGTCTGTATAAATATCCAATGTATTTTTCTGTAAAGTCTGTATAAATATCCAATGTTTTATTCTGTAATGTCTGTTAAAATATCCAATGTATTATTCTGTAAAGTCTGTTTAAATATCCACTGTATTATTCAGTAAAGTATGTATAAATATCCAATGTATTATTCTGTAAAGTCTTAAAAATAGTGAAATCACGACTCTCCACTATTCCATAGTGTGGAGAGTAAAAATGTTCATTGTGTATAAAGTTATCATAACTTCATTATCCTTTAAAAAAAGATACAATCTTCCTTTCCTTATCCTTTAGTTTTATTATCATTGATAATTAATGAATTTTTCTTATATGCTAACTTTGTTTTTCTTTTTTTACTTATATTCTGCTATCTTTGTTTATTTTTGTAATGTGATCAACTTATTGCCATACTACACACTATTTGTATGTATATTAAACATTTTTATTTTGTATATTTTACTCTGGTTGGCTAGAAGAAATTGCCCTTAGGCAATAAGCCCGCCAGTGTACTTATTATATGTACAGAAAGTAAAAAATAAATAAACAACTACTATAATTTAGCACAAATATTGTTTTTATTCGTACATCATGGCAAACCTATTTAGTGTGGAACGGGAAAAATCACCTGGTTCATAATTGCATATAATTGTCGATAAAAACTGTAAACTGCTAGCCCTAGAACCGGATTTCCTAGTTGGGCAGCAGTAATCTCCTTTTTTTATTATTTCTATCAAAAAACATAGAGTAGATATAAGATACAAAGAAGGTAATATAAGCTTATTCATACATAGTAAACATATGTACATATTGTAGTCATTATAAATATGGTGTGATAAAAGGTAAATAAATAATATGTAAATATATATCCCACAGTGTGAAATAACCAACGACAGGTTTTCGGGTGTGCACGACAATATAAAATGAATCTTGACAACTGCGCGTATCCCCACGCACCATTCTCATCTCACTTAAATGGCAATATTCAGAATGGGTGGTGTGTGTCATTGCAGAACCATGCGAGATGTCATTTCGCCTTTTGTGTTTTTGATTACCCGGCTCTTATGGGGGCACCTGAATATATGTATAATAAAGGAATAGAATGAAGCACTATTATACTATATTATAAATATTGATTATAATATGCACATGTAACTATATATGTATGTCACTTGGTCAGTTAAGTGGTATTAGTATGTGATTAGAAGGATATCTCTATAAAGCTTTAGGTTAGTAATCCGTAGAGGGCTCGTAATCTAGTGGTTGACTTCGTTGATCTATAGCACAAGCATTGATGCTTTATTTAGGGAATGTATGAGTGTGTATATGTACTTGTTACAAATTGTTCTTAAAAAAAATAATAAAAAGCTGACACTTGCCGATGCAAAATGCGATTTAACCACGGCATAAACACGAGTGTTTTTTTTTTATTTTTTTTTCTATTCCTTTTTAGCTTGTTGTGATAACAATCCAAACAAAAAAAAACAAATAAATTTCTCCTCGTTTGACGCGAAATGTTTTTTTTTCAAATTGGCGATTTAAAGGGTCGTATTCAGTTTTTCCCGAATATTTTCCGTTTTTTTCCGGAGAATCGCTTTTCTGTGTGTGCAAAATAAATCAGCGAAAACAATTAGGAGACCCGTGGATAAAAACTTGGATTAGGGGGGGTGGGGCAGTCGAACAATTTGATATTTTTTTTTATTGTTATACTCTTTCGTCCTGGCTTAATCGTGTTCACGCCTTTTGTAATTTTTGTTCGTGGATTACGTTCGACAGTGGAAGCATTCGAAAGATACCTATATAAAAATGTTCCTGATATTCGAAGCGTCGCATCTTTGAAATTGTCATCACCTCTGCATATGAATAAAGTAGATAATTATAAGTATTATTATAAAATGAGTGATGCTTACTAAATTAATAAAGGTAAGCTGAGAAATGAAAAGGTTCTACGAATTTAATTCCTATTATAAGAACGACCGTTTCGTCTTGCAAGGTAATGTAACAATAATGGTAATATAACAATATATTATATGACAAAATATAAGAATGTATGTCTGTAAGAATTTCACTAAGGCGAATCCTGTGTGTGGAAAATATTAACAAATAGATGCAAATATTTTTAAAAATATATTTTATCTACTAATTTGACTTCGTAAATTCACATGGAAACAAGAAATGGATTATTTGAAAACGTTTTTATAAAGAAAAAACAATCGTCCTTACAATAGGTAGAAAACTCTTAGAATTATATTAATCTGTTTTGAAATTTTAACACATATAGTTTTAATGATTTGATTCCATGAATTTAATTAATATGTTAAAAAATGTATTACATACATTAATGGAAAAAATCATTTCATTATATGAATCTTATAATAAAATTACGTAATATAAAGATCTCTTCATTATATACGTAATTATATACAGGTATAATTGTATTGGTTTAGTTGCATTGTTAGATTTTTAATATTATTTACATATCATCTTCTTCCTTGCCTCTTCCCAGTTCATCTGGTTTCGGCCTTCCTGGTACGCAATCGCCAAACTTTTCGACATTGCTCATATATTTTCATATAATATACTAGATGGAGTACTCCGTGCAATAATTAAGTCATGGTATATCGCGTGAATGACGTTTTGATTGGCAACATATTGCAGTTTTCCATACATTTCAACACTTCCTAGATTAGGTATTCAAATATATTTTGAATATTTTCAATCAGGTTAATATATTGTTTTTAATTACGTAAACGACTTATGTGTATTATTTCTTTTTTTTCAGGTACGATTGGCTCACAAATTAATTCACCTTTAATTTCTACATGGCGACATGGTCCTGGTATGAGATTTTTTTTAAATTGATATCCAATGCAAATTAAGCAGTTTTAAATCTGTCGATCGAGGTACGAAATTCGGGGTAGATATTCGGTATTCGGGGTGGGAATAAAGGACTGACCCACTATCCTATCTTGACATACATGTTTAGTGTGGAAAACGAAATATCTTAAATTATTGAACTAGTCGCATGTAACACCTGAGATCCAACTGTCCCATGGCGATAGTATGTATAATTGAAGAATACGTTCCAATGTATAAACATATAAATTACTGAATATTTTAAAATATTTTGTTTTCTTTACAAAACATGTATATGATAGTATGGAGGTCACTTCTTTTTTCCCAGAATATAAAACAGCTTGATGGTTTGTATTTATGTTTGGAGATTAAGTATCAAACTATCGAGAGTCCCTGTAGATATTGTGTTATGTATACTGCCATGCAAATCGTATGAAACGATGTCGTCACATAATTCATTTTTTTACAAAAATTGGCAAAAAAAAAATTGAGTAAGTAGTACTTCTAAAATGTCCATATTTTTCATAAAAAAATTAATTATCTAGTTGGGATATTCAGCGTTTTTCGATATTTTCAAAAAATGGAAATATAGGCAGTTAAACACATAAATGTATCATAAATAAATTGTTTTTCTTAATAAAAAATGTTTGAGGAACTCTGGGATTTTTAAAAAAAAATGTGTGTGCTATCAAATGTTCAAATTTTCAGTGTTCTGTCTTATGTGGTTTTTAGATATATTTAAAAATAATGTAAAAAATCAAAAGTTGACTGAAACAAAACTTTAAAATTCTGAAATTTGAGGCGCTGTGCATTGAGCGGATCAAAAGTTACAAGGTGGGCACACAGATACACTAAATAATCTACTCCGAATTCTGAGTTAATCCATATATTTAGAACATATATGCTGCGAAGCATTCTCTAAGTTGGTGTTTTTTTTTACTCAAAGTTAAAAAAGCACGAAAAATGTAGACCTGCCCATACAAATCTCGCGTATCTTGGTTTGATACTTTGTTGATACGTTAAGAGAAATAAATAATCTTAGATAAATCGATAGTTGGATAATTTTTATTTAAGGGATGGTAGTATTTTTCAACTATACAAACCATCGCCATTGACAGTTGGATATCATATGATGTTACATGGAACTAGTTTAATTTTTAATCTTCTTATATTCCTATCTTTAATATTTATTTTATTCCCAAGATTTTTAGATACGACCCCTGTCTTTAAAGCTACTGCCTTCTTTCTTGTGTACTTGTATCGCATTCATAGAACCTACATAAAGTAATGTATCCTTACATGTCATGTTGTCATAATTCTTGCTACTGGAGTTGAGCCCTCTGCATCAGGAAGTAATTTTTTCCTCTAGTTCTTTCATACCAGGGTTAGAAAGAAGAGGCAATTTGTTCTTTGTTCAACGTATTCTCTGTCTGCTTTCATATTATGTGATATGTATATCTGCTGGTTCATGGATTTCCGTCGTTCCTACTGAAAAGTGACGGTTAACCCTTGGCTAGCTTTTTAGTGGATTCCACTATTTTTAATATGAGGCAACACATTGGCATGTTATGAAATATTTGTAAAATAAACATCAATTTTAACCAAATATCAACTTCTACCAACTTGCAGTGTGTCCAGCCCAAAGAAGCATGATTTGCATGAAAAATATTCTTTAATAAACTTCTCATTAATAAAATTATTTTAATATTAAGTTTTTTTAACTGTCGATTTGTTCCAGAGTATTCATTTCTCTTAACATTTATTTATTTATTTTATTTATTTATTTATTACAAAAAGACATATTTTACATAAAAAAAATACATAGCAAAAAAGAAATTAATACACTTTATAATATGACTTCCTTCAAAAAGAGATATACTCGTGCTTTGAAGGGAGTTGCAACTATTTACATAATATACATAGAACAAAAGCAAAGTAACAAAATAATCATAGTAACAAAAACATATTTAAAAATAGACATATATATACATATATATTTAAATATCAATTATGATTAATAAAATAAGTGCATAATAAGTACCTACATATATAACAACAATGAATAAATAAAACCAGTTTTTATACACAAACCCTCTTTATATCTACATAAAATTTCTTTAGATCGATAATATCCGTATGCTCTGCTCAGGCAACAGTTCGTTAAACCACTTAACGCCAAGATATGTATAGTGGTTTTGTGCGTAGGCCGTTCTTTTTTTTGGTATATTAAGTATCACATTAAATCGACGAGTGGCTCTTATACAATCCGAAGCATGTACTCTATCGACGAAATACTCCGACATAGTTTCAAGAAAATACGCGTATCTTGTGTTAGCAAACATTACACCTTTAAAGAATCTTATTTTTTTTTAAATGGAATTTTATATTCTCATACATTCCTTAAACTAAGTGAACGAAATCGGTTATGAAAGAATTCGAACTCACGACACTTGTATTACTAACCCAGCGCGCTAACCGCTCTGCCACCACCCATCTAAATTTTTATACAGTTTATTAAAATTTTAAGGTGTCTGTCGGGAGTTTCTACCAAGCAATGTGTCTGTCAACGGAAGACATGATTTCCAATAGTCTTCCCTATTATACATAAAACAAAAATCACGCTTTATACTATAACGTTTCAAGCTGACGTGATAAAATAGCATTTTTCAACACTTTGAAGGCTGTTATATCCGAAAGCCCCCACTACTCAGGGTCCATATTACCCGATCGTTGTTGCTGGCTGTGGTATTTTACAGAAATAAATCGGCATAATTTTTTAAATTTTGGTGTCACTATACAAAATGACTTACGTGTAGAATCGCGGGGTCTTATACTATTTGCTTTCGTACATATATACATACAAATGTCCAACCATAGAAATGCCCAAGAAACTCTGATTAGTGCTGGTAATCATACCATTGAAACTGTGGGGTCGTTCCAGTACTTAGGTTCAATAATAACCAGTAACAACGATATACGTGTCGAGATTAAAACACGAATAGCTGTGGCAAATAAATGCTATTTCGGTTTTCACCGACATCTCAAGTCCCGATTGTTGACACGAAATACTAAGTTGTTATTGTATAAAACATTGCTGCGACCAGTACTTGTATATGGTGCTGAATGCTGGGTTCTTAATAGGAAGGATGAAAAAGCGCTGTTGGTTTTTGAACGGAAGGTTTTGAGAAAAAATTTTGGGCCTCTTTATGAGAGTGGAATATGGAGGATAAGGTACAACCATGAGCTGGAGAACCTTTACAGTGATCCTTACATAGTAAAATATATTAAAATACATCGGCTTCAATGGTTAGGGCACGTTCAGCGAATGGAGGAAGGCCGAATCCCAAAGAAGATTCTCGACACACGACCGGAGGGGAGACGTGGTGTGGGGAGACCCAAGCTGCGGTGGATGGACGGCATACAGGAGGATCTAAAGAGGATTGGCGTGGCAAACTGGAGAGTGCAGGCGATGGACCGATCTAAATGGCGAAAAATTCTGGAGGAGGCCAAGGCTCACAGTGGGCTGTAGCACCAATGATGATGATGACATATGGGTGATTCTCATATAAGAGGTCATTTCGGTGTCTCGATTAAAAAAACACCCATTTTTTTAATATATGTTACAAATAGCATATTATTCTAGTAAAACAAAACGGGTAGTTTATGGGTCACTCATTATCATTACTGTAGTTTACTTAGTTTAGTTATAATTGCATCTTAAACACGCAAAATATCCCTACCCTGGCCTGTCCCTTAACCGGATTTGCAATTGCTCAACAACTTTTAACACATCTAAATATATTAAAAAAGTATATTGCCTTTAATTAAATGAACCAGAATAATTAATAAACGTATTCCAATTATTAAAATTATCAAACATTGTATTTTTCAATTAAAAAAATCATAACAGATTTTGTCCCTCGGATTTTGCATCCCCTCCCCTGGGTTTTTATAATCCTTCAAAATATTAAATTATTATTTGGTTGTTACGAATTCGAACCTTTCAATGTCACGGAATTCGTATGAAGTTAGTGACTAGTGTTGAGTGAGCCATCCGGGCGATCTTATAGACGTTCAGTTCGGTTTTGACACTGTGTCGCGTGGTTTTGTTACGGTGAATCCTGTCTCTACTCTGTTGAGTTCAATTTTGTAATTATTTATGTAAATACGTAGCTTATTACAAATATTTACTGGAATATGTGTTTATTTTAACGTGTTTCTTTGTTATTGTTGTACGATTTATATTTATAAACTTATCTTGGTTTTTCAATGAAAAAATCCCTCCCCTGCCATCTTTCCCCTGCTTTTTAAGACGCCAGGGTAGAGACAAGCGTCCAGGGTAAAGACAAACACATCAGTTTAGAATATAATATGGCTTAAGTTATGGCTTACTTAAATTAATTTATTATTTATTTTCATAATGCAAGTATTGCAATACAATAGAAATATTGTATGTACATATATAATGTACACACAATATTTCAAAACTTTAAAACTTTACGTGGAATTACCACGAAGCTGGCCACAGCAAGGGAGCTCCCGATGGAGTGGGTACAACATGCAAAAGGACTGCAGACAGATTAGTTGCTAGTGGCACTGATATTTCATCGTTGGAAGACTTGACCAGTGCTCTTCAGAAAAGTTGCCCAAACATCAAAGTTTTGACCATTGATGATGTTGAAATCTTAATCAAAGAATCATAACTTGGATCAGCAGCAAATCTAAAAATCCTTTACAGGTCCACCAAGTGTGTTTCGTCTTAATCACCTAGTGATGAAGGCTTTAAGCTGCTTCTGCGATCTGGAAGATTTCAGTCATTTTATATTAGGAAGTGAGGATTATCCAGCCATTAATCCAAAACCTCTACTTGATGTTGAGGATGTATTTGGGTCAATATCTGATTCTGACGATAAAACACTGGTGTCAATAATGACTAGCCGAATTGTAGAGTCCCAATATATACCGCAGGCTTCTGGTGCATTACATGAAGATGAACAACAACCTTTAGCCTCAACATCTGGGAAAAGATTTCTGAAAAATGGCGATTTTGTGTTGGTTAGAATTTTACACATAGAAACAGAATATCGTAACGTTCCAATGTACACTGGTGTTGAAGAAGAAGACAAAGTTCAAGTGAACTTCTGCAAAATTTGTGACGATACAGGACAAATCATAATTATAGTGATTAATATGAGACTAAAATTTGTAATGTCTTATTCATAATAATAAAAAAAAATACTTTATAAAAGATATCAGTGTTTCTCTTATAATAAATCAACACTCATGACTGTCCAGTCCAGTTGATATTGTTACCAACATTGCACATAATGTCTTTCCCCAGTTGATAATTTCCCCTACCCTATATGTTATGTCTCTCCCCTGGATGCAGTATCTTCCCTGGTCGTTTTTAAAATGAAAAAAAAAAGACTTAATGACTGGCCGTGTTACAGATATATACAAAATAGGTGCCTAGATAGAAATGTACTAAGAAAAAATAAAATTTCAAAAAAAATCTTGTGCCGCTTCTCCATACAACGATTTGCCTCTTATATGAGAATCACCCATATATACAATATACATACATACATAAATAGGTACCATCACGCCATGTCCCTCACGGGGTAGGCAGAGAGAAGACAACTCCACATTTTTCTAATCTTCGCCTCGTCAACATTCATGCTTTTTCTCATGCACTTTCATCTGTTATTCTGTCTTTCAGAATATCGTTCACATAGTCGTGCAATAATTTTGTTGGGCGCCCCCAACCTCTTATTCCATTCCTGTCAGCTTTATATATTTTACCAAACTATCTCTATGTGTCAACTTTCATTCTATTTATTCCATTTCTCTTCATCTAACATTTTTTTGTGTCATTATTTTTTCCACCATATATCGTTATATTACAATTATTCTTAACGATCTCATTTCAACTGCATTTATTCTGCTTTCGTGCTACTTCTGCCATGTCCAGGTTTCACTTGCATACGTCAGGGTTAGCTCTACGATTGCGCTATGACTTGGCAATTGTGGCTTCCTTTAATGTGTTGCGAGCATTTATAACTGGTCTAAGTGCTCCATTCACTGCGTTCTCTTAATATTTGATTTAATTTTCCGCATATCGAAAATAATATTTCGAGAACGAGCGAAATATTTGACATTTTGAAGGTAATGACGCTATTACATAATATATCACCCTGTGCGAGATATTTGACATTTTGAAGGTAATGACACAATTACATAATATATCACCCTGTGCGAGATATTTGACATTTTCAAGGTAATGACACAATTACATTATATATCACCCTGTGCGAGATATTTGACATTTTGAAGGTAATGACCATAGAATTATAAGGTACAGAAGCCGCGTGTAGTACAAATTTCGAATTCAAATGTATGCCAAGTTTTTTTTTACATGTGTGTGTGAGGCGGTAGATCGGTTGGTCTACGTATTATGTAAGTGTGCGTATCGGAAGGTGTACGTATACAGCCGGGCGACTGAAATTCTTCTGTTTCAGCGTAGTTTTAGTTGGCATACATTCATTGCGCTGACTAGGTATCTGTATCATATATAATCTTAGGTAATGACACAATTACATAATATATCACCCTGTGCGAGATATTTGACATTTTGAAGGTAATGACACAATTACATAATATATCACCCTGTGCGAAATATTTTACATTTTGAAGGTAATGACACAATTACATAATATATATCACCCTGTGCGAGATATTTGACATTTTGAAGGTAATGACACAATTACATACCTAATATGTCACCCTGTGGATTTTCGGGTTGTACCTACTTATTGAGCTGCGAACATTAGGCGAGGCTGCCTATTACTTTCTCGTCTTCTTCTCACTGTTACCGGGCGATTATTATGTCGTAAGTGGATATGATCCTGAAATATTCCCCAATAACATTTTATTGTAATCGGAAGGTTTGATCGTTCCAACTCTTCTTTATTACTGTCGCATATACCTCTATTAAAGCCACTTGCGATCGTTACACTGTCTAAATTCTTTAATCCTATTATACTAGTGATGTTTTTATGTACACTGAAAAAAATATTATGACAACCGAACTATCAGTAATAAAGGTTTATCTATATATGAATCTACTGTTTGGCTATGTGCACAAAACATTTGATTGCACAAAGCCAAATGTTTTGTAGTCACTATAATTCGGTTTATTTTAACATGAAATTTTTTTCATGAAGGTCGGGGCCGCCCAAGGAAGAGATGGCGCGTCCATGTGAACGGTATTTTGAAAGACGGAAATGTCAGAAGCATGAATAACAGACGAACATTTATAAGACGATGTATGAATTTCAACGAGGCGATGAATGTATGTCAAGATAGAAATAAGTGGCGTTCGGTTCTCTCTGCCTACCCCGCGAGGGACATGGCGTGATTGTATATATTGTATTGTATATATATTTTATTTAGATATAAAAAAATACAATTTCTTACATCTAGTATAAACATAAATAAAAAAAATAATAATCAACATCGGACGACTATATGAACACCCAAAAAAGACATTTTACCTATCAATAATAATAAAATATAAAATAAAAACAAAAGGAAAGCACACTACCACAACATAAGACATATTTAATTTCATACATATATGTATGTATGAATTTTTTTTCAGTGTACGCTAATATTTTTACTGCGTTGCATCAAAACACTACAATAAACAGTTTTGTAAATTAAAATTATACATGTTTTGAGTTAAGCACAATTTTCGTCTATGTCATTTACCTATGTTGATGCTGGTATTTTTTGTCATGTGACAATTTATTAACAAGCTTCACAAACAAAGAAAGCTTCATTTTTTACTGTGCAAAATTTGTATGTGTTTACGGCGTACACAATATTGACCCACTATATTTTGTCTATCACTCGCCACTCGTTCAAAGGCATGGTGCGACCTTCCTATGTCTTTATGTATTTGTAATAGCACATTTTTTTATAAATATTTTTAAAAGACGACAGCATAATATTTGCAGAATCAAGCAAATTGTTTCAATATTTTTGATAACAGTGGAATTTTTTCTAAATTGTGAGATTAAATGATAGTTTCCTTCACAAAACTAATTATTCGTCAACAAAACAATTGAATATTTTTTTTATTTTTTTTATTATTGAAACCAAACAAAATATAACAATATACAAACAATAAAAATATTAAAAAAAAAAGTACAATTTAAATAAGTTATATGAAACATTTTTTTATAGTATTTTTTGGTATACACCACCTCACTAGGCTGAGCCTGTACCGAGGTGGCAGATTTTTTTTTGCGTTACATCTGACAGAAAAAATATTAAACTTGTATTTAACTAAAACTTGTTATAAAATATACCTACCTATTTTAAAATAAAAATATAAACTATTGTAGCTTGATCATGTTTCCGCAGTATATAATGCCCTTGTTTCTAATCCATGTTTCTAATGTTTTCTTGTGTTTCAAATTATTCATCAACTGTATGTCCGTTATTTCACTTTTTATCTTATTAAAAATTTTTGGAGCTAAATAATAGTAATGTCTTTGTCCGAATGTCGTGTTTGTCTTTGGAGTCATGAGAAAATTCCTGCGTGTCGTCTCGTAATTGTGTTGCGGTGTAATGTGAATTGTTTTATCTTTATGAAAATGTATAGAAATAATTTTGATATATAACTGTGGAATGTTGAAAACTGAAAAATCATTAAATAATTGAACTGTTGGATATGTAAATGGTTTTTTTATTATAACCTTAATTAAAGCATTTTGTGCTTTATATTAAATATAGTCCAATAGTTCCTTTATAAAATTTCCGTTTATAAAATTATGTAAACGGCAGGGAGGCGAATTAATTCACCAATTTTGTTTTTTTCGTAATAGTAAAATATTATAAGTTGCTCTACATTGTAAAAAATGTCACGTGGAAGTTGATAAGGTTCTTGTTTTTGGTAAATTGAAAATATTGTATAGTTTTACTCGAATTTGAATATGGGTAATAGGCCTGTGATGGGGAGAGATATGTGAGAGTGGACGAGTGTACTGTTGCCATGGAAACTAACCCTCTCTTCTCACACACCTTTGGCAAACATCCTCTCAATGCCATAAGTACATCCGATGACAAGAAATGATATTCTACCCCTTAGGGCGGGATCCAAAGTAAGAAACAAATACATGAAATATGTGATATTTCGACATGTTGAGATAATTTATAATTTGATAATTTATTTATTTTTATAGTATCATATTAATTTATTTTTATAGTAGTGACTACAAAACATTTGACTATGTGCAACAAAGTATTTTGTGCACATAACCAAACAGTACAGTCATAGATAAGTAAACTTTTCTTTTACATAATTATATGTATCCACCTCACTAGGCTTTGTCTGAACCGAGATGGAATATTTCACAATCACATTAATAAATCTTTATAAAATATCTTCATTGTATTTCATACAGTTTTCGTGATAATACGTATTCTATACAAACAATAACGTAAAAATATAAAACAAAACTATATCGAACAATATGAGACAAAGTATGGCCTGTTTTACACATACACACACGCACGCTCGCGCCTATAACTTTAATATGAAGACAGCTGCCCCCAACAGTCTGCACAAAGAGTTGGGATGAGAAGACGGGAGAAGAAGGTGTATTTTGTATGTTGTATTTTGAATTTATGTACCGATATATTGTTATGCCAAATAAACTCGAGAAATCACGTTGTACAGAAAAAAAAATGTTAAAATTAACCGAACTACAGTAACTAGAAAAGTATTGGTTTTGTGCTACTAAATATTTTGTGCTCTTAACCAAACAGTACAGTCATAAATTAATTAATTTGTACTATTGGTAACAAAGCTTTGGCTAAAAACGCAGGTAGCTAGTTCGGTGGTAACAGTTTTTTTTTTCAGTGTGGTTGGGTCACTCAGTTAATTAAGTATTTTAATAGTAATATGATAAGATTTTTTATACGAAAATTGAATGTCAGCAGTCTCGAATGTCGAGCATTCATAAATACGTTGGTTTATGGAATCCAACTGAAATGAAAGAAAATTACATTTATCCAACGTATAGTGTAGTTGAGTGAAGTGGAATTGGAGTGCAGGTCTTGAGTCAAATACGGATGGAAACTAATCTTAGTGGAGTACCGACCTGAAAGAGATGAGTACATACATATAATGTAGATACGTATCCACATATGCTGTATTCATAGATCATACTTTCACATCCGGAAAAGATCAAAACTAAAAAAAGAAAAAAAAACTTAATATTGCATGCGCATCTACACATACGAAGTAAACAAAATATTTACATGTTATGTATTCGCATAATATATTCATAAATTAGAACTATTTAGTAATATGTAAATTAAGGTAATGAATTAATACTTTTTGGTAGGTCATGTCTACATTATTGTATTAAGACCATTTTGTATAGAAAAAGAAACTAAAATACATTATTCAATGAATACCTAATAAATCTAAGTTTTGCAATTTTATAATACAAAATCAATACCATACCATACCATCACGCCACACTGAAAAACATATTATGACAACCGAACTGGCTAGCCTCAAATACCTGTTAAGAAATATACCCAGTGGCAAATTTGTTGATGGAAATTCATGGCGCAGCAGACGCACTCTCCTTTTTTATTTTTTCAACTTTATTCCTACTTGACTTCATTTTTGCAACCCTATTATCTTCGTCGATTCATCTGCCTTAAAAATATTACGACTCCTGCACTACTCCCCTAAACTTTCACTTGTATGAAGAAGTAAACAATGTGATGTAACCGCCCTCTTTTTCGGCTTCTGAAAATATTTAGAGTGCCTACTTTCCTCCTTATAATATATCTGTCTCTGTACCTATAGTATAAAAGGATATGGAATGTAAGTCCTCGGAGAGGCATATTGTTTCATCCGATAGCGCTGAATGCTCTATATCACCGACATCAGATATGTCTTTCCAAAGTCATAAAAACTTGCCAAAAGACAAAAAAAAATAACGCTAAATAAAATAATGGTTCAGTGTTTCACGGCGAATATATTTTTGGGCGAAAACAAAAAATGATAAGTACCAACATATTTTTAAGAATACACGAATATCTACGATCCTCGCTTTTGTGTCCTTTGTTTCACGTGAAGTTTATTTACGTTACGGGTTAAAACAACGTCGGTAAAGATGTTATGTAAGCTAAAAATCACGTGACAAAAAGCGTTGAACTTTATTGTGCCTATGCACAACGGACTTCATATTGCGAGATATGAGATAGTGATATACATATATGATATACTCGTATAACTGACTTCAATAATTATAAAGAACATTACAAATATTTAATTCTCATCAAGTGATTTTGTGTTGGATCTGTAAATGATAAAGGTACAACAAAAAATTATATATTCTCCGTTCTGCTAAATTTTCTCACACCCTGATGATGAAGATGACTGCTGAGCCAAAGGTCCCGGCTTCGATTCCCGGTGAATACATAATTTTCAATTGTGTTTTCAGCCCGGATCTGTGAGACGATTTGAATCGTAAATCTCCAGAATGTGTCAACTTGTTTTTGGGTGCGTGTTAAATTAATATTTGACATAGTACCTGTAAGTTGCCCGAGAAGCTATACAAAATAAAATAAATAAATAAACGAACAATAAAACTTCAGGGTTTAAGTCTACGCAGTTTACAAGTAGATTTGGTTTTAGAATGAATAGTTAATTTTTCTAATGTTAACCCAATAAATTTATAAATAACAATCAAAATTGGATTCTTGTAAAAATACTTAAAAAGAAAGATTTCTCAGTTGTAAAGAAAATCATTGTACGCCTCAATTGATTTTCTCTATGAAACCGAACATTTCTAACTTCACCGAATATAATACGCTACGATTTTCTGTTGTCGCAAAAGTAGGTACATTGGCAAAACAAACTAACTTACCTCAAAGCTTACTTGATACTAGAACTAGAATGCAGCTTGTTCTCACCGAATATTGCACAGCTTGAAATTTCCCCGCTAGATCGAGCACGTAGCCAGGCTTCCGTGTAATTACTTCGACTCTTTGACTGAATTCAACTTCATATTTCATACATTGCAGTTTTGCAACGTTTCCCATAAATGGCGTTTGTGTCGGGACGAAAATCTATTTCCTTTAATTAAAATCGTTTGATTTATGTAGATTCTGTACAGCACATATTTATGTATGAGTAACTGTATCAACGAATCTGTGCCATATTCAACTGGACACGTTAAATGAAAAATCGATTTCTACGTTAGATTTTTTCTTATGGAGGTATTTACAGCCAATGGAGCAAATGGACTCCATGAAGTAATTTAAAATCGGGAAACGAAGAACAATGAAAGTAAATTGTCCTTATCGCCAGCCGCAACGAACCAATATATGAAGATTACTTTCTTTCTTTTAAATGTTTTTTTTTAAAATTGGAGCACAAGACACAATACACAACACGAAGAAATATGCACTTGACGTAGTTTAAACTCTGCAGAAAAAACGTCGAAGATAAACTTATAGCTGTATGTGAAGGGCACTGTATCATCTCTCGAAGGTAAGTCAGTTTGTAGATAGTTTTCTTTTCTTACAATATTTTCTCGGGTAGGCATTCATTATCTATGCTCAGGATAGGAATAATTCGAGGAGTCAAAATGGATATCCCTAACAACAACATTACTTAATAATTGAGAAAATCTTGATGTTAATAGTATTCTTCATCCATATCGTTCTTCCGTTGGTCGGTTCTTCTTAATTATATATATGATCTGCATTAAACCAATCCTACGTATATAGTGGAACAATGAAACATATAGAATTATGTACCTACTATAGATAATTTTGAATCATCTCATTAGAGATGTAGGAAGAGAAATTGTAGATGAAAGCAAAAATAATCACAGACATCTACATATGTCATTTAGTGAGTTTTCCGTGTGTGAGCTGTTTAGTTGAATCTTGTATATAAAATCAAGGTGAAATTGAGCATATTGGTGTGCTAAGCGGCCATCTATCGGACCGAGCACTAACTAATATATGTATGTTATCATTTTTATTTGAAACACAGAGAACTGTCTCCAGAGGTGTCGGAGGTTTTCGGGTTTTGAACCACAGATGACACTGCAGATCTGACAAATTACGATGTTCTTTCTTTTGATAAATCGCTGAGATTCTTATTGTATCAACACTTCACAGAATAACCGCCGAATCATATAATTTCAATTGACATATAATTTCAATTTCAATTGACAATCATATGATTTCAATTGACATGTTATAAACAGACTCTTGCGTTTTTGATCAGTTGGGAAGGCGATGATTGCGTCACATTATATTGAGTACCAAAAAAGTCCCATTTTTTCACCTGCGTTTTGTATGATTGCACAAGTAAGCGTTCCGAGTTCATCGCTCCGCGAACTTGTGCAAAATCCACCGCTGTCGTTGGTATTAGAATTTAAACAAAATTTAAAATTTTCACCCTCCTTATGCCGCTGAAGCTATTGAACCATAAAAATTACCATCTCCCGGAATAATAATTACCGCCCTTCGCTATAAATAAAACGGCTTAATTATGAAATATTTTATGAAATTTATTCTGATCCTTTCCCAGGGGATTAACTTACTTTATATCATTATTGAGAAAATTTACAGAGTAGTGTGAATTTTACATACCATTTTAATAATATCATCATACTTTTCTCAAAATTCATGACTACATTTTCCGTGTTTTCCTTTTAAAAGAATTGTTTTTTTTTTGCTTCATACTTTATGCTACGCTAGTTTGTGTCTACTTTGCAAAATTTCATGCTTCCTCTTTTGATGGTTTCCCAAGCTTTGTTTTTGTTCAGTATTATCTTCGAGAAAAGCAAAACAAGATATGTAGTCATAAGGATTTTTTTTATTGAACCCTTTCCTTTAAATTCTCACGAATTCTCGACCAGTTAGTGTTCTGATACTTTCAGAATTTGTGTATTCCCGGTGACAATTTATGTTAAAACTGTTTCCAGCTTGATTCATTTGATATGTTGATAAAATGAAACAATTTTGTGTTTCATTAACTAAAAAAAGTTATGCGTTTTCGGCTAAGCGTTAGTAAAATTTTAATTTTATTCGGTCAGATACAACAGTTTAAAACATTTAAAATCATAATTATATACATTTCTAAACATGTCATGTTTTCAAATTAATTTAAAATTTAATAATAAGTAACATAAAATGATTATTTTGTGAATAAAAGTTGTGACAGAATTAAACATATGAATTAGTTGGGGTAAGTAGAAGGATAGTTGGACTTAGTCATCTCAGGATGCAGAGGTTTTGTATCCAACAGGTTTTCTAAAAGAAGAAGAAAAATCGGTATAGAAAAATTTATTTGTTGATAAAAATTTTAAATTTTGAATTTAAACTTTTTCTGTTTTTATTGATTTATATCATAATAAATTCATTGAAAATTATCTAAGTGAAGTATAGGAATTGAAAAAGTGTAAAAGTTTTGTAAAAAATTTTACATAATAATTATAATAATAATAATAATTAACAATTCCTTGCACCCTGCGCAAGTAGCGAGTTTATTGCCATTTGGCAATTTTTTCCAACTAACCAGCGTTTCCATCCTCGAAAAGCAAAATTAGCGTGAGAAATGAATTTAAATCAATTTTTCCTGTGCTGGGGATCGAACCCAGGACGCCCACACAGAAATCAAACAGAATACCAACTGCCACGGTGGTCATCTTTTAGGTGCACGGTTGTCTTGTTATATTTGATTTTGTCTATATCTATTGAAAATGAATTATTTACCATAATTCATATAATAAACAAATTATAGAAGTTAGGAGTATGAATTTTATTTCTTATAACCCTGATAGTAATAAAATATCGTAACAAATTATTCCAAATTATTTGTATTGGTTTACTGATACATAATATTATGTTGAATCGACTCACGTATCGAAAAAAAACTAAAAATCTACTGGGATATAAACAGACAAGATTTCTTTATCATACGTAGAATGTATATATCATTACTTATCTTTAGTTCGAGTTTCTTCCTAATTTTGTTACATCTCTTCACTCTTCTTTTTATCTGTGTCGAAAAGTTTCTTTTCTCAGTAATTTTTCTTTTTCCTTAGTTACACTGTCTCTTTTAGCGATTCAGTATTTTGTTATTACTTTAAATATACCAATAAAACTTTCCGATTTTTTTACTTCTATAGCGAACTTGCTTATTTGGTGTTTTCAAAAAAATAATATTTTCTTCTAAATGTTTGGAAACTCCCACACAATAATACTGTTCGTATATTTTGATTAAATGAACCCATATTTAGATTTTTTTTAATAAATTAAATAATATGAATGACTGTCGTTCTATGTATTTATATGGCCATAAAATTGGGGTGTGTTTTTAAATAAATGAATGTGTCCTTGAAACAAGAACGTAAACATCTTTGCCCATTTCTCTGATAAGCATAAATGCTTGTATTTATCTTCTTTCTTTGATTTAAACTTTGGGATTGGATGTCAGCAAAGCGATGCATCTCTTCATCCACTCCGCTCTGTTTTGAACTCTGTATGAAGATCGATCCCTCAATCATTCCCTTCCAGTTAATGTGTAAGAGATCTTCGTGTCGCATTATATGGCCTATCCAATTTGCACGCCTTTTCGATATGGTGTTTAACATCTGCCTGGTTTCTTGTGCTATATGTGAATGAAATCGGTCCAGGCGAGATTCGAACCCACCTCCTCATTATTAATACCTATAGCGTGCTAGATATATATTTATTTTTCATCATTTTTCGAGAAAAGAACGGAACCTGACAACAAATAGTGACGATTTTAGACTCGTGTATTATAAGACAAGTATACTCGAATCAGAATCGTTTAGAATTTACCTACCTGTCGCCTGTGTTCATTCAAATGATTGACTATTACGATTGAAGCATACCTATTTACCGCATTATTCCAGTTACGAAGGTATGTCCTTAGCGAAAAAAAATTGAAATCGAAATTGGGGTCGGATTTGCAGTAGAGTATAAGGACGCTGATCTGACTATAAACAGGTTTTAGAATATGAAAATTATGTTTGTTGTCGATATTTTAAAACCTCGAAAGAATGACAAAACTGTAATGTAAATATTCGCAACAAATTCGTATGTAAGTTTTCCCACAAATGCACCAGAGAAACCCTTTTACAGTCTACTTGAGTTATTCTACTACTCCAGGAGAGAGAGAGAGAGAGAGAGAGAGAGAGAGAGAGAGAGAGAGAGAGAGAGAGAACGAGAGAGACACGCCACTAGCAACACACAACAAATACTAAAAACTATCCCCCCTACCCCTGTCACTTGCACATATAAGGGCACATTATAGAAAGGGAAATGCTTGCGAAATGTCTGTGCTAATAGCTGCGACGATTTTGTAGCATGCTTTGACGACAGCGATTTTTTTAATGTTAGAATCATTTACAGACTTTTGGACTCGTGCATTTGCTCATGTATTTGGAGAGAGCACAAGATTTACTTGTTTTATTCAGAAACATGTACATTTTATGGGAAATAAATTGTTTTATTACTTTTATTTCCGAATATTATTCGATTGTTATTATAATATCTGAGTTTTCGTATTAATGTGTTATTTTCGTTTTGAAACGAACTCATATTCTTAATTTATAAATTTTATTTAAATTTGTTTAAGTATCGATTCGTTTATTTTATGACATATTTGAGAGATATTGAACGCTTGGTTAAAATAAAAATTCATGTTTGAAATGTAAATAACCACTAAAAAAATATGAGTTGTAAAATTGTTGAAGATTGATTCAGTGCAATCAGCCGAGAACAATATGTAAGAGGTAGCCTGGGCGTACGCGATGTCTCCGATAAGCTGATGGAAATTAGGCTGAGATGGTTCGGACATATTCGAAGAAAACCGCCAGAAAAAATTCTTAACATTTCGTAAGTATAATATTACGTCACGACGACACAAAGTCGCGCGACAAAATCGCTCGTGTCTATGGGGGATCCAAAGAATATCTGAATCCCCTCACTGTTCCGCGGGGTGGCATCACTTGAGGCCACCCCCGCCGCCTTTCCGTGCAGTCGTGTCTGTTGCGGTTGCTGGTTGCCGTCCCAGAAGTAGTTACCACACGTGATATACGACCACTGCTGTCATATTTATGTTCCAACCTCTCGTGTGTAGTACGTTAGATTCGTCACGTGTGTGATGTGTAGGCATCAGCTATTAAATAAATACCATTAAATCGACAAACGTACCAACACAACATAGATAAAGATTTCAAAGAAAAATTTCATTTCATTTTATTATTGAAAGAACAGCACACAGTACATACACACAAAACAATGATAAAACAAATAATAAAATCAAGAATAAATAAACTAGTTGCATGTAACACATGAGATCCTTAAACACAAATTAATAAATATTTTAAGATATTTTGTTTTCTATATAAAACATGTAGATATGTATGTCAGGATAGGATAGTATGGAGGTCAGTCCTTTTTTCCTACCAGAATATTAAAACAGCATTATGGTTTGTATGTATTTTTGGAGATTAAACATACATACATACCATAATGCTGTTTTAATACATACCTACATGTTTTATATAGAAAACAAAATATCGTAAAATATTCAATAATTTGGATTTATGGGTTTATAGTTTGGTACGTATTCTTCAATTATACATACTATCGCCATCGACAGTTGGATCTCATGTGTTTCACTAGTAATAGAAGAGTGGAACCAATATTCTAAGTCGGTGTGTCGCAGCAAATAAAAAATATTAGTAGGAACTAATTATTCATTTTAAACCTATTCGAAAAACCATTTTCACTATATGTATTTCTATATCAAAAATGTTTCCTAATAGGTATATATTTTCTTGTACCAGAACGACCGTGTGGGCTGACTGGGCCCTTATCAAGCGGTTAACAGAAAATGTTTTT
Source organism: Molanna angustata (assembly GCA_963576475.1). NCBI lineage: Eukaryota > Metazoa > Arthropoda > Insecta > Trichoptera > Molannidae > Molanna > Molanna angustata. The sequence goes on along the minus strand of OY754977.1, from coordinate 10,465,267 downwards.
TTCTTACATACTAAATTTCGATACAAATTACAATGATTGTGACAAATCGAAATATTTATCTGACAACACCTGATTACGTCTTGCTCTCCTCTTTCATTCCTTATCCTTTAGTTTTCCTATCATTGCTATGAATTGTTCTTATATGTTATCATCTTTGTTTTTTTTTTACTTTTCTTCTGCTATCTTTATTTATTTTTTCATGTGATTAACTTATTGCCATAGTACACACTGTTTTGTATATTGAACATTTACTCTGGTTGGTTGGAAGAAATTGCCATTAGGCAATAAGCCCGAATGTGTACTAATTATATGTACCGGAAGATTCAAATAAATAAATCATAAACAGGTGTAGTAGGTAGCTGATGTTGGGAAATCACGTCTATGTTTGTGTTTTTAAGATAATATATTTTGATCATGCTTTTTCAAAATCATACGGTAAATTACCAATTTTGATTCCAAGTCATTCCAAAAATAAAAAATCGATTGTTTATCAATCCTTTGTCGAGATTTCACCGTTATAATATATCGAAAGTAGGCACTCCATTATTGATTCCTACTTATATAACTCAATTCATTGCTCTGCATTCGATATATAAGTACCTATATAAAAATACTTTTATCTGATAGGACGTAGTTCCTTTGTTTCTCTTCCTTCTTTAATCTTATCCTTTTTTATCGCTTTCACTTTTAAGAATTTATTCAGTCTCTTTTATTTTTTTTGTCATAAGAGGTATATCTGTATTTAACTTATTAACAACATAAAAAATTGGACTAAGGCCATCTATTGCCATATTCGATCAAACCTAGCGAAACGAAGCGTTCAGAATACAAATTTATTCAATAATGTATGGAAAATATTCAATATAATGGCTATAAAAAGAATTCAAATTAAATACACTCGTCAACGATGGTTTATTTTTTACTTTTTTCTGTTCAAGATAAAGTTGACAAGGCGTTGTATGAAAAAATAAATAAATGAACGAAAAATCGGCGCAAGTAAAAATAATGGAAGGATCCCAGAAAGAGCATCGCCCAGGAATTATTTCATTAATATAATTACTTTGTTTCATTAAATGTTTGCAAAGATTGACGATATTGTATCATAATTTAAGGTTTCTGGTCTTATTTAACATTTTAATGCACTTATAGTCACTTTGTCTATTGTCTGTGTCGTATACATACCCTAAGGCACATTAAGTCTATTTTAGGTTTATACTCTCAAATTATCAATTGTGTGAGTGAAATCACATTATTGATTCATGATAATCATAAAAAATATAAGTAGCATTTTCTTATAAACATCGAATTTCGTTTTATTTTGTAAACATCCACTGTTTTAAAACATACCCCCCTGGATCGTCATGTTGCTTCGTCGTGGATAATGCAAGTATATTATGAAAGGATTTCTCTAAATTATCTAAATGTACCAAAAAATGGAATGGGGAGTTAATACTTGATACTCGGCGTACAGTTATGTATATATATACGCGTGTTTTCGTTTATCCTAGGTATTATGTACACAGAAAATAGTATACCTACATATTACGCAAGTGGGTTCACCGCACACAGGATAGGAAAGGCAGGATAAACATAATGTGAATGGAAGAAGAATAGAGAAGGCAGAAAGAGGGGAGCTGGAGATGGTTGAAAGGTTCTTTGACCTGCATGATGGGGGAGTGTTCAGGTAGGAAAAGCAGTTAATGTGGTCGGATGTATTCAACGTATGGAAAAATGAAAGGAGCGCGTAGCCGAAAGGTTTTGTCAATACAATATTTTAACTATTCAATAATACTATTTATTTATTTATTTATTTATTTATTTAAGATTTGGTACACGGTTAACATACAATATACATAAACATAATATCAATTATAATAATAAATCAACCGTACACACAAAAATCCCACAAGGCATAGCCTGTCTGTGGGTATACCAATTAAAAATATTCAAAATTATTTCGTTAGTAACATTAGTTATTTATAAAAATAAAATATAGCAAATTGCTTAGGCAGGAAACAAGTGAAAAAATATAAAGTATACAAATTATATATGAAAAATATACATACACATATTTATATACGAAACATCAATAAGTTTACATGAATCAGCAGACTGACAGCGGTGCTACCAAATATTATACCCGCAGTCGATAGTAACAATACTTGGCAAGTACAAGGATATGCATGTCGCAGTCAATCTACACTTTCTAGTTAAAATTGAGAATTTACAATAATGATTAAAAAAAAAATAATAATAATATAAAAAAATCATTGAACTTTTACACAAGAGCAGAATATTGAGAAAAAGAAAGACATAAGTGCACCAAATTGAAAACCCAACAAGTAAGAAACAAATAAATACAAATTATAATAAGGAGGAGTAGATTAATATTAATAAATTCAGAATAAATTTTTAATAGAGTTGTAACACCAACAAGTAAAATCTGTAGTAGAAAAAAAAATACTTATATAAAAATAAAAGAAAAATAATAAAAGCAGGGTCAGGAGACAAGAACCAAAAAGTATGATTCATTTATCAACTCAGAGAATACAAGCAGTCAACAATCACAATTTAATTTGAAAGATAAATGAATTAATTAACAAATAAACAAAAATAAAAAATCGAGTAATAAAAATCAAAATCAAAATCACAACAAATACTCTTGCACATTACATTGGTCTGTGAGTAGCCAAGATTTTATATGTCTGATAAAAGTTTTATGATTCTTGATTGTCTTTAAAGAGTTGGATAATTTATTAAATGTTCTAGGTGCAACAAATACAGCGTGTCTTTGTGTCCTTCTCCTTTTATAATTAGGGACCTTGTACATATTATTTAATCGCTGGCTGACTCTGTTCTGTGTGTTTAGATTGAATAAATGAGGCCTCTTATGGATAAATTTAAGACATTGGAGTATGTAGAGTTTCCTCAGATCTAAGAGTTTGCTATCTTCAAAAAGCTGCGAAGTTGAGAATCTAATTGGTTTCTGGTAGATTTTTTTTACTAACATTTTTTGAATAACTTCCAAAGGTGCAATATGATTATTTAATGCTCCACCCCAAGCCATCATACCATATGTTAAAATCGATTGCACTAAGCAGTAGTATGTCATTTTGACTAAATCTGTTTTGACAATACCAACCAATCTTTTGAAAACGTACACCAAGTATCGAATTCTTTTACATACATAATCTATATGCTTGTCCCACCTTAAATAAGAGTCAATAGTAATGCCTAAGTATTTCGTGGAGTTGACCGCTTTTACCTCTGAGCATCTACAGCATGTGCTATCACAACCAACATTATGGAATCGCAAAGTATGTGAATCACTACCATCAGGCGCTGATCTTTGTGTATTTGAATATGTTATATACATCGTTTTATCACAATTAAGAGATAATAGACTTTCATTCAACCAAGATTTTACAATTCTTAAACACCTATCTGCTTTGACAAAAGTTTCTTGCCAGGTATGTCCGCTTATGGTTATTGAAGTATCATCCGCAAATGAAATTATCTCACCAGGAATATTAGCGTTGCAGTCTGTTAGAAAGTATTCATAGAATACTTTCTAACAGACAAAATTAAACTAGATATTATTGAAAACTAAGAATACCTTCTAACAAGAATCTTCAAGACTTAACTAAGCTAGATATTATGGAAAACTATGAATAATTTCTAAAAAGAAACTAACAAATAAACTTGATATTAGTAAAAATTAAGAATACTTCCTAGCAACAAACTAACGAGAAAAAACTAATGTAGATATTAGTGAAAACTAAGAATACTTTCTAACGAGAAACTATCCAGACAAAACTAAACTACATAGATATTATGTAAATTAAGAATACTTTTTGGCTAGGAACTGACAAGACAAAACTTACAATGCACTTGTCAGATTATGCTGAGATATTTGAGTGTGTTTTAACGGCTTTGAATATATATCGAGGATGAATGTAACCTCAAAGAATATTCTTGTAAAAAAATCTAGAATATACTGATTCGGCTACTGAGAGTAATATTTCTGCCAATAATTAAACTTTTGTTTTTATTCTACGTGTATAAAAAATATTGCATTTTGTATTAAAAATAAGATATTGTATGTACCAGTGGCTTACGTGGCGTGATGGCATGGCCTACGTCATAATGATATTCAATTGACGCAAACAATTAATTTTTAAATTATGTTACTGCAGCATTTTTAGTTCTAGTTTTGCTATCCAATTGTGTGTTTACTATTACTGAGCTTTGCTACTGCGATTCCGTAGATATTGTTTTAACGCGTTTCGTCAGCCATGTATGTTCATCAAAATCTACATATTTAACTTAAAAATAGCTATGTTTTACTTTTTTAAAAAGTATAAGTCTTTTTTGTTATCTTATTAACAAGGATTACCGTCTTATGTTTAACAAGTATATAAAATAAAAATAAGGACACTATTTTCTCTAAAATTATCGTCAAAATAGAAATTTTATCGTCATAAGACATTCATAAAAATACTCTTAGTTTTACATAAATACATACATACCATTAAGTCATGTCCCTCACGGCGTAGTCAGAGAGAACCGAACGCCACATTTTCTATCTTGTCACACATTCATCGCCTCTTCAACATTCGTACATCGTTTTATACATGTTTGTCTGTTATGCACACTTCTTACATTTCCACCTTTCAGAATTTCGTTTACACGGTCGTGCAATCCTTTTTTTGGGCGACGCCGACTCTTATTCCATTCTTGTCCGCCTTGTTTATTTTCTTCGTCAGGCGATCCTCATGCATTCTTTCCAAGTGGCCAAACCATCTCAATGTGTTAGCTTTTATTCTTTTGATTACATCTTTCTTCATCTTACATTCTTTCTTTGTGTCCTCGTTTCGTACCCTGTCATACATCGTTCTATTATAAATTCGTCTTAGCGTTCTCATTTCAACTGCATTTATTCTGCTTATGCGCCTTCTGCCAAGTCTAGGTTCACTTGCGTACGTCAAAGTCGGCACTACGATTGCGTTATGAATAAGTTTATTATTGTTTAAATTAATCAAACTGGAATCAGTTTTTTTTATTAATAGTCATCGGGGATACATAAATTCTTTGTTTAAATGTTCTTACTGGTCGCAAAGCTAGTTTGAAATCGAATGCGAAATTTCATTGCGGACAGACAATTGAAGTAAAATAAAAAGGTGTTATAATGGATGCGGTCTTCAAACAACGTAAAGTAACGCGAAACCGACGCTTCGTCCTTGGAGTCATGTGACAAAACCTGATTTGGCACTTAGCTTCAGTTCAAAGGGGCCTTTTCAATTGCCTTCGGAGAGGCTGGCTATGACGTTTTGTAAATTCGGGTTAAATTAGGGAACGACTCGACGTAAACATAAATATCTTGTGAATTTATTATGCACAGATACGTTTCGTGCCACAGGGCGGCGAACTTACAAAGATTTCAACCAGACTGTGGTGCCATCTACGGGCGAGTTTTCATAGGTCTGCGGTATCTTTTTGTTGAACCTCTACGAGAGAGGGAGTGATGTATATGTATGGGGAATTGTATGTAGAATCTTAGCGAATCTCAAGCGGATATTTGAATAATGGATTCCGAGAAAGTGGGTGTCCTTACTTTGAACGTGAAAGTCTTGAAATAAAATCCCAAGGAGCGGTTCACAAATTACATGCGGCAATACTGCTAAATTAACCTCACATAATATATCATGGCATATTCTGAAATTTCTGTGTCATATTTCGTAATTTCATACGTTAGTTATTTTGTTGGTAGATAATATTCAAAGTGAGATACATAATATCATAAAGCTTCCTAATGGCGTTGATTTTAAATATGTACTTTTGTGCGTATTAAATTAAAAAAAAACTCTAATTCTTTTTATAAAAATTTGATACAATTTTATATCTTTTTTATTTTTGTATGTATGTCATTATATTTTTTTTAGTGCATTTGCTCATCACTAGTATTTCCTTTGTTGAACCTTTTAAATGCGAAATATGTTAATTCATTACTATGTTAAACCTTGTTTAAATTTTAGTGCTTATTTATATTTTCCACATCAGACACAAATAACGTTTAGGAAAAGAAAAACATAACGTCACAGTAACTACGAGATATTATTACGGTCCATAATCTCGTTGCTTCCTTTAAGGCCCCCATTCACGATCGTGCCATTTTTCCAAATGGCTTGCCATCACTCCAAAATGCGCTCGTGAATGTCAAATCCCGCGCAGCCCAATTGGCCTGACACACCAAAATGGAATTCCAAACGATCGAAACTCTGTAGCACCGTGAAAACGGCGCGGCGCATCCTGTCGGCACGGCATGCTCGTGAGTGTGAAAACCAGCGGTACATTGCGCCATCTCATTGCGCCGAGCTGTTTGACACTAACAACATTTTCTCTTTGTTTTTTCTATTTATATATAAACAAACCGCTAAATAGCAGTTGTATAAAACTCATCATTAGAATTATAACTCATTTTTACTAATTAAACTAATTAAAAAAAATAGAACTTATTTATGCGAAAGCGCCGACCGCTTGCGTATACTAATTTTGATTGCTCGATGGCGCGATGGCGCGCCCGTGAGTGTGATGATAATTTTACAATTCTCCAAATGGAGCCGGTCCATATGGAACGACGCCGAATGGCACGATCGTGAATGGGCTGCTTTACATATGACATTATATATACTTAAATACTCTTCATACTTAAAGTCAAGTCGTTTGATTTGACATTTATTATGTCATCTTTATTCTGGCATATTTATTTTCAATATGCCGATCAGAATTTATCTGAGCGTCAGTAGGTATATAAATACATCTCGGTATATACCTATATATTTATTTGAAATCTTGGCATACAAAGCACGTAGAAATCGTCGTTTTTAATATTTCTGAGGTGGTCGCTTCTCGGAGAAATTTAAGGAAAATGTAATATACAAATATGTTCAATGAATGTGAAGGTGCCTACTTCGTATACATGGACCGGTATTTTTGTATGTCTTCTTCGTGTTTCTTTCTTTTACTTTCCGTTCTTAATTCAATTATTTCTGGTTTTTTTTTGCGTTGTATATTTAGATTTGCATACACGTGTACCGACCCATGCCGGCCTCAACAGATAACCGCGTTTTTTTAATATCCTACCATTATTATTTTTTTTTATTCAACCATATTTTATTTTAAGCTTGTCAAATTTTGTTTAGCGAATTTTTATTAATTTCTAGGCATCATCAACAATACAACGTTGATTTTAAAAACGCCGTTTAATTCAATACCAAATATCAAACGTTAGATGGTTTAACTGAAATAATTATTTATGTAGCGTTTGGCCGCATATATCACAACTACAAAACAGAGTTAAAATATACAAATTTGCCTTTCTTACTGAAATAATTAATTTAATAAAAAAAAAACTGTTGGTTTTCTAATGAATAAAAATATGTACTGATTTTTTGCCATGTGACGTTGTTTCTTATTTTATTCCCTTTTTAATAATAGTCAATTTTTTGTTGAATATTAAATGTCTATTCCTCAGTATTTCTTAGCACAAACAAATATTGAGTTCTTAGGTAAAAAAATAATCATTTCTTGTGACTTCTGACACGGCACATATTTGTATTCCCATTTTTTCGGTTACATAATACTATTTATATTTAATCTTCTTAATATTTTGTAAAAAAACTTATTTTTCGTGTTTTTGTATCATTCTTTTTATTTTTTTTTGTATATATTCTGTTTACTCTTCATTTATATAATGTGAAAGTGTGAAAATAGCAGCTGAATAAATATACCCAACTGTATCAAAATAATAATCCCAGAACAGGCTTTTGCCTAGTGGGGCGTTACTTGTTATTTATTGGTAGGTATTATTTATTTTGTGTAATAAATGAATAAATAAAAAGATGTAGGTATAATATTCATAATTGACAACTTTTTGTGTTTTATAAATAAATGAAATGCTGTATTTTTTATATTCAATTTAATCAGCAAATAATACGGTTGTATCATTTAAAAGGCCCATATTACGTTAAATCTAGTGACTGAAAACATGATATATTAAAACCGCCTAATGCACTATGAAGTTACGTGTTAGTAAGGGTAAAAACCGCGTGCGTTAAAACTGGTTTATACGTAAAATTTGTTGTTTCTTTGCATTTTAAGAACAAACCTTACTTGAAATAAAAAAAATATCACGAACATTCACTTTGATTTTATGTACTCTTGAAGGACATAAAATATCTATTTATCTACAATACATAGTTATGAAGTAATTTAAAAAATGCTGTGAAAAAGGATATTTTTGGGGGAATAAATGCTTCATTTCAAAATTGTGAGACGAACATTTGACACATAAATGTTGAAAATACTGATGGTATTTTTTTAGAAACACACTGTTTAACATACTGAACAAATTCGATATCATATTGGGCTCTTAATGTTTAATATGCCACCTTAAGCTATACAGCTGTATCATTTAGAAAATGCTATGTAATTCATAGAGATGGGTATTTGCTATATGAAAAACGTACAATCTTTGGTATTTCACCTGATGATCATATTCTATAGGACCTCTGTTTACTTAAATGTGGTTTTCGATACCATTGTTAAGCATCTTGAAATAAGCCTCCTGCGAAAATTGATCGTTGGAAATTTTTCTCTGCGCTGTGCTGGTCTGTAAGCCATTTTGGCTTCTATTAGGGGAAGATACATAGGGAAGATGGAAATTATCGGATGAAATATTTATCACGATCTCCCCTCGAACCGCCGCGAGAGGCAGGAACGAATCCACCATATTTTCAAATGGTGCAATTGCGACATGCGCAAAGATAACTGGAGCGCCAAATAAGAAAAATAAAATAAAATTATCGCATAAAACGGAAAAACATATCAAAAACTTTTAATTTTAGCAATTAAGAAAGCATTTATGTATAGGTACTTAGAATTCTATATTTATATTTATGTAGATAAAAAATAAATAGTAAAATTTAAGTAGGTACCTACTAGTATTTTTTTAAATATGCATTAAAATTTCATAAAATATTTAATACTAACCGTTTTGGCATGTGAATTTTGCCCTAAACCACTATATTTTGAGTCACTATGAGACATGTTTCGGCAGTGCTGTCCTGCCATCGACCGGCTAGGGTCGATGGCAGGACAGCACTGCCGAAACATGTCGCGTAGTGACTCAAAATATAGTGGTTAAGGGCAAAATTCACATGCCAAAACGGTTAATATGAACAACCACAAAATATCCGCCGAGTATTTAAACTATATTTAATACTAATTTTTATTCCCAATGCTGCTTCGGAAGGTAATTCTGAAGCAATAATCGATCTCACCAAGAAAATATATTCCGGTTTGATGTCAGCAGTTTTTTTGGTTAGCTTCTCGATGTACTTATATGTTCTCACGGAGGAAATGTTTTTTTTTGTTGTAAATAATACGAAAAACATTATAATTAATCGAAATATCACCATGTGAAAACACTGAAGCGCTGAGTTATACTTAAAAATATATGTTATTCGTGTAAATACGATGGCATGAGATGGCATGTCACAATGACCTGTACGGAGAAGTGACACAGCAAGCACACAAGACTGTAGCAATCTCGGGCTGTCTGAGGGAAACTATATGGAAGAACACACACATGAGCACCAATGGCAAAATGAGGATATACAAAACATGCGTCAGACCTATCCTAACATACGCCATTGAATCCAGAGCTGATACGGTCCGTACCAAACAACTTATGCGCACCAGTGAAATGAAAATACTGCGATGCATAGCGGGCAAAAGTCTTCGTGATAGAGTTAGGAATACAGAGATCCGAAGAATTTGCGAAGCTGAGGACATCGTAAGATGGGGGCACCAAAGAAATAGGTACTGGAATAAACACGTCAGCCGCATGTCCGAAGATAGGATTCCAAAGATAGCCCGAGACAACGTACCAGACCACGAGGACGCCCAACAAAAAAATGGCGAGATAGTTGGCAGTCCACATCACAGGAGGCTGAAAATGCAACATTAAACAGGCCCTAGGCCTAATTAAAGAAGAAGAAGAAGTGTAAATACGTACTTCTGACATTTCAATAAACAAATATTTACTCACCAAAAAGTACATTTTTTGACATTCAATTTAAAAGTTACATAACAAAATAGGTATTTAAAAATTGCCTTTTATTTGTCTACTGAACTCACTGGTCGCCAGGGGAGCGATATGCAGAATATAGTGCCGGGTGGTAAAGACCGTAGATCCGACCCTGACTAGTAGATATGTAAGCTCCTCCTATTCTATGTGACCTATTTACCAAAATGAAGCCAAAACCCCATTGAAATAAAGGGGATGAGGAATAATTATTTGATCGTTTTGTGAAACGAATAAAACAAAACGGAATAATGTTTATTAAAGCTATCTCTCTCTCTCTCTTTCCCATCACTATATCTTTGGTATAAATACTTTTGTCGAAGCACACAATTTTATATCGTATTTAGGTATGTTTGTTTTAATTGAGACGTAAGACCTGTCTATATGCGGGAGCAACATAAATTGTTTATTGATGAGATCGCCGAAAGAATTGATAGCTTCTCATTTGAGCTTAACGATTATTTGTTGTGTTGTGGCTTGCGGAATTTCAAATGAATTATTTATTTATTCAAGGTACAAAATAATACAGTCTAACCAATTCATTACATTTGTCCACAGATGATCTATTAAATAATTATATAATCAATCAATATTCACAACAAATATTATTAACAATTTGTTTATTTTATTTTATTTTATTTTATTTTATTTTATTTTATTTTATTTTATTTTATTTTATTTTATTTTATTTTATTTTATTTTATTTTATTTTATTTTATTTTATTTTATTTTATTTTATTTTATTTTATTTTATTTTATTTTATTTTATTTTATTTTATTTTATTTTGTTTTGTTTTGTTTTATTTTATTTTATTTTATTTTATTTTATTTTATTTTATTTTATTTTATTTTATTTTAATCATAATATTATAAAGAAAATATATTAAAGGTAACTGCTTCACTAGACAGAGTCTTCTGTAGCTACTATCTGTATAGTTTGCATAGTCATTACATTTTATTATTATAAAATATATACAAAATACAACACATACATACTCGTATAATATAGGAAAAAAATAGTTAAATTATTATTTCAAGTAGCCACTTTGTTCCTGATATTTTGAATTTTTTTTTCTTTAATTGTATGTTTGTCTGCGACGGGAAAGGAATGAAAGAAAAAAAATATTGGAGAAAGATGGCGTCGTTAAATGTTTTGATTTAAAAAAACACAAATTAAATATACGAGATTACACTACGTACCTAGTTTTGATTACAAAATAAATAAATAAAATAAAAACACAAATTACGAGTTTACACTACGTACCTTGTTTTGATTAAAAAATATATTTATAAAATAAAAACAAAACATAAAATATTATTTGTTATTTTTTGTGATGCGAGTTTATTTGTTATGTTATGCGAATACATCAGAATGTGGGATGATGCGTTTTACAAATATCATTTTCGTTTTAATAAACATATATTTCGTTTATTGTTTGTTTTTATATTATAAGCATTGCCCAAAGCTATTTGGCAACAGTTTTTCTGCAATGTTGTGTATACAGAGAAAAATACTATCCAAAAGAAGAAATTATAAAGGTCATTAAAAACCCATTGCAAATAAATAAAGCAAAAACATCGTTAGTACAACGGTGGAACCTTTTTGAACGAAATATTCACATGAATATCAACGGATAAACACTAGTGCTATGTTCTTGTGTCGAATTGTCGAGTGCTGTGTAGACATAAGTTATTTAATCTAAACATGTATTTACAAAAAAAAAAAAAACAAGACTTGATTCATAAGTATCACATATAGTTCATAAGTATATTGTCGCTCTAAAATAGTTAACTGCTAGCCTCGGAACAGGGTTTCCTAGTTAGGCAGCAGTAATCGACTTGTTTGTATCATTGTAAAATATGGTGGGATAAAAACAATTGACCAGGTGGGCAAGTCTGGTTCGATCGGCGAAATCAAAACCCTCGTGATTACCCATATCATGGATATAATTATTATATGGAGTTCTACAATATCTTTAGATGTCATAGAACTCCATACGATAATTATATCCATGATATGGGTAATCACTGGGGTTTTGATTTCGCCGGTCGAACCAGACTTGCCCCCCTGTTTTATTTTTATTTTGCATCCTACAATATTTTTTTCGTCTCTGGGATAAGGTTATTTAAGAATGTGTATTTTTGTTCTTGTTTTTTTTAATACATTTGATTTTGATACAGTTAAATCCATGCTCTAACCCAATCGCCAAAAGTTCAAAGTTTTGTTAATATGTAGGTTTTCCTTGCGATTCTTGGTTAACATTACTATTTAGAAAAATATCTCCATTAGATTGGATAAATTTACGTAATAATATCTCGTTCTGATGAAATCTGTTGATTGAATAACAAAACAATTAACGCCAGACAAAATTGATCGCTTGTCTTATAAGAACCAGAAGCGTCCTGACCAAATTATTTTTGTCCCAATTCATTTTTTTGCTAAAATTTTGCCGCTCGAGTAGCGATAATTGCAAGGAATTCAATTTCCCACAAGTGGACAGAATGTTCTCTTTTATAGAATTAATTTACGAAGAAAATAAATTGAAGAAAAAGTACGAAAATATATTTGGTACCAAACGCAGGTATGAATTTACGGACAATATAGAAAACAATGCTGATCCGGTCGCGTAAATCCAATGGCCGTTAATGGTATTCAAATTAAAATGACATTATAATAAACGTTTAACATATGAAAATGTTTCATTGTAACATTTAAAAGAATAAAAACTCCCATCGAATTCATTTACAAAATCAACGACTCCAGTCTCTCCCGTAAATCCGAGGCAAAAGACCTGGGAGTAATTGTGGACGATAAGCTTAACTTTATTTCCCACATTAATAATGTTATTAGTAGAAGCTACAAGGGTTTAGGCTTTGTCCTAAGGGTGACCAAACCATTTAAGAATATTGACTGTCTACAAATTTTATTTAACGCATATGTTCGAAGTCACGTGGAATTCGCAACCACTGTATGGAATCCTCATTATAAGTTGCACATAAATAACATAGAAAGAATCCAAAAAAAATTTATCAAACACCTCGATTTTAGAACTAGGCGATTTGGTATCAGTTATGAGGAATCTTTAAAACATCACCAAATGTTACCACTTAACAAAAGAAGGGGTATAACTGATATATGTTTCCTATATAAATTACTTAACAACCAAATAGATAGTCCGTATCTCTTAGGACAAATCCCATTCAACTGCCCCGCCAGACAAAACCGCCAGAATCTCCTCTTTTACACTAAATACTCAAGAACAAACTATGCAAACAACACTTTTATTAACCGCAGCTGCAATATGTACAATAACCTTAATCATAAGCCAGATATTTTTAACAATAGCCTACATTCATTAAAAAAACAACTAACATCAATATTATAATGAATACTTTATGTACCAAATTGTACAATTTTTGGTATGTCCAATACTGTATTAATATGACAACTCACCCTTTCCTCCTCTCCTACCTTTCTTCATGTCCCACCCTCGCTTCATAAAATACACACATACACACACACACATACACACACATCACAATTGTACACTTACACCACACTTTTATCTTTGACTTTGTACTGAATTGTCTTTATTATGTATATTAATCTGTGGAACAATGTAATTGGCTTACTTTCCTGATTGTTATTTTTTTATTAATGTAAAACATGTAACAGCTGTTTTGTTTCCCAAAATAAAATAAATAAATAAATAAATAAATAAATAAATAGAATTATGATAAGAAAATTATATATAATTTTTCGTTTATTTTAATTAAGTTCACAAACGCGACTCCCATCAACCGGTATCTCTCAGTTCCGAGTATCGTCAGAATAGTGAACAATAGTGACGAAGACCATCTTTATATAGATTCAAAACGAGGATATGAATAATAGAGAAGGAAGGCGTTACCAAGAAAATAAGAATACCCAAAAGACATTTCGGTTAATAAGTAGATACAATAAAATTTAAATGAGGTAAAGATATAAATATATAAATATTGTATTGAAAGAACAGCAATTAAGAATATGAATAATTATTCATGTAAATACATAGAATATTGGCCAGCAAAAAAAAAACTGACATTGACTATTCTAAAGGTGGAGAAGTAATAACATCTATTTGTGCGTTTATCAAAGGAATGTTACTGTTACCTTTTACACTATTTTTTATCTAATATTTCAAGTTTATCTATTTTTTTACCTTTATTTAAACTTGGAATGAATTTGACTTAAAGGAATACTCAATTTCAAGTGCGTAAAGTAAACATTGAAACTGAAATTGACTTTACGCTGCCCGGCCGCGGGCTGTTCGAAAGAAAATTAATTTCATATTTTTTTGAACCAAGATTCAGTTTACCTTGAATAATTTTTCAGAACGAACGTTACTTTATTAACATTTTATAAATCAAGATTTTTCTTCGTCTTACAGTGCTTTTTATTTTGTGCGCTTTCAAAAGCAAAAAAATGTAATGTTGATAAGTTATTCCATTTTTAGCGGAGCAACTAAAGCGGAAGCAAAAATAACCTTTAAAGGTTTGCAACTCGATTTGCACCTTTATCCTAACTTCTCGTGTTCAGTCGATATACATTTTTTTTACATTCTTACATAATTTTTTTAAACTTCTCTGTCTGTCCGCACTGGATTTTTGCAATCTATTTTTAATTAACTTTCCAACTAGTTTTAGCGATGATACTTTCTTTTATTTATATATTTATTGTAGGTTACATACAGTTTTGAAATACATATTATGATAAATTAAAATGATAAATTAATGATTAATTATTATACGTATGAATGATCAATTATTTAACAAATTTAAAAACTACGATTTTAACACTAATTACCAATCGAATATTTTTATTATTGCATATGCGCAAACATTGGATTTTTTTCCCTGTCGGGAGTCAAAGGTATTTTTTAACAGATTTTTAATTATCTCAATAGAGACGAAGTTGGAATATTTACTATAGGAGAACCGGGATATCAAGGCACCTACAGGGCTTACGACCTGTCATCGGCTGGTTTACGTGATCACTTTATGCGCTTGCGCAACGTTCACCAATTATGCCTTTTTAATGAGATCCCTATCAATTCAATTTTGAAAGTTCTATATATTGTAATACTGAAATTCTTTTCGCTTGAAAATAAGGAATTTTTACTACAGCCATCTTTGTGTGAAATTATGAACAACATTCTTATTATTTTTTGTTTATTTTTGTTGTAACGCCATCTATTGAGAGAATTCGTTTTTTGTAAATAATGAGAGCAACAATTCTTATACCTGAGGTGACAAATGCATTTTTCGCATAGAAGTCACCCCTGAATTGCGCCAGACTTATAAAGTCATTTTTGTATTATTTACCTACTTGTACCAATGTGTAAGTAATCGATTACTAAAATTGAGAAGCACTATTCAGATATCCTTCCACATTTTATGGGTTTTAAGTGAGTATTAGATTTTGCAAACAAATTTGCAAAATTTGAAGAGAATCGAATGAGTACTTTAGTCTATAATTGATAAAGTAAAATGAACATGCCGTACATAGCACATAGCACACATATACATTGTGATGAAACTTTCAGAATACAATCTCAGCATGATAGTTATTGATAATCTGCAATAAAAAAATACCCTTTAAAATGTTGAAATCACAACTCCCCACTATATCCCCTTGGGTTAGTGAGGAGTAAAAAAGTCCGTATTATTTACCATGTATATTTTTAGAGTAAACGTTTTTGTTTGGACCAGAACTTGAAAATTCTTCAAAGAATCGTAGGTGTTTGAAATAAAATACAATAATACATTTATCAATAAAATAGGAGTTTAATTCATACACTAATAAATCAATAATGAACATATATATGAGAAACTCCTAACTGTGTTTATTTTTTTTAATTATTATTATTCAATATATTTAAAAAATGAGAGTGAATCCTGGATATGGCAGAGGGCGTACCAAATCAAATTAAATGCAGTAAAACTGAGATCGCTAAGAAGAATTTGTAATAAAACGATGTATGACAGGATACGAAACGAAGACGTAAGGAAAGAATGTTGGATGAAAAAAGATTTACTTAATAGAAAACACATTGAGATGGTTGGCCACTTGGAAAGAATGAATGAGGATCGCCTGACGAAGAAAATAAACATGGCGGAAAGGAATGGAATAAGAGGACTGGGTCGCCCAAGAAAAGAATGGAACGACCAAGTAAACGATATTCTGAAAAGTGGAAATGTAAGAAGCATGAGCAACAAACGAACATGTATAAGACGATGTATGGATGTTGACGAGGTGTGTTTCAAGATATAAAAAAGGTGGCGTACGGCTCTCTCTGCCTACCCCGTAAGGGACATGGCGTGATAGTATGTATGTATGTGTATTAAAAATGTTTTTTGTGGATTTCCATTCTACTTTTTTAAGGAATAAAATATGAAATCATTTTGAGTTTATATTTTTAGGACTAAAACTACGTTCAATTGCAAGATTATATCTGCTTAATAGGGACATTGCGTGATTGTATGTTCGTCTTAATCTAGGTATGTAAATAAACTGTAGCCAAACCGGCTTTACTTGAGTTTATTTTCGAGCCTAGACTGTTAGTTTAGTTCGGATTAGGGCTAAGCTTAATATTTTAGTTAACTAAAAATAAAAAAAAAACAAATAATCAACGCAATTATATATTTATATTCTTTACTTACCATTCAATGAATCTCTTTTTTACCGTCTTACCTATTATATTTCTTTTCATATTATACGATTGTATTGAAGGCTATACTGGAAACTCTGGCGTCTAATATGTGTAGGTACAAATAACGAAAAGGCGTCGTGGCGCGTTCCGTCCTGGCGCCGACGACGCTACGCATTGTACAGTGGACAATATGACGCCCAGTAAAAAATACTTGTAATCATTTCTGAGAAAGATTAACTTTTATTTGTTTGTAGGTGGTTCTATACTGGGGTTACTGTCATTGTTATTTATATTACTTTCGTATTCAATTTATTTCCTGTTTCTTTAATGTATTACACTTAATATAGACATCATATTATAGAAATTAAATTACATTATATTTATATGTTATTACATTACATTAAATTGCATGAAATAATTATAGAAATAGCACTTCTAGTATTATTTTACATTTATAATATCAAAAATATTATTAACATCTTATATGGATATATTATCTACAAGATACTTTATGGTACATTGTTTATTTTCTTGTTGAAAAAACGGCTCTTTACTCTACATCTTTCAGTGTGATTGATGCACACATCTGAATCTGTTCATTCCACTATGTTTATTAATTTTTATTTGGGAAAAACCAACAGTTTCAATAATATTACAAGAACTTATATATGTATATTATATAAAGAGTAAGGGCATTATAGAAAAGCCACAAAGAGGATTCGATGAAATAAAACATAAAGTTATTCGATGAAATTTTTTGTGTGTTCAAGTGAATAATGAATAATTCCAACCAAAAATTTATTGTTATAGTGGAAATAAGTTATATAAAAAAACATGTCAAAAAATGTACCCCTTGTGTCTTGCAAACAGTATATTTTTTGAGATATACATTAAAATGTGAAACGAGAGATGCATTATAAATCTAGATATTAATTCTCTTAACTCCAAATGGCTGGACCGAATTTACTTTTTTTCCTATTTTAGTATTCTGGTGTTCCATAAGTGCCGGGTTTTAATAAATAGGAAAATGCATACATTATAATAATAATAATCATATACACTTCCTTGCACCCAAAGCAAGTCGCGAGATTATTGCCATATGGCGATTTCTTCCAGCTTACCAGTGTTTCCAGCCCAGAGAAACAATTTTAACATGAGAAACGAATTTCAATAAATTTCTCTTCTGCTGGGGATCGAACCCAGAACGCCCGCACAGAAACCAAACGGGCTACCAACTGTACATTATAGCAAAACATATGATCCTTTTTATTAACAAAGTTTTGTAAGTAATATTTAGTGACGACATCATACAATTTGGATACACACGGGGACTCTTAATTGTTTGATACATAATCTTCATACATACATACATACATACAATCAGTACATTATAGCAAAACATCTGATCCTTTTTATTAACAAACTTTTGTTAGTAATATTTAGTGACGACATCATACAATTTGGATACACACGGGGACTCTTAATTGTTTGTTCATTCATTCATTTACATTATAGCAAAACATCTGATCCTTTTTATTAACAAACTTTTGTTAGTAATATTTAGTGACGACATCATACAATTTGGATACACACGGGGACTCTTAATTGTTTGATACATAATCTTCATACATACATACATACAATCAAGCTCTTTACATATTTGGGGTTGGAAAAAAGGACTGACTTCCATATTATCCTATCCTGACATACATGTTTTGTATTGGAAACCACCAAATATCTTATAATATTAATTATTTGGATTTACGGGTTTATATTTTGTTACGTATTTTTCAACTATACATGTTATCGCCATCGATAGTTGGAACTCATGTGTTACACTGTTACAATACACTAGTTAATAGAATATATGATATAATTTATGGTCTATTCCAGTTCGTTGAATCCCGCTCACGTCAATGGAAATCATCTCGAATTAAATGCTTATAATTACGTTTTTAGGTTAAACGTGATCATTTACGAATGGCTGAATCAAAATTATGGATCACATTTAAATATTAAGCGGCGTTGCTTAGGTACGGCTTGGCTCGTGATTTATCTGAAGGTTGATTTCCCTGTAGTATAGAAAGATGGATCGTATCTATTTGTCTCCTCTTGTCCCTTCTCTAGTATAGGTACCTACCTCCCACTTGTCATCTAGCCTTGCTCACGAGACGCCAGATGCCGCTGGTGTCCTTACAACTTTTGAAAATTAGTTTTCAAAGTGGGTTATGTATGTAGGTACTTTCCTACACTAGAGTCACCTTGCCTAGATAAAATACCTTCGTTTGCGTTTCTACTTATTAAATTTTTTCATGAAAATAACATATCCATATGCAAATATGATATTTTATACATTGATCGGGAAGATACTAGGGGAAGGCATATAATACGAAAACCTGAAAGACATTATATATTTTTTATCGAATTTGTTTTAAAAGTTGCATATACGCAAACATTGGATTTTTTCCGTCGGGAATCAATGATTTTTTTCGACATTTTTTTAACATCTCAATAGAGACGACGTTGGAATATTATAGAAGAACCAGGAACTCAAGGCACATCCATGTCTTACGACCTGATGAAAAAATATATCTGGCGCAGTTCAAGGGTGACATCTGTGCAAAAAAACGTCACCTAATTTAAGAGGACTGATGCTTTCATTGCAATTGCTCAAATAAACCGATCTCTTAATAGATGGCGTTACAAAAAGGATTCTTCGTTACTTCATAGATGGATATAGTAAAATACCTTATTTTCAAACGATCTGTTTCTCATTATTAAAATATATAGAACTTTCAAAATTGGATTGATAAGGGAACTCTATAAAAAAAGTATAATTGGTGAACGTTGCGCAAGATAATAAAGTGATCACGTAAAGCAGTCGACGACAGGTCGTAAGCCCTGTAGATGCCTTGAGTTCTTCTATATTTTAGTATGTTTGTCAATCGTTCAATCTATATACGTTATAAACGTACTTCATTTTTTGATAGACAGCTCGCCCAGACCTTTTTGAGGTTATAGATTATAGAAAATAATTCTTTATTTAACTTCTTACCGGAAAATTTTTAAGAACACCGTAGTAAATGAATGTTGACCATTGAAATAGTAGCCACGTAGAGCAGCTTCAGAGATTTCTAAACCTTTTGTCGAAAATACGGTGCACTCCTATCCTCACTTCCAGTGTATGGCGAGCCTACAGTTTCCTTATAATCAGCCCCCCTAGACAACGTGTCATTTAGCTCAAGAAAAGAAACAAGAAAAGATAACTCAATGTATGGAAGTGACAGTTGCCATTCACGTGACAACTGTCACTTCCATACATTGAGTTATCTTTTCTTGAGCTAAATGACAAATCTAGAGAGGAAGGTCTCTTTGGCACTCTGCTAGGTTTTATAGTTTTTTTTAGTCTAAGGCAATTCACCCTTTAAAGAGTGCTATGTGCCAATTATTTCATGTCAGAGGAGAAAAGTTAATTTTATTATAAATTTATGTCATTCAATGAAAGGAATTTTGAAATAACGGACAGTACACGTGAATTATTAAGAGACAAAAGATGTTGGATTTTAAGTGGAGATTGGTAAGTGATTTTATTTAATTGTTTGTATATATTTTTGAAGGCGGAATTATTTTTACAGTTAAAAAATACATGATCAATTGTCTCATCCTCATCACCACACTGGCAATGTTGGCTATTTAGAACTCTAATTGGGTTTTATAGTTCTCCGGAGTCTTAAGTGCTTCGTGTGTTCTTAGAGAGTTTTACACGGGGACGTTGGAAGTACTATAAACAGAACGGGTGGTATTGGGGAAAGGATGAATCTAAAAATGGTCTGATCATCCAATGACCCATATAAGTGTCATAAATTATATCAATGGAAATGAAAACTAAAGATACCTTCTTGCAATTGTCTCTGTTTCCTTTACAGGGAAATTTTAAAATTGGCGGAGAAAAACATGCTAGTTTAGTAGGCGTTGTTTGTCTTTTGTTAAACTGTTTTTTATTTGTATATAAAAAAACAAATAAAAAACAATTGAATTATATAAAAGGTTGCATTCACCTACAATGATAGTTGAATAAATATATTTACTTCATTCCTTATAACCCATCCTAATCATCCACATCCTTCCCACAGATATACATACTTATTACCATACCATACCATCACGCCATTTCCCTATTTGGAGTAGGCAGAGAGAACCGAAAGCCAGACTCCTCTCTCTTGACACACATTCCTCGCTTCATTCAGGTCCATACATCGTCTCATACACACTCTTCTATTATTCTTACTTCTAACATCACCATCTTTCAAAATCCCATTTATGTGATCGTGCCAACTTTTTCTTGGCCGACCTCTACTTTTCGTTCCTTTTTTATCAGCCTTGTACACTTTTTTTGTCAGACGGTCATCACTCATTCTTTCTATGTGGCCGAACCACCTAAGGGCATTTATTTTCATCTTACTTACGATATTTCTTTCAATCATACATTCTCGTCTAATATCCTCATTTCTTATTCTATTATTCCTTTACACACGAGTGCTTGCACTCTAGTAAATGGTAAATATGTTTTGTCTTACTGTGAATCTTTTCTATATAGTTTGTTTGTTTTATATTTTGTATATGTTATTGTAAACTTAATAAAATAAAATAAAAAAAATAAAAAAATTATATATCGTTTTACTGCACATTCGTCTTAGTGACCTCATTTCAACCGCGTTAATTCTACTTTCATGCATCTTCTGCCATGTCCATGTTTCACTAGCATACATTAGAGTCGGTGCGACGATACCATTGTGTATCGCGAGCTTATATAGATAATATTGTAATAAGTATGTACTCGCTCGCAGCTCGCGGTACATACTTATTACAATATTATGAAATGCTTTTTTTAATTCTATTTTTTGTAACTGTAATTTTTCTGTACTTTCTGGGATTGGTATGTAATTGGTCTCATTTCTGTAAATCATTTGTGTATTGTATGTAATTGTTAACATGACTGTTTACTGATCCAAGTAAATAAATGAACAAATTTAAATAAAATTCTCATGTAGTCAAATGGCACAAATCGTCCTTGAAGGGTCGTATTGCCTTTATTGAAATAATAATAAAAATAATAATTAATTGTTTATAAATTTTAGAAAAAAATTCTTTATTTTTTTTATTTTTTTTTTATTTTATTTATTTTTCAATATAATTTCATTTATAAAAGATCCCACTAACCATATATGGTTATCAGTGGGTTTCTATATCATACAATATATGTGCTAACTTAAACTAACCAACAAGGACAAAAAAAAATGAAATTGCTTTGACAATATAAAAATGTTTTGATAGATCCAAAACAACACTAGAATAAAAAAATAAAAAAAAAAAAAAAAAAAAAACATATAGAAGAAAACATATAGAAGAAAACCCAAAAAATACAATAGAGTAAGAACAAAAACAAAAGGAAAAGTAATAAAATAAAAGGAAGGAAGAGACCATTATTCGTTAAAAATGATTTTTTTAGTTGTTTTAGTACATTTTATGCTGTATTTTCAGTAACTCCATTTTGTACCAATTTCAATAGAAATGAACTTGAAATTGGTTCATTTCTATTGAAATTAAATCATGTCATCAATCAAAATTAAATCATGAAGGATATAGGTTTTTTTCTAATAAAACGCTGATAAACAATTTGCAATGAGAAAATTTACAAGTATATCATTCATTTTTATGTTCTCCACTTTAAATATTCTCACCCTCCAATTTTAGTTATGATTTATTTGAATCTTCAAATCTGCGACAAGTCTTTACTCAAATATGATTATGGGCTTTTCATCTCTCGTTCTGAGAATGAATTCAGCCGCTTTCTTTGAAATATGTGGGAAGTCATTGCATTAATGACCCTTGAAATTCTGAGAATATACTTACCTACTATTTGTCATACGAATCATATATAAACATATCAATATTATTATATCAAAACATTGTGTATTTTCTTGGAAAATATCTCCACCATCTGCTAGACATACAAGAACAATTATAATAAAATTATAGTCGGTCACTGTGCTCCTGAATCTAGTTGTATTTTGACAAATAAAATGAACATTATGTAAAACTTGATGAGTTTTTAGTTTCGCATGCATGCACAAGAAATGAACTTTGAAGATTTTCACCTTACTTCTTCTTTCTCAGCCTATTATCGTTCATTCCGTTCAATTTGTCGGCCTTCGTGGCTCAGTGGGTTGGGTATCTGACTCCTGGGCGAAAGGTCCCGGGTTGTATTCCCGGTGGAGACACAGTTTTTAATTGTGTTTTCAGTCTGGATCTGTGAGACGATTAATATCGTTAGTCTCCAGAACGTAGTAAATTGTTATTAGGTGCATGTTAAATTAATATTTTTTTTTATTTGGCATATAGTATCTGTTAGTTGCCCAAGAAGCAATATTAAATAAATAAATATATTAATTCCATTTGGCTCCATGTCGCCTTATTTGTCAAATCAAACTATCTTAAACAAATAATAATCCATTTGTTCTCAAAAGTTCTTAGTGCCTTTCTTATCATCTGACCCAACATCGCTTTCAATATAAATTTACAGGTTATTTGTCAAATATTAATAAATCTACCCTCACCTACTGGAATATTCATTCATTCATTCATACCATCACGGCATATCCCACTTTGTGGGGTAACCAGCGAAAGGTGTGCATTGCCTTATAAAAGGGAGAACAACACATCTATGTATACCCACACACCATTCTCGTTTCACCAAAAGCACTACATTCAGAATGGGTGGTGAACCTCATTGCTGAACTATGTGAGATGTTATTGTTGCCTGTTGTATTTTCGATTACCAGGCTCTTACGGGACACTCGAAAACAATGATTCAAAAGAATGGAAGCACTATTCTAAGCCGGTGCCTCACAGCTACTGGAATATTATTTTGTAAATTTCGGTAGATATGGCCAGACTTAAAATATTGTATTTCGCAAGAGCGAGTTGTTTTATGCATAAATTGAGTTTATGTACGTCTTTATACTCGTCAATTCGTTAAAAAATATTTTTAACATTATCATTCCGTTGTCTGGACTACACGAACATCTCCATATGAGCGAAAACTTTTTATTTTTAAATTATGTAAAATTTTTATATCTTACTTATTGTTGATTCGAATAAGTTTTAATGAACAAACTGCGAAACAACTTTGGTACGTTTAAAGGAGTTTGTAGAAAAATGATTTATATTTTGAGAGTCGTTTTTAACCAAAAGTAAAATGTAATTATTTTGTAAAAAAACTTTTTGATCGGCCGGTGTCAGAACCGCTAGCGCACTAGATAAGTTATTCTTTGGTAGCAAGTTCGAATCCTGCTTCGACTTATTTCATTTTGTACATCTTAATCTCACATAGACCCCATTACATAGATATTTTAGGATATCTGAATAGTGATTCTTGATTTTTTTATCTGTCAAATATTTCAATGTGACCCCAAGCTTAGGAAATTTATTATTTTTATTTTTGAAATGCTAAAAATAAATTCGCCACTTGAAGAGGCCGAAAGGAAGTGCTCATAAATAAATAAATATTTTTTCAGATATATTTTATCGAAATCTGCCATACAAAAAGTGATAAGAAAATTTATAGACTGCTTGGTACCTACCTTTACGGAGTCGGTCTTATGTCGTCCATAATACTGTTTTATTCATGGTTGGCAAATCGGAATCGTTTCTGGAGCGCAGGTGATCTTACTTGTCACCCCAATAAAATATTTATATATCAGGGGGTCAGATTGCCAATGAAGATTGTTTTATTACACATGTGTGCTGTATTATAATCTCGCATTTCAAACGTATATTCGTATATACGTGATATTGACTCCCGTACGAAATTGAAAATACGACCGCGTCACATGAATTGACTCGCCGCGCCATAGTTCTGTCAACATTTGTCGTAACTTAGACTACTTATTTGGTGGATATCGCATAGAATTATGACGAAACAAGTGGGTTGTGGCCAACGTTATACTCCTCAATACTAAGTCTTTCTACAATATATTCAAAATTTGTATTGTAAGTTTCCAGCATTGTCATGAAATTGAAATGAAATGAAAGTTTCTTAAATTACTTTTGATTCAAATATTTTATTATGAAAATTTGATAATTCTTCAATGTCATTTTATGAAAGTAGTGTGCCTTTTTACCAATTTGAAAATAAAAATATCAAATTACAAGTTTCCTGAGCTTGGGGTCACTTTGGTAATATATGTGACAGTTAAAAAAATTAAGAAGCAATATTCAGATACCCTTTCATATCTAATAGTCTAAGCGATTATTAAATATACAAATTTGCAAAATTTGAAAAGAATCAATGGGTCTTTAATCGATAAAGTAGAATAAACACACCGTACATAGCACATAATATCACATAGCACATTAGCACATGGTACACTGCACACACACACACACACACACACACACACACACACACACACACACACACACACACACACACACACACATACACAGATACATTGTGATGAAACTATTACGCACAGAAAGCGAACGCCTTACCAACTGTGCCACGGCGGTCGGGAAAATCTTTTATTCTATTTAATTCTTAACTCTTATCAGAATTGAAGTCATCATTCGAACTATCAGTCATCGTCACATCATCGTTTTTACTCCTCACTAACCCAAGGCGATATATGTATAGTGGAGAGTAATGATTTCGCAATTTTTAAGGCTATTTTTTTTGCAGATTATTAACTAGTAACATGCTGAAACTATATTCTGAAAGCTTCATCACAATGTATCTGTGTGTGTGCTATGTGCTATGTGCTGTGTGCTATGTGCTGTGTGCTATGTACGGCGTGTTTATTTTACTTTATCGATTATAGACTAGAGTACTCATTCAATTCTTTTCAAATTTTACAAATTTGTACATATATCTGATACTCCTTAAGATCCCATTAGATTTTGAAGAATATCTGAATAGTTCTTTTCAATTTTTTTTAACTGTCAAATATTTCAAAATGACCCCAAGCTCAGGAAATTTTAAATATGAAATTTTTATTTTCAAAGTGGTTAAAAGGCGCATCACTTTCATAAAATGGCACTGAAGAGTTGTTAAGTTTTTGTAATAAAATATCTAAATAAAAAATAATTAACACACTGATTTCACGATAATGCTGAATATTTTCCATACAAAATTTGAATACTTTAGAATGACTCATTAGTAAGGAGCATTGGCCACGACCCACTCGTTTTAATTAGATTTCTTTTCTTTTTGTTTCAGATGTTTTTTATTGTTGTTTTGTTGATTTATTTGTTTTATTATGTAGGTTAAGTGTTTAATTATTTTATTTCTTTGTTCTATTATGTTTTATCAATGTTTTTATTTTGTTGTGTTTGTGTTTATTTAAAGTACCTTTTGTGCCGTGAGTCAGGAAACAATAATAACAATAATATGGACCTTATAAGAACTCCAATCTTAATAACAAAAAAGATATGGCTTAAACTATGTAAGCACCAGTGAAGTGGTAAATTGATAGTTATTGTAATGAAATAACTTATATTTACTTTGTATGTAAACTATGTATGAATAAGCTTATATTATCTTAAGATATTTTGTATCTCATATATACTGTATGTTTTGGATAGAAATAAAAAAAAATATTAAAAATAAAAAAAATAATTGCACTAATTTGACACGATCGCCCATAAAATCTCGCCCCTCGTGGCTCAAAAATAAACATGTCGGACTCGTGAATCGAATGTTCTGCGCGATTCTAAGCAAGGTCATAGTTTTTCAGCGTGTTTTCTGGTATTCCGGGTTATTAATTATTAACTCTTGTATTATCAGAACTCGTGTTTTTATTAAATAACGTTTTTTTTTTGTTTTTTAGGAACTCAATTTTTGTTGACAAATCTGTGTCGTCATACGTGCCCTCCCGGAGTGAATAAAAACGTCGTTAAATTATTTATTGTCCCGCAAGACGATATTAAAACACTCGACGAGTGAAAGTTGAAGATTGTGTTTCAGGTGTAAAAAAAAAACGCGTGATTCCGTCCGATTTCTCAAATTTACACCTGCGCCATTAAAAACAGACTTATTTTTATTTGTCTTCGCGACGGCTGTTTTTTACTGCGGGCTTTTTATTGAAGGGGTTTTTACGAGTATAATTGCTATGGCCCGCCGCCAGATTTGCGACCCCTGCCGCCTGATTTGCGGCCCCGCCATATTGCGGGCCCCGCCAGCTCCCGTGAGACAAGGGATACTACGGTGCAGACACGCATTAGTAATTTATGAGCAATGCGCTATGTTTCACGTGTTGAATATTCAAATATGTCAATGATTGTCATAAGTTTAGTCTGCCTGCATTAACACTTGAAAAATCTAGAATATATAATAATAATAATATTAATATTACAGGGGCATGCGTCACTCTCACACAAAATGACTTTACACACAGACATAATCAAATCGCAAACATCATCCACCAAGAATTAGCTATTGCACACAAACTAATAAATAAAAATGACAAAATGCCTTATTATAAATACACACCCACACCAGTTCTTGAAAACTCCACTGACAAACTATACTTTGACAGATCCATACTAACTGATAGAACCATACATAACAATAGACCAGATATTACACTTGTAAATAAAATAAACAAATAAAATATGTTTATTTTGTAAATAAAATTTGTTTGTTTGTATGTTTGTAAATAAAATAACAAAATAAACATACAAAGTAAATTCACATCGCTGTACCAAATACACACAACATCGAAACAACTACAACCGAAAAAATTAGAAAATACACTGAATTGCAAGACGAAATCAAGCGAATCTGGGACATGCAATCTGTGATAATAGTACCAATAGTAATTTCCACCACAGGAATTATTCCATTCAACTTATTCAGCAGTTTAGAAACTATCAGTTTATTTAAATACACATACGTCACCATGCAAAAAGCAGCCATATTAAACACATGCAGACTGGTGAGGAAATTCCTCCAAATCGACGACACTACTGACATTACTAACACATAAATACTACACATGGCACCAACACGCAAAACACCACATTTTATACGCTCAGTAAGGATAGCACTTGGCAGCATTGCTCGTGCTACCCCAAATCCCACCAGATGATAAACCTGAGAAGGTGTTAAAGAGCCCGAAATAATAATAATGATCATACCAAAAACACATAAAAAAATATAGACATACTTAAGTTACCCCCATACGTCATCACCAACATACAAAAAAGTACAATAATCAACACATGCACAATAGTCAGAAATTTTCTACAGGTACCACTTTGAACAACTACATACAACCACACAGACACACAATCACATAGCCTCACAACTTGAGTACGCTCCGTTGTGAAGGAAATTACCGGATCATAACCGAGATCAACAAGTTTGCAATAATAATGAACACTTCCTTGCACCCTGCGCAAGTGGCGAGTTTATTGCTATATGGCAATTTATTCCAACTTACCAGTGTTTCCAGCCCAGAGAAGCAATATTTTGCGTGAGAAATAAATTTAAATAAATTTATCCTCTGCTGGGAATTGAACCCAGGACGCCCCCACAGAAACTGAACAGCTTACCAACTGTGCCACGGCGGTCAAGATATTACTTTAAAATACAATTCGCTTATTTCTCCCTGACTTTGTTCTTGTATTCTTTCTGCTTGCTCTTATTTTGTATAATTGTTAATTGGATATAGTGATAGTGGGAGCCTTTTCATCCTTCTGGCACTGAATTTTTTTATTTCGGAATTATTTTTTTTCTCTTAATTTTTATTCACTCTCTTATATGTTTTCTGTGTGTTTATCGATTATTTGTGACCATAATATTGTGAACTACGTGCCTTTTCTGGTACGATGAACCCAAGTGTTCCGTAAAGAATCTGTGGGGAATGTAATACAATAAGTACGAGATATAGCAACGTTTTCGATTAATCATTAATGTTTTGCTGGTTTTTTGATATCCCCTTTCATGTTGAATAAAGATATGAAAAACGTACCTATGCCTGGCACCTGGCAGTGGTTGCATTTACCAATGCGCATCCTCTTTATAGGTGAAAATTACAGATAACCTGTTTCCAAATAGTTCCTGAATTCCTTCTATATCCTTCCGTAACCTCCTTTTCCTCATTGCTATGATCAGTGTTATTTTTATTATCCTTTTTTTTAAACTCTCTTTTCATTTTTTTTCTCTTTGTATTTTTTTATATTTCTTACTCTTTTATGTTATTTTTTATCAATTTATTTCTCAATAAATTAGTATTGTACCAATTTAACTTTGAGACTTCACGTTGATCGGGTTGGTTGGAAGAAATTGCCTTATGGCAATAAACCTGCCTTTGTACATCATCATTCATCATCATATACCTGCCTTTGTACACATGTACATAAATTATATAAATAAATCAATAACTGTATTCTATGAGAAAAAAAATTATAAAAAACTGCCATACGTATAAGATTTTTTTTTTTGACGTTGATATATTTTACGTATGTAGGTACGTATTTTTATTTACTATTATTTATTGTCAATATTTTTATGTGGTATCTGTTATTTTTGTTGCTTTACATGATTTTTAGAAATTCTTATATCAAGGAATATGAGTGTCTATATATTTTT
Organism: Molanna angustata; assembly: GCA_963576475.1. Lineage (NCBI taxonomy): Eukaryota > Metazoa > Arthropoda > Insecta > Trichoptera > Molannidae > Molanna > Molanna angustata. The sequence goes on along the minus strand of OY754977.1, from coordinate 10,435,776 downwards.
TTTGTTTTATTATATAATTATTTTTATTTACTATATATTTTTGTGATTTTGTAACCAATGTATGTATTTTTATTTTTTTTTATTAACGGCCATTTATTCCTTAAATAAATAAATATATTTGTAATTCTAAAGTTTTTGTGTAAACAGAGTTTAAATCCATTTTGAAATTAACAATTAAAATATAAACAGCATTTTTTGCACAAATTCAATTTTTTGATTCGACTAAGACATATTTTTTGATTCGCATATGACATTCAAAAACAATCTTATATCTATCATCGTGACATTATAACAATTAGGTACTGATTAATTTTATTTTTCCCAACCATCCTCAGCAATATATTTTCTTTTTCTTCTCAACTTATGAATCTGTCAATATAATACGTTCGTCTGTCACTCTCACACACTTCCTCACACACACACACACACACACACACACACACACACACACACACATTCACAACTATTTCTTTCTTTCATGGGCGCACCCACACTAATTCATACTTTTTTATTGTTTTCTTTTGATATAAGGTATAGTACGTAAAAGGTACATGTTATATTTGTATTTTTACTTATTTCCTTTTAATAATTGTATGCATGTTGAGAAGGTGTGTGATAATGGAACAGATTTTGATATGCTTCAACACTTCCTTCCACCAACAGTCAGCGATAGAGGCAATGAGACTCATGAAAATTTTACTCTCAGGGTCATGTTTTTAATCGTGAACCTATATGAAGACAAAATGAATTCAAACAATTGAATTAAATTAAATAAAAATATCAACTGAATATGAGAGATAATGATGTACTGCATTAGGAAGACAGAGAGATAACGCACTTTGAGATATTTACATTTTTATTGTAGAAATAAATTATAATACATGACTCTAAAATATCAAACTTTGTTTGTATAGTACCAACTATTTCCTATAAGAGGAAAATGAAAATTGAATATAAAAGTGAAATTTTTAAATATTTGTTATAAAAATAATGTTAAAGATTGAAACTTATATATAACATGAATTTACATCAAAATCAAATCAAACAAAATCTCTTTCATATCATACTCAAAATCATGATTTCAATCTATATTAGGTTCAAACATAATGGATTCACATTCATATATTCAGACAATAAAATCATAGAGGTATAACTCATCATACAGTTATGGAGTAAACATTATAGAACAATATCGACTCGCAGCGTGAATAAGGAGATCCCCTCGATGACCAATATCTTCAAATGAATCCGGTTGTAGAAGATGTATTTAGATTTTAAAATTCTCGTGACTATTTGTATCTTGATCCCTCCATGTTACAATAAAATCCAAGTGAAGAAATATGTTTGTGTCCAAGTAAAAATCCAAATGAAGAAATTGTCTCCGACAATTTCCTATATGTGACTCCTTTGTCGTCAGTTATAAAATTTTAGGTTAGGCAGAATTAAATGTCGTACATTTCATCGTCGTGTATATGCAAGCATGGTAATTGCAAAATAATATCCAAATAAAATATATTTCCAATGGAAAACTAAATGGAATAACATTCGAATAATCCATTTGTAGAATTAAATAAAAATTATTTTCGTCAGAATGGGTGCGCAATATCAGGGTAGGATTGAATTTGGGATGACTGACATTTATATCAGCATCTAGATTATAGAAAAGAAAACAGGATTATTGGTTTGAAAAATGATCTCTCGCCAAACTATCTTGACATACGAACACATAAAACAAACTTACCCCAAATTCAGAAATTCAAATCGACGTCGGCCGCCATTTTCCTACACTGGCCGTACCGCTTCGATAGGTGTATGCAAAAAGAAAGAATTTGACATAAGCTTTGCTAATCATAAAAATATTGCCACCTGACAAAAATCAATTTAATGTGTTCGCACAAAAAAAACTATAAATTCCCAATTATTAATTTTTCCCTATACATAATTTTCTATAACATGACATACCCGCAACCCCACATAAAAAAAATTTAATAGAAATTTTTTTTAAAAAAAAAAAACTGAAAATTGCAAATTATGAAACCAACCCAGAGATCATAAATCAAACCGAAGGATATGAAAAGAAAAAAGGAAATCATTTGCATCATAAATCATCATCCTGAAACAGTTACACAATAGACATGGTAAAACAACGATATACTTATCTACCATTCAAAAAAAATATAACCTGAAACATACAAAATCATGTTAACGGATTAAAAAATATTGACCTGTAAAACGAATACTGTTTGAAATATAAAATATTATTCCTTCAGAACATAACCTTCTAATATGTATCCCCAATTCCTAAATACAAATATCTCAAAAAATTTAACTTTAAAATATTTAAGTACAATTTGACATAACAGAGTTCCGCTTGTAAGAAAAGAAAACTCCTAACAAAAACAAAAAAAATGATCCCAATTAATGAAATAACATAACACCCAATTAAATGATAAAATAAAATTAAAACGACTCATTTAGAGTTACTTTATGATCTTTTATTACATCAATTTTTACAAGTATCACTTTATAACAAGTGAAACTTACACCCTAAATCCCAAAAATAATTGAAGGCTCACAAGAAGACTACAATTTTTAAATTTAAAACTTTTCCCCTAACAAATTTTTAATTATTAGTAGAAAATTTGACTAAAAATACTCTCATATATCGCTCATTTTCATTTTTTTAGCTAAAACGACCGAAAAGGCTTTAGCATAAAGAATAATCTCTCAAGTCGCAAAGTACTTTCAAGCGAGATATAAAAAAAAAATGATCTCTTGGGAAATCAGATGTCCTCAAGCGAAATACAAAGATTTCTTGGCTCATCGGATACCCTCAAGCGAGATACAAAATGCAAAATCCAATTATAAGCCGGAAAAATGCAGGAGCTATCATATGGGATGGAAAGTCTTAATATAAATATTATATAATTCCTAAAAAAAAAATATAACATTTAACACAAAAACTGGTTAAACATTATTTAATACTATTCCTAACATCAATTATAAAAAATTAAAAACCCCAAATCTTCAAAATAAATTTTAAAACATTTAATAAATTATGACAAAATGTCAATTATCACATCTATGAGATTCCATAGAATGAAATTCAGTTCAAGACCAAACAACCACACCTTCATATCTTGTATATAAAAGAAAATAAATAAATAAATTATTAATTAGCAGTGACATCACATACAAGATCCCTTCTCAATTAAAACTATTTAAACAAATAAATTCTGGAACCTATATATTTTATGTTTTCACACAGATTACTACAAATTAATATTAAAATTATTCATTATTAAAAATTAATTTTAAACCCTTCTCATGTTTCCTGTGATTTGATGTCTATCACTCAATGATTAAAGAAATTTGTATTTCTTTTACCCACAAAACGATGTAACCCATCACAATAAAATCTCAAATTCAATATTAAAATTTAATCTATCAGAATCAAATTCATAAAACTGATTTATACAAAAAAAAATATACAATACCACAGAAATTTAAAACAAATTCACAATTTGTTTCTGCTATTCAATCTCCATTACCAGATTTTTAAATTGTTTTGTATTCAAGCGCTGTACAATGTTGTAATACTCCACAATAAAATTTCAAATTCAATATTAAAATTTAATATATATCAGAATCAAATTCTTAAAAACTGATTTATACAAAAAATATACAATACCACAGAAATTTAAAACAAATTCACAATCTGTTTCTGCTATTCAATCTCCATTACCAGATTCTTTAAATTGTTCTGTAACAAGATTATATTATATTATGGTCGCACAACCATAACACCATATAACTAACAATAACGATGTAATGTGCGAATTTACATCATTATCTAAGAAACAAAGTAATTCTGACGACAGATACCTAACAGCATTCACAAATAAAAATTGATCAACTATAAATTGTGAAGTAATACAACTAACTGATGACAGTAAAAAAAAATCATAATAAAATGTAAAATATTCATTTGTAAATTTTAAATCCCCAGTCTACATTATAAAAAAAAATAAGATTTGTACCTAAAATAATCTTGTATGTTATGTCGATACCAATACTAATACATCACATCAAAATAAACATTCAAAAATAAAAAAAATAAAATGTTTAAAACAAATCTATCTACAATAAATATTTCACCCCCACTCTGACAATCACCATTCATCATAATAAAAGATTCTAAAAATCTCTAAATAAAAAAAAACTATTTACTTTTAATTAAATCTTTAAATTTGAATAAAGTGAAACAATTATCACTAAATACTAGTTGGATGATATTGAAATGCAAAATATTATGTTTAAAATGGTTTGAATCTAAAATAAATAATCAACGTTAACTTTGTTTGTGTTCATTATGCATTTCTCTCATTACTATACTGAATGTAAATAAAAAAAAATTCCCTAATCAATATAAATAAGTAAACAAGAAATAAAATTAAATGAATCCATTATTAATGATTCATTAATACTTTACTCAAATAAAATAACATTAGAAATTGAGACAGTCCATCCACTTCAAAGTGAAATTCTGAAAAAATAAATACTTAATTATATCATAACGAAAAACAACAAAACGATTAACAATTGACATCCAATCGTTAACCCTGCATAACAATGTCTTTACTATGGAATTTAATACTCTATTCTTATCCAAATTAGAAAAAATATAAACCAGAAATGAACTTCTATTTATTATTTTATTTTTTAAATAACTCAGAGACCTTTTATTGGAAAAACAATTCATATTCTTTGATAGAGGAAAATTATTTTCATAAAAATAATCCCCTATATTATATTCTTCCTCAATTCCAGCCTTTTCACAATCATTAGTATCATTTAAATATGACTCGAATGTATTATTTTGAACTTTCATGAAAGCATCTTTAAAATAAGAAACATGATTCATATAAATGTTGGTGGACGCAACCGAAACTTCATTAAATGAGGAGCAAACAGGATTATATTTATTATGGTATTCCATTTTTATTATGTATTCTTTTTTAGACAACGTAAAATATGGGATGTATCCAGTTGACATCTTAATTAAAGAATTCATCGCTGAGCGAATAGGGACAACATGGTTATACTCATCTCGTTGATTATCATCAACCAATGTGGTAAGTGCCGTAATGGATTTTCTATGTTGAACTTCAACAACGTTGGCCTGAGGTGAATAAAGATACGAACAATATAAATAAGGAGTGTCATTTTTCTTAATTAAGTCCACTGATTCATTCATTGTGTAATTAACTTCGCTATCAGAGATTGAATACGTCTGCTCAGTATTTACAGGATCGACTAAAGGATCATGGATATCTGAATTATTATTATCATTGAGCAAATTCGAATCACTAAATTCATTCATTTCCACCTCACGCACACACTGTGTAGTTTCGGACTCCGTTATTTTCAAATTTTCATCATTCGTAATTATTGATAAGTCTATATCATCGTTACCATTAGACAACTGAGGTGGGGAATCATCCACTAAAATTTCTTTATCCTTATTATCAACATCAATATCAACATATGGTATACCATAGAATTTTTTCAAGCTTCTAATTGAATCATCGTCAACCTCTGATTTTTTCAATTCTTCTATTATTTGTCTAATTGCCCCATTACATGCTTCTGCCTGTAATCTCAAATCCCTCCATGTGTTTGCTGATGGTAAACCACGCATTTTTAATTGTATTTTTAATTCCTCGATTGATTTAAAAGCATATTTTGGAATTAGATCCATAATTATTCGTTTTAAAAATAAAAAAATTGAACTAGATTAAAACTGATAATCAAACAATAAAATACTTCACAAATAATAAAAAAAAATGTTGAACTTTTGACACTTCGGTTCTTATAAAAAAAAAACTGATTTCGGAATAATAATTTATGGTTTACATAAATGGACTACTCGAAAATAATATAAATGAATATAAAAATCAACGATTACCCAACTATTGTTCAATATTCTTTAGATATAATGAGATCTTAAAGATGTAACCAAAACTTTATTTTGAATTTGACAAGATGATTTCTGCGTCAAACAAGTATATGAAAATTACGATTAACTTTATAGTATGTTGTATTAAACGTTCAAAAACCATAAATAACATAAGACTGACCTTAAAACGATTCTGAATAACAGTAATTTGATAATATTCATCCTATTAAACCATATTTAACGTTTATTATTAACGCATTATATTTACAATGTCAGAATGACAACTCGTATTTATGTCGGTAAGAAGATTTCTATAATATATAACAATTAATCGCTCGTGATATTCGAAATACAGAAAATATTGAATAGATAACTGAATCACATAAAAGTATGACCGTTTATTCACAGGTGGCGTTAATTCGTTTCTATAAAATTCATTGAACAAATAATTATTGATTCCCTTTAAAATAATAAATAATGACCTCTTTTTTAAAAATAAAATACTATATTTAATGATAAACAAAATCACACCTCAATATGGAATATTAATCTTCCTAAAAAATAACTGGAAAAACGCATAATAAACCCAAAACATGTATAAAAAAAACTGTAGTAATGAAAAATTCAATAAAATAAATAATACTTTTTTACCTCCACTTATTTGTATTAAATGTGAGATTTTCCCTTTAAAATCATCTGAATATTATGGTATTAATATAAAAGCTTCCAGAAGTGAATCTCGAATAAAACAAAATCCAAAATCTGAAAATTGTAAAAAGAATTAATCACACCTGTTAAACAACGATGAAAAATTTTCACACTTCCCCCTTTAACAAATAAATCCCCCTAGAATACTGATTGAAAATTATTTAACAATTCCTTTCCACCCTATAATGAAGTTAAAAAATAAATTTTGATAAAACACCAAAACTAAATTGTTTATATTTAAGAAGAAAAGAAAAAAAAATTAAAATGATTATGTTGAAATATTCTCTCTAAAAAAAATCACTAAGTTATTCTTCCAATTAATAATCAACTTTTCAAACAAGAACTTTCTTTTCAAAAAAATAATTAAAATTGAATTTGTAAATATGACTGTTCACTTCCAAAGTAAGAAAAGATCTGTCTCCCCACAGAATGCAATTACAATAATACAATAATTATCATTTCCCTCAAAAAAAAAATACACTCAACAATAATTCTTGTCACTAGGTAATTAATAATTTTTTACTGAAACAATACATTCTGTACAACATTCTGCATATATAAAAAAATTCAAATTATGTAGGTAATGAAATTTCTTTTGACATTGAAAATTTGTCAAATATAAAAAAAAATCTTCAAATAAATGCTTCTGTATGCTGGAATAAAAAGAGACATAATAAAATTCAGATTCTTTCAACGATCAGTTATAAAATGATAGAAAAAACACAAAACAATCACTTAACTTTTGACGATGTGAGATATGCTCAAAGCCAAATTGTATTGATGTTGTACATAACTGAGCATTAGATCTTTCCTGGTCATCCTCCAAGCCATGTTGATCATCTTAGTGTCCTTGTCAGTTTTAAGGAAGGTTAAAAGGTGGGATTTATATGGAATATAGGAGTTCCTACCTAACGTAAACTTTCTATAGATTCTACCTATTAATCTCTCCCCTCCAAACACAGTACAACAAAATAAAGGTATAAAATTTAAAATCTGGGCGCCAGTCCTCACATAAATTCACGATCCATGAACGCCTAATAGTCCACGCCAAAGAATTTTTAAAAATTAAGCTCCTCGATGTGACTTTAATGAGAAGGGGTTCCACGTTGGGCCGCCAATGAGAAGGTGTGTGATAATGGAACAGATTTTGATATGCTTCAACACTTCCTTCCACCAACAGTCAGCGATAGAGGCAATGAGACTCATGAAAATTTTACTCTCAGGGTCATGTTTTTAATCGTGAACCTATATGAAGACAAAATGAATTCAAACAATTGAATTAAATTAAATAAAAATATCAACTGAATATGAGAGATAATGATGTACTGCATTAGGAAGACAGAGAGATAACGCACTTTGAGATATTTACATTTTTATTGTAGAAATAAATTATAATACATGACTCTAAAATATCAAACTTTGTTTGTATAGTACCAACTATTTCCTATAAGAGGAAAATGAAAATTGAATATAAAAGTGAAATTTTTAAATATTTGTTATAAAAATAATGTTAAAGATTGAAACTTATATATAACATGAATTTACATCAAAATCAAATCAAACAAAATCTCTTTCATATCATACTCAAAATCATGATTTCAATCTATATTAGGTTCAAACATAATGGATTCACATTCATATATTCAGACAATAAAATCATAGAGGTATAACTCATCATACAGTTATGGAGTAAACATTATAGAACAATATCGACTCGCAGCGTGAATAAGGAGATCCCCTCGATGACCAATATCTTCAAATGAATCCGGTTGTAGAAGATGTATTTAGATTTTAAAATTCTCGTGACTATTTGTATCTTGATCCCTCCATGTTACAATAAAATCCAAGTGAAGAAATATGTTTGTGTCCAAGTAAAAATCCAAATGAAGAAATTGTCTCCGACAATTTCCTATATGTGACTCCTTTGTCGTCAGTTATAAAATTTTAGGTTAGGCAGAATTAAATGTCGTACATTTCATCGTCGTGTATATGCAAGCATGGTAATTGCAAAATAATATCCAAATAAAATATATTTCCAATGGAAAACTAAATGGAATAACATTCGAATAATCCATTTGTAGAATTAAATAAAAATTATTTTCGTCAGAATGGGTGCGCAATATCAGGGTAGGATTGAATTTGGGATGACTGACATTTATATCAGCATCTAGATTATAGAAAAGAAAACAGGATTATTGGTTTGAAAAATGATCTCTCGCCAAACTATCTTGACATACGAACACATAAAACAAACTTACCCCAAATTCAGAAATTCAAATCGACGTCGGCCGCCATTTTCCTACACTGGCCGTACCGCTTCGATAGGTGTATGCAAAAAGAAAGAATTTGACATAAGCTTTGCTAATCATAAAAATATTGCCACCTGACAAAAATCAATTTAATGTGTTCGCACAAAAAAAACTATAAATTCCCAATTATTAATTTTTCCCTATACATAATTTTCTATAACATGACAATGTACTGTGTGCTGTCCTTTGTAAAATAAAATAAAAATACAAAATGTTAAATATATAAATGAGTACTATGGCGTCTTCTTTTTCTTTTTTCAACCCTCTCTCCGTGTGTTATTTCTCCAAAGACATACTTCTAAGACCACCCTCCCATTTTTGTGTCCTTATAAAAAGCGGAAGGTATAATTTCAATGGATTCTCATAAAACGCAATCTAAGACGTCGTATATTTTTTTTCTTCCTTTAGAAACGACGCGACACTCTAAGGGTTCAACATCAAAAGTTTTTAATTGGTATCTTTATGTATACATACCTACCCTTTAAATTTTATAAATTACTGAATCATTTTTTTTTATTAATCGATATACCTGTCTTTTTTTTGGGGGGGGTTTGGTGGTGACTTTGTAGCCGATTATTTAAAAATGTTTATTAAATACAGATCGCATCATTTTATATTATATTTTATGTATTATGCAATTTTTTTCGTTCTCTAGATGCATTACAATTTCAATATATTTTTATTTTTTATTTATTTGATTAATAATAGGTACATATAAAAAAGTACATTTTTTAACCAGCGCCTGCCTCACTAGGATTCCATTCCGTGATGAAGAGGGCACTTTACAAAAAAATAATAGTAAAACTTCAAAAAAAAAAAACAACAATAATAAAAAACAATAAAAATATATAAATATAACTTATTCATCACTGACTGCTTTATACAACAGTAATATAAGAACAATACTATAATAATAATAAAAAAATATAATAATACAATATTAATATAACGATACACTTAATATAAAAATCACAACAATAACAACAATAAAAGAGATAAGTTCAAACAAACCCAAACAACAACCATGGTCCACAGTATACAGCTTATGTACATGAAAACATTATATAATGATGTGAGATAGAGAGCCGCCGATATCAATTCTGTTAGTGAGCATCCACATTGTAATTTTTGTTTTGAATAATTTATATGTATTGATGTTCTTAATATCTAAAGGTAATCTGTTAAACATTAGTGGTGCAAGAAAACCAAATTGATGCTGTGATAGGGTTGTATTGACTAATAGTATCTGGAAATTGGAAATATATTTGTTTACACCGCCATCTTTTGAAATATTACACAACTTAATAATGAATTACGACCCTTTTTCCCATGAAAAAATTTCGGGGGGATGTAAGGGAAGTCAAAAGTTGTAGTAATATATTATTTAAAGAAAAATCAAAAAAGTATATTCAAAAAAATCGTTTAAAAATAAAAATATTTATTTTAGAACTCGATAACAGCGCCATCTGGTATTAAACTATCCTATCTTTCAATCAGGAACCGACCATACAAATTCAGAAAATTTCATTGAAATCGATTGAGCGGTTCCGGGTTCGATACCCGGTGGAGACTCCTCTTTAATGTGGCAACTTATTATTGGGTGCGTGTTAAATTAATGTTTGACACCTGTTTAGTACATGTTAGTTGTCCGAGAGGTATTACAAACTTAAATAAAAACCATCATAAAGTAAATAATATAACGTTCTTTTTAGAATACGAGTGGACTGTGATATCACCGATTTTGTTTTTTCTGGTTCTCATTTTTCTGATCTTCAAATTGCACTAAACTACACTGACAGCGACTACACAAAAACATTACAACATATTCGTTACAATTATGGCCTACTGTCCAAGTGAAACCGCACGTCATTCGCACGCTTTTCGTCAACTGACGAATGCTTGCATATTGCATAGAAACACTCAAAACTGTGTCCACGGAGCGGCAACGTCGCGACAGCCGCACGCCATGCATTCGTCATGCGGTGCGTACAGCAGCGTGGACCCAGTTTTGATTGATTATATGCATGATGCAAGCATTCGTCAATTGACGAAAGCGTGCGCATGACGTGCGGTTTACGCGGACAGTAGGCCTTACACTTCTCAGACGTTTCGGTGTTTGCAAAGAAGAATGGATACATGGGTAAGATACTTCTGCACTACTCTTTTTTTATTTAATAATACACTTTTTCCCTTATATGTAGTAAAAAAATATTAAATAATATTGTATTATTTTCTTCTGCATATTACCAGATATTATGCAATTGTTATAAACTCCCTCAATACGTAAAAACCTGCTCTGAGAGAGTATTATTTGTATCTTCTTAGTTTACATTTTTGATTGGTAGTTATGTGAATATCAGGCGGTTAATTTATCTTTGCCCTTTTGTTTAATCCAAATTTTGATGTTTCGTTTATACGTTTTCAAGTAACTGTTTTGTCTATGTGTTGAAGGTAGTTAATTGAATAATTTGACACCAAAATATAGGAAGTTTCTTTGTGCAAATGTTGTCTTAGTCTAGGTTTTTAGACTTTAGCCTTTTCGGTCTGTCTAGTTTGCGTAGTCTATTCACCATCACGCCATTTCCCTATTTAGTGTAGTAAGAGAGAACCAAACTCTAGACTTCTTTCTTTTGACATACATTTCTCGCTTCATTCACGTCCATGCATCGTCTCATATACGCTCTTCTATTACTCTTACTCCTAACGTCTTCATATTTCAAAATTCCATTTATGTGATTGCGCCAACTTTTCCTCGATTAACCTCTGCTTTTCGTCCCTCTTTTATCAGCCATATATATTTTTTTGTCAGACGGTCATCACTCATTCTTTCTACGAGACCAAACCACCATAGGACATTCATTTTCATCGTAGTTACAATATCTCTTGAAATCATACATTTTCGTCTAATATTCATTTATTATTCTATCATACATCGTTTACCATGCATTCGTCTTAATGACCTCATTTCAACCGCTTTAATTCTACTTTCTAAAGAACCACGGTGATAATGCGCACCCTTGCTTCGTTCCCTTATGAATGCAGAACTATCGCGTAAGAGATTTTTAAATCCTCACACATGCTTGGCTTTCCTTAGAGAGGGAAAGCTTTTAAATGCAAACTCACAAATAAGCGTGTATAAAGCAAAATATTCGTAAAACAAAAGGTATCATATTATATACCTACGCGTTTAAAGGATAGTCTCAATTATTCTAATAATATAAACGTTATAAAAGGCTTTGAAAACGCTGAAAGTTTAAACGATATTTTCATTAAACATTATTATCCTAGTATCGGCTTCCAAGTTAGGTAATTTAACGTTGTCGAGGTATGAGAGAAATGAGATACAGCCGGTTGAACTGTCCTGATTGGGCAAATCTCCCAACCCTCAGGGTCCTTTATTGCGATCACCATTTTTGGGTGAACTCTATCCGAACAAAAGTCAACCCCTTGCCTCTTGGAGTAGTAGGAGGATATACACAGACATTTATGCAAATCCCAGTCTGTCGTCTTTTCAAAAACATTGTCCAGATTGACCGGGTAGCTCTTCGACAAACAGAACTTGCATAGTTTGGAAATTTCGAGGGGGAAAGCTGCATTTGAATTCTGTTCATTTTGTTTTATTGAAATTCGTTTGGAGCGTTTCATGAATATAGATGAAAAAATTTCGTTTATTGATGGCTCATCGTCGATTGCGCCAAAAAGGCATTATTCTGAAACCGAGTTTAAATCTCATATAACCACGACAAACCGGATTATTTTAAAAAAAATAATCCAATCATGTCGTTAACGCCAAAATGAAATAAAACTGTTGTTGCTTTTTTTTCATTTAAAAAAAATATCAATTAAAATTGTTGCAATCACTGCTCGCCCCGTTACTTCACGCCAGTATTCTTCAAAACCGCGTCCTGTTAATACATACATCGATTCCGCAACTCTTCTGTCCCACACGCATTTAAATCGTTACATTATTGATTTCCTAAATACTGTGCGAGTGATAAGTGCCACAATCTCCGACCATTAGGACGAAGGAGAAGACATTGGAAACATACATATATAATCAAGTATGTGAGTGTGTTCCATAATTTTCTTTTCTTTTGCCTTACAGTGGCTGCAACGTAATATCATGTTTGTTTAAATCAATCACCCCTGCGAAAAATGGACCATTATTTATTATTTATGAGCTCACTCCGTTTTCACTGACCACTTGGAACAAATAGAAACTAGTCTCTCTTTTACATAGAATCTTCTAGAACAAACTATATGCTTACTTACTTACTTTCCGTGTCCGGAACACCATCATATTCGTAGCCCCCAATATTCAGCCACTCGGATTCCACTAGTGTTCGCTATCACTGTGTCTTGGTGCGTGCATGTCGCTCCTGTCATGGGACATGACAGTAGGTGCACGTTGTCCTGTCTGGCGCCACACTCGCAGATGTCTTCCTCTCTGTAACCCCATTTCTTGAGGTCACTGTAACAGCAGGAGACACCCGTTCTGAGCCTATTGAGCGCTCTCCATGTTGGATAAGGCAGGTTGTGTCCCACTGACACGTCCTCCGCGGGTGGTAGCTGCGTGCGTTCGACACTATCACGCCACAGTGACAGCCTTCGGGCCTCGGGGAGACCAACTATAGGGGCGGTCATCTCCAGGAAGCTTCTTCTGGACTTGAGTCTGCACTAATGCGGCTGTGAGCCATACATTGGATGTCTAGGGTCAGTTTGCTGCTTGCTCCGTTCGACTTCTGCTGCAACACGCCGTCTGATCGTAGGGGGGGCAATACCCACAATTGGATAGAGTTCTTTAGTGGGGGTTATGCTAAACTCATATATTAATAGAGCTTGTACTGGGTACAACAGAAATTGTTTGAGTGATCCGGAGTTGGATATGTTTGCTTCGAGTTTATATATATTTAAAAAATAATGTGAATTAGTCGGATATTTAATCTGTGCTGTTTTGTTGTGCGCATCTTTTTAAAATAGAACGTGTTCTATTTTTCAACGCGTTTTGCACAGTTTTACGTGAAACAGAAATCTGTAAAATTATTCGTTGCCGGCTAGTTAACATGTCTGCCGTTTGTGTTGTGTTGACTTTGACGTGTGTCGTTCGCGGTATCTTTTGTTTATTTGGCATCTCTCGACCAAAATCATGAGAAATACAAGATGAAGCATCGAAAAAATTGACAGCTGTCCTCTATAGTCAAAAATATAATTTAGCAATTTTTTAAAGAAATGACATTTTTTTTCGTAATAGGGGTCGTAAATAAAGGAGAAAATAATACTCATGTAAAGAGATGTTTGGAGAAACCTGTATTTTGGATACTGTTTTAAGCGTTGAAAACCTCATCCGTCTAACGTGCGCTTTGACAATGCTGTTTATTGTTGGACCAAAAAAATGTGGTATGCAAAAAAATTCGCAAGTGGTGTGTCAGGGGAGAAACGTGTGTCGTTCTGTTAATTCTATTTTTTTTTGCGGGTGGCAGTTCTTAAGGAGAACACACTTAGGCCAATTGGCCCTATGTGATATTCGCTACTTCCAGCACCCGCTCCACATATGGGGACTGTCAACGGCCCCTTCGCAGGACGCTAGAATGAAGAACAAAAAAACATAATGCATGGCACGAAGAGTAACTCATGGAGTCCTCTAGATTAGTGATCTCGGCACCATGGTGCAAAAAGAACAATCAGCAAGTGCAAGTCGAGATTCACGGACTGTCGACGACTTCAGATCCATATATAGGGCATCAGAGAAGTGACCAAGATGTCTGGAAACAAACAAGTCAGTGGGAAAAAAAATCTTCGGATAATAAGTAACCGTATCTATGGCAAAATCGTTTAAAGGCTTTATAATTGTTCTTCGAGATCACTAAATCCCTGTGTGATACCACAAATGGGGCTGTCCTCCCCCTCACTCATCCCCTTTGAACCAGCCTGAGTGGCCAATGAATGTCATAATGTCTCCGATGTCGGCCGACGCTTTGTCAATTAGATCATCATAGAAGAAACTTCCCAAGGAGCTTCTCCTAACTCTAGAGAGAGCAGGACAGTGACAGAAGAACTGGACCACCGTCTCCTCCTCCTTGTCCTGGTATGCTCTACAGTAATCGTATGCCTCCAGCCCTAGGCTTCTGGCATGCTTTCCTATAATCCAGTGACCCTTATTACTGATATGACTCTGGCGTTATTCTACTTATACTTTATAGTACAATTTATTTTCATCTCCATTTTAATTTAGGAACACATTCCACAACATCAATTTATTTCTTACATTTTCTTATCCTCGGTAATAATTTAAAATTTGGTCATAAAAATGAGTTACTATATCTCTCACTCTCTCTCTCTCTCTTTCGCTCTCACGAATTTAATTTCGGGACGTTTTGTTATATTGTAAAGTTAAATTGATTAATACAAGTTTGAGCGGTGGACTGAGGTATTCCGCACTTGCAATGTATTGGGGGCATCGTGGGAGGGAGAAGGATGATTAAACTTGAGAATATTTATTTAAAATACCCCACTTTGGTTAAACGACTCCCGGTGGAAACGTATTTTTTCTTCGCCTCCATACTTTATTAAATTAAAAATTAATTTGTATATTTTGCAAATTAATTTATATACCGAAATGTTCAACAATTTATTTTATATTTTGAAAAGTGTTTCTTAGGACTTCGTGAAAATGCTACCGAAAGCAACGAATCGTGATCCAATACCCTAAAGTATCCGTGTCCCCTGGAGTGTGCGATGGGTTATTCAGGGGTATACAAATAAAATTATGTTGATATATAAGATAAGTATTATTTTTATCATCTTTATTAGTTTCAAAAGAAGGAAAGTGTCAGCATAAATGCTTGTGTATAAACAGGTGATCGAAATCAGTCGAAACGAGAATGGAACCCGCATTTTTTACTCTCCACACTATGGAATAGGGGAGAGTCATGATTTCGCAAAATTTAAGCGTATTTTTTTTAAATCAATTTCTCAATGGGTATCATGTAGAGAATGCACACTATGAGTTTCGTCGTGATGTGTTTGTGTGTATGGCGTATAAGCCGTACGCCGTAGCATTTATCTTTTTTGTGTCCTGTCTACAGCCCAAACTATAAGTCCGATCGACTTCATATTAACATCATATGTGTAAAGTGCAAAGACCTAGAGCTGATTAGTTTTCCATAGACAACTTTTGATTTCTTCTCTATGAATTCATCATTTACGTTGTTTTTTTTTGTGTCCTCTCTGCAGCCCAAACTATGAGTCCGATTGACTTCATATTGATATCACATGTGTTAAGTCCATAAACTTAGAGCTGATTAGTTTTCCATAGACAACGGTTCATTTTTTCTCAATGTTTCTTTATGATTTCATCTATTAAAACTGAAAAAATGCTCTCACGACCTGGAAATTAGAGATATTTTTATTTGGTTTCAACTATTTATACAACACCAAGAATCTTCATAAAATTGTATTCAAAGTTGGTCAATGTTAAAAGAAAAATACTCAACGGTTTCAAAAATTATATTTTATTTAATGGATTTTTGTATGAAACTTATATGTAACAAGAGAATTTTTTTATATTTGGCAATGTTCAGTTCATTGATTTCATATTGATATAAGAATATTAATAGCTTGAAATTAGAACTGATTAGCTTTTCATAGATATCATAAAATTTATTCATATGATATCACTTGTCAAAATTGTCCAAATGCTCTAACGCTCTTTGAAACAAAATTTATCTGCTTTTATTAAAATATTTCGTACAATATAAGCATTCTTCACTATACTGCATTAATAGTTTGTCTATCTTAACATAAAAATATACTATCTGAAGAAAATTTATATTCCTGGTAGTACATTTAGTATGAATAAAAATGTAATAAGATAAATTTCTATGTATGGAAAAGTTCAGTAATTTGATTTCATGTTATAATGTAAAGAGCTTGAACATAGAACTGATTAGCTTTCCATAAATAACAAAAAAATTCTTCATATGATATCACGTGTCAAAATTTTGAAAATGCTCTCGCGTTCTTTAAAACAAAATTTATCTGCTTTTTTTAAAATATTTCATACAACATAAGCATTCTTCACTATTCTGCATTAATAGTTTGTCTATCTTAGCCGTGAAAAAAGTAGACCTCTTCATACAATTCTCGCGTATCCTGGCTTGATACATTGTCGATATGTTAAGAGAACAAAGTTCTCCTGAACAAATCGACAGTTGGAACACATGTACCTAGGTAGTCAAGATAGGATAGTATGGAGGTCAGTCTTTTTTTCCTACCCGGAATGTGAAAACAGCATTAAAAGGGAAAAAACCCCTGACTGAAACAAAAATTCAAAATTATGAGAATAAAAGTTTTGTAGGCCTGTAACTGTTTATATATTCTGAAATTTTGGGCTCTGTAAATCGAGCGGATCAAAAGTTATAAGGGGGGGACGGACACACACACACACACAGACCCACGAAATGTTCTACTCCGAATTCTGAGTAAATCCGTGTATGGAACATATATGCTGCGAAGCCTCTAAGTTGGTGTTTTTTGACTTCAAAGTTGGAAAAGCCGTGAAAAAAGTAGACCTCTGCATACAATTCTCGCATATCCTGGCTTGAAACATTGTCGATATGTTAAGAGAATAAAGTTCTCCTGAACAAATCGACAGTTGGATAATTCATACAACATAAGCATTCTACACCATACTGCAATAATAGTTTGTCTATCTTAACATAAAAATATACTATCGTTAGAAAATTTATATTCCTGGTAGTAAAATTTAGTATGAATAAAAATGTATATAATAAGATAAATTTCTTATGTATGGAAAAGTTCAGTAATTTGATTTCATGTTATTATGTAAAGAGCTTGAACACAGAACTGATTAGCTTTCCATAAATAACAAAAAATTTCTTCATATAATATCACGTGTTAAAATTTTGAAAATGCTCTCGCGTTCTTTAAAACAAAATTTATCTGCTTTTTTTAAAATATTTCATACAACATTAGAATTCTACACCATACTGCATTAATAGTTTGTCTATCTTAACATGAAAATATACGATCGTTAGAAAATTTATATTCCTGGTAGTAAAATTTAGAATGAATAAAATATTTCATATAACATAAGCATATTTTACCATATTGAGATTGTCAATATTTGTGGTGTGGAGAGTTTAGTGTTGGCCACAACCCACTCGTTTTTATTATGATATTCAATTTTTCTTCTTCCTTTTTAGCTATCCCTCCACTGCTTGGTGTAGGCCACTTCTTTCTGCCTTAAAGCCACTGTCGTCCATTCTTTTCCTACGACTGTGATCAGCCATCTTTTGCCACCTGCTAACCCATCAGAACAAGAAACTGAAAGATACAAAACCCATCGTTTTGTATCTTTCAGTTTCTTGTTCTGCCCATTGCCAATTTTGGCAAACTATACGATCTTTAGTTTAGTCATGTTTCTTATATCCTCGTTAATGACATACTTTCCAATCCATTTGTTACCTCCAGAGAGGATGCAAGTATCAAATACTTTTCACGTTTGATAAGAGCTTCCTTGTATTTTCAGATTTATAGTCGAGCTTACCAATGGATAGCAGTCAACTTAGTTCAGTTCTCCTATGAATTTCTTCTACATGGTTTTCCACCCACAATTAAAATTTTTGTCTAATATATTCGTCAGCGCACAAGATAAGAAAATCTATTGGTCAAGAGTTCAGTTCGAATTCTGCATCAACTTATTTCGGTGATCATCTACAATCATATTTGTCTAGTTAAAATAATGTTTTATATTTTTTTTAAAAGGAAATATCTACATAGGTAGATGACTTGGCTGAGAAACATCAGAAATTAAACTGAATTTTTTTGTAGTGAAGGTGCTGCACAGGTTAGCTCAGTACAGAGATGCCTACGCCTGAGTGGTAGCCGACGTTGGGAGAACCTACCATGGCACGAAAAGAAGAAATGACAATATCTAAACAATGTGGTTTTCTAGGAAATGTTTACTTTGATTGAGCGTAATGAAACGTTCTTACGTCTTTTGTGTTTTCCTGGGAAGAATCTGCTGTCTCATCTCCTCGTAATGACGCGATCCTTTTTCCTTTTCTTTGCAATCTTCTACGTATACTTCGAAATTTCTCTGGAAAGTTGTGAAGTTTCTTATCGTCCATTGTGCTCTCACAGTCGGCACCAACGTAGCAATAAATAATGAACGTTGGGACATTCCGATTGTTATCTCTGGTTTTTTTGAATTACGGCCGAATGTTTTTTTTGCCAATTTTTTGTGTCGGTGACCGTTATCAACATATTGATTTTTTTGCCTTCCTGACAATTTGACAGCTTTAGCGTATTTGTTTGCCTCTCAAGTTACATTAATTAATTTAATAAGATATTATTAAAATTCCCGATTCCATCTTCATTCAAACCCCATGGAAAGAATGAGAGATAAACGGCTGATAAAAAAGAAACAAAAAGAAGAAGAAGAAATTGCTTTATGGCAATGAACTCGGCAATCAAAAATTTGACACGTTGAATGAGTTGATATCATCAACATCAGCCTGTGTTAGGCCTCCCCTCTCCTTCTCCACTACTCCCATCCACTGCGGTCCAACAAATCTTTTAATGTCGTCCTCTCGGTCTCCACTCCACCAATCTTTTCGTTCATCTATTGTCGGTCATTCTTGATATATGATAAGTTGATATATGCGGTATTAAAGGAAGGGAAAGTAAAAACGTGAATGTGACATTGCATGGACGTGAAAGAATCGAGAAATTTATATTAAGAGAGAGGTTTTTTGCGTTCAATTCTATCTGCCTACCAAAAAATCTGTTTGATTGTTTTGTAGTAAAAACAGCTGTCAGATTTTTTTATACAGAATTTAGTTTACTGAATCCATAGATTTTTCTCTGTACATATATACGCTTATATCTAATCATACATTATTCTCTCAAAAGTAGTGTATTACTGGCATCTGTGAAACATACTGAGATGACATGGGTACCTTTTTCATTCATTTTTCTTCACGCTCCCAATATGTTTTTAATGGTTTTGAGCCTTTCTAAAAGCATTAAAAGTTTTTTTTTATTTCCTATTTTCACACAATGAAAATAATCGTGGTATAATGGACGTGGCAAAAAAAAAGTTGAGAATGACCCGAAAATTCATGAAATAATTTTCCGCCAGAGGGAGAGAGAGAGTTATGTAAAGTATTCCCCTAAGAGGCAGGTACCCAGTTGATCTCCATTATATAACTGCCTATCGCTTCACGCAACCCCAACTTTCCTCTCAATATCGAATCATGATGTATCAATTGATTTCATCAGTTTTCCGAGAAAGAAAAAAATTCATTCAAAATAATTTAGATTTGTGTGGCTCGACAAAATTTAAGAATGTCTTTATATTCGATTTGATTTTCATTTTACTGATCGTTTGCTTCTTAATTTATTTTTAATATTTCTGAGATCTTCTTCCTCCTCTTTTGATAGATTTCAGGATCTGTTTCTACGGGTCCTGGGACGAGGATGTACAGTTCTCCCCCATCTCTTTGAAGGTCTTCCCGGTGGTCAGCGTCCCTCTAGTATCTCGCGCATCGCAATCTTTGGCAACCTTTCTGGATTCATTCTCTCTACAATTAGTTCTGAATTGCTTTTTATATTTGCCCTTCTCCATTCCATATTGAATAATATTCTATCCGGTCCTTCTCGCTGTTTCATTCATAATCCAAACGTCTCAATGGTATTTACTACTTAGTCGTTTGGATGTCGAGTGGCACGTGTCAAGTAGAAACGGACACGTCAGCTGTTTGCTATTCACGTCAAACCAGCCTGACCATCGACCCACTTTAGCTACGTGGCCAGTTTGTTGTGGTACCAGTGACTCACGGTCTACATATACGAGGACCACATATCAGTATAGCAACATTCCCCAGAGGAAAATAATGCTTTGAAGAGTTGTTGTGAAATATATTCTTGTAACTTTTATACTGTGTTATGTAAATAAGTTACTTTTAGTATTTTATCAGCTTATATTTTATTATTTTTTTAATAAAAGAAGTTTAACAAATATTCTAACGTAATTCATTTGAAAAATATATATAAAATAACATAATTTTGTTCTGAACAGAGTTGAATTAAACAAAGTTTGATTGATTTATTTTTTTATTGACAAGCTTTTTTTTATCGTCTCAATAGAGACGATGTTGGGATATTGAAGAAGAACCAAGAACTCGAGGCACCTACAGGGCTAACGACTTGTCACCGTCTGGTTTACGTGATCACTTTATGCACTTGCGCAACGTTCACCAATTATGCCTTCTTATTGAGTTCCCTTATCAATGTAATTTTTGAGTTTTATATATTTGAATAGTGTGTAACAATTCATCTGAAACTATACTATTGCCATCTATGAAGTAACGGAAAGCCTTTTTTTGTAACGCCCTCTATTGAGAAATTAGTTTATTTGTAAACAATGAGAGCCACAGTCCTTATAAATGAGATCGCCCATCATACCTTTCTTATATAGTCACTCATGCTGTCGCGCTCGCACTCACACTTTCACATATCTCGCATTTATTAATTTGCTATCGAGGTTTATCAATAAATTATTTCATAAATAAAAAAATATATAGGTATATTTGTTTCTTCTCGAGCTTTCCAATGTTGTTAGAGATGTCCCTTCCTTCGGAACGTTCAAAATACGCGTGTTGTCGCAGCTTCGTTCAAAATCCAAAAGTTGGTTGATGTGGGACCAATCTAACCCAAGCTTGTCCCTTGAATTTCAAGTTGTACGCTCTGACCTTACTGGTTATGTTCTATACTATTTTTTTAATTTACGACCCATATACATATACGATAAACTCTTGTCACCGAATGTTTTTTACGTTTCAACTTTTTTTCCTTTCAATCACCGTGTTTTTTTTTAACCTAAATCACATTAAAATTCCCGGAGTGATCCATGTGTTTGTGTGGTGCCAATATATAATAAATAATACGAGTATTTATTTGACAGCTACGTTCCACGGTTTTCACCCTGTCAATGACGGTTTTTTTTTCACCCGTAATATTTCTCACCCAAATATTTTAATTTACGATTCAACCTGTCACCGCCAATAATTCCTCGAGTTTTTATCGGTTTCACCACGCCGAGGTGGTATCAAGTATGTACCTTATACTTAGTTTCGACTTTTTTTTGTTACGCTCAGTTACCCCCCTCGCGGCCCCCAGTTTACTCAACACTGGAATTCGTTACACCGAATTAACCATACACTTTGTATTTTTTGCATGCAAAAATATCACAATATTACTATTCGATATTTTACCGATAGAATACAGGGACGCCTTTGGCGTATTGGAGAGCAAATTAACTTACTACCATCACACGAATGGCATATGTCGGTACGTATTTCTCTGCTGTGTCCCGCCATCTTATTTATATTCTATGATCATAAATAAAATCATTATGTTTGATATATCTTACGTATTGTGTTTCATAAAATAGTGTAATCACGGGTTGGCAGAGAGAATTGAATGCCATATTCCTCTCCCTTGATATACGTATTTACGTATATTCATCGTCTCTAACACGGTTTAGTATTTTAGAGAACGATTAAGAATATATTTTCAATATATTGTTAGCAAATTTTATCAGTGTATTGGTTTGTTTATTTTATTGTTTATTTGAGTTATAAACTAAACAATTTTATAACAAAAAAGAGACATAAAATTATTAAAATTTAAAGGTGTCTGTCGGTCTTTGTCCACTAAACTCATTGTCTTTCATATATTTATTACATATATTGGCGTGATTTCTAATGGTCTTTCTTAGTAAAAATTAAACAAAATCACGCTTCATACAGATGTACTATAGCAAATTTTAACACTTTGTTGGCTGTTATCTTCTAAAGCCACCATTACTCTGGACTCATATTATCCAATTGTAGTTGCCATCTGTGCTATACTTCTGCAGAAAAAAATCAGCATTTATATAATGACATGAGTTTGGCCTATACAAAATGACGCAAGACTGGTTTTTGCGAATAATTGAGTTCTTTCGCGATTTGCTTTCTATTCCAAATGTTGTGTAGAATTGAGTCAATGAACCAAATTTGTCTCGTTTTGCGAATAATTGAGTTCTTTCGCGGGTCGTTTTGTATTCCAAATATCGTGTAGAATTAAACTAATTAACCAAATTTTTGTCTCGTTTTGCAAATAATTGAGTTCTTTCGCGAGACGTTTTGTATTCCAAATGTGTATAATTGAGTCAATGAACAAAATTTGTCTCGTTTTGCGAATAATTGATTTCTTTCGCAATTTGTTTTGTATTCCAAATGTCGTGTAGAATTAAGCCAATTAATCAAATTTTTGTCTAGTTTTGCAAATAATTGAGTTCTTTCGCAATTTGTTGTGTATTCCAAATGTTGTGTAGAATTGAATCTATGAACCAAATTTGTCTCGTTTTGCGAATAATTGATTTCTTTCGCAATTTGTTTTCTATTCCAAGTGTTGTGTAGAATTGAGTCAATGAACCAAATTTATGTCTCGTTTTGCGAATAATTGATTTCTTTCAAGTCGTTTTGTATTCCAAATGTTGTGTAGAATTTAGTCAATGAACCAAATTTATGTCTCGTTTTGTGAATAATTGAGTTTTTTCGCAATTTGGTTTATATTCCAAGTATTGTGTAGAATTGAGTCAATGAACCAAATTTATGTCTCGTTTTGCGAATAATTGATTTCTTTCAAGTCGTTTTGTATTCCAAATGTTGTGTAGAATTGAGTCAATGAACCAAATTTATGTCTCGTTTTGCGAATAATTGAGTTCTTTCACGAGTCGTTTTGTATTCCAAATGTTGCGTAGAATTGAGTCAATGAACCGAATTTATGTCTCGTTTTGCGAATAATTGAGTTCTTTCGCGAGTCAATGTTAGTACGATTAAGTCAATAAACCAAATTTACGTCTCGTTACGCAAATAATTTAATTCTTTCGCTTGTCATTTTAATTTGTTTACATACATACATTATTATGTGAATATTATGAATTCTTGGTAGTATAGTCATTAGAATGGACCAAATAGATTTGGCGGAGATCCAACGACGAGGGTAGAGTATATTGTATAGTGAATGTATGTAGTGTTAGTCCGCTGTGTGGCGCAGTGCGTTATTTACTGGATATCAACACATATAGTCGGGACTGAATGTAATAAACTCCAAACATTGGAAGTATCTTGGACATTGCATTCAGCATCGTCGGCATAGCATACTCTGTTAGATCACAAGCTATTCGAACCACACGTGCAAAATAATGTTCAATATAAGAAGACCTTTTTCGATTTCCTTTTGGAATTATATTTCTTTGGCTAACAGCGCATAATGCATACATACCATCAAGTAGTGTCACTAACGAAGCAAGCATATTATATAAGAACTGTGCCGGCCGCCACATGGACAGTTGGACTGCCGTTTGGCTTCTACGCGGGCGTCCGGGTTTCGATGCCCAGCAGAGGATAAAATTCATATCTCAAAATGTGTTACATATACATTAAATAAAACAAAACAAAATTTTACGTCACACCATAGATTGTTTACTTTCATACTGCCAATGTCAAACACAAATAAAGATAAATTCAAATACAGAAAATGTTGAAGAAAAATACATTATCTACTGTGACATAATATAAATGGTACTTTTTTTTTAATTTTCCTTGTTAAACAGTCGAGGCAGGATTCGAACTCGCGATCACTGGATTAGGTACTAACCCAATGCGCTAACCGTTCTGCCATCGACCCATCTAAAACAATAACACTACAATTAAATAATAAACAATAAAACAATAACACTTTGCAATATGTGAATTACGGTCGTATTTTGACCTACGAACGATCACTTTCCTGGGGGGGCAAATCCCGTAAAAAGTGGAATCAAAATCATCATGATTACTTATATCATGATATAATTATCATATTGAGTTCTATTGTATCTTAACATATTATAGAACTCCATAAGATAATTATATACATGATATGGGTAAACATGGATGGTTTTGATTTCGACTGTTGACAAGACTTGCCCCCTTGATTTATGTACGATCCAATAATAACTTTCTTGTTGTCTACTTCCAGAGTTACCTTCCTACCGACCTTTAATTACGGCCGTCTTAGTGTACCAACTGGTTGTATCGGTATCGGTGATTTCCTGCGGGACCTTCCCCAAGCAACTAACTCAATTAAGTCCTCTCCCTCGCCCTCACTTCCACCTATCATTTATGATTTTCTTTATTATTTAAACTTGTTCAGACAACGACACTCAGCATTCAGCATTGTTCAATCATCCACTGAGCTCAACTGAGTGTTTTCATTGTGTTAATTTTACCTAAATCACCACTGACAATGTCGTTTATCTTACTGCATTAAAATGTAGTTTTTCTTGAACTGACGTTAAAGATTCACTAGCGTCTGGCGACACTTGTATCAAGAGAAAATTATACAGATGCAATAAAATATGACTACGAAATAATAGACAATTATTTTTTTTTTCGGTTTTGTTTTTAGCTGTACAAATTTTCAGAGGACACAACTTTTCATAATTGTGCACAGCATACAGATTACGTTATACACACAAAAACATCACGATAAAAATCAAAATATGCACTCTCTACATGATACCCATTGAGAAATCGAAGTAAAAAAAAAAAACGCTTAAAATTGTGAAATCACGACTCTCCACTATTTATTTATTTATTTATTTTTAGATTTGGTACATGGTTAATATACATTACACATTTACATTATATCAAAATAAACAAACCGTACATACAAAAATCCCACAAGGCAAAGCCTGTCTTTAGGTTTACCTATTAAAATATATACAAAATTATTTTGTGAATAACATCAGATAACGATATAAAATGAAAATATAGCAAAATGGAAGACATATAAGTACAAAAAATATAAAGAAAATAACTTATAGATATAAAGACATAGGGCCGGTATTACAGTCTCAGTTTAAGAGCTAAATTCTAGTTTTACAAAAATATAGCGTATTACAGTGTCCGTTTAGGCCAAATCTTCCCACAAATACGTCACTAAAACGACAAATATTTAACTCAACGTTTCTGGCGGATTAAGTAGGTACTTAACGGTGAGTCAACTGTCATTTGCTAGGCAACGCGTGTAGTTTCAGTGTTCTATCACTAGAGGCGTTAGGCAACGAGTATAGTTTCAGTGTTTCATCACTAGAGACGTTAGTTGTATCGACGGTGGCGCCACACAACAAAACAAACTGACAGCCATATTGAAACGAACATGGGCATTTAAAAGCATTATTTTGGTGGAAAAATTTAAATTTACCATGTTGGATAGTAAAACAATAGTATTTCAAGTCGTAGCGTTCCGTTTTGTAGTTCGTATTATTTGAGGTTATTTGAAATTTGACAGATAATAACCAGAGTTAAAGTAAAATATGTATACAGGGTGTCCCAAAAAGTATGGATAATCGGTAAACCAGGGATAGAGGACCCCTAGGGCTATCCAAAAACCTCAATGTATGTTCTACGATTTATTGTCGTTTTCGAGTTATATTTTTTTTTCGAATTTTTTCGAAAAACTCCGACTGTCACGACATAATTGATCACGCTATTTATTGAGATACTTCCTTCATTATTTTATTCAAAATTGTTGAATAGTGTACATTTTAGATGTAATAATTTGTTTTATCCAATTTGATACCATATCTTTAAAAAAAATGTTGTATCTCAAAAATAGTCAAATCAGACAATTGACAAAAATGTTTGAGGGCGATTTAAAAATAAAAGGTCACATAAAAAACTTCCTTATTTCATTTAGAATCTACCCTGTAAATTTCATTTTCCTATTCCTACGGGATCATACTTAAAAAAACTGTTTGAAAGTACGAGAGGTAGATTCTTACGTAGTGAAATTTTGATGCATTAAATTTATCATTCTAATACATGTATTACTCGTGGAATAATAAATGATTATTTTTGTATGGAAATGTGTGTATTTCATTACGTGAGATATCGCCCTCTCGTACTTTCAAACCGTTTTTAAGTATGATTCCGTAGGAATAGGAAAATGAAATTTACAGGATAGGTACTAGATGAAATAAGGAAGTTTTTGAAAAATGTTTGGGAATTTTTTTTTATGTGACCTATTTTTAAATCGCCCTCAAACATTTTTGTCAATTTACCGATTTGACTATTTTTTAGATACAACATTTTTTTTAAAGATATGGTATCAAATTGGGTAAAACAAATTATTACATCTAAAAGGTAAAATATTCAACAATTTTGAAAAAAATAATGAAGGGTGTATCTCAATAAATAGCGTCTCTGTGACCAATTATGTCGTGACAGTCGGAGTTTTTCGAAAAAATTCGAAAAAAATTATAACTCGAAAACCACAAAAAATCGTACAACATTCATTGAGGTTTTTGGATAGCCCTAGGGGTCCTCTATCCCTGGTTCACCGATTATCCATACTTTTTGGGAAACCCTGTATAATTGAAGATTTAGTAACTGACATGTCATATTGCACTGTAATACGGAAATGGATTCAATCTCCCCTTAACATTAATCTTGAGTTTAACAAACTCAATGAGTTGAGGGCCGACTGTACCTAATACCGGACCATAAATACACATAAATCAATAGGTAGGTAAATACAAAACAGCAGACCGACGACAGCGAGCGGTCCTACCAAATATTACAACCGCAGTCGACAGTAGTTTATTCCATAGTAGTGGAAAGTAAGAAATCTAACTATGTCTTTGCTTGTCTAATCAATCGGCTAGATCCGCTAGATTATAATGCCTTTCAATCTTTCGACACTGCCAAAATGTGACTCCTTTACACCGTGTTCAATATGTTTTTAATATTTACTTCTTTTTATACTTATTGTTATGTGACTATCGGGTCACAAATGTAATCCGGCTAAGGGTGTCGGTTCAATCGTCCTACATACATTTGTATGGTCCGTTAAATTTTATTAGTATAATCGTTCTGATGGCGGGAGGGTGGAGAAATGAGCTTATAAGAACAGAAGTAATCTACTGAAAGGTATTTATTACCCATTCCGGTACAGAACGATTTTCTATAGTTATTCTGGTCCTTTGTGGGGACCTCAGCGTATTTTCCGTGCAGCCGACCTGATACTCTTATAAAATTTATTATTCGGTGTACCGATTCAAAGGATTTCTCTATAAAGTGAATGGAAAATCTTTTTTCGGTGAACGGAAAAATCTACCACGAGAAAATCGCTGGTTCATAGTTGGATTTAAATATCTATAACGTATGTATGTACACATTTTTGGTATCAAATTTTACTACACGACCAAAACATTTTCGTGTCTTTTTAATCCTCACTACCCCAAGGATGGGAGTTATGAATTCAACTAATATCATGCTGAGATTGTATTCTAAAAGTTTCATCACAATGTATCTGTGTGTGCGCTGTGTGATATGTACTATTTACGGCGTGTTAATTCTACTTTCTCGATAATAAACTAAACTATGTACTTATTTCCATTTTTTTTTATTTGTATAATAGTACCTACTCGCTTTGACCCCATTTGATTTTGAACGATATCTGATCAGTGATTCTCATTGTTTTAACTATCAAATTATAAATAAATTTGGTATGGGAAAATAAAACCAAAGTTTTCAGTTCTACTACTTTAATGACACTGACTAGTTTCGGTAATTCAGTGACCATTTTCAAAGGGACACTCCGTATTTTACGCTTTGTATAAAGTAGCACTTGTGTAACGAAGCGGAGTTTTATTCTAAACATGTGTCATAGTATATTTATTTTTATGTATTTTAAGTACAAAGTTGTCATTTATAGTTTTATGTTATAGTTGCAATAGTATTGTAAAAATAAGCTTGTATCTTGGCAATTAAATCATCTTGTATTTTAGGTGGCAGTCGGTTAAGTAGTTTGGCTAGATTAGGTTTCTTTTTGTTTCAATAGTATGTCTTTATACTTAATTATTTTTTTATACGTTGATACCCCATCTCTGTAGTTTTCCTATGAGATCCTTACAATCGATCCTGAATGTAATGTGCCATTTTGTAGATTGAACGCGGGCAACGGGATATGTTTAGATAGAAATGCTTGGAATGATGGCAGCCACGGTCCTCTGTTAGACCATACCATTTAGCGAATCTCAAACTCTTTTATACTGGAATTGTACATTTTAACGCGTCCATTTTTACTGTGTAATTTCTTCCTGACTCGAATCAGTTATTAGCAGGGATTCTTTAAAAAAAAGAAAAATATTTTATTCATTGTATTAATATATACAATATACATAGTCTGTATAAATACGTACGAAGATACTACACGAAGTGTCCTGAGTAAGAGAACATCCTGAGTGTCCTGAGGAAGAGGTTATCGAAACATGTTGACGGTTGTCATATAAAGTGGTGTTATACAAAGTAATTTTGTTGTTATTATTAATATTTTTACAATTTTATTACAACTATAAATGACAACTTTGTCACGAAGGCCGACTGTATGTTATAAGTGTAACTTAAAGATTTTCCAACTGTCGATTCGTTCATGAGAATTCAATTCTCTGAATGAATCGACATTATTAAGCCAAGATTCGTGTACGAAGGAACATTTTGTATGGTGTAGTGGACTTTTTGCATGCTAATAACACCAACTAGAGACCTCGCAGCATATATGTTCCCATACATGGATTTACTCAGAATTCGGAGTAGAACATTTTATGTGAGTTTTGTGTGTGTGTCTGTGTGTGTATGTATGTGTGTCCCTTTTAACTTTTGATCCGCTTAATTTACAGAGCCCAAATTTTCAGACTATATAAACAGAATTGTGAATTTTTGTTTCAGTCAGGGGTTATCAACTTTGGAAATTTTGGTTTATTTTTCAATGTATCTCAGAAACCATAAAAGCTAGAACACTGAAATTTGGTATTAACATAGACAAATACAAAATCTCAAATCTGTTTTTTATTTTATATTCCAGGGTTTCTCAAACATTTTTTATAAAGAAAAATGTTTTTTTTTTAAGATAAATTTACGAGTTTAACTGCCTATATTTCCATTTTTTTTTTAAATATTAAAAAAAGCCGAAACACCCCAACTAGATAATTTAATTTTCTATAAAAAATATTATCATTGAATTAGCACATTCCAAAATTTTTTTTTAACAATTTTTATAAAAATTGATTTTAGTGACGACATCACTTCATACAATTTGTATGGTAGTCGCCTATACACAATATGTAAGAAGACTTAATAGTTTGATACTTAAATCTCCAAACATACATACATACCATCATGCTCTTTTCATATTCTGTGTAGGAAAAACAGACTGACCTCCATACTATCCTATACTGATAAACATACCTACATGTTTTATATAGAAAATAAAATATCTTCAAATATTTATTAATTTGTGTTATTTATAGTTTGGTATGTATTCTTTGATTATGCATACTATCGTCATCGACAGTTGGATCTCATGTGTTACATGCAACTAGTTATACGAAAATAAGAAGGTAGGCAAGTCAATGCAAGATTTTTAAATATTCCAGTATATGACGATATAAAGTTTAATATTCTAAATTGTAGGCCTTGAGGCCTTCCATTCTATCAATCTATGAGGATTGATTGTTGATTTTTCTATCAATCTATGAGGTGTGAGGATTGATAGAAAAATATTCTAACAATCCTCCTACATGCCCTCAATCACGAATAAATGCTTGTGCCGTAACAAATTAATCGATGTGCTGTAACAATGCTTGTGCCACAAACAATTGATGTTATAAATTAATCGAGGCGAGATTCGAACCCGCCTTCTTTGGGTTACTAATACAGCGTGTTAGCTGACATTATTTTATTATTTAAA
Organism: Molanna angustata; assembly: GCA_963576475.1. Lineage (NCBI taxonomy): Eukaryota > Metazoa > Arthropoda > Insecta > Trichoptera > Molannidae > Molanna > Molanna angustata. The sequence goes on along the minus strand of OY754977.1, from coordinate 10,404,930 downwards.
TAAAATAAACCTTTTCTTTTTATTTTTCCCTTCGCTCTGCATCATCCGATTTTTTTTAAATCTTTAGCGCTGTGTATATTTTGCTTCCATTTCTCTTGATTCTGGACTTAATTGACTGTGATATTATTAAAAATCTTATATTCGACTTTCATCGTCAATTCTTCGCCAATTGTGACGTGAATTCTACGGGGAGAGAAGTTTTCCCGTCTTCTTCACATCCACCAGGTAATTCAGTGGAGACAGAATCGAAATTCTTTATCAGCATCTTAAAATTGATATCAAAATCTAAGGATTTTTTTATCACATGGCTCCAGTCGAAAAAATCAAGTAATTTATGAAATATTCTTTTACGAAAAAAAATTAAAATAGACTATAAAAATAAATCTGTTTAGAATGTCCCAGGTTTGATTTATTCTTATCGTTATTTCTGACTTGTAGAACGATCATGGTCTAGCCTCTTAAAATCTATATTTTTTGAGGCTTATTCTTGTTCGATGGCTTTAGGCGCACAATTTTGGAGCGATTTTCGATTTAGAAAGTTTGAGGATATTCATATAAATAATGCAACGGTCGGCAGCTCATGACGCATTTATAGTTTCCTCCCTTTCCCTATTTCTCTCTCATGCACAGTCTTATTTCGAAATGTGTTCAAATCCATTCAAATTTTTTTTTTTAAATTGTATAATAGTGAGTATTTGTTCTATCAGTTAACAAGACCGCAAGAGTTTTATACCATCTTAACAAGAAAATATCCTATAAAGTATATATTTTTGACTTATTTGTTGTATAACTGCTTGTTTGTCCTATGTATATACGAAATTGGCTGTATGTTTGTTTTCAATAAATAAAAATAAAATAATATACTACTAAATTGCACAGTTGGTAAACCGTTTAGTGTCTATGCGGGCGTCCTAGGTTTATTGCAAGTATTGCTTCTCTAGGCTGGAGACTGGTTAATTGGATGAAATTTCCGTTTGGCAATAAACTCACCAATTGGGCATGATGCAAGGAAGTGTTTTTTATTGTTATTAGAAAGATAAAAACCCTTAATTTAATTATAAACGTGATTTGTAAACAAAGTCTTTCGTCCATCCTATTTTTTTATAATTATTGCGATTTTTTCTTATGAAACAGCTGCATTTGTCACAATCTCAGCGTCGTCGTGTGTTTTAATCTTCACACCGGGGTGTGATAGGAATCCGTAATAAGGAATTCTAGATTCCAGACAAATTTATGGCATTTCCTTCACAAAAGTGCACAGGGATTGCGCCGACTTGGAGGGGGGTTTTATAGATTATTCAACACCTCTTCACACTTTATGATACCCTGACTTCGATTGTCTCTCCTCCACATGACCATTAAGCTACATTAGCTCTCAACCAATCAATTCAGAATAAACTTTTGTTCACAAACAGTTTAGATCTAAGGATGTGTTCACATAACAACGCAATATTTTTCTTCGTGAATCTTTCCTTTTCGTTTTAATTTTTTAGCCATATCTGCAGCTAGATTTGATAAGTTTGTCAAAGTAATGATGTTAAAATTCTAAAGTACAACGTTATACGTTGATAATTTTTTTGTGGAAGAACCAGTATATACAAAAAATGAAAGCAGTAAGGTTAAGTTGCATTTCTTATATTAGATTTTTTTTCCATTTTCTCACAGTACTCAATGCTGATATTTTTGTGTGATTTTAATATATTTTTTATGTTTCCATTCGATCAGTTTCTTTATTGAAATGTGCAAATATTAGATGAAAATATTCCTTTGTTCTAAAGTAATCATTTTTCTCAGGATGCATTTCGTTTACCTACATTCTGATGTCTAATATTTGTATTATTCCCATGCATTTTATATGTATGGATGCACTCGCTGTCTTTTGCATATTTAAATGTATCGCTGTTAAGGACAGGAGTTGAAAATAAACGGATTCAGAAAGACATAATATAAATTTAATAATCATAACGAGTCAACTGAAAGAAATTCTAATTTTCTCACATTACTATATCTCGTTACTTCTTCTTGTGCCGCTCCTAACGGAGGTTGGCAACCATCACACCAAACTCATCCCGATCTTGCGCCAACCAAAGTAACGCCGCATCTGGAATATCGAACCACTGCCTAAGATTTTCACGCCACGATATTCTTCTACGCCCCATACTCCGTCTTCCCTCTATCTTTTCCTCCACTATAAGTTGTAGAAGGGTATATTTATCACCACGAAATAATATGTGGCCACACTGAAAAAAAAATGTGATCACCGAACTGGCTACCTGCGTTTTTAGCCAAACCTTTGTTTTCAGTAACAAAAGTTAATCCATTTATGACTGTACTGTTTGATTAAGCGCACAAAATATTTAGTAGCACAAAACTAATTGTGTGGTAGTCACTACAGTTCGGTTAATTTTAAAATAACTTTTTTCTTCAATGCAAAATATGCTGCTTTTCGTCGCTTGACAGTGGTCAGCAATTCTTTCTCCATCATATTTAAAACTTTTTCATTGGTGACTATCGACCCATGAGATGCGCATCAACAGTCTGTATAGCCAGGTCTTGAATGCATCAATTTTATTTACTGTTGAGATTTTGAGGGTCCAACCTTCCACTCCATATACAACAGTACTGGCATCACGTATTCTTAAACAGCTCTCCATATTGTACTTAGCCTTAAATCTCAGTTACACGGCAGATTTTTCATTTTTCAGATGGTTGATCTCGCCATCTCAATCCTGTTCTTTATTTCGGAATCTGGGTTCCACACATCATTCAATCAGCACCCCAAGTATTTATGGGACACCTGTTCTATTACACAGCCATCAATAGAGAGTCTTATATTGTTGGAACTCCGTTTTCTCACTAACATGGCTTTTTTGTTTTGAGAGCATTCATCTTAAGGCCAAATTCCTTTCCACATTCATTGATGTTGAACAGGTGCTGCAGATACTCAGCAGTGTCGGCTATAATACAGTGTCGTCGGCATATCTTATGTTATGTACAGCTTTTCCATTTATCTTTATTCCTATGTTAACATCTTAGGGTTCCATTTACTTAATACTTGTATTATTTGTTAAAAAATAAACACAACAAATTAAATATTATAACAATGCGGAGATCTATATTTTCATAATGATTATCACATCTAGGTCATAGCGTAATAGTTTGGACTTTGGACGAACATAATATGTTTGTTCGTATCCTGAATCATCTTGGATATTAAAAGCATAAGTCAATGCTTAATTAATACCCCATACAAAAATATACCTTGTTACAGAACATATGACAAACAAAATAATTCGACAGTTAAGGGCATGGCAAAACTTATGTAGAATTTTGATCTCATAACAAATGTTTTCTATCGCTTGTTTCCATATTTTTAAAATATGTAAAATTCTTTATTGCACGTATCCATATACCTTCAGAATGGCGCATTTTACTTCCAAAAAGAAACGTCATGTTTTATTATTCTATTTTAAATGCCGTGTAGTTTAAAAATGTATTTGCTTCAGTAATGTTCAAGATTGCCTTGTGTTTTGAATATGTACTTACCGTTTAAAAATGCTTTTGAAGTCCTTACTTTACGTCTGTTCAAATGTTCTGGCAGATTCGTTTGAATATTAACATGGTATTTTTATTTTTAAATATACATAACAAAGTTTCAAAACGAGCTGGGAACTCGTCAAAAAGTTAGAGAGTTATTGTAATGGAGGGATAGAAACATCGCGAGTAACATTTTTTTGTGAATCGTAACGCCTTGATTAATGCAATCTGTATATCACTTCTCTCGGCGCTTGAATTTAATAATATTCACTTCGCGCCCCTTTGTAGAACGTTTTAAAGACTATAATAACTATTTATCAAAAGAATATTGAAACAATTTTTAATACTATATTGAAACATTAAAATTTGATTGAAAATACGATTTCATAAGCATATGAATGATTAATTTGCTATCACCTCTAAAATTATACTTTTTTCTTGTTTCAGGTATGTTTCTTTGCTGAGAACAATATATATTACACAACTAACACACTTTGGATCAACAATCACGTTCGTGTAAGTTTATTTATTTATACATATATTATTTTTTTCGTAATCTTTCGAGGAATCTTTCTGGTAAAATGCCAGTGAGCTGAGTGCTGGACCACTAAGAAATGCCACCAACGAAAACTCCACACCGCCGAAATGAAAATGTTTCGATGGGCCGGCAATGTTACAAGAAATGATAAAATCAGAAACACCTTTATTCGAGGAAGTTTTAAAGTGGCACCGATAGCGGACAAACTAAAATAATCAAAGCTGCGTTGGTATGGTCATGTTATGCGCAGGGGAGAAAGGGGTGGGGACGTCGTTAGAAAGAGCCTTGACATACCAACTATTCGGCGGGGAAGGGGCCGTCCACCGGCAACTTAACTTGGTGGTCTAGCATTCAAAAGGAACTTCAGGGGGACAGCATCGATAACTTGGCTACCCAGGACAGAGTGTCCTGGCGATTACGTACCAGAAGAGCCGACCCCGGCTAAGACGGAAAAGAGCAAATAAGAAAAAGAAGAAGATTTTTTCGTAAAATGCTTCTCCGTTATCCGTATTGTTTTATTAACTAATAAATAAATTCATTTTTAACGTGCAGGTATAAAAAATAAAGATGGACAGTGTGATGTCTTTCCAATACCAAAAAATATTCGATTTTGAATACGACAAGAAATTTCCTTAGTAGCGACAAGGTTGTAGCTGTAATTTGGAAAGACAGCCTGGCAATAAGTATTACACAATTAATTCTATCTTGAAATAATAGAAATTTCCAAGAAACGAATTTATCCAGTTATTAATTTCATCCAGTTATCTCGTTAACTTTACCGCCGGTCATTTGTACAGCGATCCCCTTCACAGATGGCGGTAATAACACTTAACATTTAAGAACATTTGCAAGATTTTCATTTCGTCTTGGTCTATTTGGGACATTTCTTAACTCCGCCGTGTAATTATGGCAAACTGAAATCAAATGTTGCCTAGGATCTTTTGGCGGGAATATCTCAATTGGGCCAATTGCTTCTTTTGGCGGGAATACCTCAATTGGGCCTATTGCTTCTTTTCTATTCGTTGAATGTGTTTTTTTTCTATCTGAATTGTACTAAGCAATTCCACGTTAATATTGAATTGTGTTTAACAGCAATTTTAAAAAAATTAACAATTATATTTATTACATTTTATGTAGTGGACCACGTCAAATAACTAATTCGTGTTCGAAAAAATACAACGTATTAGAAATAATAAAATGTTTTTTACGGGTAAACATTAAAACTTCTCAAACCATTTCCGCCATACTTGATTTCTTTGGTTAATTCTGCTTCTTCATCTTGAAATATTTAATACAAACTCATCCAAATTTTAAGTATAAAGTTGTGGATTCACTGTGATGATTGAAACAGTATTTATTTATAATATTATTCTTGCCTTTCGCATTCATGCACTGGTGCTTTAAGCTCATCTCTTCAAGTACAATCAAATTGATCATAAAATGACATAAGCTATGGTATAGTGTTTCCCAATCTATTGAAGTATTTTATCGTCAGCATCATCATGTCAGCTCTCACTCATCCAGTGATGTACACAGACCTACGCTTCACGCTCATTCTGGCGGCAGTTCGATCCAAGATTATGATCAGAATAAATGTCAAAATGATCGTGTACAGCGTTGATTGTCGAACTTTTCTGTTGTTGAATGTTTGAAACTGTCACTTTATGACAGAACTCCTTTATCACATAGAATTATGATGAAAAAAATCAAATGTAATTTTTCGTTTTATTAAATTTAAGTCGCAAACGCGAGTTCCATTCACCGGTATCGCTCAATGCCGATCATCGTCAAATGGTGAACAATAGTGGTGAAGACTACTTCAAACGGAAACAAGCTTTTGTTCTTTAGGTTGTCGAATGTCATTGGTCCACCTTTGCCTGATGTTTTCCAACACATTTTTCATCCAACTGGAGCCCGTGGTACAGTTCAGAATTATTTGAAAAATGAAGTTTTATTTATCTAAAAATATCAACGATATTTAATCTGTGTTTTCCGATTTCTTCTCTCATATCTTATTTCTTTTGTTTAATGATTGTTTTTTCATTTATTTATCATTTTTTTTATAAATTATTAATATATATTTACTTACCATTATTTGAATCATAAATTCGCTATAAACCACTTGTTTTTTTGAGTCACTTCGCGACATGTTTCGGAAGCGCTGTCCTTCCATCGACCGGCGCGGCGTGTCTAAAGCGCGAAGTGACTCAAAAAACAAGTGGTTTATAGCGAATTTATTATTCAAATATGGTTACTATTAACTACCGCAAAATATCCGCCGAATCATTAAATGATATATTTATTTATTTCTTTCTTTATTTTATTTATTTTTTATTTACATCTTTATTTATTTATTAATTTATTTATTTATTCATTTATTTATTTATTCGTTTATTTATTTATTTATTTAACTAATTATTTATTTATTTATGTATTCATTTAATTATTTTTTTAATTTTTTTTTTTACTATTTGTTTATATTATTTAAACATTTCACAATCATTACAAAATAAGTTCACATTTGCAAGCTAATAGTCGTACGGCAATATCTTCTAACCATCCTTATTAATTTGTTGAGGTAAATTGTATTTATGATATGTAAATAATTAAATAAATAAATGTACCAATTAACTTTACATAATGTAATAACAACGACATAATAAACAAAAAAATAATAAAAAAGTGAGGAAAGGAGGGGGACAAGGCATATACCTACTATTGTAACATTTATTTGCCTAGGTTTGTTCACCATTTTGCTTAGCAAATAAATCATAGAACAGGATTTCCTAGTTGGGCAGCAGTAATCTACTTATTGTTGTCATTATAAATATAGTGTGACAAAAGGTAAATAACTAAATATAATAACTTTATCCTAAGACATAATTTAATAAAAAAAATCTATAAATAACTCCGTTAGTGCTCGAGTTTGTATAGTGAATACGAATCTTTAGAATGTACCTTGTCGCTTTGTATAATATAAGAGCACGTGTGGTGTTTATGAGTATTTATTTATTCATCTACAGACGTGAATACTTTCAGTTTAATACACACCGTAATACACTTTCCTACATTTCTATACTTTCAAAAGTATATCGTACACTTTCAAACAATACACTTTCGTTCAGCTAAACCATTTCACGATGTCAAAAGTTTGTTTTGAAACACGTGGAGGGTTAGATACGGGTCCCGCCTTCTGAGTTACGGCTCGAATTGTTAGTGAACTATTTCTTCTCGACGGTGGTGGTGTCTTTCGTAGCTGAAGATTGTGACTGTTTTAAGAGCTTTTCGGAAGGAAAAAATATCGATTTTTGGTACTCGTACAATTTAAGTGAATTTTCAACATGATCCTCTAATACAAGGCGAATGAAATTTGCAGAGTTGGCTCTCTATGAATGGTAGTAGTTTTTAAGATAACTTGTGGAAATAAAAAGTTATGTGAAATTATTGTTCCGAGAGCCTTTGAAAAGTTAGTGGAAAATTGAGGCTTCCAAAATTTTTTAAGATTTTTTTTTTGTTTTTAAAGATATTAGATACTGACTCACAACGGTATTATTTTCATTAAGCATCACTATTGAACTATTCCCTGAAAAAAAATCATGATCGCAAACCTAATAGTTTAGGTACAGTGATGTAGTTTAGTATGAAATCCGATTTTTATTCAAATTTTACAAAAGTGTACATAACTTTTGAACCACCCAATATCGCTGAACATACATGGGGGTTAAATCGATAGGTATTGAGGTCCTCTACCTCCATGCTTGGGTTGATCCACTCCTCATGATACACCCTGTAGATAATAAATAGCGTTGGAAAAAGCGTTGGTTTCCAATATACATATTGTTTGAAATAATTCCTCTTTTCATTATTGTAATAAAAATATCCATTTCAAAAATATATACAGCTCACAGTTTTCGCGCAAAAACAACTCTAAATTTATTACATTTTCAAACTTTATTTTGGACAAATAAAAAGTGTATCTACGTTGTAAATAAAAGTACGGACGTTTCTCTGAATTCGCCTTTTTCAACTTTTTCCAATAGTAAACAATAAAAACTATATTATTTCAGAGATATAGATATAAGGCACCGGGCTGGATTAAATCTATCAAACATATTTTATTACAGATAGCCCTTAATAAAAAGGTAGTCAACAATAGAGGAATTTTGTTTTGATACAATATTTTATTGTCTTTAGCTGAAATATGAAGCCCGTGTTTTGCATAATCCTAATTTAATAAAAAACCCGTCGTGTAGTGTTTTCCTAGCATTTCTTTCGTAGGGTTTTTCTTTTAAAAATAAACAAAAATTAATATCCTTGGTTCGGGGTGGTCTAGCGATGAAAGTGATCCAGTTTCTCGATAATTTTAATTTTCACAATAAATAATATTAGTATAATACAATATACGTGATGATATACTGTTGGTTCTATAAAATCAATAAAATAAAATATACAATATGACGGCTATATACAATTTACTAGGTAGGTGAACTCGACAGTATCAATGAGCGAAAGACGCCGCGCACACAACGCGCCTTCTATATATGCCTTCAGTCAATCATACTGTCTCGCCCGCACTTACACTATCACATATCTCGCTGTTTTCTCACCTAACCAACTGAGAACTGAGCCACGAAGGCCGGCATCACTCTGATGATATTCTAATTTATGATTATTTCATTGGCATTAAGAACTTTTGTGAAAATTATAACATGGAGTTCTATAATATCTTAAGATAAACTATTTCCCTGATATTGTATTGTATTGTATATATTTTATTTAGATGTAAAAAAAATACAATTTCTTTCATCTAGTATAAACAAAAATAAATACAAATAAAAAAAACAAATCATCATCGGATGACTATATGAACACCCACAAAATAAAGACAAAAGGAAAACACACTACCACAATAGAAGATATCAAACAACATGAAAAAAAACAATAATATAATAATGTATTATCAAAACAAGCAAAAAAGATATTATAAAATCTTAGAACATAATATATAAACAATAGAAACACACGATTTTTAAAAAAAACTTTTGTTTTATGTATTCAGCTCCTAAGCAATACATAAAACGATAAAAAACACGATAAACCTTCACGATATTGGTAGGTAATTGTGGGGGTTTTGATTTCACTGTTTGACGGGACTTGCCTCCCAGAACCTTTTAATTAATTTCGACCATTAAACTTCTCTTGAATGTATTTTCGTTAGGTAATATATAATTATGATTTATCATTATCAAGTTGGTACTGTGCTCCATTTTCGGGTCAAACCAATTTCCGATGACCGTAAATTTATGCCGTATAGCAATCTGCAATATAATACATATTTGCTGCAGATGACAATGTTGTGGTCGGAGTTCTATTTATAGAAAGGAGTTTTGTCATATCCATCATGTTAACGCAGATTTGTTAAACGTTCTCGTTTACACGTCGCACTAATATTATACAGAGATATTTATCAATTCGTTTCTGACGGGTTCGCATTAATATTTCTCAGATTTGTGCCGCTGAAAATTTCAAATGTACTCGCAAGAGTATAGAAAGAGTAGCTAATATATTTTAAGATGATTTAGCGGTTTTTATAAGTGTTTACGCGAAGCGAAAACTACGGACTCCTTTTTAAACAAACAGCGCACGGAGGAGTTTGAGATTTGGCATAGTTAATATAATAAAGTTTATAAAGAGGAGGAATGGAGAGAGCTTATATTATCATGTGTGTTATTAGTACATTAAATTAAATAAAAGAATATTTCACGTCAAACCATCGATTGTTTTTCTTAGAATGTGAAAGATAGGGAAAGTCTAACTTTATTTATCTCCTTGGCACCTAAAATATATAACATCTTCATCAAGGAAACCTAAAATTCAAAAAAAATTCTGCAGCTAAACTCAAAAATACACTGATTTCACACTGGCTTCTTATTAAAAAACGCAAAGACTGCGAAAATTATATGTCCGTCGTACTACAATAGTTGAACAATCAAATACAATAATTAAATAAAACTATTTTTTTTCTATATTAAATCAAACACATTATCCGTAAAAAAGTAGTCAAATCCTTCTATAATTACTTTTTAATGTACATTATAGCACATTACCATGGGCTGGTAGAGTGGATACATTCATGTGACTCGAATGTCTTTTTTTTTATTAATATGTTCTTGTTAAACAAGAACAGATACATCTTCCAAAGCATAAATGCTTGTGCTATAGGTGAACGAAATCGGTTGAGGCAGGATTAGAACTCGCGACCACTGGGTTACTAGCCCAGCGCGCTAATTGCTCTGCCATCGACCCATCGACTCTTACTAGTATTTTAAATGTTTTTATATATGTATGTATTATTTGAATTATTGTTACTCGTAACCAATGTTCTTGTAATTGAATGGATTGTAAAAAAACAAAATAAAAATAAATTAATTAATAAACCCTCGTAGTATTAGCTACTTTGGCCAAAATATTCAAATAACAGTAGGTAGTCAGACTGCAGTAGTCATACTTCAGTGTGATTAGAGTTTAATCATACTAGTTAGTCTTTAATCATAATAGCGACTAGCGTGAGCCAGTTGCTTTATAAATTGAATGGAATTAGATTACAGGAAAAATGTAGTCAACACCTATGTCATTTGTAGTTAGGAATAAGTTTATAATGTATTCGCATTTGATCACATTTTCAAATAAATTGTTTCTCAACATATTATTTACGTAGTAGTATGATGCCTACTATTTTTATACTTCCTACTTATTATTTTTTGTGATGAAAATTTTCGTGTTGAATGTTAACTTTGACAGCTCATTCGATCTTGGTAAAAATCTACTTTGGTGTATTATAAGGCTTACTCTCTTTCTTCCATTTATGGATATAGGCCTCCCCCCGAGACCTCCATACTCTCCATAGTTCTCTATTCTGAGCAGACCGCATCCAACCGCCCCAGCCAATCGCCTTATGTCATCGGACTACCTTATGCCAGTTCTTTTTTATAAAATAATTATGAACAAAAATGAACTCTTCTTAATCTACGACCCTAAACTGCCACTTTCTTTCAATTTCGCGCAGTGGAAAAGTGTCTATAAGCCCACAGAGCGATAAAATTGTAAATTTGTCAAGAGCAAGAGCTATAAAATTGTAAATTTGTCAATAAAATCATGTATTTCCTATTCCAAGAACCCAACACAGACTAATATCAGTCACCGTAAAATGATGCATCAAATTTTTATTTAATTGCTAGATTGAGTCCAAAAAATATGTTTGATTAGGTTGTTTCATTTATATTTTTCAAAATGCTCCCATTATATAATTTTTCTTCCCTACTTCCTCAGCCTATTACCGTCCACTCCTTGACGAAAGCTTCCTCCATTTGATTCCATCTTTTTATGTCCTGTGCAGTCTGCGTATTGGCATTTTTTACAAAAATATGTTGTAAAAAAATACTAACCCCAAAAAGAGTTTGCTCTCGTGCTTTGGGGTTTATTTATCTGTTATATTTTGATCCTCATTTAATATGAGTATCAATGATTTTCTTTCTGTTGTCCTTTTCACATCTCCGCTTCAAATGGATTCCGTATTTTCTGAAGTCCTTGCACCGAATATTAATAATTTTCTTTTCATATTATTTGTACCTATTTTTGTATGATTTATATCGTTGAGTAATTTCATATTGCCGGGTTGCGTATTTATACATACATAGGTACATATGTAGGTTTTTATGTTTGTCAAGTTTGAATTAAAATATCTGCCTCATGTTTGCGAATAAACACGCCCCTAATTGGATGTGTCGCTTTTTATGGCCAAAAGTGTGGACATAATATATAAGATTCCTTTCCTCGGTATCCACCAAAATGGAGGTACTAAAACCAGCGCTGGCTTATATTAATTCATACATCTACTCTGTTGAAAATAGGCAGAGATAATAATCTTTGAATATACATTTAAATATTATGGTGGGTAAATAAAAACGTAATGTTTTGATTTTACGTTATTTTCTTCGTCTTCTTTAGCTTTTGACGATGTTGATAAAAAATGATGCAGCAAAATATAGTGTTTTTACTTTTTTAAATTTTAATGGAAATTTACCAAGTTAAAAAAACTATGCAACAACTCAAACTACATATTTATTTAATTCTAACTTTCGAGTTTTTGCCTCTCCCAGAACCCTTGAGGCTGACCGTTCTAATGGCGATGTGAGATTCTGAACTTTGAGTTCTACTTACCTGGGGTATTTTTAAATCGAATATTTTAAAGTTGCATATACGCAAACATTGGATTGATTGAAATAGATTGTATGAAAACAAACCAAAAGGTCTTCATAAAAGAAGAAGAAGATTAATCTATAGGAAATAGTTTGTATTAAATTCACCCAAGTTCTACATAAAATAAGAAAACGAAGAAAATGACTAAAGGAAATAGTTTGTGTAAAAACTGACTACATAAGGAGTATGTATAAAAGCTCACCCAAAGGTCTACAAAAAAGAAGAAGAAGAAGAATTAGACTATTGGAAATTGTTTGTATAAAAACTGACCAAAGGTCTACATAAAAGATGATGAATAAGACTATAGGAAATAGTTAATATAAAAACTGATTCAAAGGTCTATATAAAAGAATAATAATTAAACTATAGAAAAAGTTTGTATAAAAACTCACCTTTGGTCTACATAAAAGAAAAAGAAATTAATAAGACTATTGGAAATAGTTTGTATTAAAACTCTCCCAAAAGTCTACGTAAATGAAGAAGAAGAATAATTAGACTATAGGAAATATTTTTTATAAAAACTGACCCAAATGTATACATAAAAGAAGAAGAAGATGAATTAGACTATAGGAAATAGTTTGTATAAAAACTATCCTAAAGGTCTACATAAAATTAAGAAGAAAAAGAAAAAGACCCGTCGCTTCAGACCCTTCAGTACCTCCCGTCGCATCAGACCCTTCAGTACCTCCCGTCCCTTCAGGTCCTTCAGTACCTCCCGTCCCTTCAATCCCTCATTACGTCCCTTCCCTTCATTACATCCCGTCCCTTCAGTCGGTTAAGAAAAGTTTAAATCCAGAAACCATCCTCGAAGAACCGCGAAGATATGAAAGGACCTTCTTTTCCCAGGATACTCCACCTTCATAGGTAAAATGACTAAATACACGAAGAAGAAGAAGAAAAAAGTTCAAATCCAGATACCTGCGAAGATATGGAAGGAAAATTGGACCTACTTCTCCCAGGATAGTCCACCTTCATAGGTAAAATGACCAAATGCACGATGAAGAAGAAGAAGAAAAAAAATTATATACAGAAACCGTCTTGGAAGACCTGCTAAGAGATGGAAGGACAGTTGGACCTTCTTCTCCCAGGATTCTCCAACTTCATAGGTAAAATGACCAAAAATACACGATGAAGAAGAAGAAGAAGAAAAAAAGTTTAAATCCAGAAACCTGTGAAGAGATGGAAGGAAAATTGGACCTTCTTCTCCCAGGTTAGTCCACCTTCATAGGTAAAATGACTAAATAGACGATGAAGAAGAAGAAGAAAATAGTTTAAATCCTGAAACCTGCGAAGAGATGGAAGGAAAATTGGACCTTCATCTCCCAGGATAGTTCATCTTCATAGGTAAGATGACCAAATACACGATGAAGAAAAAAAAGAAAAAAGTTTAAACCCAGAAACCTGTGAAGAGATGGTCGGAAAATGGGACCTTCTTCTCCCAGGATAGTCCGCCTTCATAGGTAAAATAACCAAATGCACGATGAAGAAGAAGAAGAAAAAAGTTAAAATCCACAAACCGTCCTGGAAGACCTGCGAAGAGATGGAGGGACAGTCGGACCTTCTTTTCCCAGGATACTCCCCCTTCATAGGTTAAATGACCAAATTCACGAAGAAGAAGAAGAATAAGAAAAAAGTTTAAATCCAGAAACCATCCCGGGCACACGCTCGACAATTCACCAAAGTTTCATTGTAATCGGACAAACGGTTTATGAGTACATCGCATACAATTTTCCGATAGGAAATCAGTATATTGTTGATTTGTAAGTAAATAGTAATAGGTAGGTACCTACCTACAACAATATTCTAAAGAAATTCTATTCATAACAAATTTTATTTGAATATCAGAATCTTTCCGTTACCATAGTAACCATTCCAATACGTTAAAAATATCAAATGGTTTGAGACTTTTTTGAATATGTAGGTACTTACGTTGGTTTGTTCGATGCCATAAAAATGAAAATTGTCAGAAAAATCAAATATTATTTACAAATTATGCAATATTATTATGCCTATATCTTTACTAATAATAAGCACATTTTTACAATATATGTCTTAAAACTTGCTGTAATGTCTTGTGTTTCTTTTTATTATTTCATAATTACATTTATTTCAAAGGTTTATTGTTTTCAAGAACATATTCATTCGGTAGGAAAATGAAATATTGTATGAAAAGATATTAAAATGGCGGCGTTTATGTACAAAACGCTTACTTTAAAAATAAGTTATACACTATATTTATACAAAATATTCACCATGTTTTTCACTTAAACGCTAAGTTATACTTGAAAATATATTTATTTCGTGTAAATACGTACTTATAACTTTTAAACTAACAGATATTTGCGTGCAAAATGTACACTTTTTTGACAGATATGACTTGGAAAATTTTGTATGAAAAAAATAATTATTGAAATATTTTTAAAATTCAGCATTTTTATCGCATTATTTTTAGCGTGACACTGCATCAGGTATACTGGTACATGTTCGCACATAAATTAGATTTTTAGATGCTCTTGGTTTTTCAGAAAGCGTGAGACAAACACAAACACACACACACACTAACATTTTGATTGCTTTATTACTTTAGATTTAATATTACTTCTCGGGAAACTAACAGGTACTATGTCGAATATTAATTTAACACGCACCCAATAACAAGTTGCCACATTCTGGAGACTTACGATATTAATCGTCTCACAGATCCAGACTGAAAACAATTAAAAACTGTGTCTCCACCGGGAATTGAACCCGGGACCTTTGGCTCAGCAGTCAGATATCTAACCAACTGAGCCACGAAGGCCGATATATTATCGTCATCCAACTAAATAACCTTTTTTTAACGCCATCTATTGCAAGTTTAGATGTCGAAAAATATATGCCTTTAGTTATTTTTGATATGCTGATAAAAAGTTTGTATTTTTCTTTCATGGCCATAACTTGGTGAAAATAATCACTCTAATATAAATTAATTGATTCACGATATTAACTTAGAGTTGGTTTTAGAGCAGCTTTAATTTTCCTTTCTATATTATAGTGATTTAAATAATTTTTAAATGTTTATATTGCTTCGTTACAGAGCGCCTTACTTGGGTTTGCATGAATTTTTGTCACCCGTTCATTTCCACACAAAACTACTCTGAAATTTGCCCTCAATACCGTCTTCCAGAGTTCATGCTCGTTATGATTTATGAGTTAACAAAGGTGTTTAGTAAAAGGCTTCCTTTGTCGTGTACTCTTGAATCTTATTTCGTGCGTGTTAATGTTTTCACAAAAGATTAACCTTTAATATGCGAGATGTATATTATAATTAATATTTGAGATAGCATAGTCAAGATTTTAATAATAATAACACATATATTCAATCTAATACTGTGTATGTTTTAATATAATAATTATAAATATATCATTTTCTTGTCAACTATGTGACGTGTGAAACGGGGTATGATATAATAGAAGAACCAGGAACTCGAGGCACATACAGGGCTTACGACCTGTCATCGACTGGTTTACTTGATCACTTTATGCGCTTGCGCAACGTACACCAATTATGCCTTCTTATCAAGATCCCTTATCAATGTAATTTTTGAAAATTCTATATATTTGAAAATGTTTCTTCGTTAAATAAAAGGTTTCTTCGTTACTTCATAGATGGCAATAGTATAATTCCTTATTTTCAGGCGAATTGATAAATTTTCTTTATTTCTTTTTTCTCTCGCTTTATTGTTTTCTGTGTATGTTTTTCCCTTTTTAATTTGTACAACGAAAAAAATTTCTGTTTATTTAAGATTATGAGTTTATGTTATGTTTTTGTCCTTTTTTGTATTAGTATTTTTTTAACTGTTATTAAATAAAAATAAAATAATAGGAATGATTGGTTGTTAAAATATTTTTAAATGGAGAGTCGTCGAAACGGTATATTCATATCAATTAAAATATACCATAAAATAAAATATTCGCGCGAGTCTAAAATTTCCTACAAAACGTCCTTAAATTCATCATTTTTCAAACTTTTCTACGGATCGTCATTAATATAACTCGGCCCTTTTTTTGTTTTTTTTTATCTTTCCAATGAAAATAATCCGAAAAGAGAGGGGAAAAAATGGCCCATTAATATAATTTTGATCTTGTAATCTCTTTCGTAGAAACTCTAAAATTATTGTAAATCAAACAATGTGAACTCGTCCAAAGATAAATTGATCAGAATTCATCCGGACGAATACAAGGTATTAATTAAACGAATAATTCATTAATCGGATATTCTTTCCGAATATTTAAAAGATTTTTATCTTCAGCGCTCACTTCGTAAAATTTTGTCGAAAAAAACTTTTTTTTCGCCGCTGTTATGTTAATTATTAAAGAGGATTTATATGTATAAAATTATTATAAAGCTATGTTGTTATTTTATGTGTAAATTTACTTCAATTCCAGAAGACATTACCGAGTAGTTCTGTTACTTATTATCATGTCATATACACTTTTTGGTCGAAAGTTTCATAACAGTCTTGTGCAGTACTTAAATGCACTGTAGAGGCATGATGACTACATATTATGAAAACTTCGGTAGTTTACTCTTTATCAACCTTGATAGCCCGCAAAGTTTGTTTAAATAAGAATGACATTTGTGTTAGATTTTCTATCGGCTCTCGAGAAAGCTTGCCCAATGAGAAGATTAGCAGAATTGGAACAGACCCAAAAAGAATGAGGTTAACTGAAACAGACAATGAAGGCGCTACTACGACCATACCATGTAGAGAGGATGAATCCCAAAGACTTATCAAAACAGCAATATGTTAAACACAAAATCAGTGGCCACCACGAAGACCATCGAAGAGATGGAGGGGATCCAGACATCCTCGTCTCGGAATTAGGACTGAATTCCTGTAGAAAAATAAATTTCGCGCTCTGCGTGTAGTGATTTAAATATTCTCTTCGTGATGATTTAGGAATTAGGTAAACAGTATTTGAATTCCACTATTGACTATCTATGTAGATTCTAGAGTTTTGTTTTACATCTTAAATAACAATGCATTAACCTAATTGTTTTCATTAATTATATTAAGATGATTGTGAGTTAAAATGTGATGGCAAACATAATCTGGGTACATTTTATTATATCATAATATTCTAACCTAGCACTTTCCTTCAATTATCCCTGAAGATCAGGCAACGCAGTAAGTGCGTTTAGGTTTGTGAATCGTTAAAACTGCTAAAAGTGTCATAATCCACTTCCATCCTTACAAGATCCTTCTGTTTATATTAAATTTTTAGTCTCGCGTTTGTTTCAGCCTTTCAAGGGTTTTCGCTTGTATCGAAACTCAAACAACGTTAATAACGATTATGACAATACTATACAAATTAATAACACAACTTCACCTTCTTCCTTTCATAGATCTGAAGGATTTGTCTGTGCCGCTGTATTTGTTTCTTGGGAAATCAACTATCTCGACATCTTTTCTTCATACAAAAACAATAACGTTTTTTGACACATTAGTCAATGATTTGATTTATCGTAATATCTTACGCTATTTTTGTTTTTTCTGTGCTGGTAACACTGTTTTTTGCACAAAATTTTCGTTTGTCAATAAACTAAAAATAAGTCACTTGCGAAGGGTGCAATGAAGTGGCTATTATTATTCAAAATCATTTTACTATTCATTAAAATATCATTTCCAACGTTCGCATTTTTCGTATTATTGTCCATTCGTAAAATAATTATTTACTAAAAACTTTTCATTGGGAATACCGCAAGTATTTTTTATAGTTATTTTTTGTACAACATTCGATTAAAAAAAATGGATTGGGCTATTTTATGCTCTGACTTAAATAAATGTCACATATTTTGATGAAAGTTGAGTATATTTTACAATGCACGGTTTGACAAAATACTGAGGTAATTTTTCAGTACAAAAAAAAAATGTATGAAAAATTCAAAACATTGGCGCTGTCCAGAATTTTCCAAAAGTATATTTATACTCAAAACTGGCATACGAGGATTTGACGTATTTATTACTTGTGCGACACCCTGTGCGGTGATATAAATAAAATATTAATCTCCAGATGACATCTGCAATTTTTTCACCAAAGCCAATGTAGTTAGTTATTTGACTACATCACTTGAACGAAGATCGCATATTGTATTATAAATAACCTATTTTTTATATTTTATGAAATATTTTTATTTAGTAACAAAACATAGTTACATACATAATGTACCGTTCAAAACCTATAAAAAAGCAAAATAAATTTCAAAATTACAGTGATTATTATAGTATATCGTACTAGATATACCTAGGTAGGTATATACTTTAATGATAGGAACATTGTACTAATAATTATATTTTTCTGTCAAAATCGTCGCACTCGCAACTCTCAGTTCTGTGGAATCGAATCTGGTACCTGGAACACACTTGGTTTCTACAAAAAAAAAATCAAGTTTATTCAAAGACAATTTTTCCTTCCGAAACCGGTTGTGGATTTAAAAAAAAACAAGGCAGGTATCGAAAAAAAAACACAAAAATAACCCTTGTGTACACTACTAAAATAATTACTTTTATTCAATTGAATAAATATTCCTTTTTTCATTTAGAGGAATTTTTATTCAATTGAATAAAATTTCTAATTTTAGTGGTGTATGTATTAAAAAACGATCGTTTATCAATGATGTTGTGTTTATACAGTCTACCGAATAACTTATTTGTATACTTTTGACTGCTGCATTTTTGGATACTTATATAATATCAGTAATTTTTGATAAAGAATTGACTTGTACTCGAGATGCGATTTGATGTCTTAAAGTGCTTTCTCGTTCTCTTGTAGTGAGGACTGAGGCTTTAGCGAAAACACTTAAAACAAATAGGCGCCTTCATAAGAGCATAATAAATAAACGGCTTCCTTTATAATGCGTGTGTAAAAGCTTCATCCATATTAAATGAAAGTAAGAAAGCTGCTTATCCTGTTACATTATGTGATGTTTGAGTCAGGAGTGAAATCTGTTATGAGTCATGTGCCCGATCCGTGCCTATATTCACTGCGAACCTATCAAGAAAGTCTGACGGTCGGCATGATGCAGTCGTGCGGGAAGGAATCGACTATTGGATATTTCCAGACCAAATTTTATGTATGTTAATATGTGTTAATCCCTGTAAGTGCGTTGGTTTCCTGGTACTCCTATAATATTCCAACTTCGTCTCTATTAAGATGTTTTCAAATTATTTATGCAAGGAAAATCACTATTACTATAATCCTTCCATTCCTGTCGATTTTCTTCTTTCTTTTGCAACTTTATTTACATATTAATTCTACTATATACGAACTATCTTAATATAGGTACCAAATTTTATCATATATGATATGAAAATATGGAATGTAATATGAATATAAAATAAAATATATGAATCCATTTCCATCCAAGATCATCCTTGAATAATCTTGTTAGTATTTTCTTTCCCGTCTGTATAACGTATATACCAGGCTCACTTTTATATGTATACTATCATAAAGGATATGTACATTATTTATTTCTTCGTGGATTTTTAGGACGATAAATGGCGGTACGGAACGAGGCTTATATTGTTAAGACTTATGAAATGTCTTGTACGCATGTCACATTCGAATATCTATATATGGGTGTACAGAACATAACATATGTTGTGTATGTCCATTCCATATTACTTTCCATAGATCTCCTATGTCACCAGATTAAGGAGACGATTCCTTCTGACCATTGGCAGTTTCATAGATCACAACCCTCAGCTGTGACGAAACGAAGAAGTAGAAGTTCGGTATTTTCAGGAACCAGCGGAGTTTACGACATCTCATCGAATTATTGACGTAATCGTTTGGTGTACTTATGAAACATAGACAATAATTTTTCTCACTTTTTCTATTTTTATTATCCATTTTATATGTACATTTACATTTTGGTTTCATTCCATACATGTTAGTTATTTCGACAAATACAGAAAGTTTGTTACTTACTTTACTTTACTTTTCGTATGGCATATGGGCAGGATTCTTCACCAGTTGTGGTTGCGTCCCAGTATTCTTTAAAGTCTTAGGTCCAGTTGCTGTAGCCAGTCCATGACATCCCGTTCCGCTCCATGCAGGCTGGTTGAGTCCCCTGGGAATCTGCGCAGTGGGCACTCCTCAACGATGTGGCGAACTGCCACATTGTTGCCACACTAATTACAGATATTTTTCACCTATGTTTAGAATTCAGCGAGATAATAATACATATTTCAAACACACAGATATTTTTAATGACAACTTAAGAATATTACCTATCAAAAATAGATATACATAATATGTTCTAAAACTCTTCTTAAACCCTAATACACAATACCCTCCTCATTCACTTACAATCCTCATTCTCATCATAAAACATTCTTGTGTGTAGGTTTTATGTGAGTATTTATATTTTTTTATACATTTTTTAAATTTTATTTCATCATGTACTATTTTATAACTTGATATTCAACTATGTTTCACTTTTTATTGTATAATCTTTAAATAAAATTGAAGAAATCATCTCTGGCTCAACTTTTATACAAATAATAAAATGTAAAATACATTACTTCTGAGATAAAATAAATTAATTGATAAATTTATATTGTAGAATATCTAAATTAAATTACTGACTACATCTTTACTGGCTAAAAGTGCCAGAGAGAATCATGTAAAAATTATGTTTGTTGACTTTCAAAGCGATCCATGGCATGGCTATCACGTATCTATCAGACTTCTGCATCCCTCTCACCGTAAACGAGCGACAACAAACACTTTGGTCAGCCACCACATCAATGATTGGCAAGTTAACTGAAATAAATAGAGTCAACACTACATCCTTCGGTGATCGTGCTTTTGCTGTGTCTGGACCAGCCTCGTGGAATAAACTACTACCTGAACTGAGGCGAATCGACAATCTAGCACTATTTAGGAAACACCTGAAAACTCACTTCTTCCGCGAGTCTTACGAAAACCTGTTATGTATTCAAAGCGCCCTTGAGGTGAGGTTATCACAAAAGCGGCGCTATAAAAATCATCCCAATTTATTATTGTTATTATAAACAATTCCTCAAACATTTATTCAATTTCACTGGTCAATCGTTAAGCCATCGGTCTGTGAAAGGAAATATATGTTAATGGAAACCTTAATTAAATATATCATTTAGTAACGTTCTATGTTAAAAATATAATTTCACGCTTTCAAAAATTATATTCGAATATTTCTATTATTATTATTTCGTGGGTCGAAATAAAATGACAAATTCAAAACGATCGAAATATTTCACATATAATTCCGTTGTTGACAAACGACTGAATTTCATCAGTTGAGTTTTAAATATTCATATTTTTACTGTCGAAAACCCAATAAAAGCAAGTTCGTTTTTATTTGTTTGTATGAATATAATTTTTCCTTTATGCATACATTTAACTCTGGGAGATTCCGTGAAGTTTTCTGTTTAAACGCCGCCATAGAAAATATTATTTATTTCGCCTGAATGTATTTGATCATGGTTCTCTATGTGTAAAAACATAAATTATCTAACATATTTTGTAATAAATGTATCACACTTTGATAAAATTTTTTACGTACTTACGCGTATTTACATAAATTACGAGGAATGTGCAAGCGCTTGACCATTTAGGACATGTTTCTGGTCTAGCATGCATAGTTTTGGTCACGTATTTTGATTTTAATTTTATGAGATTGTTGAATTTTTCCAGATAGAGAGATATGGGTCATTTGAGAAATATACAAAATAACGATTATTATATTTAAATATTTTTTATCGCATTGCATGGTCGTGAATATTATTAATTATCACAAACATTGATAATCCTGGATTATATTTAACACAAGCTATTGTATCGCAATAATGGAACGCTTGTATTGCTTGAGATAACGGCTTTGATGGTGTACCAGTTAACCAATACTGCTTATAGTGTTTGTAACCACAATTCTGGTTCACGGAAACATGGTTGATTTGTCGGTTGAATCAAACGATGTTGTTTCGCTTATTCCGAAATTAAGTTTATCGAAATATCGTTTTGTATAATATAATAAATATTAAAATTGTGAGTTCTTGCTAAGACTCAACCTCCATATTAGTGTACGTTTTCTTTTAATATTTTCTGTTTTATACAATTTCCCAGAACGTGAGAGAATTTTAAAAGTTTTGACAGATGAAATCATAGAGAAGAAATGAGCTGATATTAATGGAAAACTTATAATATATACAAACAATTCCTTGCACCCCGTGCAAGTGGAAAATTTATTGCCATACGGGAAATTCATCCAACTAACCCATGTCTCCAGCCCAGAGACCAAATAGTTGCGTGAGGAATTAATTTCTCCTCTGCTGGGGATCGAACCCAGGACGCTCGCACAGACGCCAAATGGCTTACCAACTGTGACAAAGTTTATCAACTCTAAGGCTGTGTTTCTCGAACAAGTGTATCAGTAAAAGTATAGTTAAAATACTTTGATTTCATAAAATTGTTCAATACTTTTGGTTGTCTATTGTTCAAATCTAATGCCGACAAACGACACAATTTTGAACAATTTTATGAAATCAGAGTATTTTGACTATACTATTACTGATACTTTTGTTGAAACAGCCCAGTCTAAATCAATCGAATATAAATTCGATTGAACTTATGGTTTGTGCCGTACTTACTTTACCAGTCGTCATCCTCAATGCTGAGGGTCGTGGCCATCATATATTCTGTTGCGGACCATTGCTCTCCAGGTCGTCCTGTCTGTTGCCATATGTACGGCTCTATGGAGTGTCGAGGCAAGGATATTTTGTTTTATTTGGTCGGACCAGCGCATCGGCGATCTACCTCTCGGTCTTGTTCCTGGCGCTTTTCCGACCATAATCCGCTTTTCAAGGCTGTCTTCCCCTCTACGAGCTATGTGACCAAAAAACTTAAGAATTCGTTCCAGACATAGAGACGACAATCTCACTGTGATGCGCAGTTCTTGAAGAATGGAGATGTTTGTTCTTCTTGCTGTCCAGGGAATTTTCAGCATTCTTCTACAGCACCACATTTCGAACGCGTCTATTCTGTCTCTATCTCTGGCCCGCAAAGTCCATGATTCTACTCCATAAAAGAAAATGGAGAACACGAGTGTGCGTACAATCTTCATCTTCAGGTTTCTGGATATGTTCCTGTCTTTCCATATGTTATTTAGACTGGTCATAGCACTTTTTGCCATTCCTATCCTTCTCCTGATCTCAGTTTCACACTCGCCTTGGTTGATAATAGTGGACCCCAGATAAACGAATTTATCCACCATTTCCAGATCCGAGAGAGCTCCTGTCAATTGCAGTTTGTCAGATCGGTCGACAATCATTAGTTATGTTTTAGTTTTATTTATTTTGAGGCCTACTTTTAGGCTTTCCTCATCTACTCTACAGAGTAGATCCACCATTTCGGCCTCATTGGATGCGAATAGGTTGGTATCGTCTGCATATCTAAGATTTGAGATTTTCTTGCCTCCGATCGAAGTTTTCTAGGGTTTTTCTCATTATATATTCGCCATATATGTTAAATAAATCTGGGGATAAGATGCATCCTTGGCGAACTCCTTGTAAATTTCTAATAACACATAGACATCCCTGTGAAATTCATAGTTATTTTAGATAGTATATTTTACAATTACCTACTCGTAATTTATCCGTCGAGAAATTGATGTATAAATTTGCTTAAAAATATTATAAATTAAAGATTTGTTTTCAGAGCGCATATTTTTTTTAGGAATCATCTACCCGATGGTTCGGTGAATTCGTTTGAAATAAAAAGCTATTGAAAAATAAGTGCGTTGTGTAACTAACGTTCCCCACATATCAGCTGCGTCATACCTAAAAAGGCACTACATACATCCCTAATGAATAGATGGTGAACCTCATTGTTGAACAATGTAATGTTATTCCTTCTGTTGTATTTTCGATTATTATTAGCTAGTGCCTCGCAGCAATCATTATTTCATGTCTTATTTTTAATGAGAGTTGCATGTAAGGTTGTTATCTTATTAGACAAGTAACTCGCGTACCTATTGTTATATTTCGTAAAAATTTTTTTATCATGGCAACCATAAAACATAAGGAAATATTTAGTTATCCAAAACATGTCTGTATTCTTATATAAATTAGCAAAAGTCTGTTTTATTTATTCAATAAAGAAATATTCAAGGAGTATTGTTATCGAAATACTTTTTTCGGTAATATATTTTCATGCTTTCTCCTCTACCTACACCGTTTCATATTTAACTATATATTATGACTTTATTTTCGATTACTCTAAGAACAATTTGTAGGCTCTCTCTAACAACGTAATTAAGACGGAATGAAATTATATAATATAATATTATATATTATTATACACCTTCTGTATCCTTGAGGCAGTTCATTTAAAACTTTTCGTTCATTTTTTTCTTGGTTTCAACAAAATTAAGTGTATGGGAGAGAATGCCCTACAGCTAAAGGTACCCCCCAACCTTTAACATACATACTTCCGTAAAAGGATAGCGTATTCTTTGTACGTAATTATCCAGTTCTTATATTCTTATTTCTACGATTCACTTTTCCGAATTGTTTTTTTTACATATGTGTCTACGTTTTAAAAGTAATTCGTCTTTTTAAGAGAATCGTATTTCTTTGTTTTATTCCCTCTATGTGTCAGTTAGACATTGGACATTGACCAAGAAGGACGGAAATGCATTGTTGGTGTTCGAAAGGAAAATATTTCGCAAAATATTTGGCCCTACCTGTGAAGGAAGATTTTGGAGGTTCCGGTTTAAATAATGTATGGCAAACCGAACGCTGTCCAATACGTCAAATACAACGTCTACGTTGGCTCGGACACGTTTGTAGAATAGAGGATAGCCGTGTCCCAAAGAAAGCATTGGACACCTGCCCTGAAGGAAGAAGAAGCAGAGGGAGACCTAGGATGAGATGGCTGGACGACATCGAGGACGATATAAGAGCAATCGGACAGACAAATTGGAGGAGACTTACTGTCGACAGGGCGGGATGGAGGCAGTTTCTTGAGGAGGCCAAGGCCCACACCGGGCTGTTGCGATATAAACTTTTTCATAGAGGGAACGAATCAAATAAATACGATTCCCTTAAAAAGACGAATTATGAATTCGCAATTTTTAAGGCTATTCTTTATTGCAGATTATCAACAACTATTATGCTGAGATTGTATTCTGAAAGTTTCATTACTATTGTGCTATGTACAGTGTGTTTATTCTACTTTATCGATCATAGACTATAGTACTCATTCGATTATTTTCAAATTATGTAAATTTGTATATGTAATACTTCCTTAGATCCCATTATATTTTGAAGGGTATCTGAATAGTGCTTCTCAATTTTTTTTTCACTGTAAAATATTTCAAAGTGACTCTCCGAGTTCAGAAAATTTATAATTTTGTATTTTTATTTTCAAAATACTAAAAAAGCACATCATTTTATTTAAATGGCATTGAAGAATTATCAAGTTATCATAATAAATATTTAAATCAAAAATACTTTAATGAACTCATTTCATGAAAATGCTAAACAATTTCAGGCACATCATATTCATTAAATGCGATTGAAGAATTATCAAGTTTTCATAATATTTTTTTTGTACAATATACATGTAGGCATGTAAGGGATAGCCTTTCGTGTGCTTGTGGAGAGGAATTCGAGACCCTGGACCGTGTGTTTTTTGAATGCCCAATCCACACATGATTTGTACTAAACAATTAATACTCTACTACCAATCAATATGTCACATATTCTGCATTAAATTCCCTGCATATTTATTTCCGCATAACAAAATTTCTACGTTATCTATAATGCCATAACCTCAAGTCTCAAAATAATCTAATAATATTTCTACACTGGCAGAAATCATCCTAATGATTGAGTGGATGTAAGCCACATAAGCCAAAAAGAAGAAGAAGATTTGATATCTACGGCAGAACTACCATTTTAAAATGTCAACTAATTAACACTAGAAATGTTTGCCGGCTTATGTTCTTGTGCAGTGCATTACTTCTTTTACTTAAGAATGTCTTATTCTCACAAGATTGCTCATTCGTGTCTTTTGATATAAAATTCATTTAATATGTTTAAATTCCTGGTAATATTCAAAATAGTGATCTTTTTACTACGCTTTTATCATGAGTACCTACGTACTTATCTTGGTGACCTGAAAATATGTAAATTTCAAGTGAGTCATCTTCACAGTTTGAAGTTATTTTCATTCAAAATGTCTTTTGTCCCTCATGATGATATTCTGGTCTAGTTATTTCGTCGCAATTATTGTACAATCATAATAATATTGTAATGAGTTTCACCATTTACAGTCCCTCTTTACATAAAACGCCTTGTCGTTATTTAACCGCGCAAGATACGTTTCAACCACAATTTTTCCTCTAATGATAATCTTAACGACATTGTTATGAAGTGCCCACCCATTAGACTATAATTTTACATTATTTCGTCGCAGGGAGATGGGAGACACTCCAGAAAACTTCTCTCGGCACTTAGAATTTCCTATTTATATTACTGTTTTGAATTGAAGGTTTTTATTGCGAAACTTCGACGGTGATACTTTAATAATAAATTTAATGACGCGTTGCAAAAATCGAAGTTGAATATAACTCAATAATAATAATGAGAATCGCTTTAAGACTCTGTGCTATTTGATCTTAAAATCGCATGTCTAATACGCATGGTTTTATTGTATGGCGTGTGTGAACGATTAATTAAACGTTTGGTTTAGACTAGAATGTGGGGATACACGAATGTGACGTGTTTCTTTTTATATGGTTAAATATTCCCGGGTGTGCGCTGATGGACGATGTGCACTATACCATCATATGGATGGTACAAGAGCACAAAAAGGACTTGGAAAGATACAAATGATACTAAAATCTGCAATTTTTACCTACAGAAAGGGGATGCGCACCGGTAAATGCAACCACTCCCAGGTGCCAGACTTACCATTTGCATACCTTTATTCAATAAGAAAGGAAATAAAGTTTATGCTGAAAAAATATTTTTATAACAATTATTTTTCTTAACAGTTGTAGTTAAAACACTGTTATCTTACTATATATTTGGTTGATAGGAAGAAACTGTGAGATTTTTTCTACCTACTCTAATAAGGGTACTGTGAATTCAAAAATGATGTCCCTTCATAGTTTCTTTCCAGTTTTGAATAGTTGCTACCTTTATAGCCGCAGCCTGATGAGTTTGATATTAACAAACTTTCAGCCCGTCTCTAAAAGCCCTCGGCACCCAGAACAGTATCTACCCACGAGCCCGTATACGTAGTTAGTTTCTAAAGAATTTTTTTCCTGGAACTATCCCGTGAGATCAGATCTGTGAAATTAGTTTTCTCCTCTATGGGGCTCTACGGCTTGATAGTGTGTCGCTTTTTTTTTCAACAACTTTGAGACTTTGCTCCATTCCGAAGATTCGAGGCCATATTTGATATAACCATCTCCTTCGTAAATTTAAATAGACTTGTTAACGTCGGGACACTTTCATAACGACACTTACATTTACATAATTTACTCGTTTCACGTATTTCAGAAATTGCTTAATAAAATTTTAATAATAATGTCCATCGTACTCTCTGTATTAATGCCGAATAATATTGCTTGGTCTGTTTATATTTTACGGTACATTAAAAATATTGTATATCCAAGAAAACATTAAGTGCACTACAGACCAGAACAAGTAGATTATTAAGTATGCTAGATGATCAAAAAACTCGCATGACTTGGCTCCTTACTATATTCAAGAACTGAGTAAATAAATGTACTAGCAGAAAGATTTCTTGTACTGAAATCATCTGAATTCAAGAGTTCATAAGGAATTGTCAGTTAAGTAGCTTATAATGATAAAGTGGAATTAATTTCCCCCTGACATACTCAGTGGAGCAGAAAAGGCTCTGAGCATGTAGAACTCAGAGCCTTTTCTGTAAATTACTTACATAATTTACAGAAAACGAGAGTATATTAACGGCCTTCGTGGCTTAGTTGGTTGTATATCTGACTGCTGAGCCAAAGGTGCCAGGTTCGATTCCCGGTGGAGACACAGTTTTAAATTGTTTTCAGTCTAGATGTAACAACTTTTAACTGTGTTTTAAGTCTGTATGAGAAAACTTTCAATTGTGTTTTCAGTCTATATGTGGAAACTTTTAATTGTGTTTTCAGTCTGTATTTGAATACTTTCAATTGTGTTTTCACTCAGTATGTGGAAACTTTTAACTGTGTTTTCAGTCTGGATGTGGCAATTTTTAATTGTGTTTTCATTCTGGATGTCTCCAGAATGTGGTATTTTTTATTGGATGTATTTGACATAGTACCTGTTAGTTGCTTTTACAATATAATGCTTTGTTTTGTTGAGACAAAAATTAACTAAATAGCGTCCTTGGAGTGAAAATTTTTTAGTGCCGTTTAATGAGTCAGGATCATTCCAAGGGCGCTTATATTGTGTAACCAAAAAGCGCTTTAGAATGAATCACACATACTTTTGGGCTCCTTTTTAAATTATACGTACACACTGTTTTCTATGAACCTGCCTATTCTTATATACAGATATGCAGAGAGAATCGAGGAGCGACACATACTTATGTCTTTAGTTCACAAATATTTATAGGTACACTGTCTCGTACAAGGTCACTTTTTCCGTTCCCATCATTGAGTGTATATGTTTTTTTATACAAAGTCATGTATGTTTCTTGATGTATGTTTTTTTTAAATTTATTTATGTTCTTTTGTTACAGTTCTACATAAGAATATATTCTTTTCACACTTAACTGTAAAACAGTTTGTAAGTGCGAGTTCTCTCGTACAATACAATCAAATACTTCCTACAATATAACTATATAATTTTACAATACAATCAATATAAACCATTATACAATGAGTAAAGTAAAATAAATCCACATTAAAGTAAGTGAAATGTTAAATTCTTTTAACTTTATTTTGTGTGTTTATTATTTACATATTTATATGTTCACATAGTTTATTGAACAGTTACGGTATTATCGCCGCTTTTGTGCTGTCGCCATATATGTTTATTTTTTAATATTATCAGTAAATCGTACATTTTTTTATCGAGTTGTATACTTGTGGGTTATCTTTAATTTAAATTCTCAGCAGTGATCGGGGGATCTGATATGGCACGAAGTGGAAGAAGAAATAAACTCAATTTCTTACATTTATTGTTTATTTCTCTTCGTACTTTAAACGCCAACTTTAATTTTGGTATATAAATAACATTTGTTACAAAACACAACATATTTTTCAAATATATTTTTCGCAGTTTCGATCCTTGGTACAGTCTGTCGTGTCGCCCGCTGCTCTTTGACAAGGTGTTGCAATATTCTCTCAAAAGTTTCGATCCTTGGTACAGTCTCTCGTGTCGCCCGCTGCTCTTTGGCAAGGTGTTGCAATATTCTCTCAAAAGTTTCGATCCTTGGTACAGTCTGTCGTGTCGCCCGCTGCTCTTTGACAAGGTGTTGCAATATTCTCTCAAAAGTTTCGATTCGCTTTGATATTATTTTTCCGTGTTTGTCTTAGAGCCCCAGGCACGATGACTCTAATATCGTTTCACTCTCGATTGAGCAATTTCCTCCACATGCCGCCTTGTATAATTCATCGACTTGTTTATTACCGACTGACTTCACCGATGGTTGTATGTTTTTACTACTCTGTATCTTTCTATCTGTTAGTTGCATTCGTCGGCTGTTCCTCTTCGTATGCCAATAGGTAATTTATTTAATAAATTTAAGGGGAAACATACAGCAATTTAAAAATTACAAAAGACAACAATGAATCCCCACCATTATATTTTAGAATGTTATTACTTATGTATGTTCAAAAAGTTTTTTTTTATTTTTTTGTTTAAGGGGGGGACTGCTGCCAACGTACCTATTTTTTAATTTGATATAAAATCATCATTTCTTATCAAATCGTTTTGAAAAAAATAATTTCGATAGTTTGGGTATTAATGTAGAAAAATATATCTTTACTTTTTGATAATGTTCTGTATAAATTCTTGTAGAAAAATAATGGCATACCCCGATATTCAACGTTTATCTTATATTTTTAATAAAATATAAGGCGTAGTTCAACATATTTTTTTCTTAAATTAAAGAAGACAAAAATATCTAGAAAAATATGATGTGACGTTACATTAATGCTTCAGGTTTAGTAAATAAACCTAAAAAACATTTATTCTCCATTCAGCGCCATTGCGAAATAAAAGTTTTTTTGATTTATTAACTTAACCTGACGCATTAATGCATCGTTACATCGTATTTTTCCAGATATTTTGATCTTCTTTAATTTATAAAAAAATATAATGTCAAAAATCTGGGTATGCTTATTATTTTCCTACAAGAATTCGTTCTGTAGTAATTATGCAAATTCAAATTGAAAAAATAGGTACGTTGGCAACAGTTACCCTCTTAAACTAGATGTTTTATTTTTCATATATGTTTTAACATCAAAATATAAGTTACTACTAATATTACTAAACGTCAAATATTAATTTGACACGCACCCAATAACATGTTGCCACATTCTGAAGAGTCGTGATATTTGTCGTCTCACAGATCCATAGGAGAATTTGCGCAGTATCCCACTACACTTCGTATGGGAACATAATAGGACCATTGTCTGTTCGTTCGCGAAGTGGCTGCTCAGGCATCAGGCAACTACTATCCAGCATATTTCATACAACTGCACCTTAGAGTAAAACACCCACCAAGGGGGCTTGCCAATCAAACTTGCAATCAAGTACCGACAAGGTGCTGACGAGGGGTTCCCTCTTCCCGTGGTTCAAGTGTTGACGATTCAAACTGAGCCATCACCACACCTGTCAATATCGCCTATTAGTGGTCAGTATCCCCGCTTGTCACACAGATCCAGACTGAAAACATGATTTAAACGATGTATCCACCTGGAATCGAACTCGGGGCCTTTCGCTCAGGAAATATCAACGTTGAAGATATTTTGGAAGCATATTATTTCTCATTTTGTAAATCAAAGTTAATATTTATTAATTACTTATTATTTCTTAGTTTGACTTCAGGGGGGCAAGTTTGGTCTGACCGGCGAAATCAAAACCCTAGTCATGGTTTTAATTATCATATGGAGTTCTATGACATCTAAAGATATTTGTAGAACTCCATATAATAATTATATCCATGATATGGGTTATCACTCGGGTTTTGATTTCGCCGGTCAGACCAGACTTACCCCCAGATGTCCTCAGTGCTACTTTCTCTAAAGGATTGAAAGCGGCCTAACATCGTAGAGCAACATATAACCGAAATATAAGCGCGCTTGGAATGATCCTGAATCATTAAAGGGCTCTATAGAAGTATGTTAGATTGTTATTGGCTTGGAGGCATCGGCTAAGAATAGTGCTTCCATCTTTCCTATTATCATCGGGTGTCTGGTGAGAGCCTGGTAATCGAAAATACAACAGGCAACAATAACATAATATCACAAAGTTTATCAATGAGGTTCACCACACATTCAGATTTTGCCTTGGTGAGACGAGACTATATAGTGTGTGGGTGTACACGTATGTGTCGTGATTCCTTTTTTAAGGTAATGCATACTTGCACACCTGTCACTGGCTACCAACTGTGCCGACCGCCGCGCCGTGGCACAGTTTTCTGTGCGGACGTCCTGGGCTCGATCACCAGCAGAGGAGTTTTTTTTGTCACATTATTTCCCACATTATTCTAGCATCTCTAGGCAGGAAACACTGAGTTGAAAGAATCATTATTTGGCAGTAAGATCACATAATGCAAGGAATTTTTTTAATAATATAAAAGTACGAATTATCTGTGGTAGTCATTTTGCGAGAGCCTGGGGGGGCAAGTCTGGTCCAATCGGCGAAATCAAAACCCTCAGGATTACCCATATCATGGATATAATTATTATATGGAGTTCTATAATATCTTTAGATGTCATAGAACTCCATATAATATTTATATCCATGATATGGGTAAACTGGAGGGTTTTGATTTCGCCGGATGCACCAGACTTGCCCCCCTGGTATTTACTAAGAATTATATGTATTTTTAACAAACATTCGTTGATGAATCAATAGAATGTATAGTGAATGTATAGTTTAAAAATGCAAATAACAACCTAAAAAACATTAGCAATAGAATAGACAGACTTAACAAAGGACTATTATCCACCAGCATTAATTTGTACATTCAACTACCAGATGACATTAAGCACTGCCAAAAACTCCATTTTTTTTCAAAAAAAAAGTTAAAACAACACATACTCCATGATAGTGCTTTCAAATAGATTTTCCTGTACTCCCGGCTAACTGTTTTGGGCTCCACTATGGTTGAATTTTCAATTTTTTTTTGTAAACTTCATTGTAATGCTATTGTTCACCACATTGTATAACATGTATTAATCTAACAAAATGTCAATATAAACCAAAATGTATGTCAACGCTCATACCAGCAAACGCTGTCTGTGTTGAATTTTTAAATAAATAAATAAATAACTTGTAACTAAAAAAAATAGTTACTCCTGTGAAATATAATAATATGTACACTGCTAGCCCTAGAACAGGTATACCTAGTTGGGCAGCAGTTATCTATTTTTAATGAAGATTATATAAATTGTGTGATAAAGAAATAAATAAAATAAAATAAATATAGCAGCGGTCTATAAACTAGCCTTTTTATAGTTATTGTGTTTTATTTACTTGTAAATATTTTCAAAATATTTATTTTTGTAATTTTTCAGTCAAAAATAATAATTTTTTATTTACCGTTAAAAAGAACATTTACATAAAAAAGTATAAGATAAAAATACATTAAAATGTTCACATAATTCATTAAAAATAAGTACCAGTTGTACAAAAAATGTAGGTACCTATATCTCAGCTTTGACTTTGATGAGTTTTGCTTTTAAAAAGTTGAATTGCCCTCAGGAAGACACTTTCCATCCGGAGAGTATTCAAAGTTGCGACTTCAGCGAGCTCTCTCTTTTATCTCTTCGAAATAATAACGTTTCATATAGCTTTTAATCTTCTGTTTAACAAGTCGACCTAACAGAATAAAACACTCTGAAAGTTTTTTTTTTGTTCCTCTCCGAAAACGGGATCGTAAAAAATATCATTTCATACTTTAAACATACGACGTCCGGTGGGCATTCTTCTCTTTGTGATACACTTATTAAATGAAAAATTAAAAATTATAAGGGAAAGTATCACTCAATAGATGGAGTGTAATATCTCTAAACGAAAATTGAAAGTTAAACGTTGAGTGTCTGTTGAATTTTCAAACATTTTTTTAAAGATGTAAGACGAAATTTCTGGTACTGTCTATGGTATGCCAGAATATATTTAAAATACTACCATAGGTCTGAATATTCTTACGCCTAAACCATGAGGCAGACTTTTATAAAAGAGAATATAATGAAAAGTATTTTTTTGAGATAATTAGAAATACTAACGCATCAGGTCCTGCAAAAACAGATCATAGATCTAAAAAAGAGGAAGAAGAAGACTAACGCAACACCTTTTTAATATCTAGAATTTTTTTTGCCTCGTTACGTGCATCGCACATTTAAGAATAGTGATTGCACGACATTGTGTGGTATATTATAGAGTTCTACATATCAATGTAACTTTCAAAAATTACATTGATAAGGGAACTCAATAAAGGCATAATGGGTGAACGTTGCGCAAGCGCATAAAGTGATCACGTAAACCGGCCGATGACACGTCGTAAGCCCTGTAGGTGCCTGAGTTCCTGGTTCTTCTATAATATCCCAACTTCATATCTATTGAGCTGTTATTGTCAATAAAAATATTTGACTTCCGACAGGGAAAAAAATCCAATGTTTGCGTATATATTCGATAAACACTCTATTTTTATATATGTATATTTACCTAGAATTTAAATTGTTTAACCTTTGTTTTGAATTAAATCTACATTTTTTGAAAATGTTTTTAATATACAGTACAAATATTACGAATGAATATCGTTTGAAGATTTACATTAAAAAATATTTTTCTTTTGATTTCATTTTATTAATTTTGTTTTTGCGAGTAATATTTTCCTCGATTCTGATTGTATTTTATTATTTCCGAATTTAGAGTTCGTAGAATGTGAAGTAAAATGAAAATATTTGTCAGAATATTATTACCGTGACAAGTCTCACATTGAAATCATTTATCATACTTTTTCTTTATTCTGTCATCTTCCCACTTCTTTCGAATCAATATCAATATATTCTTCAGAACAAACGGTGCAATGTTGTTATCAATCATTTTTTTTTCATTTTTTCTTCCTCTCGAAAATATCGATAAAAATTCCGGTACAATACTTACTGAATATCCGGTGTTATCAGGATATTTGAAAAATGTCAGGTATACAAAAAAAATATATTTAAAATTAGAGGATCATCCGTAAGATATCGTTAACTACGTTATAGTTAACGATATCTCACGTCACTTCTCTCATATATCTCACATGGATATAATGGATAAAGTTCGACTGACAAAGAAAATTTATACAGCTGATAGAGAATGAACGATAGTTAGGGACTGGCCAAGAAAACATTGACACGACCATGTGAACCATATTTTGAAAGTAGGAAACGTTTTAAGTGTAAACAGACGAACATGTATGCATGTATGGGTATTAAAAGAAACAGAAAAACTAACTGATGGATAAGAAAGAAGACGGTTGGCACAGTAAGTCCAATCCCTTCAAACTTTTCCATCTTTCCTTATCTGTTTTTCTTCTACCGATATCGCACACGTTGTTTTGTTATAACATTAAAATTAATAATAAATTGGGATGGTTTTATAGCGCCGTTTTTGTGATAACCTCAAGGGCGCTTTGAATATATTAAAGTTTTTGTAAGACTCGCGGAAGAAGTGAGTTTTCAGGTGTTTCCTAAATAGTGCTAAGTTGTCGATTTGCCTCAGTTCAGGTGGTAGTTTATTCCACGAGGCTGGTCCAGCCACAGCAAAAGCACGATCACCGAAGGATGTAGTGTTGACTCTATTTATTACAGTTAACTTGCCAATCATGGATGTGGTGGCTGACCGAAATGTTTGTTGTCACTCGTTTACGGTGAGAGGGATGCAGAAGTCTGAAAGATACGTGGGAGCCATGCCATGGATCGCTTTGAAAGTCAACAAACATAATTTGTACTCGATTCTCTCTGGTACTTTTAGCCAGTGAAGATTTCGTAGATGGTGGGATATGTGTGAGAATTTCGCGGCTCCGGTGATTAGCCTAGCAGCAGCGTTGAAGACGGGTTGAAGCTTGTTTAGCTCAAGCTTTGGGAGGTTTGCGTAGATACCATAACAGTAGTCCAAGCGGGAAATAACGAATGCGTTTAATAGATTTCGTTGCTTCCGTTATAAATACAAATACTCGAAAATATCATAACGGTGCTGACTTATAGTTAGACTCTACATAATACCTGTTGAAAATTTTTCAAAATCATAACTATCTTCTATGTTTGTATAATTTATTTATTAAAGATACCAACAGAGCAATTACAAAATAAAGGAGAGTTGAGTTATGGCCACAACCCACTAGACGAAATTCTTTTTAGTCTCATATTGAAACTTCCTCGCGTTTTACTAAAATTTTGATACATACAGAAATAATGGCAAGATGGTGTGGTATGGTAACAAAACAAGATGGAATATTTTCAATTTTTAGGCATCCCGCGTTTTCCGTCGCTAGTTGATGATCACGCCGCGGTGCGCTCCAGTTTTCCAAATTATCCCTATATTTTGGAATTTCAATATTAACGAAAATTGGTTTTTGATGACGGCCCAAGCGGCCTATGGGAGGTTTTAACTTTTGAGTAGGCGTACTGGCAACAAAAACACAGTGGTTCTAAGAATAACCCTTACTGAGGAATCCTTATGCGCGTGCTTTTAAAATGTTATTTTTATATTATTATTATTAATTTAAACCTAACATACTTATGTATACTATGTATAGTCATACAAACAAATATTACAACAAATACAATGTAAACAAAATACCTGGGTTATTACATTATGTTTTAAGCTGCATGGTCTAAACAATTAGGTACTATTAAAAATAAGTATGTAATCAAAATTCAGAAGAAGAAAAAGGACAAAAGAGGGAATGGAAGGTTGTGACATTCTTATTCAAACTGAACAAAGCAGGAATCAGCTACAGTAAACCTCCAAGGGTTTCTGAAATGGCATTTTTATATTTTATTTAAGTATATCTAAGAATATCAACATTTATAAAAAACATTATGAATGTTACATGCCCTTGAATTTTGGACATTATAAGTTCTATAGAGAAGCAATCTGAAAGTTAGATTTGTTAATTAATCGAAAGATTTCCAACAAGAGACTCAGAGTCAGCGGCACCATCTATGATTTAATGTAGATATGTCATGTCTGCAATGGTACGTCTATTTTATAATGTTGTTATTTAATGATGACGAGTGGAAAGAATTCTGTCATCAAAGATAAGACGGCATTTGTAATCAAGGTGTTTCAAAAATTTATTTTAAACATTCTCATACATGTCACATACTGGAGGCTCCAAACAACTGAAACATATTCAAGACAGGGTATAACATAAGTGAAATATTACAGTGTCATCAATATATGCTTATAAACAAGACTTGCATGCAGCTGTCGATCAGGTTTTTACGCGTTGTATTTTTTGTTATGTCTTTTCCGTATGTGTTATACACATTTTCAATTCACAAGCAAGCGACATATTGTCACTTGCACTTGGTCAACTTTGAAGAATTGAACTTCAAATGTCGGTGGGTTTCCACTGACCAACGTGTTTGTTAAGGAATTAAGAGATTTCTGTAGTAAACATAAAAAAATCACTTTTTACACTATGACGCTTCATACTATAACAGACGTGTTAAAACATAAATTTTCAACACTTTGAAGGGTGTTATCACCGAATACTCAGGCTTCATATTATCCAATCGTTGTTCATCCGTTTTATCTTTGGACTTAAAAAGTCGATCATATTTCTCATTAGGTACCGTAATCTTATTCATTGGCGCAAGATACGATAGCGACGTAATATACATTATGCATATCTTGTCACTACTTTACAATGTCCTTTTCAATCCAAAATTACCTCAGTATCTCAAAAATAAATTTACTTATCTTTCAAGCCACAGGCGTCCACTTCGATCTGCTGAACATATTTTACTATCTATTCATATTCATAGTTCTGATTTTTTTAACACGTGATTTTTTTAGACCGGCATTCAGGGCCGCTCATGTTATTATATAATATCAGCATCATCAGCGTGTCATTTTGAAAGGGGTGAACGTCTTTAAATTACCCAAATTATTTTTAGCATCCTCATTATTATGTTTTGACGTCCTCTTAT
Source organism: Molanna angustata (assembly GCA_963576475.1). NCBI lineage: Eukaryota > Metazoa > Arthropoda > Insecta > Trichoptera > Molannidae > Molanna > Molanna angustata. The sequence goes on along the minus strand of OY754977.1, from coordinate 10,367,158 downwards.
TTTCTGCCTGAAATAATACCGAACGAAGAATGAAATCGAGGCGCGTCTTACGTTAAAATACTTGAAATACTCCTATAACTGTAGGTACCTAACAAATGTTATAACGCTTGCTTATTTTCATTCATTTGTCAAACATCCAATGTCGTTTTGTGAAAACGTTTCTATCTTACAGTTTAGATATTATATAACTCCATAAGATAATTATATCCATGATGTGGGTTATCATGAGGATTTTGATTCCACTGTTTGATTAATACAAAAATTCCCAATAAATTATAATGTCATAAAAAAAAACATTTTAATCGAATATTTTTATTATTGCATATGCGCAAACATTGGATTTTTTCCCTGTCGGAAGTCAAAGATATTTTTTAACAGATTTTTAATTCAATAGAGACGAAATTGGAATATTTACTGTAGGAGAACCGGGAAATCAAGGCACCTACAGGGCTTACGACCTGTCATCGGCTGGTTTACGTGATCACTTTATGCGCTTGCGCAACGTTCACCAATTATGCCTTTTTAATGAGATCCCTATCAATTCAATTTTTTGAAAGTTCTATATATTGCAATAAGTACTGAAATTCTTTTCGCTTGAAAATAAGGATTTTAACTACAGCCATCTATGTGTGAAATTATGAACAACATTCTTATTATTTTTATTTATTTTTGTTGTCTATTGAGAGAATTGGTTTTTTTGTAAATAATGTAAGCAACAATTCTTATACCTGAGGTGACAATGCATTTTTTTGAATGTTGTTCATAATTTCACATAGTAAAAATCCTTATTGAGAGCGAAAAGAATTTCAGTATTGCAAAATATATAGAACTTTCAAAAAATTGAATTGATAAGGATCTCATTAAAAAGGCATAATTGGTGAACGTTGCGCAAGCGCATAAAGTGATCACGTAAACCAGCCGATGACAGGTCGTAAGCCCTGTAGGTGCCTTGATTTCCCGGTTCTCCTACAGTAAATATACCAACTTCGTCTCTATTGAGATAATTAAAAATCTGTTAAAAAACATTTTAGTTGTCAAAGATAACTTTAAACATTTATGACAATGTATTTATGTTTGTCTCAAAAGTATTGGAATTCACCGGGTCACTCGAAACAGTTAGGAAATTCGTTTATTCGTTTACCGCCAAAGTTTAAATTGAATCAATCTTCACTTTTGCGGAACAATGAATGACGAGTGACGAGTGGACCACATCAATTTCGCAATCAAACTTAATCACGCACAAACAACTAAATTCAATTTTAAGATCTGACTCGAGACAGCCTCAGAATATTTTAATTCCGAATCTACCTCCAAAACTACAGTATAAATACTTTTCAATTTTAAAATGTCAGTATTTAATTGTTTTTTTTACTCCTCGCTACCCAAAGATATACAATAATAATAATAATAAATACTTTTATTACGCATAAAAAATCACATAATGTGGCGGACTTATTGCCCGTAGGCAATTTCTAGCATTCAACCACATGATATATATTATAGTGGGGACTTATGCATTTGCAATTTTTAATATTATTTTTTATTGCAGATTATCAACTATTATCATGTTGAGATTGTATTCTGAAAGTTTTATCACAATGTATCCTTGTGCTGTGTACTACTTGCTATGTACTATGTACGGCGTGTTTATTATTTATTTATTTTATTTTATTTTATGTCATCTCGATATTTATTACATTATTTATAAATACTATCCCAACCTCACTAGGACTACGCCTGTTCCGAGGTTGGAGATAGGTATACAATATTATATTTATTTTACTTTATCGATTATAGACTAAAGTACTTACTCGATTTTTTTTTAAATTTTACATATTTGTATATATATAATACTCGCTAGGACCCACGCATTAGATTTTGAAGTATATCTGATCAGTGCTTCTCGTTATTTTTTTACTGTCAATTATTTCAAGGTGACCCCAAGCTCAGGAATATAATATTTGATATTTTAAAATTGCTAAATAGGTACATCACTTTCATTAATTTTATTTTAAATTGGTCTATAATTGGTCGTTTGTTGTTGGATCTTAATTTCTTTTTAAGATTATATTTATTTATCTATAGAGACACAAAGTTATATTAATTGTATTTTGAACTTAAATGCCCAAATAACAATCAAACTTAAGTATCAGCGTATCTAATATGTTCTTTAATTTTGTCTCAAATTTACGTCCTGTCTTTTAACTGTCCCTAAAATGCGTATAAATATATCATCAGAATAATGTGACGATAGGATATGTGTCACTTTTGTTGACATTTTTCAACACAACGTGACGAAATTGTGTAAACGGTGGAACAAAAAAGCGGAGCAGGTGCAAGTTATCCTAATTTTGTTTGTTTATTCCCTTATGTCATTCGGAATTCACACAAATGGCTTTCGAAATTCTCACTGTAAATTGTGCCCCTGGTTGTTGTTTTGGCCTATTTTTATGTCAGTTTAAATTAGTTTCATCGACTATTTTACCAGAGGTGTATTTACATAAAATAATATATTTTGAAATGAATTCATCCGAATGCTTTGAAATAGTTTTACAAATGTTCTTAAGTCTACGGCGCATACACACGAAATGTTATCTACAGGGTAGCTCAAAAGAAAGTTTATATTTAGTGGATCGATTAAAAAAAGGAAGCCGTGTATCTAAAAAGTGTTTATTAATTATTAAAGTACACAATTTGGGAATTTATTTCTTAAAAATAATATGGTCCAAATGTAGACCCTCGCATTCGCAGCACTCATTTAATCCAACTGTAAAATTACTTATGACGGCTAGGCAAGTGGACTCAGTGGTGGCGTTTCACCATTTCGTGGCGGATATTTTCTTTCAAATGCGCCAGGGAATTCAGTTTATTGGCGTAAACTTTAGATTTATGATAACCCCATAGGAAAAGTCCATAGGGGTTAAATCAGGACTGCGTGGAGACCAATTTATGTTACATCTCCTGGAGATCAATTTGCGTGGGAAAATTTCACGAACTCGTGGCTGGGATGTATTGGACGTGTGTGACGTTGCTCCGTCCTGCTGGAACCGTGTTCTTTGGTTATAGCCAAAAAAGTTTAACATTTGAGGCACCAAGAAGTCGTCTAACATCTCCACATAACGCTCTGAATAATGCAGGGATATCTCTCCGTAAATTCCTGATTTTCATTCTCCTTCCTTCCCTTTGCTACGTCGTATTTACTAAAGAAGGAATATTTATCCCCAAACAACTGATCTCGATTTCCTCTTTTTGTTCTTTCCAAATCCTTTTTTTTGCTACGATGTTTTTCCCAATCCTTTTTTGTTTTTATTATTTACCTTGGTGTTATGTATATTTTCTTTTTTCCTGTGTAGCGTTCATTTTTGCTGATGTACATATATAATTTTTTCACCCTATAATCTGGTTGGTTGTAAGAAATACAGTGTGCATTATATGTGTTTATATTATGTACAAAAAGTTTAATAAATAAATAAATTGTCACCTTATGTATAAGGACTATTGCTTTCGTTATTAACAAACAACAAACCATTTTGATGGCGTTACAAAAAAGTTTCTTCGTAGCTTCATAGATGGCGATGCTGTTTTTGCCTTATTTGCAAATGAACAGATTTTCATGACTAGAATGAAAATATATAGACATTTCAAAAATTGGATTGATAGCAAAGTCAATAAGAAGGCATAGTTGTTGAATGTTGCGCAAATGATCACGTTAACCAACCGATGAGAGGTTGTAAGCCTTGAGTTCCTGATTATCTATAATATTTCAATTTCGTCTGTATTGAGATGTTAAAAAAATATCAGTCTAATTGTATTTTTCTGCTGACTGCTGACTAATGATTCGCCGAAAAATGTCGATCATTTTCCTCACCTGCCGCACTTCAATCTAATTTCTCAAATTCAACGTGTAACGCCTCGTTATTGGGTGTCTGAAATGGCAATTGCACAATACCTTCACGTAACGAGCTCCCGTGGAAATGTGTCTTCGCATTACACTTTCCTTTCGAATTTCTTCGACGTCCATTAAGGCGTGTCGTCAGAAGATTCCTCTCGCCATTACGCCAAACAATTTTCGACAATTTCGTATCCGGCGCTGGCAGATTACATCCTGCGCAGGAGAGCCATACGTTTTTTTTTTTTCCTCCTACTTTGCACGGTAAACGTATCTGTATCGGTATCCGTTTTATGTTGCGGAAATTCTCGCTCAGAGCGCTCAATGTCCTTTGAAAGTTTGTATGTCCTTTTATGATCCTACAGAGGATTGTGCAAACAACCGGGGGTTACTAAAATTACTTTACCGTTTCACTCACCTCATCGCTGCCGAAACGTTTTTCAAAACAAAATGAAAAAATAAAAATTCCATCTGCACTCCTATTGTTCGTATAGCATACGGGTCTTCTCCGATTACCGCTATTGTTTTTACTCAACGCGAAACGCCTCTAAATATTTGTACATCATTTTATTTATCGCCGTGAAAGTCTATGGAATAATCCAAATTCGATCATAAACGCAATGTAGGTGCACTTATTTCAAAAATGAATACAATAAAAACCATATCGTACCTTTATTTTCGTAGTGACAATAAACAAAAAACATCATTTTTCACAATCATGTTTAATTAACGGATTAATGTTAATGTTAAACGGATTAATGTTTGTATTTTTTCATTTAATTTGAAAAAATACAAATCGCAATAATGCCAATTGGTGGTAAATATTTGAACTAGAGATTGTGTTTCTGCATTCAATAGACAGCGGTCATCTAAAACACATACATAGCTGGTAATAAAAATTAAATCTGTTAAATTTCCAATTTTGTATAGTGTCACTATGAAAATAAAGGTGCGATACAATGTTTTTATTATTACAAAATATTTTTTACAATTTGTCAACATCTCAATAGAGACGAAGTTGGAACATAATAGAATATCCAGGAATTCAAGGCACCTACAGGGCTTACGACCTATCATCAGCTGGTTTAGGTGATCGTTTTGTGCGCTAACGCAACGTTCACCAATTATGCCTTCATATTGATTTCCTTTATCAATGCAATTTTTGAAAGAAGTATATATTTCTATAATGGGATACAATTCGATTGAAAATAACACATTTTTACTATCGCCATCTATTGAGAAGTTGTTTTTTTTAAAAAAAAAAACAATGAAAGCAACAATCCTTATACATGAGGTGACAGTGTTTCTTCGCACACATGTCACCCCTGGATTCCGCCAGAAATATTAATTTATTTTTGGATTATTTACCTAATTTTACCAATGTGTATGTAAATCAAATATTTTAAAAGTAACCTACAATTATACGCTAACACTGGCTTTTTCCCTGTCGGAAGTAGATGATATTGTTGACAATTTTTCAACATCTCAATAGAGACGTAGTTGGAATATTATAGAAGAACCAGAAATACACCTACAGGGCTTACGACCTGTCAATTGTCACCCAAAGAGGAGACCCTCGACAAATAATAATAGGAGTGTTGAAAGACCATCTAAAATATGGTCTGACGACATTATCGAAGTCTGGTCCAATCGGCGAAATCAAAACCCTCGTGATAACCCATATCATGGATATAATTATCATGTGGAGTTCTATGACATCTAAAAATATTATAGAAATCCATATAATAATCGACCTGAGAGAGTCCAAAAACGATTCCTCAAATTCTTAAATTTCAAATCATATAACTCATATAGTTCATATGATGAAATTGAGAAACACTTCCGAATAACTAAGATCTTATACAGGAATGCAATCGCGGATCAGATTTTTCTTTTCAAAATTATTAACTCTAAAGATGACTGTCCAGATACATATATTAAATTAAATTAATTTCCATGCGCTGTTGCGAAATGGCAGATCGAGCAACTTGTTCTACGTTCCTCGAAACAACACCAATTCAAATCAAAACGAAGTTATCAAAAGGGCATGTCATTTCTATAATGTCAATTTCTCGGGCAGTATACCACATTCTGATGTATTCACTGCTAGTCATGATTGCTACAAGAATTCTTTATATAGATGCATAGCGGCGTAAACCTGTGCATTGTTAAAAAAATAATTTGTGTACTTACTTTGATTTTTGTTTTTATCTAGCAGATTCTGTTATTTTTCACAACAGTAACAAATTAGGTCCTTCTCCCTTCCTTTTTCCTTCCCTTCCTTTCCCGACACGGGTAAATGTGTGAAATATATGTATATGTAATAATTTCAAGTATGTTTGATACAAGGAAAGAATGTAAGATGAAGAAAGATGTAATTAACAGAATGAAAGTTAACACATTGAGATGGTTTGGCCACTTGAAGAGAATGAATGAAGAACGCCTGACGAAGAAAATATACAAAGCTGACAGGAATGCCCAGGGGGGCGCCCAAGAAAAGGATGGCACAACCATGTAAACGATATTCTGAAAGATGGAAATGTAAGAAGCGTGAACAACAGACGAACGTGTATAAGACGATGTATGCATGTTGATGAGGCGATGAATGCGTGTCAAGATAGAAAAATGTGGCGTTCGATTCTCTCTGCTTACCCCGTGAGGGACATGACATTGTTGTATTGTAGGTACATACTTGCCAGACCAGACTTGCCCCCCTGGATGCGGTGGAGACAGAACAGAGACGAGTAGAGGTGTATGGAAGAGGCCTATATCCAGCAGTGGGGAAAGAACGGCTAGAGAAGAAGATTGTTTAATAATTTCTATGTGAAAATATGTTTTAATTAATATCCGCGTCATTAAATTCCACAAAGCCCATAATTGAGAACCTCGAACATAATAAATATAGATACATCAATCTGTTATATTTCAGTTTTTTGTTATGCTTGATATTCAAATTTGATGTTGTCAGTACCTTTATTTTGGTAAAATTTCTTTCCTCCACTTCCCATCTGCTGTGTGTGTGTGTTTGGCGTTCATAGAATTAGTTTTGAAATGAACCGACATATGATGAATGTATGTCGGCTGCGAAATTAAATCATCCATTACGTGATTTCGTGGATGAATATTTTCTGTTTTTGGAATTTGAAAATACTCGATTGATTTTTTTCAATGTACTCTGTGATCAAACATGTATAACACAAAAGCTGCCGGATCAATATATAATCAAATAATATGTATATTTCGGTTTTCGTAGAATTCTTATAATTATATATAGGTACCTACTTAATATTTTGTATTATTTTTACTCCTCATTAACCCAAGTGGTAAATTATGATTTCGCAATTTTTATGACTATTTTTTTATTGCAGATTATCAACTAGTATCATGATGAGATTGTATTCTGAAAGTTTCATCACAATGTATCTGTGTGCTATGTGCGGTGTGCTGTGTGCTATGTACGGCGTCTTTATTTTACTTTATCGATTTTAGACTAAAATAATCATTCGATTGTTTTCAAAGTAGATTTTGAAAGATATCTAAATAGTGCTTCTCAATTTTTTTTACCATCAAATATTTCAAAGTGACCCCAAGCTCAGGAAACTTTAAGTTTGAAATTTTTATTTTCATATTGGTAAAAAGTCACATCTTTTTCATAAAATTGCATTAAAGAATTATCAAGTTTTCATAGTAAAATCTAAAGTAATAAAGCAATCAAAATGTTAGTGTTTGTGTGTGTGTATGTGTGTGTGTGTGTGTTTGTCTCACGCCTTCTGAAAAACCAAGAGCATCTAAAAATCTAATTTATGTGCGAACGTGTACCTGTATACCTGATGCAGTGTCACGCTAAAAATAATGCGATAAAAATGCTGAATTTTAAAAATATTTCAATAATTATTTTTTTCATACAAAATTTTCCAAGTCGTATCTGTCAAAAAAGTATACATTTTGCACGCAAATATCTGTTAGTTTAAAAGTTAGAAGTACGTATTTACACGAAAAAAATATATTTTCAAGTATAACTTAGCGTTTGAGTGAAAAACATGGTGAATATTTTGTATAATTATAATGTTTAACTTATTTTTAAAGTAAGCGTTTTGTACATGAACGCCGCCATTTTAATATCTTTTCATACAATATTTCATTTTCCTACCGAATGAATATGTTCTTGAAAATAATAAACCTTTGAATTAAATGTAATTATGAAATAATAAAATGAAACACAAGACATTACAGCAAGTTTTAAGACATATATTGTAAAAATGTGTTTATTATTAGTAAAGATATAGGCATAATAAAATTGAATAATTTGTAAATAATATTTGATTTTTCTGACAATCTTCATTTTTATGGCATCGAACAAACCAATGTATGTAGGTACCTACATATTCAAAAAATGTCTCAAACCATTTGATATTTTTTACGTATTGGAATGGTTACTATGGTAACGGAAAGATTCTGATATTCAAATAAAATTTGTTATGAATCGAATTTATTTAGAACATTGTTGTAGGTAGGTACCTAACTATTATTATTTACTTACATATCAACAATATACTGATTTCCTATCGGAAAATTACTTTATTTATTTATTTATGAATGTATGAATGTATGCAAGCGATGTGCTCCTAAACCGTATGTCCGATTACAATGAAACTTTGGCGAATTGTCGAGCGTGTGCCCGAGGTGGTTTCTGGATTTAAACTTTTTTTTTATTCTTCTTCTTCTTCGTGTATTTGGTCATTTAACCAATGAAAGCGGAATATCCTGGGAAAAGAAGGTCCGACTGTCCCTCCATCTCTTCGCAGGTCTTCCAGGACGGTTTCTGGATTTAAACTTTTTTCTTCTTCTTCATCGTGTATTTGGTCATTTTACCTATAAAGGTGGAGTATCCTGGGAAAAGAAGACCGTGCTTACATCTCTTCGCGGTTCTTCCAGGATGGTTTCTGGATTTAAACTTTTCTTACCCGAATGAAGGGACGGGATGTAATTGAAGGGAAGGGAGGCACTAAAGGGCCTGAAGGGACGGGAGGTATAAAAGGGCCTGAAGGGACGGGAGGTACTGAAGGGCCTGATGGGAAGGGACGTGATGAGGGATTGAAGGGACGGGATGTACTGAAGGGCCTGATGGGACGGGAGGTACTGAAGGGTCTGAAGCGACGGCTCCTGGAGTCTAATTATTTTTCTTCTTAATTTTATGTAGACCTTTAAGGACAGTTTTAATACAAACTATTTCCTATAGATTAATCTTCTTCTTCTTTTATGAAGACCTTTTGCTCAGTTTTTATACAATCTATTTCCAATAGTCTAATTCTTCTATTTTATGTATTTTTTCTTATTTTATGTAGACCATTGGAATAGTTTTTTATACAAACTATTTCTTGTAGTCTTATACTTATTTTTCTCTTTTTTATTTAGTCTTTTGGGTTAGTTTTAAGTCTAATAGTCTATTGTGCAGAAATATTATTAACGATATGCACACTTGATGAAAATACATATGAAATGAATGGGATGTGGGATGTGACGATGTAACCTGCACTAGAATCTTTTCAATACTTTTGTTTAATCAAATTTAAACCATTTATATCATCCTATTTTGAATAATTTTCAACACCTACATAATATATTTGATTTCGTTGACAATATTTAAAGAAAGGGGGTTGTGGCCATTACTGAATTCTTCACAACGTTTATATTCAAATTATTTACCATAGTTTAAGTCTTCTTCTTCTTCGTTAGTGTAGACTTTTGTGTCAATTTTAAGTTCATCAGTCTAATTGTGCAAAAATATAATGCACACTTGATGAAAAAATATAAAACGAATGGGATGTGACCAACACTGGATCTTTTCAGTACATTTGTTTAATCAAATTTTAACCACATCCCAACATCCAAAATTACTAAATATTCAATAGGTAAGTACATATTACAATTTGTTTTCGATGATAATATTTAAAAATGGGGGTTGTGGCCAAACCAATCTCTTTACAACGTTGATAAACAGTCATATTTAAAACCATTTCGCATAGTCCATGCATGCAGAAATTGTATATTATACTTCATTCACACTTTATAGCAATATATAAAAAATAATGGGTTGTGGCCATCACTTGAACATTTTACAATCAAATTCAATCATATTTCAAACAAATTTTCATAGTCCGATTTTGCAAAATAATTGGGTGACAATATTATAAAAACGATTGCTTTTTCCTTCACAATTTTACATTCTTGGCCAACGGCGGGACATAAAAGCTAGTATTTAATAAAAAAATAATTTAACCAACTCATTTCTTGAATATTTTCCATACAAAATTTGAATACTTTGTAGAATGACTTGTTACTGAGGAGTTTAGAGTTGGCCACAACCCACTCGTTTTAATATTCAATTGTAGCAACCATTGTGTCATCGGTTGGTTTGAAAAGATTACTTTGTGACATATACCCACCTTTTTACGCCAAAAAAAACATTTTTTTTATGTATTTGTACCTACATAGACAATACAATGTGTATTGTACTTAGACTGGCGAGTTTTTTACCATTTCGCAATTTCTTCATATGTTTTAAAAACATTAATGTATCTTCAATATATATATGGCAATGAACGCACCTTTGTACACACGATTAAGAATAAATGAAATGAATAAATAAATATATCACTTTATAATTAGTAACAAGACGAATTGTTAGTGCGCTGATGTACATTATAAATATAAATATCTTTCTTCAGCCAATTTCTTACAATTTATTGTACCTATAAGATAGTTTTTTAATGCCGTATAATTTTGTTTGTTTTTTTGTCTCAATGATGACATATTTATTCCTGAGGAATAAATAAATTTGAATAATTACAATTGAACATATCCTAATGATAACTGAGAAAATATAATTTTAAATGAATACTTACTGATTATTTTGTTTCTATTTGTGATTATCTTAATTAACTTCTTCATACTAATCGTAAATTTGAATAAAAAAACAAACATTGCAGACTTTTTACAATCCTTTTATTGTTTCGTCTGTAAAAATCCACGTGAAATGTACGTTCATTGTTCATTCAATAATTGTAAGTAGCACAAATGAAAAAAAACTTTTAATGGCTAAATTCAAACTTTCTCTCCGACGTGTACAGCTATTTTTAACAGGCGTATTTTTTAGCCAAACGATTTTCTAGGGAACGTTACAGGTCCGCGTATAGCCCACTTCATTCAAATAGTAATAATACTTTACGCTGTACGCCTCCGAAATAGAAACCACAAATGGGACAGGAGGTATGGACTTATAATATATCTTACATCTACTTCTTTTTTTTGTTTTCTTTGTCCTTCTTCTGTGAACACATCTATAAACCTAGATTACGGTCCCGGAGAATATCCTCAAAGCTTAATGGTAGGCACTAATCGTACCTTATATTAATCAAATGACAAATTGGGCATACTACGTACCTACCTTCCAACGAATCCTGTTTTTTTTTCTAGACGATAGTCAGTCTTTATGTCAACGTTGTTTTTGACCATATTCATCCAAATTTGTATCCACCGTGGAACTTCTTTCGCTCATTTTGGAATTTTGTTCAGTAGGTACGTTTTCGATCGCTCTATTTTCATCAACTATTGGAACACATCTATCGTTTTAAATTGATGCTCGGACATTCTTTAAAGCATAAAAGATGTTTAAATTTTTAGTCTATTGGGTCATTAATTTAGTCTGTGACTAATATAGGTATATCGTTACCATTTTGGTAGACGAGTTCAGAATATTTTTATTATCAGCTGAGTTATTAAGTAAACTATTTAGGGTTAAATTTTTTCAAAGAATTTAATAAATTACAAAGAAAAAAATAAAGTTAAATCAATAATTAGAGCTAGATGACTGACTGTGTCATCCTTTTTACAAATAGAAATTCAAACTAGGGCTAAAACAATCGGTGTAGTATCAAACAGAGAAAGAGAGAATAGAAAAGTTTGATTACTTACATATATTTATAAATCACAATTATATATCTCACAATATAAAATTTAACATTCATTAAGAAAAATGTATACGATTAAAAATTGAGGAACTAACAAATTTATTATACTTCATGGTGGGTGTCGTTAACTACGATGGACTGTCGAGCGCTACATGGCCTTTTATACCCTCAGGGTGGTGGTCAAATGAATAAGTGCCGGGTCAATGTACCTCTTAAAATATTGTCGATAATATTCTGGTTCAGTTACTGATCTCGTCCTTGTGCAAATTGAACGTAAACTAGTTGTACTTGAGACGGATATACCTATCCGCCGCAAATTTGAAGTTTATGAGTCAATTCAATCAATACTGTCAAGATATTAACACTAAATTTGTTTATTTAGTATATATATACATATAAGTATATATATATATATATATATACACGGCTTTCTATTCATCATCCTTTACTGTCCATGATGCCCGGTTATGGAACAACTTGGCCCTTGACATTAGAACTGCACCAACGTTAGCAACCTTCAAAACTAGATTTTAAAACGCGCGCTCCTACTTTCTATTTCTTAACTTACATACTTCCCTTTTATTTCCCTATTCCTGCAGTTAGTCATATCTCCTCTCCTTTTTTTCCCTTCCCTCCCGTAGTGTTATAACAGGTTTCATCTATGATTTGTTTCATTGTCATAAATGTACATATATTTATTCTTCTTATTTTCTTGTGTTTAAATATTATATGTTTATAGTTTTATATATGTTTTATTTTCTTTTGTACATGTACCATTCTCTCTCATAACTGTTACAGATGGTTGTCTGGAAGAAATTGCCATTAGGCATTAAGTCCGCCATTTGTACTAGCTAATAAGTATTGTACAATAAAGTGTTTAAAATAAAATAAAATATAAGGAAAAAAGGAAGGAAGTGTTCATAATTTATTTATTTATTTATAAGTGAAAAGAAAAGCAAATATATTTATTTTAAGTTCTACTGCTTTTATAATAAATATTGTTTTTTTACTTATATTGCAAAATGATTTCCCGTATCAATTCTTATTTTAAAATTTTACATTATGTTAAATAGTAGATTAACGCTGTTTGAAAATAAGCTGTGAACACCATCTCTATCTATAGGACGATAATGAAACATTTTTCAAACGTTTGTTATAAAAAAATGTTAAATAAGCGACCATAAAAATATTCGATTAGTTATATCACCCAACTCGTTTCTGTGGCGATAAATGCACGTTTTCACTTTATTTCTTTCCGTTCATCCATCGTCTCCTTCTTAGAAAGCACACATCGATTAATAGGGTATAATTTTAATATTATATCTCGTGTGTCAACATTTGACAAGCCATTAAGGGCACATTACGTCCCAGAAGGGTTTTGTGACCTCATATTTCATTTGGGATAAATTTTGGAGCTTATTTTTTGTCGAGATCTCAGGAGATTCATGAAATAGCAAATTGATATTAATTTTCTAACGATATTATCGGTATCGGCTTTTTTTTATCATCCTCCTTCAAATATTTTTTCCATCGATAGCTTTGTCATTGTATTAGTTCCTTTGACTTTCTTTTATACGAATATAAAATGTTATCTGAAGTCTTTTTGTCCAATAATCATGTTTTTAAGAAAAAGGAGCAATATATTTTAGTACTTTATACATTTTCAAATTTCACGTGGGTACCTATCTTTTATAATTTATTTACTGCCTTTGAGAACTGACTGCTAACTTTGTTTTCCACTTCTATAGAGTTATCATAATGTTAAGGGCTAGCGTCCATGCAGGCTCAGCGTGTGTATTCTTTGTATAAGAATTCATACAAATGCTTGCACAGATTGGCATCGGACGGAGCGCGCGCATCGGATCGTCGGAATGCCGACCGCGCCGTTGCTATGAGAGTCAAAAATTCGATCGGATCCGTCATTTTTGTATGTGCATTTTCAATGGTGATTTAATCTCGCCTTTTTTATGGAAAAACGTGATTTCAATTCTTTTACAAACTATATATTCTTACTTTGTATGAATCACGTTAGCATAATTGAAATTGCTACCAGTTTCGGAACTTACCGTTCCCACAGGTAGATTTTCATCAATAAGTAGATAATATATAGTAGAAATATTTTATTTTATTTTATTGGTCGACACAGTCTACACAATTTATAAAACAGACAATGTACATTGCTTTGTTAGTGGACCAGTGAAAACTCCATGCATTATTCAATAAGATAATTAATATTGATACAAAAAATTACAAATAATATATAATTGATTTACTAGTACATATAAAAAACACTAAAATAAGACAGCTGATTAAATCAAAGTAGGTACTAGGAAAGATAGGAGGAGACAGCTGACCTAAACGCACTGAGAGAGCTCGCAGATATGTCGAGTGTATTAAACAAAGCATTCTGAGTGTAGTTGTTATTACAATTAGGAATATAAAAAGTGCTAGAATATCTGGATGTTCTGCTCGGACAGTGAAAACAATTTTTTTAGTAAGTATCTCAAAAATATTATATATTCGAATATTTGGATGTTTAGATATTTGTTACTCAATCACGCGAAAACGCTTGAGAAAGATTATGGATGAAATTTGACATAGTATATGCATGTGATAGAAAAGGATATGAGCTGTATATTTTTTACATTTTCATTGTTTGTACGAGCCGAACATGCGGTTACTAATCCGAAAAAAAATCATTTTAATATTTGCATTTTCTATGGAAAATTGTCATTTAATCCAAATGACAGTTGTGTCGGCAATCCTATTGGCGCGCCTCTGTGGACGCACTGCGATAAACAAATCCGTCTGATGCGCTCCGTCCGATCCATCCACTGCGCCTATATAGACGCTCGCCTTTACATATCAATTTCTCAACAGGTATCATGTTAAGAATGAATACGTACTATGGTTATCAAGTCGTATTTTCTTTACTTAATATCTCCTCACCATATTCTTTTTTTTGTATTAGGCAATTCACCCAGCAAAGAGTGCTTTGTGCCAATTTAGTGTTTACTGTTTATAAGGAAAGTATGTTTATCGATCATATGTTTAGATTATTTAATAGTATAAATTTTGAAATAATAGACAATACACGAGAATTTTGGAGGGACGAATGATGTTGGATATTAAGTGGAGATTGATGAGTAATTTCGATGAGTAATCTTTACATACTTTGGAAATCTTCTTTTTTTAGATCTAGAAATATACAGACAGCTTGCTACAGTTTGACAGCTGATTAAAGATTCCGTATAAATTACAAATGTGCGTTATAAGAGTGTGAATCGTTGTACAATAGTATAACTTCTTGTGACGAATAAGTGGAAGTGTTCGTGTGTTGTATTTTTACCGAGCTGCGGAGAAATCTAGTGTTTTTGATGTCGAGTTTAATGAAAAATATTACCTGACATTTACTGTACTGAATTCTCGCCCGGTGGAGACGGCTCGCTATTCGCTGTGCATTACTCATCAATGTTACTAGTGCTCGCGTTAATACTGCCATCTATATTTGAATAGTTCAACAGACTAAATTACTGCCATCTGTATTGTAATAGTTACACAGACTAACTTACTGCCATCTTTATTATAATATTTATTAATACTGTTGTAGTACAGTTGTAGTATTGGGTTGACATTTCGATATCAGTGGCATAACACATTTTTAAGTTGAGTGTCATTGCCAAATTGGGAACAATGGCACCTTTAAAATGTAACCAATGTGAAAATAGCCTGTCACCGACTAAATCGCTCAAATGTTCCAGATGCTATCAAACTTACCATTATTCCTGCGTCGGCACAACACAGGACAACTACAAAAAAATGTCTCGAATTAGGAGAGACCAATGGAAGTGTGGTACATGTATGAGGGAGGATCCAAGATCGGCCTCGGAGGAGGATCCTCGTCGGTCTCGGCAAAGCTCGCTTGCATCGCTGAATATTGCGTCACCGTCGGGTGAGTCGATGCCAGCAGGTGTCGATGTACTGGGGGAGCTAAGGATGATTCGACTGGAACTGTTGGCGTTGGGGCCTCTTGGCTCCAAAATGGAAGACCTCCATAGGGAGCTGAGCGAATTCAAGGCCTCCACTGCTTCCTGTAATCTACGATTGGATGTCATTGAAGAGGAGGTGGAAAGGCTAAGGTCGGATGTTTCCCAGGTAACCTTGTTGAGAGACAGGATAGACGAAATGGAGCGACAACTGGGTGAGATGGGACACAAACAACACGTCATTGAACAATCATCAAAAATAAATAATTTGGAAATAGTTGGTGTGCCCGAAAGTCCGGCAAAGACGCCACTGGATATTGTCTCTTCACTAGCCGGCGTATTGGGCGTTAACTTGTCTCCGGCTGACGTCGTGTTTAGCACCAGAACGGCGCACAAATCAAATCAACCAAATCGCCCTCGAACAATTATCGCTCAATTTGCGGACAATAAGATAAAGAATAACTTGTTGGCGGCCATACGTAAGGTAAAAGGCATAAAGGCTGACAGACTAGGGTATAAGGAATCGTGTCCAATATATCTAAATGAGCATCTTACATCATACAACAAGTTCATATTATACAAGACAAAGGAAATTACAAACTCAAAAAAGTACGAATTTGTATGGACAAGAGAATGCCGAATATTTGTGAGGAAAAACCGTACTTCCCCAGCTATCCACATTGGAACGGAAAGGGACCTACAAAGGATTACATGAGAACAACGATCTATCCTGCTGTGAATTGGTACCGAAACTGTGCTTTTCCCCCGGACTGTCTTGAAGTTCAATGTCGTATAAAAAAATACACGAAAATTCTGTTCACATTCCCTTTCCAACTCTACCATACCATATCCCCATCTCTCTTAGTAACCATCACTGTCTTTGTACCGAACCCTACTTACCCAAGTTTTATATTGATGCTCTTAATTTTTAATTGCAATAGTGTTGATTTGATCCCGGCCGTGTTTGGTGCATATTCATCGATCATTTGTAGTTATGGTGTTTATCAAAATTATCTTATTTATGTTTTAAAGACTTATGTACTATTGATAATGATTATTTTATTATTTTGTGATGGAGCTACCTTGATAGACTTATTACTTTGTGTTATAGCTTCTTCACTATATACTGTACAGAACTCTATTTCTTATTTTTTAAAAACTTACATGTGCTTTTATTTACTTTCATATACTATAATAATATTGCTTATACGATTACTTTATGATATAACTGCCTCACTTAACATGACACTCATTCGATGTGAATATATAAAATCTTTATACCTCTTGCAGAACTGTCTTATATTCACTTTAAAAACTGAGAAAAATTTAGTATCATTCACTATTTTATTATTATTACATCTCATTACAAGTAGGGAAATGATGATTGGAATGAAGCTGATTGGTATATTTAGTAAAATTGGTAAACTTGATGATTTGAAAAATGGATAGTCTACAAACCGAAATTGAAAACCTGCAACTGATAGAAAGTAACAGCATAACAAACTCCGAAAATTTCCAAAATACCTTTTCAGATGAAAATTCGTTGAAAGTTATTAATACGAATATTCGTAGTATCTGGAAGAACTTCGACGAATTTTTCATCTTCTACCATCAGTTAATAATTAAACCTGATGTTATAATATTAACAGAGTGCTGGCTAGGTGAAAGTGATACTCCACCACAGATACAAGAATACGATTCCTTCCTTAGCCATAACCATGCAAATAGATCTGATGGAGTAGTTGTATATGCTAGACGAGCACTCAAACCAACCCGTAAGACTTCATACTTGCAGGATGCAAGTCATGTGTTGATAGCTATTGAAGAAAAGAAGGTAGTTATACTGGCAACATATAGATCCCCAAGCTACAGCGACCCTACACTTTTCTTAAATACATTAGACCAGTGTTTGAGTGAACTTAAGGGTAATTCCAACATAATTTTTGCTGGAGATATTAATATAAATATTCTTGATGCACGTAATGAAATAACAAATAGCTATCTCGAAATAATGTGTGAACTAGGTCTCGCTTCAGCAATAAATGACCCTACTAGAGTCACCCATAACAATGCATCTTGTATTGATCACATATTTGTAAATACTAAAATGAAAGTTAAATCCAACACTGTTCACAGCAGCATTACAGATCACTTTATCACAACTGTAGAGTTATACACAGAGTCAAAATATAAAAATGATACAAGACGATATATTAATGTAACTAACTACAAATCTCTAATAAATGTGTTGAAACAAGAGACGTGGCAAGCTGTTTATGACACAAGTGATCCAAATATTGCGCTCAATAATTTTCTATCTACTCTGGATAAATTACTCAAAAATCATACGTCAGTCAAAATTATTAATCATAGAACTCTTAATATAAAACCTTGGATTACAGACGGTATTGTAAAGGCTATACACAAGAGAAACAAATTACATAAGCAAGCTCAAAGATTCCCTAATAATTACGCTTTACAATTATACTACAAACAATACAGAAATACTTGCTCTAATATTATAAAGAAAACAAGACAAGACTACTATAAAGAAAAGATACACCAGAGTACAAATAAGTCTAAAACAATATGGAATATAGTAAGAGATAACTTTGGGCATAAGAAGGATCAGAAAAGAGTGGAGAAAATTGGGAACGGAAATGAAATTATTGAAAACGAACAGAAAATAGCTGACATATTGAATAATTACTTCACAAATATTGGAGACAACCTGGCCGAACACCTAATGAACACAATAAACAAAAATGAGAATGATCTTGTAAACAATCTAATAAATGAAAATGAGGTTCACATTAGATTTGATTTCTTAACTGTAATGATAGAACAGGTCAAGACAGTTATTAAAACGCTACGTAATGACTGTGCACTTGGACTAGATGGTATCAGTACCAAACTACTGAAACAAACTGTGGATTATATCTCGAAACCACTAACATATGCTATAAACTTAAGTATATCCCAAGGAATATTTCCTGATCATCTAAAACAAGGCCTCATAACTCCCATTTATAAGGGCGAAGATCACCAAAATCCTAAAAATTATAGACCAATAACCCTGCTCAATACAATATCTAAAATCTACGAAAAAATCGCCAACCAACAACTGATGACTTTTTTAGATTCTAACCATCTACTATCTAACGATCAATACGGCTTTAGAGGGGGTAGAGGTACAACGGATGCTATAAAGGAACTCACAGGATATTTAGCAAAGGAAATGGATAATGGACGAAAGTGCTTAGCTATATACTTAGATTTGACGAAAGCATTCGATACGGTATCCCATGTGATATTACTAAAAAAGCTGGATAACATAGGAATAAGAGATAACGGACTCCATTGGTTTAAGAGTTATCTTTCTAATAGGCAACAAATGGTCAAAGTTGGACAGAGTAAGAGTGATTCGAAAACAGTTCGATTTGGAGTGCCACAAGGCAGCGTCCTGGGACCCACTTTATTCCTTGTCTATATTAACGACTTATTAAAAAAAATCCAAACCGGCAAAGTTATTGCCTTTGCTGATGACACAGTGCTCACCTATAGCTCCGAACTATGGGAGACTACATTTGAGAAGGCACGTAGTGAGTTGTGTGGGGTAAAAGACTGGATGGACTATAACTTACTTACTATTAATACTACGAAGACAGAGTATATGACCTTTAGTATTACCACTAGGACACAACCACAATATGACCAGACCTTAACAATACATAACTGCAGAACTTTGACAAACTGCCAATGTTTACCACTGAAAAGAGTCCCCAAGTACAAATACTTAGGAATATACATTGACGAAAATTTACGATGGCAAGACCATATAGAACACCAAACTAATAAATGTAGAAAAATGACTTATGTTTTTAGAATGCTACGAGATATGTTGGAAACTAATATACTACGAACAATCTACTTTGCACTTGTACAAACAACATTGGAATATGGAATTATAGGCTGGGGAGGAATGGCAAAAACAATTTTAGAACCACTAGAAAGAATACAACGTTCAATAATAAAAATTATGTACAAAAAACCTAAAAGATACTCCACGGACCAAATTTACACAGACAGTGGTTTTTTAGATATTAGACAGTTATACATGAAAACTATAATGACCTATCTTCATAAACATATGACGGAATTCTTACCTGACTACGTTTTCCCCAACAGTACCCGAAATAGACTACAGATAAGACCTCCACTAATAAGGACGACTTTTGCCCAGCGACATTACCCTTTTCTTGCTCCTAGACTCTACAATAAAATATTACCTGACATTGAACACAATATCTCAAGCGACGAAACAAACTTCAAAAAACTGGTAATTGATTGGCTGAGAAGAAATGGTAGAATACAATCTGCTCATGTCTTGTTAAATATCCTAACATAGTTCACTGCTCTGTGCCTTCATAACCTGAAAATCTTTGCCGCAGCTTGGTTCCATCAAACGTTTCCACTACAATTATATGGACTAAAATAAAATGAGAGTTCACGGTAAATTTTCTGATACTTTTTCTTTCCTGTTTATGTTTATTTATTTATTTAAAACACTTATTGTACATGTACATTACTTAATAGCTAGTACAAATGGCGGACTTATTGCCTAACGGCAATTTGATTATGTCTGTTATATTTCAAAAACATGTAACCACTGGGCAAATTGAAACAGTACTGCCTCAGAACAGACTTGTCTAGTGAGGCAGTAAATTTCCAAATACGAAAAATTATATATAAGTACTATGTTTATGATAAGTATATATTTTTTTTTAAATATAGCTATTTTTTGTTATTGTTTTTATATATATGTGTAAATGGAAATAAATAATTTCATTTCATTTCATTTCATTTCATTTCATTTCAAATCGGAATGTTTTTTACAGTTAAAAAATACGTGATTAATTGTTTCATCCTCCTCACCACACTGGCAAAGAGGACTTATTAAAACCCTTATTCTATACAGATGGGAGGCAATTGAACTGTGGCTAAATATCATTCTGGAAATACATGATATAAAACTTTTTGAAAATTTCCTTTTATGGAACCAAGTTCTTGAAGAGATTTTTTTGCTGGATACCTGCATAGTATGATCCTTTGTATTTTTTTTGTTTTGGATTAATTTTCTTCCTACTTGGAAAACATATTTACTTTAAAACGAGGAAAAAGATCTGAGATTGGGATTATGAAGTCATCCGGAATAAATTGTGCCTGAGATCGTTGCCAATTTGGCAAGTTCATCAGCCTTTTCGTTGCCTTCAATCCCTGGGTGACTAGGAACCCAAGATAGAATTGTGTCAAATTCGCCAAGATAGAATTGTCAAGATAATACAGAAGACTTTTAATATAGCATGTAATTCGGTCTTCTGGATGATTTAGATGATTTGATATTATGTTTTGAAGGGTGCTACAGGAATTCATTTTATAATATTCGTTATAATACACCATATTCGTTTTACTGCTGTACATATTCCCTTTCTAAACTTTTCCAATTAATTCAATTTCGGACTTTTTGTTGCCATGCTAGAATTCTAGGTGAACCAATCGTTTAATAATTATTGTAATAATTAAAAAAGCGCCATTTAGTGATGCAAGATCACTCCAAGAGTTCTTCAATATAATTGTTGTCTCTACGAAATATAGTAATCTTGAGTAATGTATTGAAAGTGTCAATATCTTGAGTTTCACATATGTCAGGGGGCAATATATTCCATGTTAAAACACTGATCTTGGTAACATACCGCTTTATTGATCCTGTCCGATTCCTTTAAATAATTGGTACTCTGAGAACCTGACGACCTTAATGTCTTCCTGGTGGCATTTATTCATTTATTGATTTGTAATATCAATTTGTTTGACCGTGTTTTATACTTTTAACCATCAAGCACCACAATACATTCATAAGCTGTGTCAGAGAAAATAGCTCACTGGTAGGCATCTCACAATCAGGTCGTCTGGATAACAGAGTAAAAACTCCCTAAAGGAGTTGGACAGGTTACAAAAAACGGCTTACTGTGACCGATTATTTGATGTGAGCGGTCCAATCAAGTGAAATGCACTGCCTCCAGATTTCCGCATGCGGTGCTCATAGCAGGAACACTTTCACTAAAGAACCAAAACAGCTTTGTTTCATAGAGCAGCACATAACCAAACAAACTATGACTATCCATGAAATGATCTTGAAACGGCGCTGTATAAAATCCCCTATTATTATTATTATATAATTTGTATACCGGCGGGCCCGTTGCCAAATGACAATTTTCTCCAACCAACCGGAGTTAATGTACAAAATAATATATACAAAACAGTTAATAATCAATGTTAAACCTTTGGACACCGTTCTTGAATATGTTTTGGAGCCTTGTCATGCAGAGGCTTGATGACCATCAAGCATACTTATAGATGATTCTTTCTGGTGGCACATTCTGTTTATACAATTCTCGAATGAAATGTGAAACTATGTCATTAAGAACCTTATTTATTATTCGTTTAATTTAAAGTCAACGAGACTCGTTGATTTCTAAATGCCATAACCACAAATCCTCAGTCATTAGGGTTTTATTAGTGTTTCCCGTCTATTTTCACTCCTGCCCTGTTAGTTTGCATAGGGTACGGTTTTTGATTTTCCCCAATATAATCAAATATTGGATTACGCAGTTTTGTAATCAAATCACTCGCCGAACTTTGACATTTGGAATTGAAATTTTCCTGTACGTGATTGCGCCCCTGTTTTACTGAATGTTCGAGTGCCCAGGTTTTCCGATTATCAATATAATTTTTTACTTATCTAAAGATTTTTCTGAGGAAAATACTATGAAAATTCTTACCACGCTCTTGGATTTTTTTGTTGTTTGAATTCCATGAGAATTTGATAATAAGAGGGCCCGTCTCGGTCGTTAATTTGCGTCGTTTCTCGTGAAAATTTTCGTATTGGGAATTTAATAAGTTGTGTTTCGCTTGATTCGTGAATAATATTACAACGAAATAAACCGTAAACCTTATTGGTGCCTGATTTCCTGGTTCATCTTTAAATATATCTTCCATCATCGTGTCTTTCGAGGTATTAAGTTTGTTAAAAAGTTACAAACTCGTACATTCCTCAAATAAAGCATAAATCGCTAACTGAGGATTATAGTATTCTATATGAAAGACGATACTTGAAGTTCGAGAATTTCATTTCTCTCATATCAATGTCCAATATCAATTTCCAGTGTCAATGTTAATGGGACGAAGTATATGTTTATAGAATTAGATAATTAGAGTATCTAATATCAATTAATTCCTCTCTTAAATTTAAAAAAAATATCAAGTTGTTTGTATTGTCTGAGGATGGCAAAAGTAACTATTCTTTCATCATTAACCTTTCTTAGTTGAAATATGTTTTTTTTTATTTACAATACTCATGGTTACCCTACATATAATATTTTTATTATATTTTTTATTATTGCATTATTTGTCATTTATATTATTTAAAAAAATATTGTTGAAAGTGGTTTATAAGTACCCAACTGGCGACATTAGTGACATGTTGTTTTGTATAATATTATTTTTGTGTCATTTATGTCTGTCAAAAATGTGAATTTATTTAACCTCGATACAGGTTTATCCAAATACATTATATAATATTAATTGTACTCAAAAATTTGTTAGATTTTTATAAATAAATATATTTTATATTATACTTAAAATATATTTTCTGATAAGACATAACATATCTCTAAAATATTTGCTCAAGATTCAAATATCTTTTTTCTCATACATCTACATTACTTTTCAGACATTTAAAGTGTATTTCTCTTTCGAAGAAATAGTAGTACAATTGTAATCGTATAATTTAATTTCCGTGGCGAACTGACCACTGCGATGGTGTTCCTCTTCCTTTCTACGGTGTGACTCGGACAAGAGGTGACTAAATAATGTAACGTATTTCCTGTATAATCTGTTCTAATCCCGGGGTCTTACAGAGGATCCCACAGCTTCTCAATGATTAATGACGTCATCCTTCTGCTTTCATCTCACGCGACATTGTATAATAAATATAATATACCGTAAGTTCTCATGTACATAGCCCCCTGACTTGTATTACGGACAAACAAATAACGTTCTGTCCTCTTAGTGTTATTAAAACCATTATTTAATCACACGGTTTCATATACTGAGCGTACTTTTGCAATGACATTGAAATATGTCTCTTCTTGTTTGATTAATTTGTCTGAATGTGATGTGTTTTAAAGGAAAACTTTATAAGAATTTCTGATGATTTTTACAGCTGTTTTATGCAAGTTAATTTCACAGATTGTTCTATTGACTGCAAAATATTTTAAATGGGCGGTTATTATCTCTTTTGTGTAACATTTTTTTTATTTTCTTTATTTATTTTATAAATACATAATTGAATACATGTTATATGCTATGGCCATCCAACTAAGAATTTTTGTTTCAAGATGGCCAATATTTATATACATACATTAATTATATCTATAAGTAGGTACCTTACAGTAGTATTTTTTTACAGTAATAATAAATACTTTGAAACAATATTAACAACAGTTGTTGGATATAGAGAATATTGCACCTACCTGGTGGCGAATTTCTTCCTTCTTCTGGAGTTCTTCACGGAAGGCACTCACTGTTCTCTGGTATCACAACACACACTATATTGGTGAAAGACACCACTTCCAAACACGGTTTGGGTAAATGAAGAGGGCGCACGGCGCGTAGTTTTAGTTGATACGAAAAAAACACAGAAAGAAAATCAGAATATTAACATAAATATATACCCTAGAAGTTCAAATTAAAATGTGAATGACTATTCCTTCTGAAATTTCTCTGCCAACAGATAGGAGCCACATCTTATTTTTTTAATATTTCAAGTTTGAGTGTTTTCAAGTTAGCAGGCAATGAATTGTAGATTTTAGGTGCCAAAAAAACAGGATATCCTAAGACAAATTTCATTTTCCTTGTTTTTAAGAATATGTTCTCGCTTAGTCTCGCTGTCTATTCTGGTGTCTCCAACCAGTTTCAGATTATTATGAACATAAATGGCTTCACACATTGAGGACACCAAATTCATTGTAGAGATCGTCACTGGGATATCTATAGGAGTTTTTTACTCTCCACACTATGGAATAGGGGAGAGTCATGATTTCGCAAAATTTATGCGTATTTATTTTACATCAATTTCTCAATGGGTATCATGTAGAGAATGCACACTATGAGTTTCGTCGTGATGTATTTGTGTGTATGGCGTATACGGCGTACACGCCGTACGCCGCGCAGTACGCCGTAGCATTTATCTTTTTTGTGTCCTCTCTACAGCCCAAACTATAAGTCCGATCGACTTCATATTAACATCATATGTGTAAAGTGCAAAGACCTAGAGCTGATTAGTTTTGCATAGACAACTTTTGATTTCTTCTCTATGAATTCATCATTTACGTTGTTTTTTTTGTGTCCTCTCTGCAGCCCAAACTATAAGTCCGATTAACTTCATATTGATATCATGTGTGTTAAGTCCATAAACTTAGAGCTGATTAGTTTTCCATAGACAACGGTTCATATTTTCTCAATGTTTATGATTATATCTATTAAAACTGAAAAAATGCTCTCACGACCTGAAAATTAAAGATATTTTAATTTGGTTTCAACTATTTATACATCACCAAGAATCTTCATAAAATTGTATTCAAAGTTGGTCAATGTTAAAAGAAAAATATTCAACGGTTTCAAAAATTATATTTTATGTAATGGATTTTCGTATGAAACTTATACAGGGTGTCCCATAAGTCAACGCATTCCTTTTAAGGGCTGTTATACCAACTCATGACTCGCCAGAATATGCAAATATGACCTTAGTAAAAGTGCCTTAGTTTTCAAGATATTGCCACTTTTACAAAGTGCCCGAAAATCTCCGCCTTAGATTGGTTTTTCCAGTGCCATATTTACAATTTTCAATATTTTGGAATTTTAATTTATGTTTTACAATCTTGAATAACTCAGCTGTTGATCACAATCCAAAATAATAGTAAAACTTTTTTTTTTGGCGCGAAAAAAATATTTATGTCCCGGGTTATGAATTTAAAAAAAAATATTACCCAACTTTGATTGTTCATACTGAAATAAAAATGTATGACGCCAACCTGGCAAATTGTTGCAAAAGTTGGTGCAATTATTGTTATTTCCAAAATAGTATAACAATTACTATGTTTTACAGTAAAAAAATATATATTGCTATTTTACTCTAAAATGAGCTGATTGGGAAATTATTTCATTTATTAGGATTTCTGGCGTAAACACTTGCTTTTATTTATTAAAGTGACAAGGATTTATTTTTGACTAAATAAAACATTAAAAAAAGTTTCATTATTATTTTGGATTGTGATTAACAGCTGAGTTATTCAAGATTGTAAAACAAAAATTAAAATTCCAAAATATTGAAATTTGTAAATATGGCACTGGAAAAACCAATCTAAGGCGGAGATTTTCGGGCACCTTGTAAAAGTGGCAATATCTCGAAAACTAAGGCACTTTTACTAAGGTCATATTTGCATATTCTGGCGAGTCATTAGTTGGTATAACAGCCCTTAAAAGGAATATGTTGACTTATGGGACATCCTGTATGTAACAAAAGAATTTGTTACATACAGGATGTTGGATAATTCATACAACATAAGCATTCTCACCATACTGCATTAATAGTTTGTCTATCTTAACATAAAAATATACTATCGTTAGAAAATTTATATTCCTGGTAGTAAAATTTAGAATGAATAAAAATGTATATAATAAGATAAATTTCTTATGTATGGAAAAGTTCAGTAATTTGATTTCATGTTATAATGTAAAGAACTTGAACATAGAACTGATTAGCTTTCCATGAATAACATAAAATTACTTCATATGATATCACGTGTCAAAATTTTCAAAATGCTCTCGCGTTCTTTAAAACAAAATTTATCTGCTTTTATTAAAATATTTCATACAACGTAGGCATTCTTCTCCATAATGCATTAATAGTTTGTCTATCTTAATATAAAAATATACTATCGTTAGAAAATTTATATTCCTGGTAGTAAAATTTAGAATGAATAAAATATTTCATACAACATAAGCATATTTTACCATATTGAGATTGTCAACATTTGAAGAAAAAAAAATAAACGCTTACTATGGTGTGGAGTTGGCCACAACCCACTCGTTTTAAAGATGACGCGAATAAATGATTTCTTAAAATTTCCAAAGAATACAATGAAAATTTATTGGCTCACAACATGCTTTAGAATTTAGATTAACAGATTTTTCATTTCGACCATGTCGTATACTGACTGCTTTAAAATAGTATACGATTATTTGTGGGTATAATGAATTTTATTGATTTATTCACTTGTTAAATGTTCTTGATATATTTAGTGTCTGGACGTCAAGATAACTAATCCAATATACTTATCTAACTACATAAATGATAAGCGGTGAGCCACGAACTGGCGCATTTAGAAATCGCCATATATCTTGAACCAGCCTTCCGCGAGCGTAGAGCGCAAATTTGTGTCTTTTTGCTTCGTTGGTATACGTGCAAATCGCTCCCCTTCTAGGCGAAATGGTTCAAGATATTTGGCGACTACTTTAAAGACATCATTTTTATATTTCTTGTCGGGGAAGGGGTATTACCTATATACTATAATACACCTCATCGCTGAGATTAGTCTTTTATTCAATATTCTATTTTTTTTTCATTTTTTAGAAGTCCTTTGGAAAAGATCATTCATTTGGAAAACAATGCCTCATGACAATGTACCTAGTTTCATACGCCTGTACGTACATTAAATCAAATATTAATTCGTATTTCGGCAAGGGATCAGACAAAATCTGTTATTTAATACACAACATAGACGGAACAAATTTACTTTGCAATTCCGTGGTGTATTGTCGTACATTTTTGTGCGAGTCTGCTTTAAAGTTGGCCTCTCATAAATTTGGAGTAATGGAAATAAATCGGCGAGTTACTCATGAAACAAAGCGGAAACTGACCCCAAACTTTTGACCGGAAGATGAGCGTTTATCTGGTCCGGCACTTTGGGCGTCAGTAGGGACGCAGAGCGGACAATAAACACCACAGTTTCATATCTTTTCACTTAACGAATTGTTAAGCGATATGATGACAGTTGGATTACAAATATATACGGACGTAATTCAAGAGCCGGATGAATTTTCAGTAAATTTCAAACCTTCAGAGACGGCTTTTCCTTGTTTGAAATTGAAAATGATATTGAGACTACTTTTGGTGACGGGATCTGAACAAAATAACCTTCAAGGACAAAAGAAATATTTAACAGATCTAATTTGTTTTTCAATCAGTTAAAATGAAATCTTTACTAAATCTTTATCACTAAGAAGAGTATGTAATAGAACGATATATGATAGAATAAAAAATGAGGACATAAGGAGAGAATACAAGATAAAGAAGGATATTATATGTAAAATGAAAGTGAATGCTTTGAGGTGGTTTGGACATATAGAAAGAATGAACGATGAACGACTGACCAAAAAAATATACATGGGTGCAAGAGATGGAGTGAAAAGCAGAGGTCGCCCCAGAAGGGATGGCATGACCATGTGAATGATATTTTGAAAGAAGGAAACATAAAAGTTTGAACAATCGACGAGCATGTATGAGACGATGCATGGATGTAAAGGAAGCCTGAAATGTGTGCAAAAATAGAGAAGTATGGCGCTCGATTCTCTCTGCTTACCCCGTAAGGGACATGGCGTGATGGTATGTATGTATGTATGTTGTATGTATGTACTGACGAAAAATTTTCATATGTTTTTTGTTTTGTATTGAGCAAAATGCTTATTTATTTTTTTATTGTGTCTTTTGTTAATGTCGTGGAATTCACTTATCTGTTATGCTCTTAGTCTTTTGTTTGCATGATTTATTATATTTGAAGCGGTTGGTATTCCCAAATAAATAACAAAAAATTGACTATACTGTATGGATTGAGTTGGATTGTGAGATATGTTGAAAACACGAAGTCAAATACGAAGTAAAAAATAGTATTTATGTAGGAGAATCAGAAATATTTAAAAATAGTGCATCTTATTTTATTTATTTTATTTTATTTTACCAAGGATAGCACACAGTACATGCATACAATTATTGAAATTAAATAAATAAAAATACAAAAATAACATGTACCTCTTACGTACTATACCTAATATCAAAATAATACAACAAAAAAGTGTGAATTAGTGGGGTGCGCCATGAGAGAAGAGTAATACATGTGTGAGTGAAAGAGATATCTAGAAAGAGTGTGAGTGTGTGGGTGTGTATGTGTGTGTGTGTGAGAGGGTGTGCATGTGTGTGTAGACGAACATATATTGACAGATTCATGAGTTGGGAAGAAAAAGAAAATATATTGCTGAGGATGGTTGGGAAAAATAAAATTAATCAGTACCTAATTGTTATAATGTCACGACGTTATAATATGTTCATCGAAGAACTTTACGTTTTCGTTAGTCTGTAGATTAAAATGAACTGTCATTTCTATAATTAAAAGCGGTTCAGCCTTGTGAGAATGTTTACCCCGATAATTACGTTTTTATCATATGTACATATATGCTTATTTTTATCAAATATTCAACCTTGAAGATAAACGAACCAGGCGCTTCTGGAACTCTCGTTATCATATTATCTCGACTGTGGAATAATCTTCATTTTAAAATCCTAATCAATATTTTCTTGACCAGATTACAAACCCTCCCCAATGCTACGACATGCGCTTCTTCGGAAGAGTATTCTTCTTCTGGTTGTACCACGTCGGCTACCACTCTGGCGTAGGCGTCTCTATCTTGATTCCTCCACTCTGTGAACTCCGGTCCATTCCCTGGTGCTTCTTAGCCACCGCGACTACCCTCAATTTTCCCTTTCATGATGAGGTGCAGTATTTCGGAAGAGTATAGTGAACCCAAATCCTAATCGCTTGTGTCCTTTACGTATCCATCTAAAAATATACATTTTGTCAATGACATTTTATATATAGACACGTCATATGCGAACAAAACGTTTTACAAAAATAAATACAATATTATTTACCTTTCGAATTTTACTGCTGTCGTTTTCTTTTGTTACAGACCTAATGGACACAGGGGACTACAACCAGTGACCCAACTATTTTCATTGTATTAAAACGTAGATTTGTATAGATTCATTTGCATTATAGTTTAACTTCTTTTCAACCATTCAAAAACCAACATTTTTATACACCTGTCATGTAATTTTGTATATAACCACTAGTCTCAGTCTTGTAGAGCATTATTCTGACGATGTGCTTTTCACGAAACGCGTCAATAATCTAATAAATACAATAGAACTATAACCAAGTATTTTTATATTTTTTTATAACATATTAACGTACAATGGAGTTCCATCAAGAATTGTCGATCGACAAACTAAACTTCGTTTTACAAAAATGTTACAGTTTAATGAAAGAAAGAGTACACACGACATAAATAGACACACACTGCAGACATATTTTCTCTTTTACTCCAGTGCAATTACATTTATCTCTAACACCAATTTATTAATGACTGTGAAAGATACGAACTTATATATTATTAAGTTACAGGTGTATGAAAAAGCGAATACAATAACAGAATACATCTCTTTACCTACAGGCGAATATGACTCACTACTACTATCTCGTTTACTTAAACAAAAATAACTATTGAAATATTCATATAAGTATATTAGCTGTCGAATAAATATGAACCATGAAATGATATATCTGGTAGTTACTTCACAGCTCTAGTGCAATTTTAACGTATTTTTATCGTACAATATGGCATTTTGACAACAACAATACGTCCAAACACTATAAAATCTTGCGTGCACCTAAAGTGCGGTAAAAAAATAAATGAGGTATGCGCCTTACTTTTCGTTTACCGAATTAAAAGACTAGTAACGTATCTTTTATTTTTATATATCATTCCCTTAAGTAATATAAGAAACTAGCGGACACGAAAAAAATATATATAACATATATTTGAATCATATTGATGTTATTATTCACTGAGCAAACTTACATTTTCTTGTTCGATGAGCCGCTAAACACTTTGAGGTTAGATTGATTGTCATTTCGTATATAATTGCAATACAGCATACATGGTCAGATTTCTTTGTGTTGTCAGATGGAAAAAAACTAAACATTGCTTATTCAACATTAGCGCCACCTATTATGATTTATAGTCATAAAAAATCATGTTTTTATTTTCCTTTTATTATATTTATGTTTAAAATTTAATTTTGTGAATCTTAACCATTCAGGGACTTAACCATTCAAACCCACACAAAAAATTTCATCAAAATCGGTTCAGCCGTTTAGGAAGAGTTCAGTGACATACACACGTTGTTGGAATCTATCCCAACATTAATATGTAAGATAGTTGTTGTCTTTGGTCATAGACTGTACATGTTAATATTGGCACCTCTGTGAGAATTTATATGTAGCAGTTGCTACCTTTGCTATATTATTTGGTCATAGACTGTACATGTTAATATTGGCACCTCTGTGAGAATTTATATGTAGCAGTTGCTACCTTTGCTATATTATTTGCTTTGACCTGTATCTACATTATCTATAATCAGTCTAAAAATAAAGTTCATACCAGATACCTACGCGTGTGTTTAATTATCATACAAGTCCACCACCAATATATATATATATATATATATATATATATATATATATATATATATATATATATATATATATATATATATATATATATATATATATATATATATATATATATATATATATGTATATATATATATATATATATATATATATATATATATATATATATATATATATATATATATATATATATATATATATATATATATATATATATATATATATATATATATATATATATATGAAAACGAAAAGCACGCGCGCGACCCACGTCTACTCACACTGAAAGCTCACCGTCAAGTGACTCGTAGCGTACAAGATGGCCGCTTATGTCAAATATTGTTAGCGCGACGTGATTGGCTCCTTGTGACACGCCCACCTGCTGTCGTGTTCGTTGGTAATAATATTTTATCATTATTTTTGTGTTGTGATTTATTGTTAATTTTAGTTGTGACATTAATATTATTATTGTTGTGTTTTGGGGTTATTTTCGCTATGGTATTATTAATATTATTATTGTATTGTTTGTCATATAAAATGTTCTTCCAGGTACTATATGGTGATATTCAGGCGAAACGTCGGAAGACAAATGGTCTTAGTCAAGACCTACTGACACGGGAAAACCGAGATAAAAATATTATAACATATTTCACCCGTGAAAACATCAAATATAACATATATATATATATATATATATATATATATATATATATATATATATATATATATATATATATATATATATATATATATATATATATATATATATATATATATATATATATATATATATATATATATATATATATATATATATATATATATATATATATATATATATATATATATATATATATATATATATATATATATATATATATATATATATATATATATATATATATATATATATATATATATATATATATATATATATATATATATATATATATATATATATATAAAGAAGATAGAACCTACGAAGGTTACGCCGCCGTCGTAAGTAATCTCGTCCGCAATCGAAATTCTGTGACATGGTTCTTACCCCAATCAAGACATATTTATTATATCATCGACAATGCTTTGTACAAAACGAGAGACACAATTTTCCGTTGTTTTGATTTCGTTTCCTTGTTAACATTAGCCGATAATGTTTCATACACATATTTCGATGAGATGTGAAACGAATCGGATGTTATACCGCGGCACTTTCCGTTTATATCATTCTGGTGATTTAGGTCGGTTGGTAAACTTGGCTCCCCTCCATCTAATCGCGGGATTATGTCTGTTCTATTTCGGTTATACCTTGTTCTATCCTCCAGTTATGAAATTTGTGAACATTGGTGAGGATTTTGTTACATTGTTACCTATATCGGTATATCGTAGATCTCCTCGAGTCGCAAGTAACGATTTCAACACACGATTAACAGATACAATCTATACACATTGGCTGGTGATATTTAGTCCGTTTTTACTCCTCGCTGCCAGGGGCATACCTAGAACCTTCAGACTAGGCAAACCCTGAACGAAAATTGGGATATAGCGAAAATTTTATGTTTTTTTTAGGATCATTGTTCGTTTGAGTGGCCATGAAAATATTTCAAATCACTTACCAAAATAAAATCTACATTTGTGGCCCTGTCAAGCATCGTATCGACATACAGTTCAATTTTTAATATTTTTTATTTATTACAACTAACAAGTTATTATACATCAATAGGTTCGTAAAATAAGAAAAAGCTAATATAAAACTAATCAGCCAATTACAAGTGGCCACATCCTGCATTGAAAATTGGCATACAAATCTATCTTATAATAATCTTGTAGTATGGTTTCAAGAAAACAGTCATAAAATTATTAGTTCTTGAATTTCTTAACATAATATTTATAGACAAGCCAAGATTTTCGGCTTCTATAAGCAATTCCGCTACTGCTTTCTGCCCCAAGGGGATACAGTGAGGAGTTATGAATTCGCAATGTTTAAGGTTATTTTTTATTGCAGATTATCAACTAGTATCATGCTGAGATTGTATTCTGAGTAGCGTGCTTAGTACGGCGTATTTATTCTAAATATACTAAAGATCCATAATATACTAAAGTACTCATTCGATTATTTTGAAAAGTTGCAAATTTGTATATCTTACACTCGCTTAGGCTCTATTAGATTTTGAAGGATATCTGAATAGTGCTTCTCGGTTTTTTTACTGTCAAATATTTCAAAGTAACCCCAAGCTCAGGAAATTTAATTTTTTTTTGTTTTATTTTCAAATTGCTAAAAAGGCACATACCTACTTTCAACTAAAATCAACCTAATATCTTAAAATATAAAAATCTCGTGCCACGTTGTTCTTACATCCTAATCTCCGAAACGGTCCAACCGATATCAATAAAATTTTCAACATTTTTATGATTGAAAGATTCGATAGTGGACCCAATAGGTAGCGCTGTTATTGCTTTAAAAAATATTTTCATTTTTCAACGAATTTTAAATTTCCTATACCCTTCCAAGATTGTTTTATAAGAAAAAGGGTACTTATACATTGTGTTATCTTTTAATAGATGGTGGTGTGGACAAATCTATTGACATTGTATTACGCATCTAGAGAACGAAAAAAATTGTAAAATACATTAAATGAGGTCTGCATAAAATTTGATCTTTGGCAGAACAACGTCTGCCTGGGTCCACCAGTAATATAAAAAAATAAAAAATGTAAACCATAAATTACCATAACTAAAAAATAAAATAATTTATAATATTTCGACTGCTAATTCGTGATGGAATTCCATTATCAATATTATAAAATTAATTAATATATCCAAAGAATGAGCGAGGAGGACGTCCCAAGACGGATCATGAATGGTGCACCGGGGGAACGAAGAAAAGTTGGAAGGCCGAAGCTTCGATGGCTGGACGGAGTGGTGAAGGATGCGAACAACATCGGCGTCCATAACTGGCGCAATGCGTCGCAGGATCGACAGTCATGGAGGCGGGCTCTGCAGGAGGCTAAGACCCGACCTGGGTTGTGGAGCCACAGATGATGATGATGATGATAAAATTAATTAAAGTAACACATTTTTTTAACTTTTTTCCACTAATTCAAATTGTTGACCACTGACGCGTTTCGCTCAAAGAGCATCTACCCATTCAGTAGATGCTCTTTGAGCGAAACGCGTCAGTGGTCAACATTTTGAATTAGTGGAAAAAGTTAAAAATTTGTGTTGTTACTTATTTTTTTTAAGTAATTTTATAATATAGAAATTGCCCAAATATTAAACATCCAAAAATAATTCTGAGAAATAATATTAAATGATATAACTACACGCTACACAAGCGGGTTCGAGGATTGTCTTTACATTGCATCTTATTTTAAGACAAATAAACTTTAAAACATTTCTCTTTTTTATTAGATTACATAATTTCAAAGAAGAAAACTTGATCTTGTATTTTATTTGAATTGTGACTCAAGTCAAACAATATTGTTACTGAGTATATACTTGGGAAGACCACAGAGCAAATTTTAATGTCAAACTGCTACATAACATAAATGACAACAACGGGTGTGCATATTATGGTAGAAATAATATTAGAATAATAACATGTCAAAATTTACTGTATCAGTTTATACTTTTGTGTTTAAGATATTGGTAACTATGTAATATTGTAATTTACTGTGTTGTGATGTCCGCTCTATGTAACTATGTATAACCAAAATGTCAAATATTTGGCTTGGTAAAATTGTAAACTGCTTGCCCTAGAACAGGGTTACCTAGTTGGGCAGCAGTAATCTTCATAATAGTCTTTGTGATAAAGGTGTGAAAAATAAATAAATAAAATAAAATAAAATATTAAAAAAATAAGAAAATAAATTACATCATACATAAAACAATATGTTACCAGAACAATAATCAAACTTCTCAATCTAACGTTACACCTTCGTTATATTTGTGATCAGCTTGTGTGACAAGGAACGATATAAGGGTGTCGGAAGACACACGGCGCGGCGTGAATGTCGCGTAATATTTTATGTACCTACAAATGATGTTATATTTTCTTATCCGCCCGTAACTCTGCTTCGAGCGATTATGTTTCCGATAGAAAATATCTGCGATTGTGTCTGAACGGTAGATTGACACTATCTAGAAAGGCGTCAAGGAAAATTAGCCAAGAACTCCTTCGGCTCGCCTGGCGGATGGTTATTGACGGATCCACTTTCTCCCATAAACTTCACGTCAAGGTAATCCATACTAATCTGTTTATCGCTCGGGATTGATTGTACGCCAAGTAACCAATCTATATAATATAATATGCTCTCAAATAAACGAGATAATTTGTACAGGTTGGATGGTTATCTTAATCCAGTTGGATGTTTTATGTCATAATACAAAACAGTTGAGTTGAACGTCTATCTAATTTGTATGCCATAAATGTCTATTGATTCGAATTATTATTGAATCTCACCATCAATCTTTTTGTTTGATGAAAATTAACAGAGCTGCTTCAGGATTAGCTGATTCATGAATATTTCTTCCAATCAACTATTCAATATATGATAATGGATGTAAAATGACTTCTTATTCCTTGATCTCATGACCAAATATGGCGTCTTCATTCAATTTCCAGAACGTTAGGATCAAGAAACTATTTAAAATTTTATTGGAAGCATTTTTTACACTCCAGGAACGAAAAGGGTTCAAATGAATCTGAATTCTTAGGAAAACTCTCGGTTATTGAAGATCTTCTAACGAACTTGATAAAATCACTCCATCGGGTTTGTGAACGAAATCTGGATCTTATGCTCTCCATTTTTTATCTCCCCATTTCTACAGCTTCTGGAGGTTATCAGTATTTCTTCATATTGTTTTACCTGTTATTAGTTTCCTTATTAATATTACCTAAGACTTTTATCTTTTTTTGTAAAAATGAAAAAAAACCTTTGTTTCTCTAATCGATAAATTAATAAATATTGAAAAATAATCTTATCAACAAATAGGTAACAGACGATTTATCATTG
The DNA here is from genome assembly GCA_963576475.1 of Molanna angustata. Lineage (NCBI taxonomy): Eukaryota > Metazoa > Arthropoda > Insecta > Trichoptera > Molannidae > Molanna > Molanna angustata. The sequence continues at coordinate 10,330,594 of OY754977.1, read as the reverse complement.
GTTTTCAATACAGTCTATTTTATTTGTATCATGAACATAACTCTCAAATATTAAAAAAAAATCTCGTTTTTTTTTTACTTTTATTATATGCCAGAATGTAATTTTGTGCCTTGAAAATGTAACCAAAGTATTATAGTTTTTCTAGTTTTTCTTATTTTTTCGCATTATTATTTCTATCACGTCTTAACCTCAATTGCCTCACAATTCTCAAATTATCCTAATGTATTTTTGAATCCTAATTCCCGGCGTCGCTAAACCCTTTTTTTCTTTCTACAAATTTATTATCGTGTTTTTCAAACGACGCGAACAGCTTTGTGCATGGGAAAAACTTTAATTTAGTTTGTTTTTTTTTTATTTATTCTGTCTTTCCATTATTATTTTACCCTATTTATATATAAAACGTTGAAATATAATCCCGACGGCTCTTAATTTTCTCCAAATGTGTTCTTTTTACATACATTATCAGCCATTCCAATTCATTCCGCGTTTAATATATTTGAAAAATTCTCACGGATTTCTCTAACACCCATTGAAGGTGTCTGTCTCCTCTCTTTCAACCTGGGATCTCTCTTTCTACCTGGATTCAGGTTAAACCAACGTACGACCTTCTACGTGTCTACGCATCTCGTAGTTTTCGACGATCATGGAACTGGTGTTGTTAAATAGCTGGGCGTGTCGCTGTTGGTACAGTACTATGGAATCTTTGAAATATGTATGTAGTGTAAACTAGCACATGTACTCGTACTTAGAGGCTAGATTTTTTTTATATTTGGTCTATATTTATTCTCCTGTAATCATTTTTACAACATGTGGCTTTCCTTTTCCCCTTCGATTTGAGTTTTTATTTTTTAACACACGGGTGGATTGCGACCTACCCTTCACTACCAACTCACTCCACAAGTATTCAAATGTGATATGGAAATTTATCAGCATTTTCATGTAATGAGTTATTTTTTATTTAAATATTTAATTATGCAATTTTATGAAAGTGATGTGCCTTTTTAGCAATTTGAAAATATGGGGTCACTTTGAAAATATTGACAGTTATAAAAATTGAGAAGCATTTATCAGATATCCTTCAAAATCCGATGGGGTCTGACAGGTTTCATTTGACACGCACTCAATTACATGTTGCCCCATTTCGAAGACTTGTGATGTTTCAGCTCATTTTTAACAACAATCACTAGGTACCTTATTATCGGTTCAAGTGTCCATTATATTTCCCATTGGTGATTCCTTTCAACAACCAAGTAGGATTTTTTTTCGTCAAGAGAAGCAGAGATCTCACTGTCTCCACTGCTGGGAATCTTATCCAGGATTCTGGCACAAAAGCCAAATATATGTCAAAGAAACTGACCATATTTTTTTATGTTTAAGAAAGTACTATAGCGTTTAGTCATTTCATTCGTAGTATAGATAAGTATTTTTCGTTTCGTCCATGGGACGAATTACTTCAAGGTGTTTGATTTTTAGTCGAATTCTCTTTCCTCCGCTATTCTCGTCAAATATTTCACATCCTCAGCTGTGATTGAATCAAACACTCACATCTTTTTTCATTCCTCCTCGCTTCAAACGAAATATTTCCGAAACCCTAGTTAAACATTCCGATTTCATACGCCCAAGGCGAAATACATAAAATACCGAAAATATTTTGTCTGATTTTTATTTCATATTTCAAATGGGTTTCTAATATCTTATCTATGAGTATATTTACAATCACGCTTTGTGCTGTAACGGACAGGCAGGGATGTCTGAATTACATATTCGAGCAATAGTAGATATATAGAACAAATACAGATTTGTTGTATCGGCCCTAGTGTGTTCTCCTTCAGAACTGCCACCCGCAAAAAAATAAAAATAATTAGATAATACTGCGATAATCTGCTGATTATTTTTTACCTTAATCAGATATAACATAATCGCCTTCCTTACATACATACCATTACGCGCTTTTGACCTATTTGGAGTAGGTAGAGAGAACCGAACGACTTCGTATATTCCCATCTTTCAAAATCTCCTTTATATGATCATGCCAACCCTTTCTCGGCCGACTACTATTTTCTCAGTCCATTCCTTTCAGCCTTGTATACATTCTTTGTCAGGGGTTAATCGTTCATTCTTTCTACATGTACAAACCATCGCAGAGCATTTATCTTCATTTTACTCACAATATCTCTTAATCTTGCGTTCTTGTCTGATATCCATATTCCTTATCCAATCATTGATTGTTTTGTCACACGTTCGTCTTAAGGACCTCATTTCCACGGTGTTTATTTTATTTTCATGCGTATTCTGCCATGTCCATGTCTCACTTACATACATTATTGTTGGAATAATTAGTTCATTGTGCACAGCGATCTTTGCTGGTCATAAGGAGATAACTGGTACAACCATAATTGTTCACTCTATTTACTGCCATTACCCTTCTTCCTATATCCTTTTCCAATCTAAGCCTACCTTAATCTTTTCAAAAGAGGGGTGCGCCTTTTTAATTTTTTGCTTATTAATTTATGGTGACGCATGAATTTCATTAGAAGCAAAGAAAAGTGGTTAAAGATAGAAATCGGTTGTTTTTTTTTGTACTTTAAATAATCTTACTTACTTAGCCATCATGACACAGGCTTTCATAGTTTGCTGTAGATTTAAACACAATACCGACACTGCTTTATATATCATCATAAATATATATGTATTCAAAATTTATTAAATGATAAGTATGTATATAGGCGTTCACTAAACTGTGGCAATACAGTCATTTATACAAATTATTATCTAATAGTATCCTACTTATATTCACGGCAAACGATTTTTACCAAAATTATTTAAGATGAAATGTAAAATCTGTAACAGCGAAATAATTGCCGAAGACAAAATTACTTGCAAGGCTTGTGAACATAATTTTCATTTTGCCTGCTGTGGTATGAACGAGCAAAATTTCAGAAAGATGGGTCATAAGAAACATACTTGGAAATGTCAAAGGTGTAAATTTCCTCAAATGGCCGCAACAAACTCTGAGAGTATATCCATCATAACAAAGGGACAATCAACACCTGTCGGCCATACCGGCACACAGTCTATTGAATCAGCCCAGTTGCAACCAACAAATGCTGATTTAATGCTGATGCTAACGTCGCTGAGAGATGATTTTTCTATGATCTTTAATGAGTTTCAAACCTTTAAGGCTAACGTTGAATCAAGTAAATTAATGATGGACATGCTTATTGAAAAATCTAAGGTTGTGGATTCTAAGCTGAATCTGATTGATGAGATCGAGAAAAGAATTGAAGCGAATGAGGAAAGAATGAAATCTCTTGAAGCTACACTGGAGAACCTTAGTATAAAGAGCCACCGAGAGGAGGCTCTTGAAGAGGAGGTTGTTTCACTCAGGTCTGCGATTGAACAACTGACAAGGGATGGCAACGATAGAGAGCAATATCAACGTTTAAGTAACTTGGAAATTTCCGGTGTACCAGTGGTGAAGGATGAATCCATAAAGGAAGTTATTAACAAAATTGCATCAAAGCTGGATGTTGCTTTAACTGATTCCGATGTCGTCTTCTGCCATAGAGTGTCTTCGTGGAGTGAGCACAAAAATACTCCCCATAAGATAGTGGTGAAATTTAAAAACAGAGATATAGTTGACAATTTTATCTCAAATGTTCGAAAAAACAAAGGTTTGACTACCAAGGATCTGAACTACAATGGAGCCGAATCCAGAATATTTTTAAACTACCATCTTACTCCCACTAATAAAATATTGTTCAAACAAGCCAGAAGCAGTACCAAGATCAAGAATTATCAGTACTGTTGGATAAAGCGATGCTGCATATATATAAGGAAGAACTCCCAGTCACCTGTTATAATTATAAAAAAGGCTTCTGACTTGAATAAAATACTGTGACTATACACAAACCAGCAAACGCTTCTCAATGAACTGCCATATAATATTTCTTTATTTCTTGATTCTATACTTAATTACTATGTATTTTTTCTTAAATTGTATGTCTCCCTTCCCTCGATCGCACAATCGCTCTTTCCTAATACTATGTCTACTACTTTTCGCATTCACACTCTTTCCTTTCCTTCTTTCATCTCCTACCCCTTTACATTTTTTTCTCTTTCCACTCTCTCCTCATCAAGTACGTCCCAAAATCGCGTAATGGTGATTTTTCCACTAAGCTTATATTATATTTTATGTTTTTGAAATGGAATTAAAGATTTATTATCAGAACGTCCGAGGTCTTAGAACAAAAACACATACTTTTCTGAATAATGTACTGAGCAATAATTACGATGTAATATGTCTTACAGAATCTTGGCTTAATGAAAATATTTATGACAATGAACTTTTCGATACTAGATACAATGTTTTCAGAAGAGATCGAGATTATAAAGATACAGGTCAAAAGCTCGGCGGTGGTGTGCTTATTGCTGTGAAATCGAACCTGTCCGCTAAACAGAATAGTGAATGGTGTACTGGTGGTGAGGATATTTGGGTTGGAATTCAGTCAAATAGTGGGTCTAGTATAAATTTATGCTGTGTATATTTGCCACAGGGTAATAACTATACTAATATGTTGAGACTATTTTTCGATAACACTTCTGATCTAATGTTAAATTATCCTGACGACACGTTCATATTGGTCGGAGATTTCAACTTACCTAATATCACCTGGATATGCTCCAATGCATGTAACTCTTTATCTCCCTGTAACTATTATGACGCTACTAGTTCTCACTTTGTTGATCTTTTATCTTACAGCACTCTAAAGCAATATAATGGCATTATTAATGCGAATGGTAGAATATTGGATCTGGTTTTGGCTACTAACATATGCAATACTATAGAATGTACAGATCCATTGATCAATGTGGATATCCATCACAAACCCCTTATCATAACATTTGTTGCGGATACTGAACTCTTTGTGAAGGACCTGCCGAGGATTGCAAAACTCTTTCATAAGGCAGACTACACATCTATTAAGAAACATCTACTGGGTGTAGACTGGGAAGCACAATTCGTCACTAACAACGTGGACCAGTCCACAGAAAATTTTTATACCATCTTAAACGACTGCGTTACAAGATTTGTTCCGACTAAGCATATAACGGGGTCAAATAAATTCCCAAAATGGTTTTCAAAACCCCTTATTAAAGTGGTCAAAGAAAAACTGAGAGCTCACAAAAGATGGAAAAGGACAGGATTACCACTTGACTATGACGAGTTTGCACTACTGCGAACTAGACAGAAATCCTTGCAGATAGAATGCTATAATTATTATATCCAACAAACTGAAAGGTCTATCTCAAGTGACCCAAAGTTCCTGCATAGTTACATTAAATCTAAAAAACCCCAATCTTCGTATCCACTGAATATGTTTTACGATAAAGTAACTTCAAGTGACACAAGAATTATTTCTGGACTCTTTAGTGACTTTTTTCATTCCACATTTGTACGGGGCGCAGCCGATTTGCCTGATGTTCTATGTAAGAGTGAATTAGATATTTATAGTATACATTTCGAATTATCGAATGTGAATAAGAAACTTAAAAGTCTAGACTTAAATAAAGGGCCAGGCGCGGATGGTATTCCTTCACTTTTCATTAGAAACTGTGCTGATGAGCTGGCAGACCCATTGTGTAGACTTTTTAAATTGTCATTCAGTTCGGGTGTTTTTCCCTCAATTTGGAAAATGTCATTTGTCACACCTATTTATAAGGCTGGTGATAAGCGTAACATAAAAAACTATCGACCGATCTCTAAGCTATGTGTGTTCAGTAAGGTGATGGAACAGATTGTGGTCGAACAGCTGATGCCTTCGATAAGGCCATTTCTTATGCCTAATCAACATGGATTCTTTCCGGGTAGATCAGTCGAATCAAACTTGCTAGAGTATACGGAATACATTTTAACGTCAATTGGAGGGGGGGGACAAGTTGATTCCATTTATACGGACTTCTCGAAGGCCTTTGACAAGATCAATCATAACATATTAATACATAAATTGCAGTATTATGGTGTGCACGGGGACCTATTGAGATGGTTGTCGTCATATGTGAGAAATCGATTACAAGCCGTTGCAATTAATAATTGTAGGTCGGAACTCCGTGAATGTGTTTCGGGCGTGCCGCAAGGTTCTCACTTGGGACCAATTCTATTTAGTTTGTATATAAATGATGTATCTAGCTGTTTCCGCTCGTCTAACTTCCTCGTTTATGCGGACGACATGAAAATTTTCAAGAAAATATGCAACCGGAATGACATAATCGCATTACAAGCAGATTTAAATCGCCTTTCTGTATATTGCTCAAATAACCAATTATTTCTTAATATTGAAAAATGTAATAATATCACCTTTACGCGCTCCAAAACCCCAATTTCTCATGAGTATACAATTAACGGAAAGATTCTTATTAGAAAGCATGAAATTAGGGACCTTGGAGTTATTGTGGATACGAAGATGACATTTAAAAGCCATATTGACTATATTATAGACAAGGCTTTTAAACAATTGAATTTCATAATTAGGGTATCAAGGCCGTTCAAGTCCACGGGTACTCTAAAATCACTGTACTGTTGCTATGTCCGTAATTGTATTGAATATGCGTCTGTTGTATGGAACCCACATTACGTCACGCATATAAACAGATTGGAAAATATACAAAATAAATTCTTAAAACATTTAGATTATAGAAGCAGACGTTCTTTTGTTGATCCCGCACAATCAGCCCAATATCATAAATTAACTACCTTAGAAGCCCGGCTAACTGTAGCTGACATGTCTTACTTATACAAGTTGGTGAACTGTATAACGGATTCTAGTGAGTTATTATCTAAATTAAACTTTCATGCACCAAATAGGCTTACTAGAAAGACTCATACATTTAGGCCACCTAATTGTAGTACTAATTATGCTCAGAACTCCTACATATATAGAACGTGTTGTAACTATAACGTGTTCTTTAATGAAATAGACCTTTTCAATAACTCCTTAAACGTATTTAAATGTTCAATTTCTAGATTACTGCTTCGTGGTTAGGTGGTGTACGTGTGTTCCCCTTTTCCTACTTTCCTACTCCCTTCCTCAAAACTACTTCTTTTTGTAAATATAATAACGATTATACTTGTAAACTTAATTGGTTCACATGTCATATTATGTATGTTAGTAAAATAAGTAAATGTAACTGTCTGTTTACATAATAAATAAAATAAATAAAAAAATAAATAAATAAATAAATAAACTATTGAGGAAAGTGCAGTGTTCCCATAACCCACTCGTATTGTATGTTTTTTTTTTTTAACATGTCTACGTAGGGGACGCCAGCTATTAGGATTTGGGTCCATTTTACTCTTCCGAAGAAGCGCACTACGTAGCGTTGGGAGAGGTTTGCAATCTAGAAATGAGTATGTCAATTAAATAACTAAATAAATACCTAATATTTCTATCTATTTCGTATTTTTTCGATATTGTAGATTCTCGTCGACAATGTTTCATCCTTAGAAAAATTGCATCCCTTTTTCATCTCCATCGAAATAAATCTGCCCTGGGATCAAAACCATTGGCAGATTTTACAGAAATAATCGTAATTATGAGGACAAATAAATGATATTTTTACGTAATTACTTTGCGAAATGTGAAAATCTAATATTCTATCAAAAAGTGTAGGTTTAATTTAACAGAGAATGTTTCAACTGGGCATTAATTTAAATTGTATTATTTTGTGTACATGAGCGATTGTATTTTTCGTATGAGCGTTGTATTTTTCGCATTATGTCTGTTGAAATAAATTGGACGAAAACCCATTTCGCTGTTACCCATTTGGGGTAATTCGGTGCGGGATTCGAAGGCCAACACAGGAACTCGACAAAACCGCTTTGCAAATGGAATAAATGTCAAAATCCTCTCAACAGCAATACCGTGATCACTTTTGCGGTTTCCATTTCGGAAATAGTTCTTTTTCCGAAGGGACAACTCTCCTGTCTTCGTTCCGTTGTATTATTCATACTTTCAAATCTCAGAAAAATATATTTTTAAAGATGTACATAATAATTTTTAAATGTTTTTTCAGTCTGGATCTGTGAGACGATAAACATCACAGTCTCCAGAATGTGGCAACTTATTATTGGGCGCGTGTTAAATTAATATTTGACATAGTACTTGTTAGTTGCCCGAGAAGCAATATTAAAATTGAATTAAATAAAACCAAAATACCAGCGTCTTATGGGTGATCCCGAGTCATTAAACGATCCTTCTTATTATTATTACGAAGTACATTAGCTTTTGTATAATCAAGCAGTTTTCGTGTTCAGTATAAACAGAGTGAATCGTATGCCATATGTACTTTTTTGAAATGAATTTTCAATTTTTGTTTTTTTATATTTAGTTTTGATACACAGTGTGTTACAAAAACATATAATCAAACTAAACGTATAAATGCAACCGTGTACACAAAAATCCCACAATACATAGGCCAATTATACCAATTACTTATAAAAAATATTAATATTATATGAACAAATTTACAGATATAAATAAAAACAGAAAAACAATGAAACAAAATGCTCAGAATAGAATAAAAAAAGGAAAGAAATACACCATATTAATATAAACATAAAACGGCAGACTGACACCTGCCTCATCAAATGTACCTGAAGTCTGCAGCAATTATATTCGGTACCTATTTATTTATTTATTTAAAATTGCTTCTCGGGCGACTAACAGGTACTATGTCAAATATTAATTTAACACGCACCCAATAACAAGTTGCCACATTCTGGAGACTTACGATATTAATCGTCTCACAGACCCAGACTGAAAACACAATTGAAAACTGTGTCTCCACCGGGAATCGAACCCGGGACCTTTGGATCAGCAGTCAGATACCCAACCAACTGAGCCACGAAGGCCGACCTATATACACTTTGTTCAATATTTATTCATTTTATTCGTGTATTGGTCCATTTTAGGTACACCTACATAGTATTATAAAAAATTAACGGTATTCTGGTTTATCATAATGTATATATTCATAGAAATAATTTGTATTGAAAGATTTCAATATTTTGAAAATAAATATGTGTTCTCCGGCTAGATTTTTATGTACCTATCTATCTTTTATCATTTCTATCAACATATTTACATGTATGATTCATTGTAACATTATTCATACTTTCTTTGCTTATGTATTATTAATTACTTTATTTTAATCTTTGCATTTCTTAATCTGTTAATGTTTTACCTCACAATCATATCTACACAACAAATATCGTATCTATTGCTTTTTTTTCTACTTCTACGCGTTCTTTGTCGTGATCTGGAATATTTAAAATTTACAGCAGTTCGAGATTGTCCAAAACTCTGAATACCATTGAATATACAGTGTTGGTCTATTCAATTGTGTATTTTCATTATGTATTTGTTGGGTCAATTTTTTGTTTCTTCTGAATGCCGTTCGTCAAAATATATTGAATAATTAATGAACATTTCGTAAATCGTACAATACACGGATATATTATTTTTTCTCTACAATGATCTAATACTTTTATGATATTCTAGGAAAATTTCTACTTTACTTTTACAATGCCGCAACAAAAACAGATATAGTATATTTTCTCGACAATGATCTTATTCTTTTATGATATTTTAGGAAGAGTTCTACTCATGTTTTACAATGTCGCAAAATTTATGTCTTGATTCTTTGTCGTTCAATGTTGACCTAATAAAAAATATACGTTATGTTATGTACCTGTCTCGGAATTATCTTTTTTTCCTCTCTTGTATCCTTTCAGAGCGACTATAATATTAATAATAATTTTGAATTTGATCCTCCCGGCCCAGACCTTATTTTGTATTAATGCAAGGTCCGTTCTTTGGGGAATTGCCATAGTCAACAAAACATAATGTTTTGCCAAAGTTATAACATAACATTTCAAATAGTCCTTCTAGGAATATCGTAATGACGCACAAATAACATTGTGACATATTAAACCATATTAAATTATCGTTAACAACTCAGTATGAACATTTTCGTATTGTTGCAGACAAGCCATTATAACATGTTTGTTTGAACAACAGTTTGTTGAAAACATGTTTTACTACAGGCATGTGACGCGTTTCTTGTTTAACATAAAATACGTATTACAAAATTAAACTAACTATTTATGTGTTTATTCATTCATACAAAAGTCGAATAGCCTTTTTTTTAACATGTCTACGTAGGAGACGCCAGCTATTAGGATTTGGGTCCATTTTACTCTTCCGAAGAAGCGCACTACGTAGCGTTGGGAGGGGTTTGCAATCTAGAAAAGAGTTTATTAATTCGGATTTTAAAAAGACCCGGGTTGTACGAAGATGGAAACAAAGAATTCGGAAGATCGTTCCACAGTCGGGCTGCTGTATTAATAAAGGAGTTCGAGAAGCGACTTGTTCGTATATGTTGAAGGTCCACTGTGAATGGATGCTGCGATTGAGTGAAGCGAGTGACTCTGTTGCGAGTGGGTGGAGGAGGGACCAAAGATGCAAGTTCTTCTGAGCAATTCCCGTGGTAGTATCTATAGAATAAACTTAAAATACCGACTCTGCGTCTGTGTTCTAGTGATTGCAATCCATCAGTCAGTGATGGATCATCAATCAGACGTATAGCACGCCTTTGGACAGCGTCGAGGGTATTCAGTGGGTATTGGGGGGCGCCACTCCAGAGGTACAACTTTAGCCTACAACTTTTGTTCCGTTTTAGGATAAGCGCAAATCGCCTACTAATCATTGATTCATGTAAGCATTTATGCTTTTGGGATTTATTTAGGGAATGTATGAGGATGTATATAAACCTGTTATAAGGACATATTTTCAAATCCTTCCGATAATGGGTACGTTACAATCTTATTCTTCTACGAAGTCCTCCTCTATCTCTTTTGCATGACACTCTTGTATTCTAAGCATTCAATTAAAACCAGCATGACGAAATATGAGCCAACCCCAAAATATCCAAAAGAATCAAAATATCTTTAAATATACGGAATTGTTATCTCTAAAACAGCAGATCAGATTTATTCGGTAATTTCTTACCTTGAAGCCATTTCCTCACCTCTTACTGAAGACTAGACCTTAGAATACACCAAAGCTCATGTTACCAAGATCGGATGAGCTGTCACAGTTGACATTACACGCGAAAATTAATAAGTAGTATTAAAAATCATACGACTACGTTGATGAAAAATATGATTGATTTGAATAATGTGATCAAATGTGAGTATATAATAAACTCAATCCTAACCTTAAATGACAAAGGTGTTGATAACATTTTTCCTGCAACCGATTTCCATTAAATTTATAAAGAAACTATAAATTAAACACTAGCTGAACCTTAAACCGCCTTAATGACTGTGCTCTGTGATCCAGATTGTAGTGCACCCATTTTTCTTCTTCTTGTTATTGATATAGTGAGTTTAGTTATTGTAAATTGATTTGTTATAGAATCTGCTTGTCGATTTTCATTATAAACTCGCTTATATTTACGATACATTAATATTCAATGCTTATTTATTCCTACCCCCCAAATAATCCTCCTCGTTTGCTAAGAATCAATTATTAGTCGACTTTTAGGTTTTCTCCATTACATGAAAAGATATTCGTATTTTTTTTTCTGGAAATTTTTCGCTGATTGAAATGATAAATTAATAATCTTCCGAGAATTTTATTTTATTCGCAAATTGGCGTCTCGGGATTTTTATTTTTTTAACGATTAGCGTACTACCCGCTCGTATCTTTTCTTCTACCGCTTATTTTTTTATATCTTCCTTATTTTGATTTGATACGTGGACACTTCGTCCTCGACTTTCAACATTTACTATTTTGTCATCCATAAATGTTCTTTTTAAGTATTTTCTTTGTAGAAATTGTGATGTGGTTATTTGAACTCTGTGTTTTTTGATACATCACTAAACGCCACGTATATAATAGCTTTGTTTTTTTTAATTCATCGTTATCAGATTTTTTTTTAATTCATCCACATCTCGTAACGAGCCTCGATCTTCTCCAGCATTCCAACAGCCTCAACATCCCATTGCACGCCCTCCAGCTGTCGGAGTTTGGGTCTCCCAACGTTGCGTCTACCTTAGGGCTCTTCGTGCATGATCCTCTTTGGCACTCTTCCTTTGTCCATTGTTTCTACGTGGACTGCCCATCGCAGCCTCCATTTTTTTATAATGTTTAAAATGTAGGTCTCATTTTAAATTCTGCATATCGTCACATATTGGTCACATATTTCTGAATATTTTTCTCTTGAATACTAATAGAGACAATTCGAATTTTAACTCAATACCCAGCATTCGAAACCATAAATTAGTACGTTTTAATCCTCACTAACCCTAGGAGATATAAAATGAAATTATTTATTTCCATTTTTTACACATATATATATATATATATATATATATAACATTTTTTCAACATATCAATTAAGACAATAAAAATCTCAATCAAGTTGTAATATTATAGGAGAACCAGGAACATAAGGCACCTACAGGGCTTACGACCTGTCATCGGCTGGTTTACGTGATCACTTTATGTGCTTGTGCAACGTTCACCAATTATGCCTTCTTTTAATCATGAAAATCTGTTTGTTTGAAAATAAAGTGAAAAACACCATCGCCATCTATGAGTAATGAAGAAACGTTTTTGTAACGCCATTTATTGAGAAATTGTTTTGTAAATAATGAAAGAAACAGTCCTTATACGTGAGGTGACAATGCTTTCTCACAGATGTCACCTCTGAACCGCGCCAGAATTATAAGTTCAATTTTGGCTTGTTTACTTTCTTGTACCAATGTATAATTATAATTCTGTATAATTCTGTCTCTCTATAATCTGGTTGGTTGGAAGAAATTGCCTAAAGGCAATAAGCCGCCAATGTGCATTATATTTGTTTATATTATGTACAAAAAGTTAAATAAATAAAAATAAATAAATAAATATAATGTAAATTGAATATTTTTATACTATACGCAAACATTGGATTTTTCCCCTGTCGAGAGTCGATGATGTTTTGTGTCAAATTTTTAACATCTCAATGGAGACGAAGATGGAATATTATAAGAGAGTCAGAAACTAGGCACCTTCATGCCTTACGACCTGTCATCTTATTTTATTTACATTCTTTTCTAGAGATCTTCTTGGTGATATCGTTATTTCAATAATGTCCAAGCCTCTCTAGCATACGTCATTGCTTGCACTGCGAACCATCATCATATCATGCATTTAATCCTGAAAAGGGGTCTTAGAAAATGGTCCCAGGTGGTATTTTGCGACTTTGTATACTGACTACGTTTTCTTCTCCAGGATCATTTGTCTTCGGATCAGTCTGTCTAAGACTCTCCCGTCCAGGGATTAGGCACCGTGTGTCCGGGTACAATTCGTCCCACGGACGAATGTCCCAGAACGGATGGATCGTCAACCTTTGGCTGTTCCGTATCCATTACGTTTAATGGCTATGTCACGTCCCCGGGGTTTTCATTATTCCCTAATTGACGGAAGAGTTTCGTTTTCTGTTTACCTTCCCCGCTCGTCTTAGCATAATCAAACATTGCTACACCACCGGAGATTCGTTATTTCAATTCAAGATTCCATTTCGGGCCCCGTTGTACCTTCAGACATCTCGCGTATGCGGCACGATAACTGGCAGACAAGAAACATGTCGATCAATTTGTTTTAACATAGCCCAAGAGATAGCAACGTCAAAAAGCAATTCATTTTTAATGGCTGTTTTTTTTTAATATTCCCTTCCTCATTAAATATAGGCATGAAAAAGGTAAGTCTGGCACCTGGGAGTGGTTGCGTTTACCAGTGCACATCCCCTTTTTGTAGGTTAAAATTGCAGATTTTAGTATCATTTATATCTTTCTTAGTCCTTTTTGTGCTCTTGTACTATCCATATGATGGTATAAGAGCACATCATCCATCAGCGAACACCCGGGAAGATTTAACCTTATAAAAGGAAACACGCCACATTCGTGTATCCCCACATTGTAGTCTAAACGACACGTTTGAAAAACACTATAATCTTAGTCAATGGTACTATTTCAATTAAATTCGTTGGAAAACTCAAAATGTCCTTTTTGTGGTCCTATACCATCAATGTGATTACAATTTAACTTAGTGGTTTGCTCAGCTCACACCCGGAAATATTTTTGTGGTCCTATACCATCAATGTGATTACAATTTAACTTAGTGGTTTGTTCAGCTCACACCCGGAAATATTTTTGTGGTCCTATACCATCAATGTGATTACAATTTAACTTAGTGGTTTGTTCAGCTCACACCCGGAAATATTTTTGTGGTCCTATACCATCAATGTGATTACAATTTAACTTAGTGGTTTGTTCAGCTCACACCCGGAAATATTTTTGTGGTCCCATACCATCAATGTGATTACAATTTAACTTAGTGGTTTGTTCAGTTCACATCCGGAAATATTTTTGTGGTCCTATACCATCAATGTGATTACAATTTAACTTAGTGGTTTGTTCAGCTCACACCCGGAAATATTTTTGTGGTCCTATACCATCAATGTGATTACAATTTAACTTAGTGGTTTGTTCAGCTCACACCCGGAAATATTTTTGTGGTCCTATACCATCAATGTGATTACAATTTAACTTAGTGGTTTGTTCAGCTCACACCCGGAAATATTTTTGTGGTCCTATACCATCAATGTGATTACAATTTAACTTAATGGTTTGTTCAACTCACACCCGGAAATATTTTTGTGGTCCTATACCATCAATGTGATTACAATTTAACTTAATGGTTTGTTCAACTCACACCCGGAAATATTTTTGTGGTCCTATACCATCAATGTGATTACAATTTAACTTAATGGTTTGTTCAACTCACACCCGGAAATATTTTTGAAATTTTTTTATTTTCCTTCTTTTTTAACATTTATTTATTTATTCATTTATATTATTTCAGAAAATTATAGCTTTGTAAATTGAGTGGTTACATATGGTGCTATTAAAATTATTACATGCCAATGATGTTTTCTTCTAATTAAAAATAATTAAGAAAAAATATTTTAACAAGTATGCTGAGCAGTAGGTAAATGAATAACAATAATAAGACAAAAATATGATTGATAAAAATAAATACATAATACATATTCAATAACAGTAACATATTTCACAAACGGACAGAATTAATAGGTACAAATAATATACTACTAACTAACTCCCGACTACCCCAAGGGGATATAGTGGAAAGTTGTGATTTTATTTTTTCATTGCAGATTATCAACAAGTATCATGCTGAGATTCTGAAAGTTTCATCACAATGTTTCTGTGTGTGTATGCTGTTTACTATGTAATCTGTGCTTTGTACTATGTACTGCGTGTTTATTCCATTTTATCGATTATGGACCAGTATTCATTCGATTCTTTACAAATTTGTTTATCTAATATTCGCTTTGACCCCATTCGATTTTAAAGGATATCTGATCAGTGTTCTCAATTTATTTAACTGTCAAATATGTCAAAGTGACCCCAAGCTCAGGAAACTGAATATTCAATATTTTCATTTACAATTTGCTAAAAAGGCACATCACTTTCATAAAATGGCATTGAAGAATTTAAAAGTTTTCATAATAAAATATTTAATTCAATAATAATAAAATTAAACAAACTCATTTCATTTTATGAAAATGTAGATAATTTCGATGCAAAATTTGAATATATTTTGTGGAATGACTTGGTTATGAGGAGTATTGCGTCGGCCATAACCCACTCGTTTTTAACTGTCCTTTAAGTGTCTGTGAATACGAATCGATCGTTACATTTTTGATTGTCCAAGTCACAAATCAATCTTTGTTTTTCTTCAAGTTTTACCGTAGATACAGATTCATTAAACTGTCGAAATACATACAAACTACATTATCGTGAATCGAATATCCTACGGATTAACTTAATATTGTCGTGAGTTGAATAATGTAAGATTAGTATATATCACGCACAGAATACATATTTCGTTATTTTTTTCATGGCTGGATATTATTTTTCCCCATGTCTAAGGCGGAAAGATTTCCTGTGTATGACTTTATATTGAATTTTTATGTAAATAATGGATTTATTATTGTATATTTTTATCAGTATTGTGTGTGAATATTTTGGATGAAATTTGAGTACGTATTTCGCTGATATCTCCGCGTAAAATAGAAAAAAAAATATAACACACACATAGGGCCGGTATTACAGTCTCAGTTTAAGGGGGGGACTGCTGCCAACGTACCTATTTTTCAATTTGATATACCATCATTATTTCTTATCAAATCGTTTTGAAAAAAATAATTTAGATAGTTTGGGTATTCATAAAGAAAAATGTATCTTTACTTTTTGATAATGTTCTGTATAAATTCTTGTAGAAAAATAATGGCATACCCCGATTTTCAACGTTTATCTTATATTTTTAATAAAATATAAGGCGTAGTTCAACATATTTTTTTTAAATTAAAGAAGACAAAAATATCTAGAAAAATACGATGTGACGTTGCATTAATGCTTCAGGTTTAGAAAATAAACCTAAAATACATTTATTTTCCAGTTATATCTATAATTAAAAGTAAAGACTTTTTGATTCTACATTAATTTAATTGAGCGCGATAGGCCTATTTCGCCTTGTTAGGGCATTGACTAGCTTATGACTAGTCATAAGCTAGTCAATGCCCTAACAAGGCGAAATAGGCCTATCGCGCTCAATTAAATTAATGTAGAATCAAAAAGTCTTTACTTTTAATTATAGATATAACTAATAATGGAATTCTACCAAATAAAAACTTCATCGATAATTAATTTATCTTCCATTCAGCGCCATTGCGAAATATTAGTTTTTTTTTTGTTTATTAACTTAACCTGATGCATTAATGCAACGTTACATCGTTTTTTTTCCAGATATTTTGATCTTCTTTAATTTATAAAAAAATATAATGCTCTATACCTTATAGTTTTTTTAGAAATTCAAGATAAATGTCAAAAATTGGGGTATGCTTATTATTTTCCTACAAGAATATATACAGAACATCATTAAAAATTAAGGTATATTTTTATTTATTAATATTCAAACTAACTAGGTTATTTTTTTCAAAATGATTCGTTTTGTAGTAATGACGCAAATTCAAATTGAAAAAATAGGTACGTTGGCAGCAGTCCCCCCCTTAAGAGCTAAACTCAAGTTTTACAAAAATATATCGTATTGCAGTGTCCGTTTAGGCCTAATCTTTCCTCAAATACGTCACTAAAACGACAAATATTTAACTCAACGTTTCTGGCGAATTAAGTACTTAACGGTGAGTCAAATGTCATTTGCTAGGCAACGTGTGTAGTTTTAGTTTCTATCACTAGAGGCGTTAGGCAACGAGTGTAGTTTCAGTGTTCCATCACTAGAGACGTTAGTTGTATCGTCGGTGGCGCCACACAACAAAACAAACTGACAGCCATTTTGAAACGAACAGAGGCATTTAAAAGCATTATTTTAGAAAAAAATTAAATTTACCATGTTGGATAATAAAACAATAGTATTTCAAGTCGTAGCGTCCCGTTTTGTAATTCGTAATATTTGAGGTAAATTAAAATTTGATAGATAATAACCACAGAAAAAGTAAAATATGTCTATAATTGAAGATTTAGTAACTGACATGTCATATTGCACTGTAATACGGAAATGAATTCAATCTCCCCTTAATATTAATCTTGAGTTTAACAAACTCAATGAGTTGAGGGCCGACTATAATACCGGACCATAGTATTCTTTTTTTATACTGTACCTGTATTTACTACACAATATACTATAATTTATTTATTTTTAGAAATGTACTTATTTTTTCCGCTTTTTTATTATCAAAATAGGTCTTCGTATTTTTAATCTGATAAAGACGCATTTTTATTTTTAACGTGTTTGAATGGTTCCTGATCTAGTTTTATCATTAGTAAACAATATTCAGTGCAACTCTGAAATGTTATTTACAGTTCACAAGATCAAGACCACATCTTTGCTTGCAAAATCAAGACTGTGGGTTCAGTTCCAATCATTTTCTCATCACTTAATGAAATAAATGTTTTTTTTTTCATATACTAAAATATCTTTAAATTGTATTTTAAATTAAACCCAATAATTAAGGATTTAGGATGAAGTTCTATTTTTAACTTTCAAAAGATTTTGAATTATCATTATATAAGTTATTTAACCATGTTATAAATTTATAACTTTCTATTCTAAATTCTGTGTCGGTTTGTCTTAATTTATGTATTTAATTGAAAATATCGACTTTTTTAAAACAACATTTTACTAAAAAAATACGCGATAATTTCATAACTCTTCCTTTTTTGTATAAAGGCATGTTTGTATTATCTTGTGTACTAAATTGGCTGTGTGTTTGTTTTCAATCAATAAAAATAAAATAAAATACCATGAACATTGTACATATTCAGCGAACCGTGTTTTTTTTAACTTCAAAGTCAAAGTTTGTGTTTTTTTTTAACTTCAATGTCGGACATCATACAAAAATTTTCCTAATATGCGTCTTGGTTTTTTACTAACGATGTGTTTAGAGAAATACATTGAACAAATCGACAGTTGGAATTCGTTTTCCAAGGACATATTTTTCTTAGTTTTATTGATGAATATATTTTCTTAGTTTAATTGATGTATATATATCAATACACAATCTAATTATTTATTTCATTTTTCATAATATACTTACCACATTTTTTCTTAAATAGACCAAAACCTTTTTCCTCTTTTATGTTCGTCGGCATTTTTTCATATAATTTAAGCCCATAGATATTAGAGAATTCTGCGTTGAGACATTATTTCGCTTGTCTAATCTAATATCTTCTCTGTTTCTTGTGTCATAGAGAGTAATATTCTTTATTATATCTAATTTTGGGTTTTGAGATTTTTCGTTTCATGCTTTGAAGCATTTTACGTATAAAAATTAAATCATGAAAGTATTTGATAGATAGTAGGTTAAGATCATTTAACATCATTAAGCCGCTTGGTTTTTTTATATTAAAGGTTTTTTAGCCAGCATCGGTAAATTCAGTATGTACCTAATCATTTCTCTGAAAAAAGACTCGAATTTAAGGAGACTGGCTGTGGTTGATAGTATTTACAGGATTCAGTTAGTGTAGGTTCTTGGCATGTTTCTGTAATTCTGTGTCCATATAATGGTATTATATTCCAGTTTCTGGATTTATTTTAGAAATTATTCTGAATTGAGGTTGTGTGTATCCTGCACGGACATCCGCCAGACATATGTATGTACATTCATACGTACATATATGTAAGTATATCTGTTGGTATGCGCTACTGCGGAAGGCGTTATTTACACACCCCTGCAGTATATACTTTGTTCTCTTTGCATTGTTTATGCATCAGGGGTGGCCAACAATTGTTATTTTGATTTTTTTATTTATATTACAAAAAAATATTTAAATCATGAATATCTTGACACATCTCCTTCGATAGTGCTATAAGAACAAATCGAGCTACGGACTACTTCAACTTTTGCCCTTAGCCTTGTCTGTAGGTACTTGTAATATCTTGACACTGTGTTATTTAATTAATAAGTTCTTGTAAACACTGGTTATTTGGAAGAAATTCCCATATTGCAATAAACTCGCCACTTGCGTAGGGTGCAAGTAAATTGACCACGAGCGCTTTCGAATGATATTGTATTATCAGCTTTGCAAAAGAAAGTATTCTTATAGTCGAGATATACGACTACACTAGACAATCAGTGGGACACCGAAATATAGCTGTAGATTAGTTGTGGGGGCCATAAATAAATATATAAAATAATAATTTTTGTTTCTCGTGATAATAGACATCAGCAGCAGGTTCCCTCATAATGTTGTGCAATAGATTTGCACTGGGACATTACATGTATAGATGTAAACGCCATGGATACTTGTATCAACATTTTTTGTGTAGATTGTCAGTGTCGTCATGTATCACGAGCATTGAGGGGTGATATACCAGACCAGATAAAAGACTCTTGATATATCAGATTTTATTACATCATAAAGGGTTGCAAAAATTACAACGTTTTTTTTATACATACACTAATAAAAATATTTTTTAACCCAGTTCCCTAACTCCTTCAAAGAAGCTCCTTCCTTCACACCAATAATACCTCCTTTTTCTCATTTTACTCTCATTATGTATTGTTTTTTTTTATCCATAGTATTTTTTCTTTTTTATTGTTATTTAATTACCTACTTAACAGCATACTTGCTTAGATATTTTTACTTCATTCTTTTTAATGAGAAGAAAACATTAATGGCTTGTACTAATTTTAATTTGCAATCCACACAATTTACAAAGCTGTTGTTTTATTAAATAAAATAAATGAATTAATGGATAGATATATCAAAAAAATATGTACCTATATTTAAATGCTGTCTCTGCACCGTGAGGTCATCTGTCGTTTTCCTCGGCGGCTGGTTGAAAATCCCAGACATATGATGGAAACAGAACGACTGGAAAACTCAGGAAATATCCCGCAGCGCTGCCTTGTTTATGCAAATACCATTAAATAAATTATTCCCATACACATACCCACCCTAAACAACTCTCCCACACTTCCTCAACCCTCTAGTCCAGTCCTTACCACACTGTATCCACCGCACCTTCTTAACCGACATACTTAATCTAATGACATTGTGATGTTTAAACGCCACTCGGATATGGCTGTCCCTCGAAGAACGCCCCAGGGATAGCTTTCAGGGCGCCCACGTGATTGGAATTTGATATAATCAACCATCTCTCAGTACAATTGTTGATGTCGTCATAAATATAAAGCCTTGTATCGTATTGGCCAATCAAAAGAACAAAAAATTGAAAAATCCACGTGGTTAACTTAAATTTATTCATTTATTCCACTTTCATGGTGGAGAGTCTGATTTCACAATTTTTAAGCTTATTTTTTAAACGTCAATTTCTCCATAGATATCAACGTAGAGAGAGCATACTTGGAGTTTTGTTTTGATGTTTTTGTGTGTATGCCGTACATAAATATGAAAATTTGGCTCATGAACTTCGTTTTCCCTAGACAACGAATGATTCGTTTTCTATAGGCAACGATTCGTTTATTCTCTACGATTTCATCTACTAAAATTTAAAAATGCTCTCACGGTCTGTAAAATCAAGTTATCTTTTTATGATTGAATTTTTGATACAATAGAAATACACTCTTCGAAAGTACACTTTAATGAAAAAATGTAGTAAGTGTGATATTGCATATTTATATGAAAATGTATATAACAGTAGTAAAAAAGCATCTCATCATATTATGACGTGTTTCTATGGAAAACTGTATTTTTTTTTACTCTCCACTACTATGAATGTAATAGTATTCATCTACATACTTTCATGCCATTTTTACTCTCCACTACTATGAATGTAATAGTATTCATCTACATACTTTCATGCCATTTTTACTCTCCACTACTATGAATGTAATAGTATTCATCTACATACTTTCATGCCATTTTTACTCTCCACTACTATGAATGTAATAGTATTCATCTACATACTTTCATGCCATTTTTACTCTCCACTACTATGAATGTAGTAGTATTCATCTACATACTTTCATGCCATTTTTACTCTCCACTACTATGAATGTAATAGTATTCATCTACATACTTTCATGCCATTTTTACTCTCCACTACTATGAATGTAATAGTATTCATCTACATACTTTCATGCCATTTTTACTCTCCACTACTATGAATGTAGTAGTATTCATCTACATACTTTCATGCCATTTTTACTCTCCACTACTATGAATGTAGGTAATAGTATTCATCTACATACTTTCATGCCATTTTTACTCTCCACTACTATGAATGTAATAGTATTCATCTACATACTTTCATGCCATTTTTACTCTCCACTACTATGAATGTAATAGTATTCATCTACATACTTTCATGCCATTTTCCTCATGGGGTGGGTAGAGAGAACCAAACACCGCATTCTTATTTGACTTCCGACGACCGTTTCGGCATACGAGGTCATAATCAACTGGTGTTGAGTATACTATTTTTTACTAGTTTCATACATAAATATACAATAAGGATACAATAGGTAAATTAATAAATGTAAACTATCAGCAACATAATATAAATGCATTTTACATATTACATTTATCTACCTATTTACCTATTTTATTCATATTGTATATTTCTGTATAAAACTAATGAAAACTGTATACTGTAAGTAAGTAATTAAGTAAGTATAGCCTTGTAAGCCGAAACGGTCGTCGGAAGACAAATAGATTCGTTGTGGAATATATGTGTTCATATCTACCATAGTTATTATGGGATTCTACAGTTTGGAAGCCGTGTCAATCGTGACAGATTGAAAACTACTGATAATTTACAGTTTTTGGACAAAAATGAGTAGGTATGGTTTGAAATGTGATTCAAAAGTAATTGTTTTGTTTAAAGAGTTTGTCCTTCCGGCAAATGGGACTAAAATTTTTATCACTTACAGTACAGAGAGATTTCTTGTCTGGATAAATTTCCAGTTTTGTTTGCGGCAGTATCTATGTATGTATGTAGAAGGACATTAATCCCTGGCAATACATTATGCATGGGCCAGTTACTTGTGTACCCAAAGACCCGTATTCGCTATTACGTGTCGCTACTGTTGCTGATCTTGCCTACAAACGCCTCAGGCTAATTTTCCTTTTAGTCTACAATGAATACAATTTCTAACCTTTGCTACTATTTTATATTATTTAATACATTATGAAATTTTCAAGATTTATATTGTGCAATAGTAGCTCTTTATTTTTACTCTACATTACTTTGGAATAATGGAGAGTCATGATTTTTTTATTTTTGAGCATATTTCTTCTCACTTCCCCAAGGGGATATGTTGTGGAGTTTTGAATTCACAATTTTTTTAAATATTTTTTTACTGCAGATAGTTTCAAACTAAGATTGTTTGCGTGTGTGCGTGCGTGCGTGCGTGCGTGCGTGCGTGCGTGCGTGCGTGCGTGCGTGCGTGCGTGCGTGCGTGCGTGCGTGCGTGCGTGCGTGCGTGCGTGCGTGCGTGCGTGCGTGCGTGCGTGCGTGCGTGCGTGCGTGCGTGCGTGCGTGCGTGCGTGCGTGCGTGCGTGCGTGCGTGCGTGCGTGAGTGAGTGAGTGAGTGAGTGAGTGAGTGAGTGAGTGCGTGCGTGCGTGCGTGCGTGCGTGCGTGCGTGCGTGCGTGCGTGCGTGATTGCGTGCGTGCGTGCGTGCGTGCGCGCGAGCGTGCTTGCGTGCGTTGGTAAATTCACAGTGCGTGCGTTGGTAAATTCACAGTGCGTGCGTTGGTAAATATATTTATTTTATTTTATTTTACCAAGAACAGCACACAGTACATGCATACAATTATTGAAATTAAATAATAAAAATACAAAAATAACATGTACCTCTCACGTACTATACCTCATATCAAAATAATACAACAAAAAAGTGTGAATTAGTGGGCACAATTCACACTTTTTTTTCACATTATGTGCACAATTCAAATGACATTGTGCACATAATGTTTAAGCTGTAAAAGTATTTCAATTTTGTATGAAATACATTTATATTTTAAAGATTTCACGTGAAATATTACATATTTTATGCTTGGTACAAAAAATATTAACAAATAAAAAAACCTTAACTAAATTGATAGAGAAAATAACAATACATTTTCTTTAACTGTCATTGATGTACATATTTTTATTCTTCTTAATTTCTTGTGTTTAAATGTTATATATTTATAGTTTTATACAGGTTTTCTTTTTTTTACATGTACCATTTTTACTCATAACTATTACAGGTGGTTGTCTGTAAGAAATTGCCACTAGGTAATAAGTCCGCCATTTATACTAGCAAATAAGTAATGTTCAATAAAGTGTTAAAATAAATAAATACATTTATTTGACAATAAAGAAAGCAAGAAGAAAAAGAGTAAGTAAAATAAATAGAAAAATCAAGAAAAAAGATAATGATGCACAATCTTTCAAAACTAACGTAAGGAATTTCGTCATGTTTAAACGATATGAAAGAAAAAAAATCTGATTATCATTTATATGTGTTGTCTTCTTAACCATCTCTCCACTCCTGGATGTAGATCTCCTTGTATATCCTGAGCTTCCCTGTACCACTTATTTCCGCGATTGTTATTATATCGCCGACCGCCAAATATGGCTTCTCTGGGCTGGAAACACTGGTTAGTTGGTAGAAATTGGCATCTAGCAATAAACTCGCCACTTGCGCAGGGTGCAATAAATTGTGTATTATTAAGATTATTATATTGTCAACCCATCTTTTCTCGGGTCGACCTACTCCTCTTTTGTCTTCCAGAGGTCTCCGTTTTAGAATTCTGCTGCTAGAATTTCCTGTCTTACCTCGTGACCTGCCCACTGCCATTTGAGACTGACATAATGCTCTATAATATCAAGAAGCTTGGTACGGCATTTAATTTCATCATTCAGTAATTTGACCCTATGTTTAATACATACACTTAAAGCTGATTAGTTTCCCTTAGACAACAGTTTATGAAAATCTCCATGATTTTATCTGTCAAAAATTTCAAAATGCCTTCATGTTCGTGTCGGAAAATTGAGTTTTTTTTTTAAAATTTTACAATAAAAATGCATTCAAGGATTGTCTACCTTTCAAGAAGAAAAAAATGTGCACTTTCTTTGTAGTGGAGAAGTTTTATCGGTCCACTATATTTTTCGTGTAGCCATGTTTTCACCGCATATTTAAGCTTAATCATAGATTGACATGATGCAATGTTAATATCGTAGAAAGTCAGGAGTAACAGACGTCGTCGAAAGAGTTGCTAAGCTCAAGTGGTCTTTTGCGGGACACGTTGCTAGACTTCAAGACCAGAGGTGGACAAAAAGGTTAGTGGAATTGAGACCTCGCGAAGATAAAAGAAGTAGAGGGAGGCCCCCCATGCGATGGTCTGATGATTTAAAAAGAATAGCTGGTGATTGGATGCAGAAGGCGCAAGATCGAGATATATGGAGAGATATGGGGGAGGCCTACTTTCAACTGTGTAAAGAAATGGCTGTGTAAGGTAAGGTAATGTTATTAGTAAACGAGCTCGTAAAAGAAGATGTACGAATGTGATAGAGGCGAAGAATATATGCAAATATAGAAGTATACGGCGCTGGATTATCTCTGCCTACCCCAATTTTAGGGACATAGCGAGATGGTATATATGTATTTTTGTCTTGTTATTAAAAAGTATATTAAATGGTTTTTGTCTACTAACATATTTAAGAACTTAAAATTGTATTATACTATAAACATTAACTTATTATTCCAGTGTACCTATGTACACACGGTGTTACTGTAACAGTTCGCAAAGTCAATACTCGCCTTAACGTAAAGATACTATCCCTCTGGCGATTATGGGATAAAACAATTTAAAACAAAATGTTTTTTTTTGTCTCTGAAAAAATGAGTGCGGTGTGTATAAAAGTTTTTAAATAAATTTTATTTTGCAAAAAGTTTGTCGGGTCGGCCGGGACTGGGAATTGAAATTTAAATTACCAACATTCGTAATTTAATTTTCCGCAAATTCGTTTCAAACATTATAACGTACTTTTTTCCTGCACTATATTATTAAATATGTTTTTTATGGTAACTTTGTTTTTTTTTTGTTATTTATGTTTTGATTTGTGGCAGGAAACGAGAGTTTGCACAATAATTAACCCAATAGCGTCATTAAATGATGATCTGAAAATAGATGTTGATTATTCTGCTTATGAGTATCATTAATTTATTTTATTAATTTGTAATTTTATTTACACATAACTTGCCAAACGGTAATTTCTTCCAACCAACCAGAGTTAATGCCAATATACAATGCAATGTGCAAGAAGGTGCAATGCAAGAAGGTTATGACATGACAAAAATACAAAATAAAGAAATACCAAAAAAAACATGAATAAGACAAAAAAGATTGAATATAAAAAGAGTTCATAGCAATGATAGGAAAACAAAAAGATAAAAAAGGAAGAGGATAATAATAAATAAGTTATTATCAGATAGAAAATTTTGCAGTAGACTTTTTTTAAATACGATTTATGAGATAGCCGACGTATGTAATATCAAGAAGACTATTCTATAGACTTGCTGATTGTACTTTAAATGAAAATTTGAAAAAAAAACATAATTATGAATTCTAAAAGATACTAGAGTATGTTCGGTAGATCATTCATAACTTCTTCTTTTGTTTCAATCTTGAATATTGGTTGGCAGCATTAAATTGATGCATCTCCTCCTCCACTCCGCTCGGTCTTCAGCGACTCTTTTCATCTCCGTGTAAGAGGTACAATGCATGTCGCGGCACACCTGTTCTAAATACTCCCGGCGGGGACGCCCTCTGCCAGTTGTACCCTCAACCATTCCCTCCAAGATGATATGTAGGAGATCCTCGTGTCGCAACACATGGCCTATCCAATTTGCACGCCTTTTCGATATGGTGTTTGACAGGTGCCTGGTTTCCTTAATTCTGCTGAGAACCTCATCATTTGTTATATGGTCCCTCCAAGATATGCCAAGCATTCGGCGATAGGTCCACATCTCGAAGGCATCCAATCTTTTACGTTCTCTTTCACCTATGCACCATGTCTCACAACCATATAACAAAATACTCCATACAAATGTCTTCACTAGTTCCTTTCGGAGTTTAAGGTCCATGTTGTTGGACTCGAACATCTTGGATTTTTTGTTGAAGGCGAGTTTTGCCTGGTGAATGCGACTGTCCACCTCTCTACTTGAACGGCCATCCCATGTGATTCTACTCCCTAGATACACAAATTCTTTCACATTCTTGAGAGCAGCTCCAGACATCAGTAGATTCATTTGGCGTTCATCCCTGCCTACAGTTAGTACCTTAGTTTTATCCTTATTTATTTTCATGTTGTACTTTTCGTTTAGGACTAACTCCATAGTTTCTAAGGTTTCTTTTAGTTCTTCTTCACTATCCGTTATCAGAGCGATGTCGTCTGCAAATCTGATCATATCTACCTTTTGTCCATGGATTCTGATGCCTCTTCTATGTTCCATTACTTCTCTTATTTCATCTATCGCACATTGAATATAGCCGTTAAAAAGCATTGGAGAGAGAGAGCAGCCTTGTCTCACACCTTGTCTTATATTTGCCTCTTTTTCTTCTTTTCCACATCTGATTATGGCGGCTTCGTTTTTGTAAAGAGCTTGGATGATACGTCTGTCTCTATACTTTACACCAATCCCACCTAGTATTTCAAAAAGTTTCTTCCATTCTACTTTGTCGAAAGCCTTCTCTAGATCCACAAAGCCAACATACGTGTATTGATTTCTTTTTATTCTTTTTTCGAGAATTACGCGTAAAGATAATATAGCTTCTCTGGTTCCCATTCTCCTTCTAAATCCAAATTGATCTTTACTAAGGATTGTCTCTATATTAGAATTGATTCTTTTTAGAATAATATTGGTTAGAATTTTAGATGCATGACATATGAGACTTAGCGTTCTATGTTGTTCACATTTGGTTGTACCGGGTTTTTTGGGTAGAGTTACAATAACACATTTTTTAAAGTCCTCCGGGATTTTTCCTGTCTTATATATCATGTGGACCAACTTATAGATAGCTTCCATAGTACCTTCGCCTGCAGATTTAATTAATTCAGCTGGTATTTCATCAACTCCTGGTGATTTCCTATCTTTAAGCCTTTTTATTGCGTCGTCAAATTCTTCTCTGGTGATTGGGTCGCCCAAAGTATCCGCATCTACATCAGATTCGCATTCTATCAGATTCTCCATGTTGACATAATTGTTTCCATTGTATAGCTCTTCCAAATATCTTTTCCATCTTTCGACGATTAAAGATTCTTCGAAGATTATTTTACCGTCTTCTCCTTCGATAGCATTACCTTTTCCGGTTTTTGTCCCAAAAAACTCTTTTATAGAAGCATAAGCTGATTCTACGTTTCCCCTTTTCATACATTCGTTTATTCATAACATGTCTGTGTTAAATTTCATAGTCGCCTCTGTGGTATTATCATTACTTTGATTTTATCTATGTTTTTTTTCGTTTCCGTCTTAGATCTGTCATCTTGTCACGAGAATAAAAAAAGGGTGTACGACACACCAATCTGTGTTTCGTTTTTTATTTATTTAAATCCAACAAATTTCATCCACCAAATTAAACAATGTACCTACCTAGGCGGGTTTTTGCCATAAACATTCCGCCTTGAGCATTCAGCTGCGCTCCTGTTAGCGAGCTGCAATATGTATGTCCTCAACAATTCCCGATGATTCCCGACAATTGCCGAAGATTGACGAACCACAGCCCAGCGCTGTCGATGCAGGTCAATGCGCAGATATTCATGCGTTAACCGTTTGACTGAATAGAGTTGCGTTATTATAAAATTATTTATTCCGACCCACAATATCACAAACAATTTAATTTATTATATTATTGTATCTTTATTAATTCTGAATATATCAGTGTTGATCATGTAAGTAGATCTTTTAACAATTCTTCGAATTTTTCGTGAGAAACTTTGTAGAAGTTCATTTTAAATAAAATAAAATAAATTAAAACAAATAACTTTGTTTACTTCTACTACTGTAAACACCTTTAATTTATGAAAGGGGTTATAACGTTTTCGAGCGTGTGCTCATCCTCAGTAACCACTTATTACTAACTTAAAACTAATGACAGACTACTTAACTATGTTGGCGGGCGGACGGAGGAAGAAGGGGGTGGTGGATGGGGGGGGGTGATAGTGGGTGTGGTTAATATTTTTATAAGGGTATAGATCTTTTATTTGAAACCCTTCATCACCATAAATTATATATTATCAAATATTTATTGAACTGACCAGATGTTTAAATTAATTAATCTTTTCGAACACGTACATAATGTTATCCTTTTGATAAAATAAATAGATATACATTTACCACAAAAAAAATTACCCAAGTAATGGGAAGTCTGTGTAATGGTCCATTTGAAACCAAGGATGAAATAGTATTAGACGTCAAAGTATTCTAGACAAACTTCTAGTTTTGAAACTAGACTGTTCGTACATATGTCTATGGTGCACAAGACATATCCAGTTTCTTGTTTACAAAGGTGATAATATGTATTATTGCGTTAATAATACAATTATTTCATCTTCAAAGGGTTCAGTGTGCTGCATCAACGCTTTGGCGTTTACAATTTTCTCTGAGAAGTTTTATAAAACAACTATGCACTATATATGTACATCCTATCCTCTAATAACAACATCTCTGTTTCTGACTTTCTCAATACCTATGTACTTTTCGCTTCCATAGTATTGTTTCCTTTGTGATCTTTCTCACACTCTCCCACTTCTGTCTTATGTTATTTCTTTTTTCTATCTTTTTATTTTCCTTCTGCCTTTTATGACATTATTTTTCTCGTTTCCTTTACGTATTAATATAATTATCGTGTTATTAAAAAATATACAATGTAATTTTCCGAACTCAATAATATCTTGAAAGAAATTTCCTAAAAGTGTATTTCCTAATAATGCTGTTTCATTTTTACTCTTCACACTATAGAATAGTGGAGATTCATAATTTTATATATTTTAGCGCATTTTTTTATATCGATTTATCAACGGGTATCATGTAGAGAGTGCACATTGTAAGTTTCGTCGTAATGTGTTCATAGACAATTTTATTTTATTCTTTTTTAATTCGTCAATTACGTTGTTTTTTGTGTCCTCTCTGCAGCCCAAACTATAAGAAGTCCGATTGACTTTATATTGATATCATATATTCAATGTCCATAAACTTAAATTTTTTATCTATGATTTCATCTGACCAAATTTTTAAAATGCTCAAAATACATCACAAAGATTTAACGGGCATCCCAAAGATGTGAAATAAATTGCATATTTGTATGCAAAATGTATATAACAGAAGGAAAATAGCTTCTGTATGGGAAAATTAAGTGATCAACATCATATTGATGCTGTATGTGTCTCTATAGACTCATACGTCTCTATTACGCAAACCAGCCGATGACAGGTCGTAAGCCCTGTAGATGTCTTGAGTTCTTGGTTCTCCTATAATATTCTACCTTCGTCTTTATTGAGATGTTAAAAATTGGTCATAAAATATCACTGACTTCCGACAGGAAGAAAATCCAATGTTTGCGTTTATTCAACTTAAAAATATTCGAAAAATAGTTACTTTACATTTTTACTTAACTCGTGATGTTAATAATTTTCTTTTTCTGTTTATTTCAGATTGTGGAGGACTATTACCACTTTCACCACAACTCCGTCAGACGGCGGTCCGTATCTCCGTCCCACCACCACAACAAAAGACTGTCGGTCGACCACAGGGTACACTGGTCCAAGCAGCAGAAGCTGCTGACCAGAAAGAAGAGGGACTTCATCCCCATCATGCTGACGACCAATCCATCTTCCGGGGGGCCTCAAGTCAGGAGTACGGGCGGCCTCGATGGCGCAACAGCTCAGGCGACGACCTCAAGTCCAAACAGAAATGACCGGGACCTGTTCCCGCCGTTCGGACAAAAGTCCCAGAAGAACTCGGGACTCTCGGGGGGTGACTACAAGTTTCCGCTCAACGACCACCGCTGGCAACAGATGTGGTATTTGGTGAGTAACTGCACTTTGTATTTACGTATTCGTAGTTTTATTTTTATATTTTATTTATTTTGGATATCCAACAGTACACTAGAATATAAAAACATAGTATGAGATTAAAAACAATGGAAAAAACAGTAAACGATAGACTACGGTACATAATAACAGGACATAATATCAAGTGATTTTTAAAGTTTTACATACAATTTTTAACAAATGAGAAAAACAAAATTATAGGATCATACCTGAAACATACAAGGAACAGTGCAAAGAAGATTATATTCTAGAATCATGTTGTTTGATTAATGTGGTTTTTTTCGTGTGTTTAGGGCTAAGAAATTTCTCTTTCTGTTATATTTAAATTTTTATACGACACTCAGTATGTTCTTTCTATATTTTGTGCTGTCCCAAGGCATTGCTGAAAACCAACACAGCAGTAGCAGTGTGCGGCAGAGCAATAGCCTTTTTGTTGCCCATTATTGATCAGATATTATTTTTTTACGTACATTGTAATGTTTCAAACAATATTGGCTTCAAATACACGTTTTTATTATTATTTTTGAAATAATAAAATTATGATAGAATGAATAGGATGAAATTAATAGTAATAGTAACTTTTATTTAGACGTAAAAAATACAAAATTAATACATCTAGTGTAAACAAAAAGTTGATAAATTTATTTTTTTAAATACATACAATATTAAATAATGGTACAGAGTATGACACTAAATTATTAAAACATGTATAAGTATGGAGAACATTAATACTTTTTAACTATGTGTTCAGCACCTAGCCTATGAAAGGTGGCAAGACTTGTGGTATCTTTTATGTTTGGTGGCAAACTGTTATATATTTTGAGACCTTTATGGTATAAACAAATTTGTGTACTTGTTAATCTCGTTTTTGAAGTCTAAAATCCTGACATCCTCTCGTAGGGTAAGTGTGAACATTGGCATTGCATAATATATTTTTCTACATATATTTTGGAAGCATATTATTTTTTAGATTGAAAATCAAAGTAAATGTGTTAAAGTAAATAATTTTGAGATGGATTTGGCCTCATCGGTAAAAGAGAGGCTTAACTATATTGACACTGTCTTCGTGGACACTTTATGTCATCAATTTATTTGAATTCGTATATATATTTTTCTATTTCAACGCTCACTTTTTCACAGAGGAGGTTTTTAGTGTTATTATTTTATTTTTTTTCTACTTTTTCCGATCCTTATATTATAAGAGAAGAAGTTTTGAGCTGATTGCTTAATATTTTGGAAAAATCATTTTTAATTTATTTACTGAATAGGTACTCTAGGCACTAAGGAAGTAAATATCATTTAAAGTGGATTTTAAGTGTTTAAAAATGTTTTTTTTTGTCAAAACGAAGCAATATTCTAAATTCAAACCAATCGATCGCATCTGTGGGATAGGTCGTTTAAACCAAAAATAGACCTCAGATTTCCGTTTGTCCCTAATGGATTCCCAAAATACTTCTGCCGTTGTAGTTATGAAATGGCCGATTGGTTTTGATACTTACCAGCGTGGTATTTAGATTTGATATCGCCGTTTTGATTAGACCAATTAGTTTTTCCTCGATAAGCCTAATGACCCTTGAAGGTTTGCTAAGGACCGCTGGAGATCGTTGTCAGTAAATACACTGTTCCCAAAATAGTGATTTGATGAACTCTCAATCCGGAGCTTAAAGCTATGTGTCGTAAAGGTGCGGCTTTCGTTATTATTATTCGTCCAATAGACGTTTCTGTGTTATAGTGATGGGCGATACCAGTATTGTTCATGCCGTTTTGGTCCTGATATTGTACAGAGTATAAGACCACGATACATGCATTCTGGCAAAGCTATTTATTATTTTGTTTTATGGCAATTCATCATTTAACTGAATATTCATAGAGTGCTTCATGCTTTGATTCGAATATTGAAAACTCGAATTGTTGAAAATTAAGTCAAGACGGCTTAGTAAGACGGCTTGACCCTTTACTTACTTTACTTTATTAATAATGCATATATAAAAGTACATTTTCTTTTACCAGCGCCTGCCTCACTAGGATTCCATCCCGTGATGAAGAGGGCACTTTACAAAAAAATAATAATAGGTAATACTTCAAAAAAAAAAACAAATAAAAATAACCCAGAGTTTCACAAACCTTGTACATTTTCCGATATCTATTAATTTAAATACTAGTTGCATGTAACACATGATATCCAACTGTCGATAGCGATAGTATGTATAGTTGAAGAATAAGTACCAAAATATAAACCCATAAATACAAATTATTTAATATTTTAAGATATTTGGTTTTCTATACAACACATGTACCTAGGTATGTATGTCAAGATAGGATAGTATGGAGGTCAGTCCTTTGATCTTACCCAGAATATGAAAACAGCATGATGGTATGTATGTATGTTTGTTTGGAGATTAGTATCAAACTATTAAGTCTTCTTAGATATTGTGTGTAGGCTACTACCATACAAATTGTATGAAGCAATGTCATCACTAAATTCAATTTTTATAAAATTTGTTAAAAAAAATTTGAGATGTCCTAACACAATGTTAATATTTTTTTTATAGAAAATTTCTAGTTGGGGTGTTTCGGCTTTTTCGATATTTAAAAAAAAAATTGGAAATATCGGCAGTTAAACTCATAAATTTATCATAAAAAAAAATATTTTTCATAATAAAAAAATGTTTGAGAAACCCTGGATTTTTTTTAAAAAACTAATTTGAGATTTTGTTATTGTCTATATTTGTACCAATTTTCAGCGTTCTAGCTTTTTTGGTTTCTGATATATATGGAAAAACAAACCAAAATTTCAAAAGTTGATAACCCCTGACTGAAACAAAAATTCACAATTCGGAGTATAAAATTTTTGTAGGCCTATAACTGCTTATATATACTGAAAATTTGGAGATTATATATAAACAGTTATAGGCCTATTTTGTAAATTGAGCGGATCAAAAGTTATAAGGGACGGACGGACACACAGACCCACCCACAGACACACACACACACACACAAAACTCACATAAAATGTTCTTAATAATGTCGATTCATTCAAAGAATTGAATTCTCATGAACGAATCGACAGTTGGATTAAGTAAATATACTTACTTTCCTTTTTTATAAATCGATTTATTTACAATATGAATTCATAGTATTGCTTTTTTTTTATTTATTATACTCAGCTACGACAGGGTGAATTGTTGTGTTTTTTTTTCTTTTATCTTTTTTTTAATCTTTTTTTTCTTTTTTTTTTCTTTTTGTAAATTTAATTTTATTTACAAATATGAATACAAGAAAGTGCTTTTTTTATTTATTGCTTTACAAAATGAAGTGAATATAATTTACAAATCAGTCAAATTCTATTTAAGGTCATTTAATGGCAATTCTTTTATCGGAAATTATTGCGTTAAGGAAGATATATATAAGAAGACGTATTTTTTATACGATGCTTTTCTTTAAACTTTTCCCCTAAGGTGGAGTTCTACAATATCAATGCCTTCAACATTGACCAAATAAAAAGAACAGATAATATCGTTGATGTACTAATAAGTATACAAGACCAAGTACTCCCTGGTCTTGGTCTTTGCTCATCACTATGGTGCAGAGAGCTTGTGGAATAATTAAAGTACTAAAGCCGTAATATCCTGCCATTACTACGATGTTACAAATAATGCCAAGATTGTATTAACACTTACGAGAATTGGTAAAATATCTCATTGCCTAGATCTTTGTTGGGGCTTACAAAACCGCATATCTTTTTGTTTCCATGTCAAATATAAAAGTATAAAATTTATTTCATGATATTAAATTGATTGGAAACGCCATGATTTTAATTTGATGTTATTAAATTGATTGGGAATTATTGATTATAGGTAAATACTTGATAGTTAAAAAATCATTAAATATAAAATGCACACATACCGTGAAAGTAGCCGACCGCCGTAGCACAGTTGGTATTCCGTTTGGTTTCTGTGCGGGCATCCTGGGTTCGATCCCCAGCAGAGAGAAATTGTTTTATTAATTTCTCACGCGAATATTGCTTCTCTGGGTTGGAAACACTAGTGCAAGGAATTATTTATTATTTTTTGTTATTATAAAGTTTTAGTACAATATTTATTATTAAGATCTTTTATTAATATTGTACCTGTTCTTAAATCATCACCACCCGTTCAGCTTATTGTAAACTGAACAATAAAGTTCGCATAACTCTTAAAAGTGTTGATGAAATCGATTTTGAAGAAAATCGTAGAAATTAAAAATCATGTTTTTTTTATTAATACATTTGATAGAATTAATTGAGAGGTAATACATAAATAATATGCAGTTAGATTTGTCGACCAAAAGCTCACCGAATACTGAATGTGAATATATAATTACCTTTCTTGTCTTTGAAGCCTTAAAATTGTTCTTCATAATTTCCGCTTCTGTGAAAGTTTTATTATTTCTTCGCCTCTTGAAGAGTTTAAAGTTAGTTGAATTATAGGGAGTTAGTTCTCAAGTTTATTAAAGTTATTAATTGGTTATAATTTTCCAAATTGATGATTGTTTTAGATAGTTTAATACACTTAGGTATTGTTTTCGTCACTTTCGCTATCGGATAATGTAAATAAATATCAAGCAGCAAATATTAACATTAAAACTAATCTACTAAATTTAAAAATATTTTTCGCGATAAATTCAAACGGGTACCTATCAATACTTATGAAAAAAAATATAAACACATGATTTATTTAATTTTTTTTTTTAAATGATACATACAGTTTCATGCCTAAATACATGTTTTCACTTATATAAAAAAGTAATACCTAAACATATTTTTTATTTATTATATTTATTAATTATTTCTTTTTCTTTCATTATTAAGTTTGAAAAACTGATATCAGTAGGTACCTATAGTGCTTTATGATAATTTTTTTCCAAAAATCATTTAATGATGTCTCTCTGTATCACAGAAGATCTGTAGCACACTTTACACTCATTGTGCGATTTGTTTCAACATAAACTGTTCATAACAATACAAGAGTAACTTAGTACATTATGATGTGTCTTTTCATGTTCTTAACAAGACTAGAGTCAATTAGTACATTATGATGTTGTGTCGTTTCATGTTCATGGCAATACTAGAGTAACTTAGTATATTATGATGTGTCTTTTCATGTTCTTAACAATACTAGAGTAACTTAGAACATTATGATGTTGTGTCGTTTCGTGTTCTTAACAAGACTAGAGTTACTTAGTACATTGTGTTGTTGTTTCGTTTCATGTTCTTAACAAGACTAGAGTAAAATTATTACATTATGATGTGTCGTTTCATGTTCTTAACAAGCCTAGAGTAACTCAGTACATTATGATGTTGTGTCGTTTCATGTTCTTAACAACACTAGAGTAACTTAGTACATTATGATGTTGTGTCGTTTCGTGTTCTTAACAAGACTAGAGTTGTTATGATGTTGTGACGTTTCAATGAAAATCTCTTGTAAAAATCTATGTCAAATAATTCCTGAAGAATATCTCTTCATTGTTCTAATTTTCGTCTTCCTTTTTTCGATTTCTGTGTTTAGTTTATCTATATTAGTCGTACGTATTTTCTTTTCTGTTGTTAAAAAAAACAAATACACTTTATTTGCATGTGCACAAAGGCGGTTTTATTTTGCTATAAGGCAATTTCTTACAACCAACCCGAGCAACGTAAAGTCTCTAAAGTTAAATTAGTACAATAATAGGTATTAAGTTATAAATAAAGAAAATATACATAATAATAACACGGATCGAATATTTTTTATATTTGCATATACGCAAACAATGAATTTTTTCCCTGTAGGGAGTCAATGATAATTTTAAATTGATCACGTAAACCAGCCGATGACAGGTCGTAAGTCCTGCAGGTGCCTTGATTTCCCGGTTCTCCCTTAATATTCCAAATTCGTCTCTATTGAGATATTTAAAAAAGTCATAAAAATAACACACCTCACATAGAAATGAGGAAAAGAACGATACGGCTCACTTGTACGGAAGAAAATACGGACTATTCAGGAATTATTGGACAGATAAAGTTTTTTTTTTTTTCATTTTTGTCGATTGGAATATACCTATTATCTTTTAGCAATGAACCAGCATTTATCAACATATTTATTTGTGATTTTTTAGTGTAGCTAGCTACATATACACATACCTACTACTCGTATAGTACTCACGAAATCACGAAAATCCTAATATATTTATTTAAAAAATTTTTAGTGAAATTGTTTTTTGAAATGTGCTCGATAAATAAAATAAATAAATAAATAATCTCGTTTCAATATAGGCATTATCTTTTTCTATCTTCCCTTTCTCGTTTACTTCCTCTTTTCCTTACACTCTTCCTTGTTTATTTCCTTTTTTCTTACAATCTTCACGTAAAATATTATTCCCTCGTGATCCTTTCATGGTCGTATTATGCAAATGTATGTTTAATATAAAATATATGTTGTACCTACTTGTAACATTTATATGAAGCCTCTCCCAAGATGGCGCGTCTGTAAATGTCGAAGATCAAAGCATATCCGGGACAAGTCATAACGCGACAGTCTCAAAAAATATTTGTAGTACTCAAAATCCATAATTAGGTATTATTTTATTATATTTTTATCATTTATTTTTGTAAAAGGTGAATACATGTTCCTACTACATAACATAAAAAAAACAATAATATATTTAATGATGAAATATCCAAAACGAGTACATATCTCGACTTACCTTTGAGTGTCATATTGTGAAAATTGTCATATTATCTTATTGCATCTTTATGTGTAAGAGCACGAAGAGTAGCACAAGTAAAAAAAGAACATTGAGAAAATTAAAAAAATAAACAAAAATAAAGTTACAAAAGAGGTTTTTAGATATGTGAGAAAACTACCTCTACCTCTCTGAAAACTACATAATGTTTTTTTTAAATGTTGATCTTTAAGAATGTTCACTGTTCAGTTCATCAGTTTCATTTACAATTTTTGTATAGGTATTTATACACCTGTATAATGGAGCTACCAATTACTACCAATATTTGAGTTACATTAATTAAGACATAGCAATGCAGAATTCCTTGTCCGTGATAATTAAATCATAATAATTTGCATGCAATATCTCCCTTCTAAGAATTGCAAAACCAACTTAGGATACCATGAGAAACTATAAATTCACCCCACTAAAGATTTTGTACAATATAAAAAAAAAACCTTGAAATAGATAAAAAAATCTTTAGAGAATATTGTGTGAAATTCATAAATGAATATAATTTATAGCAATTATGAGATGCGCTTGGCCAAGATGCAATCCTTTTAAAATTCGCCACTGTACCGATGCTTTAGCACAGGATCAGGTCCGTGGACTTAATTTGCATGTCCAGGAGCCTTTTCAGAATTCATATTAGACAGGAATAATTCATTGTTTTGTTACCAGCAGTGGGTTCATGTAACATGAAATCAAAGGTGGGCTGATTAAGTTACAACATTATTAGCAACGCGATTATAAAACACTACATATTTATAGTCATTAATAGGATTCATAGACGAGGACCAACGTTTTAGTTTTTTAAGTTGTAGTCTGTAAGCATTATGTATTTTCCTTGAGTAAAAAATGTCGTATTCAATTGGAAGTAGATTAAAATTGAACCTCGAGTGAATATAATACCTATAGATAAACGTTTACTACATCTCAAATGCTGAACCACTTACTGTTGCTGTTGAATAAAAAACGTAAGTTAAATCTTGCGCTATTTCTTAAGAGGCTATAGTAGGCTATATATATATATATATATATATATATATATATATAGTGTCCCTATACACTACTTATTTGTTGGGGTGAAACTCTTAGTAGTTTAGTAAGTAAAAGATGTTATATTCTTTTACACTTTTATTTACAACACTTCAAATATACAATATACAAATCAAGGTCAAATACTATTACAATTCACGGAGGTAGCTATCAACGGCGTAACGATGAATGACGCGCCGCGTGCCTATTCACACACTATATACACACACAGACATGCTATCTCTTTCATTCACATATCTCACACTCCTCCACACTTAACCTCTGACATCCATCCCTTACACTGGCCTGCAGGGATAACCGATGTCCAGGATCGAGTGTCCAAGTGTTCCTCCATCCTGCCTCCAGGCAACCCTCCCGATAACCTGAAACAAGAGGAAACACAACTTAGCATCCGAGGAGTGAACTGGGGTGTCCGGGTCCAAACTCAAGCAATCCATAAGCTTCAGAGTCGAGACCCACAAGAACAATGAGAACAACTTTCTACCCCCCATCTGACCACTTTACACTTGTGGTTCTTAATTGGTTAACATGCCTTTTCCATGTGTAACTAGTACCCAGAACATTTACCAAGTAAATTGCCTTCCCAATTTTCCTAGTAATCTGTCCCAAAACCCATGTTGGTTTGTTTACTACCCTGTAGTCTTTTACCCAACATTTTTGACCTGTTTTCAATTCCTTCCTCTCTCTCCCTCCATAATAATAATGCTGCCTCTTTTGGCTTTTTAACAAGTTATGTCCAATAATATCCTCATGATCATTATTATCATTACAATTAAATTCAGGAATGAAAATGTCAAAATTTGTCCTTAGTTTTCTACCTAACATAAAAACTGATGGTTCAACCTTTGTTGAAACATGCGGAGAATTCCGATAATCAACTAAAAAATTATCAATTCTATTTTCATAATCACTCATAAATTTTATATTATTTATTAATAATTTTTTTAAAAACATTTTACACGTTTTCACCGTGTTTTCCGCTTGACCATTGGAAGAAGGTGAAAATATTGGTGACGTTACATGTTTAATACCATGTTCAACACAAAAACTCTGAAATTGATTTGACATAAAAGCACTACCATTATCCGATACTATCGTTTTGACACATCCAAATTGACAAAATAATTTTTTTAATGCTTTAATGGTGCAAAACGCATTAATATTCTTCATTTCTAAGCATTCAATCCATTTTGAATATGCATCACATACTACAAGAAATGATTTACCTGCAATTGGTCCAAAAAAATCAATATGTATTCTCGTCCAAACCGACTCTTCCTTAGGCCAGCTTGTCAATACATTTTTTGGTTCCGATGCGGCAACTTTTGAGCATTCAAAACATTCACTAACTAATTCTTCAATGTCTTTATCAATTTTCGGCCAATAAACATAACCTCTTGCAAGACCTTTTGTCTTCACAATACCAAGATGAGATCTATGTAACATACCTAAAATTTTATCTCTCAAGCTTGACGGAATAACTACTCTATGATTCCACAAAATGCACCCTTTTATAATCGATAACT
Organism: Molanna angustata; assembly: GCA_963576475.1. Taxonomy (NCBI): domain Eukaryota; kingdom Metazoa; phylum Arthropoda; class Insecta; order Trichoptera; family Molannidae; genus Molanna; species Molanna angustata. The sequence continues at coordinate 10,290,553 of OY754977.1, read as the reverse complement.
CATTTCTCTTTATCCAGAAATGCCACAAATCACTGTCTTTGTTAACTTTATCCGGCCATTTTGATTGTAAACAATACATAATACGCACTAACACATCATCACAACTAGTTGACTCACTAATCTGCTCAATGTTTATACAAATTTGCTCACTGTCACATATTAAATTTAAATAATTATCTGTCAAGTTATCACAACTATTATCTGGTTCACTAACCGGTACTCTCGATAAATAATCAGAACAATTATCTTTAGACTTAATGTATTTAATTTCGTAATTAAAACCAGCCAAAATTAACCCGTATCTTTGCAATCTATTTGCTGCTAACGTCGGTATATTCTTTTTTTCACTAAGAATTCTCGTTAGCGGTTGGCTATCAACCAATAATGTGAATTTCCTACCGTACAGATACTGAAAAAACTGCTTTAATCCATATGTTATAGCTAACGCCTCAAGGTCGATAATAGCGTATTTTTGTTCTTCCTTAGACAGAGTGCGCGATACAAAAGCTATCGGTCTTTGTTGCTCTTTACCAATTAACAATGACGCCGCTAACCCTTTCAGTGACGCGTCTGTAACTAAAGTTAATGGTAAATTTTCGTCAAAATGTGCTAAAACATTCCCACTAGTTAAAACTTTTTTTAACTCATCGATTGCCTTCTTGCAATCGCTACTAAATTCCCAAACTGCATCTTTTTTTAATAACTCATATAACGGTTTCGCTATACTAGACATATTCGGAATAAAATTCCTATAGAAATTAATTAAACCTAAAAAACTTTTCAACTCATGAACATCCCCTGGATATGGAGTTAAAGTTATAGCCTCAACTTTACTTTTTAAAGGTTCCACCCCTTTTTCCGAAATCTTATGTCCTAAAAATTCTACATTATCCCTAAAAAATTCGCACTTTTCCGTATTTACAGTCAAATTACATTTTTTTAAACGTTTTAATAATCCCTCTAAGTTACTATCATGTTCCTCTAAAGTTCTTCCTGAAACCAAAATATCATCCAAAAATACCACAACTCCTTTTAAACCTAATAAACAAGCTGTTAAATTTTTAGCGAAAATTCCTGGGCTAGATGACAAACCGAAAACTAACCTATTATACCGAAATAAACCTAACGATGTGGAAATCGTTGTATACCTTTTACTGTTTTCATCCAACTCAAACTGAGTATAAGCATTTTTTAAATCAATCTTGCTAAAAAATTTACTTCCACTAATTTCTGACATTAACTCTTCGAATTTTGGTAACGGATATCTATCAACAATTAATTGTGGATTCACTGTTGTTTTATTTGGATGAAGGGGGCACCTAGCCGGGCGAGACGCCCGGTGTTGCGGATGGACGGACATTCCGTTAGGGTTGCCGATGAGGTTCGCTACCTGGGTGTCATCCTGGACAGTGGCTTCACCTTTCTACCGCATATCAAGTCCTCGGCTAAAAAAGCAGCTGCCTTGTTTATGGCACTGCGCAGGATCAGCAAGAGTAGCTGGGGACTTCGTTCGGGTACGGTGAAGGCTATATACAAGGCTACGTATGTGGCCCAGGTTACATACGCATCTGAAGTGTGGTCCCATCGGCTGAGCGTTGGCTCGGTTGCTCTTGCGATCCTGAGGGGCCAGCGTCTTCCCTTGCTTGCTGTTACAGGTGCGTATCGCACGGCGGCCAGCGACGGTCTTCCGGTCATCGCTGGTGTCCTGCCTGCTGATCTCGAGGTGCGGGACTTTGTCGCACGTAGGAGTATCAGGCTCAACAGGCGGGCTGAACATTTAGGAGTGATTGTTTGTGTTGCACCTGGGATTGGTGGTCTGAGTGAGGCAAGCAATAGAGTCAGAGAAAGGACGATGGAAGTTTGGCAGGAGCGCTGGGATAGAGGAGGAACTGCTAGGGTAACCTATAAGTTCTTCCCTGACCTAAGAAAGAGGATGAGTATGAGAACGCTGGCACTGAGCCATCATGCGGTGCAGCTCGTGTCAGGACACGGTGAGCTTAAAGGCCGACTCTTTGAGTTAGGCCTAGCGGTGGATCCGTGGTGTGCTTGTGGTACCGGTGCCCAGAATGCTGAGCATATACTTTGGGAGTGCCCTTTGTTGATGGACGCCAGGGAGAATTTGATAGGAGGTATGTGTGCTGGCACCACCCGACCAGTCTGGTTTGGCGAAGTGCTGGAGAACTATCACAATGTTGCTCGTTTCGAAGAGTTTATTGATGTGTGGGTTTCACGCTGGGATGAGCTCCGAAGACCGGGTTTTCCTCCGGTCGAGGATCTCGTACAGTGATGGGCCTGATCTGGCCTGGAGTGGTGCTGTGGCGGAGTGGTCGATGACTCGTTGACGTTTCGTGCCATCCTTTCTCCCTTCGTGGAGGTGTCTGATTAAGTGCCCCCGTCTGGGTGGGTCCTCCTTTCTCGCGTCGAGGTTAGCTATCGCACCTGGTGATGCGGGTGCGATGGCTCTTATGGAACGTCGGGACGCCTCTATCCTGGCTCCTTCACCCATTAGGTTAAGACTAAGACAGTAGTATTAAGATAATTAGTTTGTTAGATATTTAGTTATATTATGATGATATTTATAAGTAGTTATAAGTACCTAGAAATTAAGATTAGTTTTAATTAGTAAGATGCATTAGGTAGGCTTCATCCTCGAATGAGGGCACTGAGAGTCCATAATTTAGCAGGCGGGGTTTGTTGGGAGGAGCCCATCCGGCAAACCCCGAGCCCGCCTGCGTAAAAAGATTTGCAAGTAAGTGCGGGTAAAGAGGTGCTAACGCGCCTGAGATACCCGGGTAAGCGGTGGGTGACTTTCAGTGTTGTTTTATAATCCCCACAAATCCTGATTTCCCCCGATTTCTTTATAACAGGAACAATTGGAGAAGCAATGTCACTCGACGTCACTGCCGTGATTATGCCCTCTTTCTCCAATCTTCTAATTTCTTTTTCGACTTTTTCCCTGATCGAAAATGGAACTAACCTAGGTTTACAAAATTTAGGTATAAAATTCTCTTTAACAAACAACCTAACCTTTCCTTTGGAAAATCTTCCCAATTTTTTACTGAAAACATCCGGATATTTTTCCTTGATTTTAATAATATAATTATTTTTAAAATTTTCATCAACACTGGTCAGTAAAGTGTTAACACCTTCAAAGCAAATATTGAATTTCTGAATTACATTTCTACCTATTATTACACTGTTGCCATTGTTTACTACAAAAAATTCAATCACTTGTTTGATATTGTTGTATGTTACTTCCATAATACACATACCAATACATTTTAAAATACTACCGTCGTATGATTTCAAAATACTTGTCGGTTTATTCAATTTATAATTTTCAAACTTCTTAAAATAAATATCTTTCGGAATTACACATACATTAGCACCTGTATCAATCATCGCGCGAATAATCTGACTACCAATACATATATTAATCATGACTGGATTTACAATTTCATTATTACCTTCCGTATTGCAAACAACATTTACGTTCGTATTATTTTCTAGAGTAAAAATACTATTTTTGCTTTTACCAAACTGATCGTTTTTACATGCTTTCGCAATATGACCCATTTTTCTACACTTATTACACTTAAAATTTTTAAATTTACAATCTTTAATTAAATGACTATCAGATAAACATGCAAAACATTTTAAATTCCTATTACTAACCTGCGGTGATACTGATCTATTCCTTTTCTTATCAACTTCGTTGAAATTCCTTCTATGTGCACTATTTTTATTATACCTACTATTCTGTTTACTTGCGATTTCACAAATTTCTGATTTACAACTTTTTATCATATTTTTATTTTTTGATACCGATTCCAATACATTTGCATATTCGAGTATTTGAGAAAAACCCTTTTTCTCGTCCTCCAAATACAACTTTTCTTTTATTTGACTATTACACAAACCGATAATAAAAATATCTTTCAACGATTCTTCCAGACGATCATTAAATTGACATTTAACACTACGCTCTTTTAATTTACAAGCAAACTCTTTTACTGATTCATGTTCAGACTGTTTCATACAATAAAATTTTTCTCTCTCAATATACGGAGAAACAGTTTCATTACAAAAATTATCCAAATGATCAAATAATTTCGACAATTTTTCTTCAGTAACTTTTCTTGGTACACACAAGTTTTGTAATAAAACGAAAGTTTTTTCAGACAAAGAGGTTAAAAATATTGCTCTCTTCCTTGATTCAGACATTTTTTCATCATCAGCTATGATGAATTGCTCAAAACGTACCCTGAACACACTCCACAAATCACTCTCGTGATTGAAAAGCGGTAGATTCCTTTGTTCCATATTACCGAAAAAAGAATACCTACAGACAAGAAAAGAAAAATACACTTATCTTAACTCGATCCTGTCCAGTCGCTTGAACCTGCACTACGGCCCAACCCTGTCTCTGCAGAAGTCGTCTCTGTCGAATCCTGGTCTTCCAGCTCTCTGGTCCTCTTCCGTTGCCTCTGCTCGACGCTCGTTCACAGCAAGCAGCCAATCCTCTTGTCCAATCCTTGTGGTCCCCTGGTCCTCTCTGATTCTCGTTCCCGTTGTCCTTCCTGGTCTTCCTTGGTCCCCTCTGGTCCCCTTGAAATCCAGTCGAAGTCTCCCGAAGTCGTATCTCGAAGATCCCTGTCTTCTTCAGCTCCGATACTGCTTCCTCGAAGATCTTCTTTTTCGTACACTACAGTGTCTCTATACACTTGTACGATCTTGTACCTCCAATTTTTTTTCAGTGAAAAAAAATTATTGTCGTCTGTGTCGCCGAAAAATTTTTTCTTCTCGAAAAAATTCAAAATCTTCTGCGTAGATTTGTTCCAGACTGCGCCAGTATAGTGTCCCTATACACTACTTATTTGTTGGGGTGAAACTCTTAGTAGTTTAGTAAGTAAAAGATGTTATATTCTTTTACACTTTTATTTACAACACTTCAAATATACAATATACAAATCAAGGTCAAATACTATTACAATTCACGGAGGTAGCTATCAACGGCGTAACGATGAATGACGCGCCGCGTGCCTATTCACACACTATATACACACACAGACATGCTATCTCTTTCATTCACATATCTCACATATATATATATATATATATATATATATATATATATATATATATATATATATATATATATATATATATATATATATATATATATATATATATATATATATATATATATATATATATATATATATATATATATATATATATATATATATATATATATATATATATATATATATATATATGTTATATTTGATGTTTTCACGGGTGAAATATGTTATAATATTTTTATCTCGGTTTTCCCGTGTCAGTAGGTCTTGACTAAGACCATTTGTCTTCCGACGTTTCGCCTGAATATATAATATAAAACCGAGATAAAAATATTATAATATATATATATATATATATATATATATATATATATATATATATATATATATATATATATATATATATATATATATATATATATATATATATATATATATATATATATATATATATATATATATATATATATATATATATATATATATATATATATATATATATATATATATATATATATATATATATATATATATATATATATATATATATATATATATATATATATATATATATATATATATATATATATATATATATATATATATATATATATATATATATAAATATATATATAGTATATTTTGAAAATATTTTCCCTAATACCCTTAAAAGATATGTCTTTGAAATAAGGAACAGTTAGTATGTACATCTTTATTCTATTGCATGATTTTTTTGAAAATTAGTTTAGTAAAATCTTTTTTTATTTTTTCATTGTAAGTAACTAAAAAACTACAAGGCCAATGAAGTAGGTTTTTATTTCAATCGAAAGAGAATATGAAAATCTACCGGCTGAGTTTTTTTATTATTACTAGTTGCATGTAACACATGAGATCCAACTGTCGATAGTGAATGTATGTACAGTTGAAGAATAGGTAAGTACGAAACTATAAACCCATAAATACAAATTATTTAATATTTTAAAATATTTGGTTTTCTATACAACACATGTACCTAGGTATGTATGTCAAGATAGGATAGTATGGAGGTCAGTCCTTTGATCCAACCCAGAATATGAAAACAGCATGATGGTATGTATGTATGTTGGGAGATTAGTATCAAATTATTAAGTCTTCTTAGATATTGTGAGTAGGCTACTTCCATACAAATTGTATGAAGCAATGTCGTCACTAAATTCAATTTTTATAAAAATTATTAAAAAAAAATTGAGATGTGCTAATACAATCGTAATATTTTTTATAGAAAATTAAATTATCTTGTTGGGGTATTTCGGCTTTTTTCGATATTTTTAAAAAGTTTGGAAATATAGGCAGTTAATCTCGTAAATTTATATTAAATATTTTTATTTATAAAAAATGTTTGAGAAACCCTGGAATTTAAAAAAAAAAAAAAATTGTAGATTTTGTATTTGTCTATGTTCATACCAATTTTCAGCTTTCTAGCTTTTATGGTTTCTGAGATATATGGAAAAATAAACCAAAATTTCAAGTTGATAACCCCTGACTGAAACAAAAATTCACAATTCTGAGTATAAACCTTTTGTAAGCCTATAACTGTATATATATATATTCTGAAATTTTGGGCTCTGTAAATTGAGCGAATCAAAAGTTATAAGGGGGGGGGGGACACACACACACACACACACACACACACACACACACACACACACACCACACACACAGACACACAAAACTCACATAAAATGTTCTACTCCGAATTCTGAATAAATCCATGTACAGGAACATATATGCTGCGAGGCCTCTAGTTCGTGTTATTAGTATGCAAAAAGTCCACTACACCATACAAAATTTTCCTTCGTACACGCATCTTGGCTTAATAATGTCGATTCATTAAGAGAATTGAATTCTCATGAACGAATCGACAGTTGGACAACACATGTAGGTATGTATGTTAAGATAGGACAGTATGGAGGTCAGTCCTTTTCTCCTACCCGGAATATGAAAACAGCATGATGGTTTGTATGCATGTTTGGAGATTAAGTATCAAACTATTAAGTCTTCTTACATAATATTGTGTATTGGCGACTACCATACACATTGTATGAAGCAATGTCGTCACTAAATTCAATTTTTATAAAAACTGTTAAAAAAATTGCGATGTACTACTAGAATACTGCTATTTTTTATTGAAAATTAAATTATCTAGTTGGTGTGTTTCGGATTTTTTCGATATTTTTAAAAACTATGGAAATAAAGGCAGTTAAACTCATAAATTTATCATGAAAAAAAAATTTATTTAACAAAAAATGTTTGAGAAACCCTGGAATTTTTTTGAAAAAACTTATTTGAGATTTTGTATATGTCGATGTTTATACCAATTTTCAGCGTTTTAGCTTTTATGGTTTCTGAGATATATGGAAAAATAAAGTAAAATTCAAAAGTTGATAACCCCTGACTGAAACAAAAATTCAAAATTCTGAGTATAAAAGTTTTGTAGACCTGTAAATATTCATATATTGTACTAAGATTGTGTGTGATTGTCATACATAAATTATTGACAGCTTAGCAAGTTATTTTTTTTTCAGTTCAACAAGTTAGCGGCGCGATAATGATTATGTTGTGCATATTATATGTGTTTATTAATTTAAAAAATCAAAACAGATTAATAGCTCTACATGTTAATATTTTTTTTATTTTTTTATTTTTATTTATTTCTATCCAAAAATATACAGTATATATGAGATACAAAATATCTTAAGATAATATAAGCTTATTCATACATAGTTAACATACAAAGTAAATATAAGTTATTTCATTTCAATAAATATCAATTTACCACTTCACTGGTTCTTACATAGTTTAAGCCATATCTTTTTGTTTGTATCTTTGTTACTAGCCCCCTCACTAGGCATAGCCTGTGCTAAGGTGAGCTAGTTTTATGTTATTGTCTTTTACGTTGTTTATTTATAGATACATTTACATATACTAGTTGCATGTAACACATGAGATCCAACTGTCGATAGCGATAGTATGTATAGTTGAAGAATATGTACCAAACTATAAACCCATAAATACAAATTATTGAATATTTTCAGATATTTTGTTTTCTATACAACATATATTATGTAGGTATGTATGTCAAGATAGGATAGTATGGAGGAAGTTCCTTTTTTCCTACCCAGAATATGAAAATAGCATGATGGTATGTATGTTTGTTTGGAGATGAAGTATCAAACTATTAAGTCTTCTTACATATTGTGTATAGGCGACTGCCATACAAAATGTATGAAGCGATGTCGTCACTAAATTCAATTTTTAAAAAAATTGTTAAAAAAAATTGAGATCTTCTACTACAATGTTAATATTTTTTATAGAAAATTAAATTATCTAGTTGGGGTGTTTCGGCTTTTTTCGATAATTGTATAAGTTTTGGAAATATAGGCAGTTAAACTCATAAATTTATCATAAAAAAAATATTTTCTTATTAAAAATTGTTTGAGAAACCCTGTAATTTTTTTGAAAATTTTTTTTTGAAATTTTTTATTTTTCTATGTTTGTACCAATTTTCAGCGTTCTAGCTTTTATGGTTTCTGAGATATATGGAAAAATAAAATAAAAATTCAAAAGTTGATAACCCCTGACTGAAACAAAAATTCAAAATTCTGAGTATTAAATTTTTGTAGGCCTATAACTGTGTATATATTCTGAAATTTTGGGCTCTGTAAATTGAGCGGATCAAAAGTTATAAGGGGGGGACGGACACACACACACACACAGACACACAGACACACGAAATGTTCTACTCCGAATTCTGAGTAAATCCGTGTATGGAACATATATGCTGCGAAGCCTCTAAGTTGGTGTTTTTTGACTTCAAAGTTGGAAAAGCCGTGAAAAAAGTAGACCTCTGCATACAATTCTCGCGTATCCTGGCTTGAAACATTGTCGATATGTTAAGAGAACAAAGTTCTCCTGAACAAATCGACAGTTGGAATATTAGTACATGTACATACATACGCTACGCATTCAAACGTATGCATCTTTCCTTCTAAATACAATATTTCATTTTGAGTCATGCACACACAACCAAAAATTGTGGAAATAAATTATTTGTTTAACTTTTTTTCAATTTCATCTTTGAACTTAAAAAATCGATCACATTTCTTCTTACCGTAATCTTCTCAATTTGCCTAAGATACAACAGCGATATATACTTTGTCACTTCTATACAATACGCTCTTTAACCCTATGTTATTCACCGCAGTAGGTACGTTAAAACCAAATTCACCTATTTATCTAATCACGGCCTATCGCTTCGATCTGCTGAACGTACTACATTAAGTATCCCAATATACAACACTGAATTTTTCAACTCAACCTTTGAAGTATGTTCAGCAAGACTCTGGAATAATATGAGTCCTGATATAAATAACTTCGTCAAACTCGCTTTCCATTTTCAAGAAAAGACTAAAGCAGGGATATCTCTCCGAAAATACCTGATCCCTCTCCTTTTCCTTCCTTCCCTTTGCTACGTAATATTTACTAAAGAAGGAATATTTACCCCTTGACACCTGATCTCGGTTTCCTCTTCTTGTTCTTTCCCAATCCTTTTTTTTTTGTTATGCTATTATTTTATTTTTCTTATTGTTTATCTTGGTGTTATGTTTATTTTCTTTGTTCTTTTTTAGCTTTCATTTTTTGTTGATGTAGGTACATATATAATTCTGTCAATCTGGTTGTTTGGAAAAAAATGCCTAATGGCAATAAGCCCGCTAGTGTGCTTTATATTTGTTTATATTATGTACAAAAAGATAAATAAATAAACATGAATTTTATTCTTATTATTAGGACGCGTTTCGCCTAGTAAGGGCCTTATATTTTCTGTCTATAAAATATACTTAGGTTTTAACATCAAGATGACACAATAATTAGATATGTTTAGCTCAAATTTAATGTCACGGATTATTGCGCTAAAAATCAGATGAACATATTATCCACATCTCAAAATGAAGAATATCTATTATTAAAAAGAAGGCTACGACTATTTACACGACTCAATCATAGACGAAAACCAAAAATAACCACAGAAAACGCAGATAAGTCAAGTTATAAAAATATTTACCTTTGTTTATACTCTGTTATAATTGTAGATCTCGATAAAAAAATGATTTATAAAATTAAGTAAATGTAATGAGATGCCAATATTATTTATTTTTTCTTCAAGTTGGTTTCCATGATGCATTTTTATGACCATTGAAAAAATGACAAAGGTAAATATTTTTGTATTTTGATTTATCTGCGCTTTCTATGGTTATAAATGACCTAAAAACATAGACGACGTCAGAAAATTTGTCGTGTAAATAGACACTTTTTGGCGGGAAAACGCTTTTCCCGCCAATTCCGGTCGTAAAAATAGTGGCACCGTAAAAAGAAAATAATGATAGACTTAAGACAATTATTTTGAAAGAACAACCTTTAATTCTAAATATTACGAAATACATTATTAAAACTGAATTACTAACTCATGCACCATATTATAATAAATTCCCTCGAGGTTACTTTAATATAGTTATCGTTTTCTACATTTTAAACAATTACGATACACCCTATAAGTTAAAAAATACACTATCAATTATTTTTTTCTAAATGGCATATACGACATACTTAGTAGGTATACATTGCAGATAATATCGAATCATTTTGTGCAAAATATTTGGCAGAAGAAAATAATTACTGTTTTACGTATATATTTTAATAAATAATTTAACATGAAAATGTTTACGAATAACAAATATTTTTCAATTATTTTGTGTATATTTTGATGATTTTATTTCAATTAAGATACATAGGTTAGACTTAAATCACTCAAAAAGTATAGTAAAACGTTTTAGACTTCAATGTATCTCTATATACTTGTGCAGATCATTGAACAAATTAGTACTTGGAGTAAGTTACTTTTTAATTGTTTGTGCGGAATGTTTAGTTTTAATATATCTTTCATTATGTTAAGAGTTATGTACACTTAATTAACTTTTTAATTGTTTGTGTGAATGTTTAGTTTTAATATCTCTTACATTATTTTAAGTATAGATCATTGAACTATTCAGTACTTATGTAGTGTGAGTTACATAACTACAATTACTTTTTAATTGTCTGTGCGGAATGTTTATTTTTAATATCTCTATATTATACATATGTGCAGATCATCGCACTACATAATGTTAAGATATTTATAAAAAGATTTGACAAATACGACTAGATCAGGGGCAAGTCCGGCCAAGAAGTGAAATCCTGGATATAATTATATTAGATATCTTAAGATATTATAGAATCCACATGAAAATTATATCCTTGATATGGGTAATCGTGAGGGTTTTGATTCCACCGATTGACGGGACTTGTCTCCTTGAGTTTAAAATACATTAAATATCTGTTGTGCATAAAAATAATACAACTTAGTGCAGAATATTTCTTACCCAATAAACTTTCAGTTTCGGAAATTAAATGATGTAAGTGCGTATTTTTAAATAACAAACCCGCATTCATGAAAAAAAATACCTGATGTTATTGATCACATGGCTATTCTCATGATTTTACCATCCAAATACGTGGACAGTATGGAGGTCAGTCCTCTTTTCCAACCCGGAATATGAAAACAGCCTGATGGTATGTATGTATGTTTGGAGATAAAGTAACAAACTATAAGGTCTTCTTACATAATATATTGTGTAATGTGTATAGACGACTACCATACCATACTTAGGAAGCATGTTTCAGCGTGATGGAAGATTGGAAAAAGATATTGAAAGGAGAGTAACGGCAGGTAATAGAGTGAACGGTGCATTAAGACCGGTAATGGCAGACCCAATTATTTCGAGGCAAGCGAAGCTCGCGGTACACAATGGTATCGTCGCACCGACTCTTATGTATGCTAGTGAGACATGGACATGGCAGAAGACGCATGAAAGTAGAATTAACTCGGTTGAAATGAGGTCACTAAGACGAATGTGTGGTAAAACGATGTATGATAGAATAAGAAATGAGGATATTAGACGAGAATGTATGATTGAAAGAAATATCGTAAGTAAGATTAAAATAAATGCCCTTAGGTGGTTCGGCCACATAGAAAGAATGAAAGATGACCGTCTGACAAAAAAAGTATACAAGTCTGATAAAAGAGGAACGAAAAGTAGAGGTCGGCCAATAAAAATTTGGCACGATCACATAAATGGGATTTTGAAAGATGGTGATGTTAGAAGTAAGAATAATAGAAGAGCGTGTATGAGACGATGTATGAACGTGAATGAAGCGAGGAAGGTATTTCAAGAGAGAGGAGTCTGGCATTCGGTTCTCTCTGCCTACCCCAAATAGGGAAATGGAGTGATGGTATGGCTATGGGACTACCATACAAATTGTATGAAGCGAAGTCGTCACTAAATTCAATTTCAATAAAAATTGTTAAAAAGAAATTGAGATGTACTGCTACAATGTTAATATTTTTTATAGAAAATTAAATTATCTAGTTGGGCTATTTCGGCTTTTTTCGATATTTTTTAAAAATTTGGAAATATAGGCCGTTAAACACATAAATTTATCATAAAAAAATGTTTTTCCTAATAAAAAATGTTTGAGAAACTCAAGAATTATTTTTAAAAAACTTATTTGAGATTATGTATTTGCCTATTTGTGGTACCAATTTTCAGCGTTCTAGCTTTTATGGTTTCTGAGATATATGGAAAAATAAAATAAAAATTCAAAAGTTGATAACCCCTGACTGAAACAAAAATTCAAAATTCCGAGTATAAAAGTTTTGTAGGCCTGTAACTGTTTATATATTCTGAAATTTTAGGCTCTGTAAATTGAGCGGATCAAAAGTTATAAGGGGGGGGGGGACACACAGACACACACACACACAGACACACACACACACACACAGACACACACACACACAGACACACGAAATGTTCTACTCCGAATTCTGAGTAAATCCGTGTATGGAACATATATGCTGCGAAGCCTCTAAGTTGGTGTTTTTTGACTTCAAAGTTGGAAAATCCATGAAAAAAGTAGACCTCTCCATACAATTCTCGCGTATTCTGGCTTGATACATTGTCGATATGTTAAGAGAACAAAGTTCTCCTGAACAAATCGACAGTTGGATAATATTTCAATAACTATTCTTGCTATTTAAAAAAACCTCTAAATTTTACCTTTTTTGCACGATACAATATTCTATATCACATATCAGGTGATAAACAATATCTTTCGTGTTTCATATATTAGAACGTAATTTAGTGTGCATTTTTGCGTACATCCGTATAACCAGGGTAAACAAGGGCCTTAAGTTCTGTACCTACATATTAACTTGCTTGTATTTTCTTGTCGTATATGCGTCAGAGAGAAACCGACCTTACCTCAATTCCAACTTTCACTTTGTCGCCCGTATAAGGAACCTTCCTGTTCCATTGACGCGGAATCAATTTATTTTTCACATATTTCTAGTTCCACGTCACACCGCCAGGTGTCGCGGTCTGCTTAAGTGACAGCCAAAAGGAACGAGACTCCACCACATACGTTTTTCTTGAAGTGCGTGTCTTTAATAACATAATACCGCCAGAGAAATTTCTTTGCCTTTGATATTAACGATTAGTTATCTTCTCCCTTACCGTTTCTGATATTTCATAGTTTTTAGAGTGAATTAATTTATGCATATTTTTTATACAATAAATAAAAACCGATTAAAAAATAATTCATTCAATTAAAGAGATGAAATGAGAAACTAATAATATAGGCAGCGGAATAATGTACCCAGATTGACAGAAGAGCCTGCATTTATTTTACTTCTTTATTTTATTTATTTACATTTACGGCTTGAAAGCCTATTAAAAAAACCAACAAGTAAACAAAAAATTAAACATCAAATTCAAAAATAGAAGTACAATAAAAATAATAATATTTATTATAAATTATAAGATTAAAACTTCAAATTCAAGATAAAAGTGCAACAAACATAATAAGTACCTAATTTTAATTATCAATCATAAATTTATAAGATTAAAAATTCAAATTTAAATAAAAGTACAACAAACATAATATTTATTATAAATTACAAGTTAAAAGATTAAAACTTCAAATTTAAAATACAAATACAACAATATTAATTATCAATTATAAATTTATAAGATTAAACTTCTAATTGAAAATAAAGGTCCAACAAACATTATAAAATGAATTATAGAATACTATACATAATTAAAAACAAAATACAATAAATACGAAAACCCAAACACAATTTAACGATGATGCCTTTATATATTTTTTAAACGATTTGAGTATATCGAGACTCATTTGAATTAATCGTTGCTCAAACACAAAAAGTTTCCACGTAAATCAGCTGATTACAACATATGGACCCTATGGTGATCCTGACCTTATTTTATAATAATATTAGTAAACACTTCCTCGCACCCTGCACAAGTGGCGAGTTTATTGCCATATGGCAATTTCTTCCAACTCACCAATGTTTCCAGCCCAGAGAAACAACAATCTGCGTGAGAAATAAATTTAAAAAAAATTCTCCTCCGCTGGGGATCGAATTCAGGACGCCCGCACAGAAGTCAAACGGCTTACCAACTGTTCCACGTTGCGCGGCGGTCGGCGATTTTTAGATACACTTATAAACTTAACTTCTGTTTCTTCTGTATTGAAATATGATTTATCATATTTTTTTTCAAATTTCATTTTCATAAATATTTTACATTATAATGTTTGGGATCTCACTAGCCTACAGGCTATCAGTGAGTTTCCCATACAAAAGGTCAAGTACATATTACATTCCTTAAGTTACAGTATTAAAATTATAATATGAGATACATGTTTTTTTATATAATTACAGCTTATAAATGAGTCAAATGTTTTTAATAACTTTCTACAATAAATTTTTTAAATACAGTTATAGCCGAATATATTTTATGAAGCTTATCCATACCACTTGGAAGGGTGTTAAATATTTTCGGTATGCTTACCTACTTTCAGTGTCCTTTCACCGTAATAGTTTGTTCATCTGGGAATTATCAATTTATTTCGCACATTTTGTCTGGAATCATATATATTTTACAGGTAATTTATATTCATTAGAGAAGTAATGATTTAATATGACTCGAAAAGTGTATAATTTGTTAACTGGGAGAATTTCTCTTATATGGAATATCATTTCATCATTGTCTTTACATTTAGAAAAATTAGATTTGGGTATTATTAGTTTTAACAATCTCGCTTGCAATGATTTAACTTCGTCTACATATGTTTAAATTATTTGCCCCATACCTCTATGCCGTATAGAATTAAGGATTCAGCAAGTGATATAATTATATTATAATCATTAATACCACAATTTGTAGTAACCAGTATGTATGAAATATATGTGTGGGTGTGAATTAACTTATAAAATAAATCACGACACATGTGCGTGTACCCACACACCAGTCTCGTCTCATATGAAAAGGTATCATTCTACATAATGTTAAACATTATTGTTGCCTGTTGTATTTTTAATAACTCTGCTCTCACGGGACATTCGAAAAAGCAGATAATAGAAAAGAATGGAATAACTAGTCTGAGCCGGTACCTCACACTAAACATGGATATTTAAAAATATAAACCGTCTTGACTTAATTTACCGCCATTAAAAGGATGATCGAAATATTGAACTTTCATTTTGCGTCATAAGTTTAACCGTTTTAAGCGTCATTTAATATTTTCATTCTGTCGCGATTTGTAACGAGCATATTGCAATAATAGAAGAAGCGTGTCCTCGGGAATCTTATATCTGATCCTTGGGTCATTAATCAGCTCACCCGTCTACAGGAAGATGGATCGGTTGAAGTCCCTCGTATGTACGGTTGGGAATTTTCATATAGATATTAATGAAGTATTTAATTGAAAATATATTTATCTATTACTAACACTCTTTGTCTTCCAGGTAAAGGAAACAAAATTCATCAGGTCCTGATGAAAGTCTAAATAAATTAATGCGAAAATTATACTTTTTCGCTACTCTCACCACCACCCGCTCCGCATGTGGGGACTGTAAACGGTCCCTTCACAGAACGCTAAGAGAGCGACAAAAAAAAATGCATAGCACGAAAAGTAACTCATGGAGCCCTCTAGATTAGCGATCGCGGCACCATAGTGCAAACAGAACAATCAACAGAATGAAAGATTCACACTCGTGGACTGTCATTGACTTCAGATCTTTGTAAATGAGAAACATCAAGGGGTATGACCAAGATCTTTGTAAAAATAATAAAATAGTAACACAGTAAAATTCCTCAAATATTTTTTAAAAACAGTTTCAGCCGTTTTCAATTTGTCGATTGACACGGCTTCCATAATAATTATGATAAATATGAACACATATATATATTCCACAACGAATTTATTTGTCTTCCGACGACCGTTTCGGCTTACAAGGCCATAATCAACTGGTGTTGAGTATACAGTTTTCATTAGTTCTATATTATTTATTTATTTGAAACTTTCTGAGCACAAGTGCACAATGACGGGCTTATTGCCAAATGGCAATATCTTCCAACCAACCATATTCATTTGGTGAAAAACTATTTTTACCATAATTTTTATATTATACAAGTAAAAACTATAAAGAAAATAAAACATATAAAATGAAAAAAATAAAACATATAAGCAAAAACAATAAAGAAACGGAGGGGACAGGAGAGTTGGGGGGGGGGGGACAAGGATAGGATAAGGAGACAAATTTAGGTGTTATGTGTAAGGAAATGATTCCTCAGATTTCTTTTGAAAGCGGGAAGTGTTAATGAAACTCGAAGTTGCGATGGGATGTTATTCCAAAGACGAGCTGCTTGTACGGAGAAAGAGGTGGTGAAAAAAGAAGTATTGTGTACTGGGATACTGAGCGTTCTTTCAGTATTTGAACGAAGAGGCAACCCGTGTTCAGAGAGGAAATGAAATTGATTTCGTAGATAAACTGGAGCATTGGAGTTGTTTAAGACCTTGTATAGAAGTGTGAAGGTATGTAGGTTCCTACGCTGCCTGATAGGCAACCACCTTAAAAGTGATCGGTATTCCGATATGTGGTCAATTTTTTACAATTTAAAAATATATCGAATGCATGTGTTTTGTAATCGCTCCAATTTATCTAAGAGTTCCTGATTAGCGTCTAAATAACATACATCAGCGTAATCAAGGAAAGGGAGTAATATTGATTGGCATAACGATATTTTGACGAAAAAAGGCAAGAAATTTTGCAATCTTTTTAATGAGTGAAGGGTATAATGAAATTTCCTGCTCACTTCAGCAACCATATATTAGTTTTATTTATTTTTTCATTAGTATAAAACTGTATACTCAACACAAGTTGAATATGACCTTGTAAGCCGAAACGGTTGTCGGAAGTCAAATAAATTCATTGTGGAATATATATGTGTTCATATTTATCATAATTATGTTAAACAGTGTATTTGCAAACAAGAACTACAAGTATTTTCAACATTTTTCTAGTGAATGTTCGTTACACAATTATAAAATTCAATTTAAGTGTGCCTAAAAAATATAAAAAATAACCTTTTTTAACAGATTTTTTTAAAATGACATCATAACTAAGTTTCGTAGAGAATTAAATCTTTTTTGTGCTTAAAGAGTGCATGAAATCAAAGTGAATGACTTTTTTTTTTCATTTCAAGTATATATTGTTTTTGAAATGCAAAAAAAACAACATATTTTGGTTTTCCGATAATTTAAATCTTACTTACGCGTAACTTTGTAGTGCATTAGGCGTTTTTAACATATCATGTTTTCAGTCACTAGATTTATCGTTATGCAAGGAATAAGCAAGGAATTTTCACCTGGTTCATAATTGCATATAATTGTCAATAAAAATTGTAAACTGCTAGCCCTAGAACAGGATTTCCTAGTTGGGCAGCAGTAATCTACTTATTGTTGTCATTGTGAATATGATGTGATAAAAGTTTAAAAAAAATACAACTAAGCAAGGAATATTTTTTCCTCATAAAACGGCGCTATACAAATTTGTACATTTACTAAAGGTTTTACAAGTAAAAAAGATAATTAATGTGTGTATATTGTATTGTTTTGTGTTGGCAATAGACACATAATAAAATACTTTATGAGTTTCACTCGTGTATATATTTTCAGCCAGGGGTTGATTTTCCTTACTGAAGACAACATTTCAACTCTTTGATTGGATAACCCAGTTTGTGTTTCAAGATTTCAACTTTACTTATGCAAATAAAGTAATCTTCTTTGCTCTTCTTAACTGTAAACTTTTATTCGCAACTTTAATGTATTCTCTTATAATTACTTGTAAGTAAATTAATTTTATTTTCCAATTACTGAAACGGGTTGAGAAATTGTTCTCGGAAAATAAATGTATCGTATGCGGTCATAAATTTATTTATCCGAACTTAACTATTATTCATTTCTATATATTTATACCATCAACTCTTTTTTCCTTTTCAATACTGGGTTATATTCTGAAAGCGCACTGAAATTTTAATGAAATGTCATATTTATATATATTTTTTTGCTATTCTTCAGATTGAATAAAATTAAGGAACTTAAAGTCATAAAAGAACATCACTTATGTATTGTCGGCCTTCGTGGTTGGCCTCAGTTGGTTAGGTATCTGACTTCTAAGGGTCCCGTGTTATTGGGTGCGTGTTAAATAATTGTTTGTATTCTTTGTATTTGTTTATATTCATGTTAATTAATTGTTTATATTCATGTTAAATAATTGTTTATTTCTTTGTTTTATTTTGAAGTTGTAGACTCTAATTTTTAATTTAGTTTTTAACCCTCTCCAATGTATATATATGTTTTAAGCTAACTTATCTTTTTTTTTTTCATATTACGCATGTTATGGGTACTATTTTGGAAAATGACTGATATTTATTATTGGTTTATTTATGGTTTATAAATTGCTAAATGTTTCCCCTAATTTAAATAAATAAATAAATATTTGACATAGCACCTGTTAGTTGCCCGAGAATCTACATAAAATAAAACACAAGGTTTATAGTAATGTGACAGTTCTGGGGTCAAGTCCGGTCAAATAGTAAAATCAAAACCCTCATGATTACCCATATTACGGATATAGTTATCATATGGAGTTGTATAATTTATTAAGATTTTGATGATATGGGTAATCATAGGGATTTTGATTTCACTGTTTGACCTGACTTTAGGTACACCTATTTGGAAGCGACTAGTTGTAAACATCATTTGTGTACGGAAAAAAAATAAAATTTACAATTTTCACGTTTTGCGTTATGTTGAAAATAAAAACCAAAAATATTAGTGCAGATCAATTGTGGTTTTAGGTTAGGCGACACGACAAATAAACATGACCGAACAGTAAGCAGTTTGCTTGCGTAGTCTTCGCTATTGAGTTTAGTTTATCAAACATTTTATAAAAAAAAAACTTTTTTTTACGATAAATTTATGTGTTTAACCGCCTATATTTCCAAAGTTTTTAAAAATATTGAAAAATACCGAAACACTCCAACTAGATAATTTAATATGCTCTAAAAAATATTTTCATTGTAGTAGTGCATCTCGAATTTATTTTAACCTTTTTGATAAAAATTGAATTTAGTGACGACATCGTTTCAAACAATTTTTAAGGTAGTAAACACTACACAATATCTCACTCAATTGTTTGATACCTACTTAATCTACAAACATACATCATGCTGTTTTAATATTCTGGGTAGGTAAAACAGACTGACCTCCATACTATCCTATCCTGACATATATACCTACATGTTTTATATAGAAAACAAAATATTATGGGTTTTACTATGGTTATCAAGTACCCGGAACACATGTGTTCCGGGTTCGAACCGTGAACAGGCGTGGATTAAATCTGACTCCTGTACTTTCTGCATGGACAAACCATAAGCCCAAATGTTGGATTATCGCTGAAGACGATAATTCAACATTATTTGTTAGATAATGTAAGAGCAAGTTGAAACATATAATTGACTCTTGGGTTGAAGCAATCAAAAGAATAAAGAAAACTTACATGCATTTATTGAACAACTGTTTCACAAGATTTATAAGAAAATAAAATATAGATTCAGATTGCAATACTAAACGCGGACTCGAACCAAAGGCACGAAGATTCGCGGTAGCAGCCCAGCTGGTGTCACATGGTGGAATGCTCTCATTTCAAAGATGGCGATTTTATATATCGACGGTGACGTAGAATTTTCGAGAATTCGACAAGGGATGGGCAAGGCCCACAATATCTTAAAATATTTATTAATTTGTATTTAAGTGTTTATAGTTTGGTACGTATTCTTCAATTATGCATACTATCACCATCGACAGTTGTATCTCATGTGTTACATGCAACCAGTATTTTATTGTTTGTACACAAACAAGGAAGGAAAACATTTCCGATTACCCTCGTTTTAATAACAACATACATATTTAACAAATGTTTCGGGACGTGTATTTAGTTATTTCAAAAGAAAACGTCGGTCGGCGGTTGACTAGATACGGATATTCCTCTTTTCCTTTCTAAATTCCTAAATCAATGTTCGTGTACATACCAACACTAAAATCATCAAAGTTTTCTTACCCTTGTTTATCTGTTTCACAATAACACGGATAATTCTGAGTAGGAAACGCCCCCCGGGCGCTTTGTTCCTAGGTAGGCCCTAATCAAAATTAAGGATATTCAGATAAGTTTCCAGGATAATTAATTTTTGAAAATGAAATATCTATTTCATTTGTGCACCCTAAAAGTCTCTGGAAGCGGTAATAAGGGAAGCGCCCTTTGAGGTGAGGTTATCACAAAAACGGCACTATAAAAATCATCCCAATTTATTTATTATTTATTTATCTATAGTTGACTACTGAGGATTGCGGAAATGGGTAGGAGTGGACTAGAGTGAACCGTTACCCCGGCCAAATATAATTTGCAAGCGATTTGGAGAAGAAAAAAAGATACACAGTCGTGTTCAAAAAGAGATTGACATAAGGCTCCAAGCTTCCAAGCCTCAAATAAATTCGGTAAAGTCGAATGGGTTCCGTTGTAATCATAAATACATTTATATTGTAGATCAATTAGGTTGCGCAGAACAAAATTTTGGATCTTTTGGTTGGTCGATGAATGTGCAAACCACCCACCATTGCCGTCAATTGTCAAGTTGGTTATACCTTCTACTACAATGGAGTAAGAATCACGATTTCACAATTTTAAACCATTTTTTGCAGTATCATATAGATAGTGCATACAGTAAGCTTCGTCACGAGGTTTTTGATTTTTTTTTAGGTTTCGTGACATTGTTCATACAACATATAGTTAACCATTGAAACCCTCGGGGTTTATCTGAGGTTGGCGAGTTAAAAAGCTAGTTAGTTTATCTAAAGTAATAAAGCAATCAAAATATTAGTGTGTGTCTGTGTGTGTGTGTGTGTATGTGTGTGTGTGTTTGTCTCACGCCTTCTGAAAAATCAAGAGCATCTAACAATTTTATTTATGTGCGAACATGTACCAGTATACCTGATGCAGTGTTACGCTAAAAATAATACGATAAAAATGCTGAATTTTAAAAATATTTCAATAATTATTTTTTTCATACAAAATTTTCCAAGTCATATCTGTCAAAAAAGTGTACATTTTGCACGCAAATATCTGTTAGTTTAAAAGTCGAAGTACGTATTTACACGAAAAAAATATATTTTCACTTAAAAGCTAAGTATAACTTAGCTTTTAAGTGAAAAACATGGTGAATATTTTGTCTAATTATAATGTTTAACTTATTTTTAAAGTAAGCGTTTTGTACATACTGCGTCGCCATGTTTATCTCTTTCCATACAATATTTGTTATTTCTTACGAATGAATATGTTCTTGAAAATAATATACCTTTGAAATAAATGTGATTATGAAATAATAAAATGAAACACAAGACATTACAACAAGTTTTAAGACATATATTTTAAAAATGTGTTTATTCTTAGTTAAGATATAGGCATAATAAAATTGCATAATTTGTAAATAATATTTGGTTTTTCTGACAATTTTCATTTTTATGGCATCGAACAAACCAATGTAGGTACCTACATATTCAAAAAATTCTCAAACCATTTGATATTTTTAACGTGTTGGAATGGTAACTATGGTAACGGAAAGATTCTGATTTTCAAATAAAATTTGTTATGAATCGAATTTATTTAGAACATTGTTGTAGGTAGGTACCTACCTATTACTATTTTTTTTTTTTTTTTTTAACATGTCTACGTAGGGGACGCCAGCTATTAGGATTTGGGTCCATTTTACTCTTCCGAAGAAGCGCACTACGTAGCGTTGGGAGGGGTTTGCAATCTAGAAAAGAGTTTATTAATTCGGATTTTAAAAAGACCCGGGTTGTACGAAGATGGAAACACAGAATTCGGAAGATCGTTCCACAGTCGGGCTGCTGTGTTAATAAAGGAGTTCGAGAAGCGACTTGTTCGTATATGTTGAAGGTCCACTGTGAATGGATGCTGCGATTGAGTGAAGCGAGTGACTCTGTTGCGAGTGGGTGGAGGAGGGACCAAAGATGCAAGTTCTTCTGAGCAATTCCCGTGGTAGTATCTATAGAATAAACTTAAAATACCGATTCTGCGTCTGTGTTCTAGTGATTGCAATCCATCAGTCAGTGATGGATCATCAATCAGACGTATAGCACGCCTTTGGACAGCGTCGAGGGTATTCAGTAGGTATTGGGGGGCGCCACTCCAGAGGTGACTGCCATATTCAATAATTGGGCGTATTTGCGCTTTGTAGAGTATACAGATCTGGGTCTTAGTAAAATATCTGCGCGCTCTATATAGTACGCTCAATTTTTTGGAGGCGAGTTTCACCTTAGCTTCGATGGAGCCCTTGTAAATTTACTTACAAATCAACAATATTCTGATTTCCTATCGGAAAATTGTATGCGATGTGCTCCTAAACCGTTTGTCCGATTACAATGAAACTTAGGTGAATTGTCGAGCGTGTGCCCGGAATGGTTTCTGGATTTAAACTTTTTTCTTTTTCTTCTTCTTCTTCGTGTATTTGGTCATTTTACCTATGAAGGGGGAGTATCCTGGGAAAAGAAGGTCCGACTGTCCCTCCATCTCTTCGCAGGTCTTTCAGGACGGTTTGTGGATTTTAACTTTTTTCTTCTTCTTCTTCATCGTGTATTTGGTTATTTTACCTATGAAGGTGGACTATCCTGGGAGAAGAAGGTCCCATTTTCCTTCCATCTCTTCGCAGGTTTCTGGGTTTAAACTTTTTTCTTCTTTTTCTTCATCGTGTATTTGGTCATCTTACCTATGAAGATGAACTATCCTGGGAGATGAAGGTCCAATTTTCCTTCCATCTCTTTGCAGGTTTCTGGATTAAAATTTTCTTCTTCGTCGTGTATTTTGTCATTTTACCTATTGTGATGGGCTCCACCCTAACCTGAACTAAATATCGTCCTAAACTATTTTTCTGTGGATCCATAACCTCCTAAACTAGCTAGCTAAACTACCTATTAAAATCTAACGTCTATTTCCTAGTACTATAGCTAATTTCCCTAACTAGTTTATTCTCTACCTGCAAGGTAAATCTAGAATTTGTTACATATATTTGAATATCCATTATTCTAATGATTCTATCATGAAAGAACATCGTATTCTTCTATCTTATTTCGCTAATTTTTTATGTTTTTCAACGGAATTTGGCCAATGATCGTCTAGTGATTATTATTATTATTCACGTTAAAAAGGACCCTCTACGTTGTGTTTTATTTACGAGTTATAAACAGACGAATATTTATAATAAAATTTATATATATTATATTAATAATTAATAGATTAATAGACTCCACGACTGTTGAAAGATAATTAATCTTTATATACAGAATTATAACTACAGAATTATTAAATTCGTATAATGTAATGATAAAACTTCGATTCTCAACCCAAATTATGTAACTTAATTGTTACTCAATTTGATCGATATATGTATATTAATATACCTACAGAATTAATAGGATGACGAAAAATTATCATAAAACAAATTCCTATGATTCTCATAAAAAAAAAACATAAATAAAATTCAATAGAAAACACGATATATGCTTCTTAACGCTTTTTCACACTCATGGAGGTTAGTAAATAACTAATTTCGATTTTCCTACCTTTTCGTATATCCTGCTGTAAGGAAAACATATCAAAACAATACCAAAATACATTATATAACAAAAGACAATATTTATATGCAATCGACGATCTTTCCATGAGTGTGACGTAAATAGTTTATATCAAATTTTGTTAGATGTCCAATATATCTTTATAATGTTAGTTTTCAGGACACGAATTTTCCTTCTACAGTAACAGATGGAAACATGAATATTTTGATTACTTTAGATAAAATGGTTATTTCAAGACACATAGAATGATACTTTGATTTCCATTAGCGATGTCTAAGCGACATTTTAAGGCTTCTACAAAATGGGTTAGTAAAGTTTTGTGTTTTTCACTCGATTTTCATACTTCATCTGACATTTTAAGGTTAGGGAAATTCAGATTTTCAAGAAGATCATGCTAATTTTTCATGCTTCATGCAGTCTCTGGCCCCGAATACATCGCCAAAAACTCATCCTGAGCAACCAATTTTAGCTACTCTCAGGTCTGAGTGCACTAAACTACGATTAATTAGACTACCTGTAACACCATGCAGTACTGTATATTAAAATCAATAATTCTAGATATGATAATATCCAAGGTATCATCTGGGACCTCTTAGTCTAGCGAGAGTCTCTAACCATTAACCACATAAAGGATATAATCGACCAATGGACCTGAGACCAAATCAGGTTTTTAAGGTAGTTAGGACAAAGGTATTACCGATTTTTAGTATTATATTTGATTAAAGAAGTACTTTACTTACTATTGTCGATAAGTAAAATACTGGAATTAAGGACAGGAAATAATACTTATTAATTTTCTACGAGATAGGATAACTTATCAACTTAACATGCATTTATAGGAAAGGAATTATTGAGTTTTGTTAGTATTATAATGCTATTAATAATTTAAATAAAGAAAATAATTTATGAATCACTAAATTCTACATGCAAGCAATTTATATGGAAATAGGATTATACACGTTTACTTCATTTCACTCTGCCAGTTATAAAACACAATACTTCAAATATAAAATTAATAAAATTATAGAAAATTTTCAAATAGGTTATAATGTTTAAAATAAGATTATGTTTATTCAAATTGTTCGTGAAAGAAAATTCAAAATAGTTTAAAAAAGATTATATTTTCCAATTTATGTTCAATTTTTCATGTATTCTCATCTTATTACGTCAAAAGAAAATAATTAAATTGTTAGTAAATAATAAAAAAAAGACTCATCGATCTCCAACGTAATTCTTCTCGTACTGCACTGAATTTAATTTACGATAGCGAATAAGTTACTAATTATTGTTAATAGAGAATAAAAAAAAGGAAAATATCACTTTACTTCACGATATGAATACACAATCAAATAATATTATTTTTAAAAAAAAACAAACTCTTTTGCGTGTCGCGAGCAAACGACCGCCCCCCTTCTCCCCCCAAATGCTATCTTAACGAGTGCATTTAACTCCTTTCAAAATAAGACCGCGATAACCGACAACTAATTCCCGATTGCCCCCTATTTAACTCTCTTCGAAAACCGCCCGTCTCTGTTCGCGAGTAGAGACCAATTAAAAAACACACAAATCCCTTCTCCACCCCGTCTCATAGTTCCAGAGACAAACAAAAAAACCTTCCCCCCACTCAGTGCTAAGCAATCACCGAGAACATATCTACACATATATATATATATATATATATATATATATACATATATAGATAAGTACCTCTATCAACATGCGGACGCCAAGCCCGACAAATTATATAAACACAGATTATATGCACCATATAAGAAAACAAATAATAAATCAAACCAAATAGAGTCATCACACTATGAAATTGGAGTATCCTGGGAGAAGAAGGTCCAACTGTCCTTCCATCTCTTCGCAGGTCTTCCAAGACGGTTTCTAGGTATAAAATTTTTTCTTCTTCTTCTTCATCGTGCATTTGGTCATTTTACCTATGAAGGTGGACTATCCTGGGAGAAGAAGGTCCAATTTTCCTTCCATATCTTCGCAGGTATCTGGATTGGAACTTTTTTCTTCTCTTCTTCGTGTATTTAGTCATTTTACCTATGAAGGTGGAGTATCCTGGGAAAAGAAGGTCCTTTCATGTCTTCGCGGTTCTTCCAGGATGGTTTCTGGATTTAAACTTTTCTTAACCGACTGAAGGGATGGGATGTAATGAAGGGAAGGGACGTAATGAGGGATTGAAGGGACGGGAGGTACTGAAGGGTCTGAAGCGACGGGTCTTTTTCTTTTTCTTCTTAATTTTATGTAGACCTTTAAGACAGTTTTTATACAAACTATTTCCTATAGTCTAATTCATCTTCTTCTTCTTTTATGTATACATTTGGGTCAGTTTTTTATAAAAAATTATTTCCTATAGTCTAATTATTCTTCTTCTTCATTTACGTAGACTTTTGGGAGAGTTTTAATACAAACTATTTCCAATAATCTTATTCATTTCTTTTTCTTTTATGTAGACCAAAGGTGAGTTTTTAAACAAACTTTTCCTATAGTTTAATTATTATTCTTTTATATAGACCTTTGAATCGGTTTTTACATTAACTATTTCCTATAGTCTAATTCATCTTCTTTTATGTAGACCTTTGGTCAGTTTTTATACAAACTATTTCCAATAGTCTAATTCTTCTTCTTCTTCTTTTTTGTAGACCTTTGGGTGAGCTTTTATACATACTTTTTCCTATTATCTAATTCATCTTTTTTATGTACACCTTTTGGTCAGTTTTTATACAAACTATTTCCAATAGTCTAATTCATCTTTTTTTATGTAGACCTTACTTATGTAGTCAGTTTTTACACAAACTACTTCCTTTAGTCTTTTTCTTCGTTTTCTTATATTATGTAGATCTTGGGTGAATTTTATACAAAGTATTTCCTATAGATTTATCTTCTTCTTTTATGAAGAACTTTTGGTTTGTTTTCATACAATCTATTTCCAATAGTCTAATTCTTCTATTTTATGTATTTTTACTTATTTTACGTAGACCATTGGGATAGTTTTTTATACAAACTATTTCGTATAGTCTTATACTTATTCTTCTCTTTTTTATTTAGACTTTTGGGTTAGTTTTAAGTCTAATAGTCTATTGTGCAGAAGTATTATTAACGATATGCACACTTGATGAAAATACATATGTAAAAACGAATGGGCTTGTGGGATGTGACGAAGTAACCTGCACTAGAATCTTTTCAATACTTTTGTTGAATCAAATTTAAACCATTTATATCATCTAATTTTGAATAATTTTCAACACCTACACATTTGATTTAGTTGACAATATTTAAAGAATGGGGGTTGTGGCCATTACTGAACTCTTCACAACGTTTATATTCAAATTAAAAACTATTTACCATAGTTTAAGTCTTCTTCTTCTTCGTTAATGTAGACTTTTGTGTCAATTTTAAGTCTATTAGTCTAATTGTGCAAAAATATAATGCACACTCAATGCAAAAATATAAAAACGAATATTATGATGTGACCAACACTAGATCTTTTCAGTACATTTGTTTAATCAAATTTTAACCACATCCCAACATCCAAAATTACTAAATTTTCTATAGGTACATATTAAAATTTATTTCGATGATAATATTTAAAAATGGGGGTTGTGGCCAAACCAATCTCTTTACAACGTTGATAAACAGTCACATTTAAAACCATTTCGCATAGTCCATGCGTGCAGAAATTGTATATTATACTTAATTCACACTTTATAGCAATATATAAAAAAGAATGGGTTGTGGCCATCACTTGAACATTTTACAATGCTCAAACTAAATCAAATTTCAAACCACTTTTCATGGTCCGATTTTGCAAAATAATTGGGTGACAATATTATAAAAACGATTGCTTTTTCCTTCACAATATTACATTCTTGGCCAACGGCGGGACATAAAAGCTAGTACTAAATATAACCACGCAGATTCCGACCTACAACAGCCAAGCAACCCAAGGAGCATTCTCCTAGAGCACATAGCTGTCGTCATCGGGCCTCATCATGTACCATTTCAAGTGGGTTAAATATTTTGGGTATGTAATGTATGTATGCAAGAGCTCACTATTCATGTCATTTAATATTTTTGGTAGGAGATATTTCCATGTCCTCATGCCATACGCATTATTTTACACACAGATAAAAAAAAATGTTTAAATAGTTACCTATTGTCTAAGGGGTTTGCTACGTGAGTTTTATTTAAATTGATTAATATTATTTTCAGATTTTAAGATGGTAATTTTTACTTTTTGATTTATAGCTAATACGTTTTGTTGTATTATTTATCATGATTTTTAAAAGTTTTTATTGAAGATTATAGATATTTGCTAAACAATATGTAGTATGTGTCCTGCTATAGCTACTCAGTCTATAGTTAATTACTTGATGCTATGTGTAGGTATAGATTGTTTTCGATCGGCTTCATTTTGCTATCATATTATGTGTAAAGTGAATTTACTTGAGCTGATTAGTTTGTATTTTGGACATTATGCGGCATATTTTGATTGTGTTTATTTTATTTTTTAAACTCATTTATTATATGTTTTAAACTTATGTTATTTTTGGTTTAATTCACGTTAAATTTTCTCATCAAAATGTTTTGAAATATTTTTCGCCTCAATCTGTGTAATATTTTTTGTTCGATGTTTTTTTTTAACATGTTCGTTGTTAAATTGGCGAGAAAGCTTCTTAGTAAGTTTATATTGTAATCTGTTGCTGTTATCAAAATTTATTTACGATTTGGACAATTGATTAGGCGTAATTTGATTTTGAAACGAGTTTAATTTTCTCGGAGACAATTTAACTTTCAAATAATGTATTTCTTCGGAACTTTCATAAACTTTAGTTCGCTGATGAAAATCTGATAAAGGAACGTAATTATAATAAATCAAGTTTATATACATTTTGGTGTTGATTCATTATATCGAAAATTATAGCAAAATTTTGTACAAATTATTTATTTATATTGCTTCTCTGGCAACTAACAGGTATTTTGTTAAATATTAATTTAACACGCACCCAATAACAATAAAAAGATATTTATCGTCTCACAAGTCCCAGACATAAAACACACTTAAATATTGTGTCCAGTGAACCTTCTGCTCAGGATTTAGATATCTTTCCAACTGAGCCACAAAGACCTACTCCAATATCATTTTTTTTTATATTAACATATTTTTTTTGGATTCCCCACCACATGGTTTCTTTTAAAATCATTTTCTAATAAATATCATATAGAGCTTACTGTGAATCATGATATTTTTGTGTGAATCAAGCTTTACGTATTGTTTTGTTTACCTACTATAATATGTCTCAATCGCGTCCTTTGTCTCATTTTTTTTTGGACACATCGCCAGACGCGATGAGAATAGCCTTGAAAAGCTGGTTTTCGTTGGTGGGACTGAAGGTAGAAGGGAAAAAGGAGATCCCCCACAGGATGGACGGACCAGATTAGTGTTGATTACATCGGAAGTTGGAATAATCAGACGGCGGTGTGTCGGTAGTAATAGATGACTTCAATGCATAACATCATGATAACACGGGGAGAGGCTGCTCACGGCCCTTAGCAGTGAGAAATACGACACTGATGATAACTTTGAAATAGTGTGTACTATTGATAGCCTATAAGTTTGATCGATTTAGCATTGGTATCATATGATGTATAAAGTGCATTAACCTAGAACTAATTACTCTTTTGTTTCTTCTGATTTATGACTTATTTATTTCTTCTCAACCATCTCTCCACTGCCTATTTCAAATTTAACTATTATTTTCCCCGCGACTGCAATCACATCGTCAGCCCATCTTTTCTGGAGTCGACCTACTCTTCTTTTATCTTCCCAAGGTCTCCATTATAGAATTCGTGATGTCCATCTGTCAACTGTCTGTCTTGCCACCTAACCTGCCCACTGACATTTTTGATAGATCAAGATTTATGACTTTATCTATCAAATTTCCAAGCCTCACGTTCTGTAGTATTTATATTTTTGTTACCAGAATGTGTTCACTAAAAATTCACTTCAGTACTCTTCAAAAAGTACTCTTACTACGTCGAAGATAATTTTATACTGCTTTGTGGTGTTTGTTTTTACGTGAATGAATAAATTAACTTTCGAATCCCATTTCTTGTTATAAAACCAAGGAAAGCCCAAACAAACGGCAGAATCAAAACCATCAAGATATCTCAATATGGGTTATCATGAAGGTTTTGATTCTACAGTTTGATTGAACTTGCCCTACAGCTGTAGTTTCTTTGGGAGTAATTTTAGACTCCGCTTCTCTACTTGTAATCAAACCATTTTACTGTATATGTATATTTTATCTTATATTATTTTAATCTTTATTTTCAGAATCGTGGTGGAGGTTTGGATATGAACGTGATACCAGCATGGCGCGAAGGTATAACGGGAAAAGGAATTGTGGTGACAATATTGGACGACGGATTAGAAAAAGACCATCCTGATCTTCTTCTTAACTACGTAAGTACTATACTTTTTATCCCTTTCTACCTTACGATTTTTGAAACGCTTAATTAAATATTGTTTAGTTTTCAGCTGGTTGAAGAAAGTTCTTTTGAAATTTAAACTTGTATTTTATGGACTAAATAAATCACTGTGGGGGTTGACTAAAAATAATACATGAACTTTTATGACAGAGATATTAGCAACTGAAGCTGATATTAGCTATTCAAGCCTCTTATAATACTTATTTATCATTTTATTTTATTTATTTTTAAGCAATATAATATAATGGTACATTGGTGTATGATATTTCTTATAATTAATACGTTTTTATATTACTACTATTCCTCCACTGAAAGAGTATAACTCGTGTTCATGGGAGGAAGAGCGTAACATTTATTTCATATCCACAATTGATTTACATAGGCTGTGTTTCTCGAAAAATAATTTATGTAAAAGTATATGTGAAATACTTTGATTTCATAAAATTTTTCAATACTTTTGGTTGTTTCGTTGAAATGTTATATTGCCTAACGATGCAATTTTGAAAAATTTCATCATATGAAAGTATTTTAACTATACTATTGCCGATACTTTTTTGAAACAACTCAACCTTAAAAGGCAATATATATTAACAGTTATTTGAAAACGTACTCTCATTGCATACTTTCTTAATTTTCTGATAGGCTTCTTTTTTGATATATAAAGAAATTTTATTTTAATAGTGTTCTCCTAAAAAAGAAGAGTGATGATGCATGGTTGATGCAGATGCACGTGTTTTTAAATACATATATTTAAAACAGGTCCAAATATGTATACATATACGTTTATGTTACAAACGAATTAATGAAATAAATTTAACATATTTATTTTCATTGACAATTTGAGTAAATGCGACTGAGTTTATAAAATAGCAATTTTTACCACTAGATTGGGTGTACGCGGACCATTTGAATAAAAAATGCTTCTAGATACGATTCTAGACTTACATAGGTCATTCTACTTCTCATTCTACTTAATAATATGCAGATACGGGCTGCAAGTTTCCATTCTAAGCAGACCAAGAGTCAGCGACTGCTAAATTTACAGTTTCAGTTTTTCAGTTTAAGTCCCGGCAACCCGACGTTTATTATACAAAAATACATGAATTACAATATATTTTTCGTTCCCCGTCTCACTAGGAAAACCTGTTCTGAGACAAGTACCTTATAATATTACTGTTTAACACGTCAGATATAGAGTATGAAGCATTAGTGTATTAGCGTGATTTTTCTATATTTACTACGGAAGACTATTAAAAATCGCGCTTCCATTGACAGACACATTGGTTGGTGGAAAACCCCTCGACAGACACATTTTAAGTTACGGTTTGTTAAATGAAAATATACTTATTGTTATTGTATTCTATAAGATGTAGGAACGTTTTGTTTTTTTACTTTCTTATCTGTTAAAAAAGTTTCAAAAACATCTTTTCATTGTTATTTTTTTCTTTTTAACGAAAGTTCTATTTGTAAACCTTGATTTGTAGCGGTCGTTACATACAGCGTTTCGAGGTTTGCTTTTTTCATATTGTCGCTATCGGGTCCCAAAGATCTTGGCGAAAAATCCATCCAGTGTTAAGGTTCAGTTTTCAACTGTTACTGGATTGGAGCCAAAGTGTATCGCCACGTATTTTTTTATTATTACTATTTGCTGTGTTGGATAGCGGGGCCAGTTTGCAGTCTCCGTCATTGGAAACCTTTACAGACGTTGTGTTGGATATTTTTATTTGTCCAACTCGCTAAACTTCCGGCATTGGGTGAATTCGCCTCGGCTGGCTTCGTTGTACCTCTGCGATTCTTTCAAGTGAATTCTACTTAGGATATAATAAGTGTTGTTAGAAATAACAAGTCTCCTCGTACCTTTTTTTTTGAGGAAACCAGCTTCGGCGATTTTTCTCATTGAAGAAATGTTCCAGTTCAAAATGTCATTCGAATATTTTTATGGTTGCATTCACGCAAACATTGAATAATTTTCCCTATTGGGAGTCAAAGATATTTTATGACAAATTTTTATATCTCAATAGAGACGAAACTGGAATGTATATTACCGGTTCCCATATAAAAATGTTTATTCCCGTTGCACGTCTTTTTAATTAATATTATGTTTTATCAATTGCACACAAAAACTACTACTAACTCTTGCCAATTCACCCATTTCTCATCACCAGTGAATCTATAAAATATTTTACAATTACTTTCGTTCGTTCGTTTCCATCTCCAGACCATCTATATGCACCCTCTCCAGACCATCTATATGCACCCTCTCCAATAACTTGCAGCCATCACAGCCCTGTCGTTTGCAGCCAAGAGGTCCTCCTCATTACAAGGCTCCCCCATGAGTGGCCACACCAGCAGGTGCGCCGTGTTTTGCTCTTCTTCACAATCGCAGGTAACATTATTTTCGCCTTCCAGTTATTCCCATCTCCTCATGTTCACCTTGCATCTACTCACGGCCGTTCTGAGTCTGTTGAGGACTTTTCAACACCCGTATGGTAGTTGGTGTCCGGTTGATAGAGACTCGCTTGGTTTTAACCATTTGTTCTTGCCAACATTTTCCTGCCACAGCTCGATTCTTCTTTAATGCGGGTGTGTGCGCACTTCAATGGTTGTCGACAGGAAACTGCGTCTCGATTTGAACCTTCTTATTGGGGGGGTCGTGCCTCTACAGGGGGTGTTTGGGATCGCTCTTTTGCTTTCGCTTGTTTTCCTCGGCTGCGATAGGTCTTCGGACACTTAGCGGCGTAATTCCATCCAGGAGATGGATCTTTTCTATGGGAGTAGGCCTGAGGCATCCCGTGACCCGGCCACATCGACGTTCTTGGAATGTGAGGATCGTCACCAAACTGGCGCTGCATATTCTGCGACCTAATGACAAATGGCGAGTACAGATGTTCGCAGCACGTTGTGTTGGACTCCTCAGCTTGTTCCAGTGAGCTTTCGCAGGATTTTGTTCCTCGTACACACCTTGCTTTATGTGCTTTGGCAGTGTTCCTTAAAAAGGAAGGGTTCTATCCAATACTACTCCCAGATATTTTGTATTCTTGGTGCACACCAGACCACACAAAAATGTAATAGGCATGATGACTAATTTTGAGAAACTATCTCACGATGTTTTTACGCATCCACTGTTTTCAAATATATATACATTTCTACATAAAATAAAGGTTTAGTAGCAAAAATTGCCATTTCAAAATCCAATTTGACATTTACGTCAAAAAACGCTTGCAGTGTAATGGCGTCCGTCGGAGCTGACGGTGACGTCACGGTTTCGTAAACCGCATATCACTACTATATGTACTATATGTATTCTAAGACGATTTGTGTATTTAA
The DNA here is from genome assembly GCA_963576475.1 of Molanna angustata. Classification (NCBI taxonomy): domain Eukaryota; kingdom Metazoa; phylum Arthropoda; class Insecta; order Trichoptera; family Molannidae; genus Molanna; species Molanna angustata. The sequence continues at coordinate 10,256,429 of OY754977.1, read as the reverse complement.
AATAAATTAAAAAGTGCATAAGTGTTGTGCGGTCCCAAAATGTACAAACACGTCGAAAAAAAACACTTACTGAGGTAGTTGTTTTCGTCCCACGCGAATATAAACGAGAAATAAGTGGTTAAATTTGGCACGGCGAGACCCAGAAAGTGTATTTTATTAAGTATGCGTTTACAATGAAAAACAGTATTTGTTCCCCCACGCAATACTATAATTCATTTACAAAATATTTACCATTAATAAGGCAATAAGCATAAAAAGAACTTCATGAATGTCCATACGTCAAAATACGCCATCTTAAGTTTCCCGCGTATTAGGCATTAGGCCTGTGTAACACCACTGCGTTACGCCGCTCAATTGCATCGACCCAGTTCACTGCGCCGGATGTGTTAAGTCACTCCTTCGAAATGTATTGACTCACGGCGCAGTGAGTCGTGAGTGCTAGACCGGGAGAATGCGAACAGTGTTAGAGTATTGAGTTATTGAGTTGCTTGCTTTTTAACCGACATACCTACATACTTACTAAATAAACAACGTAATAGACAATAACATAAAACTAGCTTACCTTAGCACAGGCCATGCCTAGTGAAGGGGCTAGTAATAAAGATACAAACAAAAAGAAATTGCTTAAACTATGTAAGCACTAGTGAAATAATAAAATGATATTTATTGAAATGAAATAACTTATATTTACTTTGTATGTTTACTACTAATAATAATAATAGTTACTTTTATTTAGACGTAAAAAATACAAAATTAATACATCTAGTATAAACAAAAATATATAATTTTTTTGATACATTCTAATCCCGAAAAGTGCCGAATTAAAGCGTTTCCCGATTAAGTGCCGACGCAAGTCTGAATTTCTCGAAATCGGCAACACTGGACGTGGACCTAGAATATCGTGACGTCATGCGCTCTGATTCGTTCTGATTGGCGTTTCTCATAAAATGGCGGTCTATAATATTTTGTATTTTTATTTTAATAATATTAATATTATTCACTCTTTTAAAATGAAAATAAATACATTTTTTTAAATCTTTATAACCTATTTTATTTTTTAAAATCATAATGTCAATGATTTTTTCTTACTCTCATCACGCCTATTCACTGCGCCGGGTCATTAAGCTAGTTAAAAAATAATAATAAAAGTATAATATGCAGGTATTGTATTTTATATAAGCAAAGATTATTATTGTATTCATTATATTTCATGTACCTACATGTTAAAAAATATCACAACCTTCCCGATTCTACTTTTAAAAGTAGAATCGGGAAAGTAATAGTATGTCGGTTAAAAAGCAGGCAACTCAATACCCTAACACTGTTCACATCAAGGTTCGCATTCTCCCTGTCTAGCACTCACGACTCACTGCGCCGTGAGCCAATACTTTTCGAAGGAGTGATAATAAAATATAGAAAATAATAAAACATAGAATAATAAAAATACGCTTATATGTAAGTTTTTACCTTTCTAAATTCTGATGAGCAAAAGTCTTTTTTCGATGCAAAGTAATTTCATATATATTGTATTGAAACTGTGACGTCATAATATTTTGATTCACTCTGATTGGTGTTTCTCATAAAATGGCGGACTTACATATTTTGTATTTTTATTTTAATAATATTAATATTATTCGCTCTTTTAAAATGAAAAGAAATGTATTTTTTCAAATCTTTATAACCTATTTTATTTTATAAAATTAAAATTTCAATGATTTTTTCATACTGTCATCACGCCCATTACACCAATCAATCCAGTTATAAAGTCGTTGTGCGTATTACTTAATTAAAGGTTTTCGCTGTTTTTCTCATTCGCTGTATTTTCTCAATGCTTTAATAAAATATTATAGTAAATATATATTCCCGGTTCCCCTATTGAAATGTTTATTCCCGTTTGGATTTAAATATCTCTATTGAGATATTTAAATTTGTCCTAAAATATATTGTCTCATAATTGTAAAATGCTAGCCCTAGAACAGGGTTTCCTAGTTTGGCAGCAGTATTCTTTTTGCTTTCTATCATTGTAGAGTGTGGTGTGATAAATAAATAATTGACATACTGAATCATAGTGAAGAAATGGACAACATGTACATGATGAGATATTGTATTAAAAAAATACGCTTAAAAATTGTGAGATCATGCCTCTCCACTGTTCCATACTTGCGGAGAGTAAAAAATAACACGTGGAACCTAATTAACTTCACTGCAAGGTAGACATAAAATTTAATATTTCTCAATATTGCACTCGTTGAATAACAAACAATGAAGTACCTACTTATATTATTTTGTATTTGTCGAGCTTTGTAGATATTTTTTACTCTGCAAAACTATAGTCAAAGAAAGAATCCTTTGAACTTCCATGGAAATTCCCTTTCAAAGTGATAGGAGCACGTCTTTTGACTTATTATTTTTTATCAACTGCACACAAAAACTGCTTTTACTCTTGCAAATTCACCCATTTCTCGACACCAACCAATCTATGAAATAATTTTTAATTACTTTAATGTACTTGGAAAATCTAGTTATAAATTTATTCTGTGTGTTAATTGGATTGTCCTCGCTGGGTCTCAAAGCTTTAAGAAAATATTATAATCTAATAGTGAAAAAATACTCAGCTCTCAACAAACGAGTTTTTATATCTTCTTAGTTTGTTGTCAATCTGTTTGTAGCAGCAAATATTTCTTTTACTAAGATGATGAATTCAAGGCCAACTTCCGAAAAAATGCTCGACAATAGACCCTGCGAATATGAGAAAAACTCATTATTATGTAGTCCTTATTGTACCAGAATGTTTATAACTCACCTTTTTTTTAGATTTTTTGAGGTTCTCAATTTGTCACAGAACATGGAGGTGGTTTTAGCTATATTTCTCTTTTTGATATTGCTTCCTTTTATCCTTTTTTTATTCATGGGAAAAGTTTTTGGGAGAGGAACATAAAAAAAATCATTGATTTCATCATTAATATATTATATAATATCGTTGATTGGGGTGGTCGAGCAATAAAAATAAATTCAGTTTTATTTTTAAGGAAGTAACTTTGTGGCGTCATTATAATTTTTATTTTATAATATATATAATAATAACTTGGTATACACCACTTTTGAGCACAAATAACTGTCGACCGGTTTCGAGAACGATGTTCTCATCTTCAGGATGACTTACGTACTAAATTAAAAATGAAAATATAGACTTAACCTAAACTAAAGATGTGGGAGGAGTCAATTCAAAAGTAGTGGGGCAAGCGACAACCCGGTGTTTAGGAAACGCAAGATATAAATTATTTATTAATATATTTATTATTTTTTTTTTTTTTTTATTATTATTAATTTAATCTATGTTATTTTTTTGATAGGGAATATATTTAGTAGCGGACTATTAGGAAAATTAATTTGATTGTTTATTATATCCTGGTTATTGTTTATGCTTTTCCTAATTTCTAATATTTCCAAATCAGCTAATTTTAAATTTGAATGTCCTGTATGTAATATCTGTAAACCTGTATTAATGTCAAAATGATGATTAAATTCTATAAGGTGTTCAGCGAATTCTGAAAAATTATTATTTTTCAGACAGCGTAAGTGTTCTTGTGTTCTAATTTGAAAATTTCTATTTGTTTTCCCTATATAAAATTGATTACAGTCATTACAACTTAATTTGTATACTCCCGATTTTTCTAATTTATTTATCTTGTCTTTATTATTAAGTATTATATTTTTCAGTTTATTATTTGTATAGAAGACTGGTGAAATTGTGTTCGGGATATTCTTTTTTATTAGATTTGATATATCATTGTTAAAAAATAATAATTTTCTCCATTTTATATTGTTGTTATCCTCAATTATTTTTGGGTAAAGGTATTGGTCTTTAAAAGTTTTCTTTATTTTTTTGTTTAAAATATTATTGACAATTTCATCCTTGTAACCATTGTTACGGGCAATTTGTTTTATAGTGTTCAATTCTTTCAAATAATTATCTCTCGATAAGGGAATTTTTAAAAGTCTATTAATCATTGAATGAAAAGCTGACATCTTTTGTGACACGGGGTGGTTAGAAGAGTTATGTATTATTAAATCCGTGTATGTGGTTTTTCTGTAAATTTTATAATCTAATTTGTTATCAAGTATGGAAATTGTTAAATCTAAAAAATTTTACCATCTAAAAAATTTTAAACCATGACTTTCCTCAGCAGTGAAAACTTCGAGATAATTAAGAAGAACCCAGTGAATAAATCTCAAGAACAAGTTAAAGACTCTTTAAAGCGATGTAAAAGTGATATTTTTGTGAATTTGAATAGAAACAATAATTTAATTTTAAGTAATCCACAAGTACCAAAATTATATAGTTTACTTAAGATACATAAAGTTGATAATCCTATTAGGCCAGTAGTATCCAACTGTAACTCACCTATTTACAAGATAGCATCGGCAGTTAACAAGGTATTTAACAACATTAATATTTTTAAACCGACATACACAATTAAAAATTCCTTTGAACTTGTAGATTACCTAAATAACTTGGAAATCCCTAATAATGCATTGTTAGTTTCGTTTGACGTCATTAACCTTTTTCCGAGTATACCAACTGTAGAATGTAAAACAATTATTAGCAATTTACTTAATTCTTCGGACATCGATAAAAATCTAGCCTATGACTTAAACACCCTATTCAATCTAATTTTAAACCAAAACTTTTTTCAATTTGACAATACTATATTTAAACAAAAAGACGGATTATCTATGGGGTCCAATACTAGTCCTTTGATCGCGGATATTTTCATGAACTCCTTGGAAAACAAAATATTTAATAGCAATAATTTATTATTAAAATATATATTTTGTTGGAAAAGGTATGTTGATGACATTTTTTGTATTTGGTTGGGTACAAAAAGACAGCTTAACGTGTTCCTTAACTTCCTAAATAAATTACATAAGAATATTAAATTTACATTAGAGATAGGTGAAGATTTAAGTTTAAATTTTTTAGATTTAACAATTTCCATACTTGATAACAAATTAGATTATAAAATTTACAGAAAAATCACATACACGGATTTAATAATACATAACTCTTCTAACCACCCCGTGTCACAAAAGATGTCAGCTTTTCATTCAATGATTAATAGACTTTTAAAAATTCCCTTATCGAGAGATAATTATTTGAAAGAATTGAACACTATAAAACAAATTGCCCGTAACAATGGTTACAAGGATGAAATTGTCAATAATATTTTAAACAAAAAAATAAAGAAAACTTTTAAAGACCAATACCTTTACCCAAAAATAATTGAGGATAACAACAATATAAAATGGAGAAAATTATTATTTTTTAACAATGATATATCAAATCTAATAAAAAAGAATATCCCGAACACAATTTCACCAGCCTTCTATACAAATAATAAACTGAAAAATATAATACTTAATAATAAAGACAAGATAAATAAATTAGAAAAATCGGGAGTATACAAATTAAGTTGTAATGACTGTAATCAATTTTATATAGGGAAAACAAATAGAAATTTTCAAATTAGAACACAAGAACACTTACGCTGTCTGAAAAATAATAATTTTTCAGAATTCGCTGAACACCTTATAGAATTTAATCATCATTTTGACATTAATACAGGTTTACAGATATTACATACAGGACATTCAAATTTAAAATTAGCTGATTTGGAAATATTAGAAATTAGGAAAAGCATAAACAATAACCAGGATATAATAAACAATCAAATTAATTTTCCTAATAGTCCGCTACTAAATATATTCCCTATCAAATAAATTAACATAGATTAAATTAATAATAATAAAAAAAATAATAAATATATTAATAAATAATTTATATCTTGCGTTTCCTAAACACCGGGTTGTCGCTTGCCCCACTACTTTTGAATTGACTCCTCCCACATCTTTAGTTTAGGTTAAGTCTATATTTTCATTTTTAATTTAGTACGTAAGTCATCCTGAAGATGAGAACATCGTTCTCGAAACCGGTCGACAGTTATTTGTGCTCAAAAGTGGTGTATACCAAGTTATTATTATATATATTATAAAATAAATAAAAAAAAAAAAAAAAAAAAAATAAACACTGTTTCTTCAAAAATCGATGTATTACAATATTATATATATATATGGGTACAATACAATATAAAATATAGACGGCTTTATGCAAAATTACTAGGTAGGTATTCGTGAACTAGACAATATCAAAAGACATCGGGCGCACTATGCGCCTTCTATAGATGCATTCTGTCAAACATACTGTCTCGCTCGCACTCACACTATATCACGTAAAGGCAAAGAAATGAATTGTCAAGGAAAAGGATTTACCAACCGGTATTGGTCTTTCGATGAACATATGTAATATCAAATGCACACTAATAGTTCGGTAGGTACCTTTAATGAATAAACAGTGGAACCAAAACTACCCTGTAATCTCATCGATAATTATTATTTCAATTAATGTTGTTTTAATTGTTTCATTTTATTATTTCCCTAGAAGTCTTCTGTCGTTAAAAGATAGTAGTAATTTCTCGCACCGACTGCCCGAGGATTGTTTCAGTTCTAATTTATCTTTCCTTTGATGGTGTATACAATACATAGATACATAATTGCCAACATCGAGTCATAAATCATCGTCGAGTTTTATTGTTTTATTTCCTCTGACGGTTGTTTTATTCGTGGTCCAATAATTAGCATCGTTGTTGGTAGATTTCGTCTATAACGAACACTTTTATGCTCTTCTTATAGCAGTATTACGCTTTAGTGTAGTAGTTTAGTGCTACTTTATTATTCAAAGCCATATTATTTATTGTAATGTATGTTATGATGAAACTTTTACTTGAACTTCGTGATCTAGTTGAGTACAAAGATAATTATTGTTAATGTGAATTGTCTATTCAATGTGCACTATACAGAGAATTAATTAATATTAAATGCTCCATTGTTCGGTAGCGTAGTTTCACGGGAATTCATAAATATATACATTTTATCGCGCCGTTTCCATATTCTTTGTAAGGAGAGAGAACCAAATTGAGGATAATGGCTGTACTCAAATCAGTCGGCGAATGGTCTGTCTCCGGGTAGGAATCGAAGAGCTTTAAATGTTGAAGATCCAGTAGCGAACTTGACAAGGTCATTGAACGACCTCTGGATTTTTACCCTCACATTTTGAGAAGATTCTCCGGGTTTCCATGAGCCCTTTCTGGCAATGTGTCCTAAATCGATATGCAAGGTCTACTCGTATTAATCATTCTTTATCTTAAATTCTATCCTTTTGTCCTCATTTATTACCCTGCCATCATCTTGGCGATCTTATTTCGTCTCCATTTTCTGCTTTCACATGATTGCAGAATAAATGCAGATGATCTTTGTTGAAGCAATTCAGTGTTAGTACTTGGAAATACTTTGCAACAATAACAAACTACCGTAATACACTTAGTTTCTGAAACCACCGCCAGAGTGGTAGTAAAAGCGCAACGATTATTCAGAGCGAGATTTTATTACTGTAGATAATTTCGCGAAAAAAAGTGCATTTTAAGTCGGACACATTGTTAAGTCCGGTCGTACATCGCACTTTGTTCTGTACTCTTAGCGCAGCTTTATAGTCTGTTCTGGAACTTACTCTCGGATTTTATGGCTAAAGAAATTGCACTTAACGGCACCGTAAATTCTTCGCTGGACATAAACAAAATCACCTTCTCTCACATTTCCTTTGAAAATGGTTTTTTCTTTCTTTCAACAGCGGCTAGTCCTGGACAGTAAGGTTTCTTGTGCTCGGTGTTCTTATCACAAGTTAGGAATATACTGAGCTGACATAAGCTACGACTTTAAGCCAGGGGACTGAACACAAATTGAGATGGAACGGAGGTATCATTAACACATTCAATCTTTAAATATAAATTGGTTTTTAATGACACATTTATATAGCAGTAAAAGTATTCACTTTTCGACAATTTAATCCTATTCTTAACAATGTACTTTTTGATATTAATGTTCAGTACTCTTTCAATTTTCATTCCGAATATATTCAAATTCTTTATATTTATTGCAATCAAATTTCGGTTTACGTCATTTTGTCCATGTCTGTAGATTATTGATCCATGTTTATAACACACTATCGTCTGTGTTTTTGAGCATAAGTTAAATTATCGTGCAATGTTTTGAGTCTTTTCTTCTTCTTCTTCTCAGCCCAATCTCGTCCACTCCTGGACGAAGGCTTCCTCCATCTCCTTCCATGCCTCTCTATACTGTGCTCTGAGCAACCAATTGGCACCAGCATGACGGCTGATGTCACCTCTCCATCTCATTGGCGGTCTTCCAACACCTCTGACTGTCGTTCTCGGTCTCCAAGCCAACACTATCCTTGGCCATCGGTCTTCGGGGTATCTAGCCACGTGGCCCGCCCATCTCCACTTCAGGGTAAGAATGCGGTGGACGACATCAACCAATTTCGTTCTTTTCCTGATGGTGTCGCTTCGCACCCTGTCTCTCAGACTTAATCCTAACATGGCTCTTTGGGTGACTCTTAATTTTCTTAGTTTTTTTTTCTTTTCTTTCTTTCTTTTAATCTTAATATATAAAAATCTCATGTCACGATCTTCGTATACGCTAATCTCTGAAACCGCCCTATCAATTGCAATGAAATTTTCTAAATTTGTTTGGTTGGTTCCGGATTGAAAGATAGGATAGTTTTGGACCCGATATCTGGCGCTGTTATCGAGATTTAAAACAAATATTTTTATTTTTTCACCTTTTTTTACACATAACCACAACTTTTGACTTTCCTAAACCCCCCCAAAAATTTTCTTATACGACATATGGGTCGTAATTCATTTTTAAGTCGTGTAAGCTTTTAATCGATGGCGACGTGAACAAATCCACTGACATTTATATTACGTATCTAAAGAACGTACCACACTCAAATGTACGAAAAAAATTAGTAAAATACATAATGAGGTCTATATAAAATGAGGTCTTCATACATACATAGAAGGCGGTCTGTGGCAGAACAGCGTCTGCCCGAAACCACTAGTTATTTATATAAATTTAATACCTAATTGTTCTCTTTTTTGTTATTCTCTTTGTGAAGCCTTACATAACTAATACTCTTTGAAAATAATTGTTTATGGTCAAAATTTTACCGTACACTACTAAGTAAATGTTTTGTTTTTCTTCAGTCCCTAATAAATACTCTTTTATATAAATAAGTGGGCTGTGGTCAACACTATAATCTATATAGTTATTTATGTGGTTACTTACGAACACTTCCTTACACCACGTGTAAATTGCGAGTTAGTTGCCATGTTTTTAATTTTTCTATTCAAGATTTTCCATAGAACCAATAGTTGCGGGAAAAACATTTTTTAATGAGTTTATCTCCTGCAGGACGCCACCACAAAATCTCACACGCCTAACCACTAAGCAATATAAAGTTTGTCAAAAATAACTTGTGACCATTTTGATCAGTTGTATTCTATAATGTATATTTTTAACATGTTCAAATATTATGTTATCAGATTAAATTACCTAGAACATATTTCACGTTAAAAATAAAAAAAACTCTCTTTTATACTTACTGTATAAATGAAATAGCGAATCTGTATGAATAAATTTACAAAGAAAATTTAATGAAAAATGGCACTTGAAAATTTGTTATTTATGGGAACAAAAATTCATCGCTGCTACGTCGTTGAAGACTCCTACTTTAAATATTTTCAATTAAAATTACCATGTTTCATTTCTTCATTCAGATCTATGATATACCTATCTATTGTCTGCTTTTATTAATATTAAATTTTAAATAACTATCAGTGTTTTAAATTCTTCATGGTCACAATCCTAGGATTGGTTTGCTCAAAACACTTCATCTCTCCACATATCTCTGTTGTCCGCCATCCTATTCATATCTTGGTAGCTACTGCAGCGCATATCACTAATCACCTGGTCCATTTGACTGTCTCTAGGTGGACCTCTATAGTCTGCTCTCCGTCATTCCTTCGGCGATAGTAACAAGGAGACCCGGATGCCTGATGTTATGGTCTATCCATTTGAGTCGTTGTTGGGTAACTCTCTTTAGAAGTTATCTCGTTATTGGATACTATTGGTCAGTATATTTATTGACATATTTAAGGTTTTTATCGAATGTATCGTATATAATAGAGATCAATTTAAAAATATAAAGTCTAGTTCGACATCTACTCGTCGAAAATGTGCCTTGCACGAAACCGTAAATACGCACCATTTTGCACGTAAATAAAAACGCACCATCACGGTATATCCCACAATGAAAGATAACCAGAGATAGGTGTGCGGGTGTGCATAACCTTCACATGCATGTTTGCTCACACATTAGTCTCTTCTTACCTAAAAAGGCACTTCACAGTTTTATTAATATACCGTATATTTGTTATTTGATGGTAAAAACAACTCTTGTTAGATATCTTACTCTTGGATCTAAGGTCTTGAGTTTGATTCCAGATGAAGATACAGATTTACGTTAGTCTCTAAATACGTAATATTAAGATGGCATATAAACCTAAACACCCAAATTCTGAATGAAATTTCTCAAATATTTCAAACAGTGTATTTCAAAAAAAATACCATTAGGATATTCAACATTTCTCTAGTGAATCTTTGTTACCTACATAATTTTAAAATTCAGCATAAATTCCCCTTAAAAATATTAATAATATCCTTTTTACAACATTTTTTAAATTACTTCATAACTATGTACCTTGTAAAACAGAACTACTTTGGACAGCAACGCGAAAACGTCATCATTTAATAGACACCTCCCCACTAACCTTCGAAGACTCAGATTATATTATTCCCAAATCCTGTGTCAAACTTCTCGGAGTCAAAATATATTCGAATATAAGCTTTACAAACCAAATAAACACAGTTTCATCTTCTGCTTTCTTTGAATAAAGACGTTTAAAGTCAATCCGAAGGAGTATCCCATCTGAAGCCATGAAATCTGAGGTATATATATTCATGAATATATATTATCTGGTGCATACCACTAATTTCGGCGATCGTGCGTTTGCTGTGGCAGGACCAAATGCATGGAATAAGCTCCCAAATACCCTCAGACAAACTGAAAATATATCTACCTTCAGAAAAATCGCAAAACATACCTTTTTCGCAAATGTTACCAAAGCCAAAATGATACATCTTAATCAATTTTCAGCGCCCTTGAGGTGAGATATTCACGAAAACGGCGCTATATAAATCATCCAAATTTATTATTATTATTATGTGTCGTAGAGAAATAAATAATTTATGTGCCTAAAGAGTGAACAAAATCAAAGTGAATGACCGATAAAGTTTTTTTCATTTCTACTCAGGTTTGTTCTGAAAATGAAAAAATCAACAAATTTTTAGTTACCGATAATTCAAACCCTTTTCAACGCACGTGATAGTTAGTTACCCTTACAACACGTACCTTCATAGTGCATTAGGCGGTTTTAATATATCATGTTTTCAGTCACTACATAGATTTAGCGTAATATACCCTATTACATTTTTCCAGAATCTAAATCGGGTGCGTCTTTCGACGCTACATAAAACATTTTTCGTTGCAAAAATAAACTGCTCTCAATTTCAGAGACACTAAGGAAAAGATTTTCTAAAATTTACTATTTAATCTACTATAAACTCTTATAAGAAAATCATGGTTCATTTTTCGCTACTTGAATCGCTTCTGCATGTTTTTGACCAGCTATTTTTTCCAGAATTCCGTTACACGTGCTTTTGATTTGAATGCTGTGACCATTAATATAAATTGATTATTTGTTCTGTTTGTTTTCTTGTTAATCAGTTGCTATTATTCGAAATATTTATTTACGTCACGTTTGAGCGAATGTATATTATTTGTGTCGCATTCGTCTTTATACCTTTTCTATAGACGACGCAGAGAAGGGTCGTTTGACTTATAAAGTGATGAGTAAACACAAGACCATTGTGATCTTGGTCTAGAATTCACATGTATTCTCTTGGTCCCTCAAGTCTTTTGAAACCAACAAAATAGATCTATAAAATTGTGTTCATGTCTTGCAATACTCTTTTATCATCTTTTGTGTAGGCACACGTACTACCAAGTAAAAAATTATGACATATTCAATTTCACGTTTATCAAAAACAAGTAGGTACCTTACTAATATAAGAGACATGGAATTAATAAATTGGAGAAGACTGGCTTTCGATAGGGAGGGATGGAGACGATTTCTGGAGGAGGCCAGGGTCCGTAGCGGACTTTAGCGCCCCCGATGATGATGCTAACTAGACTCTCCTTTAAATATCATCATGTAAATTATATTTTTATTCATTCCAACAAATAATATAAAAGATAAAAATGGGATTGGGAGCACGGAAACGAGGAAGAAAGGAAAACAAAGAGGAGGATTGTATGTATGTATAATTAGTGTGTTTAAAATAATCAACTCTTGAATTAAAAAATATTCCATTGAGAGTGAGCTGCTGACCACTGTCAAGAGACGCGAAGCCGCAATTTTTCGGCAATTTTTTCCATGTCATTAAATATGCCGTTCTACGACTCTAACAGTCTTACTTATAAAAATATACTGCACACATCGTTGACCGGTGTTTTTGTTACACACCGTGCAAAGCCCGTGCAGCGATTATTTGAAAATCTTACCAATAAACGCTGTATAACGAGTGTGTAGTTAAACAAGCGTACAACAAAAAATAATCCGACAACGTTGTAATTTCGCACTCGCGCATGCGCAGTGCAGCCAGCCCCCATCCGCCATTATAATTGTGACGTTTGTCGTAGTTAATATTTTCATATGTTTTTCACATTTCAAAATAGGAATATGGAAAATATAACGAATAATTTCATCATACGAATATCAAAGCAAGCACCATTGTAGATATTATAAAAGAGCTGATTTTTTGTCAACTTTTCGCTCCTAAAATGCACAATTATCGAGAATATAATAATTTATAAAGAGTTTTCGTCATATTATACCAAAATATAACAATATAAACACGCATATCAAAATCAAATTCGATTTTTGATAAATGGAATTTGTCTTAAAACACCGCTAAACTACCTAGAACGGGCGGGCAAGCGATGTGTAAAATTTGTATGAGAGATACACAGTCGTTGACCAACTGATATTTTACACAGCGTTCATTGGTAACGTTTTTGCCTACACGGGTGTTAAATGGTCGTGTAAATTTTACAACACGTTTATTAGTAAGACTGTTAGTGGAGAGAAAAATAGAAGGAAGACGGGCTATGGGGGGTAAAATGTTATCGTGGTTTTAAGATCTCAGCTACGGGATTCCAGATGTGGCGTCACTCATAAATTTGGCGCAAGATCGTCGCGAGTGCGGTGTGATGGTCGCCTGACTCCGTTTGGAGCGACACAAGCAGAAGAATACTTTTGGTCTTGGTCTTGCAATGACTATTTCAGTCTTGATTTACAGTGACTCGTGCAGTTTTAGAATATGACCAAGACTTGGAATATTTTTACTCATCACTAGACTTACGCAATCAGCGACTGTGATTCAGTTCGTCATTAACCCATGTTATTTCTTTCGTCTATCGAGGTGGAGTAATTAAAGCAAATGTGGGTTTTCCATTCTTGAAATTACGTCCTGAAACCCCGACAATGAAAACCGGTCGTCGGGTAAATTAAGTCCTGTCGTTTTGTTGTGCTTTATAGTCTACTTGCCTTTGTGTCGTTTTTTCATTACCTACCTCATCAGCTGCAGTGTGTTTCTATTCAATTCTATTCCGTTTTCCGCCAATTCACTCTCTCTCTTAAGGAATTTTTTATACTTATCAAGTAAGAGAAAATTGTATCATTCACTTCTTTCATTACCTTATAGCATTGTCCAATACTCCCATTCGTCACAATATCAAAAATATAGTCGTTTCTCTGACAAATCAATGTATGTATGTCTCTGATCTACCATATTTACTGTTTTATGGTCTTATTTCAAGTAGAATCAGATAGATTATAGAATAACGTATATAATTATCTTTCAAATAATTTATCTAACTCAATTATATTCAATTCAGTTTTCATAGACTGAGTCTCTGGGGGTATAAAATTTAAATATGAATTTCCAGCGGTCGATGCTTCTACGCCAGCGCTCCTACCTTTATCCATTCCAATCCTGTTTTCAAATTTATTTAATTTAATTAATATATAAAATATATAAAAAAAAATCAATTAAAATTAAATAATTCTTGAATTATAATCATTCTGTTTCCTTCAATTACTCCTACCTTTCCTGATTGCGGTTATTTTGAAAATGCGGTTAACATACTTAATACTAACTTACATATTTTTGTAACGATAACGAATTACCTCGAGGCTTTATTAATTGCTAAAACAATTCATTGCATTTTTATATTCATGTACAATAGCGGGTTACTTGACATAAACAAATTTCTTTCAAACAACAAAAGCAACGTAAGTTCATAAATGTTTTATGGTAGGTACATTAAATGTATAACAAAAATAGATAAACACATTACGTTATTAAATGCAAAATCACAGCAACAGAAAAGGAAGGAGATAGAGGTAGTAGGAGGAAGAGAGGATGTAGAAGGAGTGTCAATTAAGAGTTTTAAGACAGGTATAACAGCTTTGGTCTTTTTTGAAAAGTTGAATGAATTACTGATTGTACTTCAAAAGAGGTACTGACAAATTCAATAGATTGAATGGGAACATCTTGTATGGTACGATCAGCAGATCGAAAGGAGGCATACTGGCATAGATACTGTGGTGCTTTTTTTTACATTTATATATTTTAATCTGCACAACAAAAAAAAATAACTTTTCGAGATGCATTTTGAGATGTCAGCCTTTGTGACTCGGTTAGTTTGTTTTCTGACTTCTGATTCAAATGTCGCGGTGGAGACACAGTTTTTCATTGTGTTTTCAGTATGTATTTGTAAGTCAGTAAAAACGCCATGAGTTTCCAGAATGAGACATCTTGTTATTTTATGTATGTTAAAATAATATTCGATAAAACACCCGTTAGTTTCCCGAAAAGCAACACAAATTAAAAATAAAATTAAATCTTTTTGAATTGTGCTCTTGTGAATATTAAAATGCAGCGCCATTGTAACGTCTTCGTATAAATCACGGGAAAAAAGTTGATTCAATGGCTGACTTCGTTCTTAAATTTGATAATGGGTCCATCCATTGTTGGAATTTTCCAAATATTATATAATATTCGATGGTCTCCGTTGTATTCCAGCAATTTGGATCAGTTCCAAGACGCAGCTGGGGACAATGTCGTAAAGATATTCCTCGATCGTTTGTTCCTGTTTATGGGTAGGCAACCATCGCTGTTGACGCAAGAATGCACTTTGCAAATTTTACACTTGGATGATGTTTCTTTGGACTTTTTTCTTTACGGTACAACTAAATTATCTTGATTCATCGAGAGCAGATCTAAACCAACGAACCCAAAACAATTTTTCATATTTGTTTCATTATAATAAAAAAATCGAAGGTTAGTCTTTGAAAAGAGCAGAACTGGGTGTCAAATAAAAAAAGACAATGAATGACGAGCAAATCGATGAGTATATCTATCTAGGAAGCATGTTCTAAAGGAATGGGCGACTCAATAAGGATTTCGAAAGAAGAGAGCACAAGACCAGTTATGAAAGATCGCAACATGTCACACGATGCCAAAGTTGCAACGCAAATATTGTGCCAACCTTGACGTAGGCACGTGAAACCTGGACATGGCAGAGAGGCACGAGAACAAAATAAATACAGTTTATATGAGATTGCTAAGACGAATTTGTAATAGAACGACGTATGACAGGGTTCGGAACAGGTTAACAAGGGAATAATGAAAGGTGAAAGATGTAATTAATACAATGAAAGTTAAAACATTCAGATGGTTTGGCCACATGGAAAAAATGAATGAGGATCGCCTTACGAAGAAAATAAACAGGGCGGACAGGAATTTAATAAGAGATCGGGGTCGCCCAAGAAAAGAATGTACTGAATTTTTTTTTGTAATAATAACAAAATTTCATGTTAAAATTAACCGAACTATAGTGACTACAAAACGTTTAGTTTCGTGCATCCAAATGTTTTGTGCACACAGTCAAACCTTACAGTCATAAATAGATAAACCTTTATTAATGATAACATTTATATTAATATACTAGCTTTTATGTCCCGCCGTTGGCCAAGAATGTAAAATTGTGAAAGAAAAAGCAATCGTTTTTATAATATTGTCACCCAATTATTTTGCAATATCAGACTATAAAAAGTGGTTTGAAATTTGATTGAGTTTAAGTATTGTAAAATGTTCAAGTGATGGCCACAACCCATTCTTTTTTATATATTGCTATAAAGTGTGAATGAAGTATAATATTTATACAATTTCTGCTCGCATGGACTATGCGTAATGGTTTTAAATATGACTGTTTATCAACGTTGTAAAGAGATTGGTTTGGCCACAACCCCCATTTTTAAATATTATCATCGAAAACAAATTGTAATGTGTACCTATTGAAAATTTAGTAATTTTGGATGTTGGGAT
Organism: Molanna angustata; assembly: GCA_963576475.1. Lineage (NCBI taxonomy): Eukaryota > Metazoa > Arthropoda > Insecta > Trichoptera > Molannidae > Molanna > Molanna angustata. Next base: position 10,239,881 of record OY754977.1, on the reverse strand, counting down.
GTGGTTAAAATTTGATTAAACAAACGTAGGTACTGAAAAGATCTAGTATTGGTCACATCCCATTCGTTTTTATATTTTTTCATCAAGTGTGCATTATATTTTTGCTCAATTTGACTGAAAGTCTTCATTAACGAAGAAGAAGAAGACTTGAACTATAGTAAATAGTTTTTAATTTGAATATAAATGTTGTGAAGAGTTCAGTAATGGCCACAACCCCCATTCTTTAAATATTAGGTGTTTAAAATTATTCAAAATAGGATGATATAAATGGTTTAAATTTAATTAAACAAAAGTATTGAAAAGATTCTAGTGCAGGTTATATCGTCACATCCCATATCCCATTCATTTCATATGTATTTTCATCAAGTGTGCATATCGTTAATAATATTTCTGCACAATAGACTATTAGACTTAAAACTAACCCAAAAGACTAAATAAAAAAGAGAAAAATAAGTATAAGACTATAAGAAATAGTTTGTATAAAAAACTATTCCAATGGTCTACATAAAATAAGTAAAAATACATATACCTAATAGAAGAATTAGACTATTGGAAATAGATTGTATAAAAGCTCACCCAAAGGTCTACAAAAAAGAAGAAGAAGAATATTTAGACTATTGGAAATAGTTTGTATAAATACTGACCAAAAGGTCTACATAAAATAAAATGAATAAGACTATTGGAAATAGTTTGTATTAAAACTCTCCCAAAAGTCTACGTACTTGAAGAAGAATAATAATTAGACTAAAGGAAATAATTTTTATAAAAAAATGACCCAAATGTATACATAAAAGAAGAAGAAGATGAATTAGACAATAGGAAATAGTTTGTATAAAAACTGCCCTAAAGGTCTACATAAAATTAAGAAGAAAAAGAATTAGACTCCAGGACCCGCCGCTTCAGGCCCTTCAGTACCTCCCGTCCCTTTAATCCCTCATTACGTCCCTTCCCATCAGGCCCTTCAGTACCTTCCGTCCCTTCAGGCAGTTTTATACCTCCCGTCCCTTCAGGCCCTTTAGTGCCTCCCTTCCCTTCATTACATCCCGTCCCATCAGTCGGTTAAGAAAAGTTTAAATCCAGAAACCATCCTGGAAGAACCGCGAAGAGATGAAAGAACCTTCTTTTCCCAGGATGCTCGACTTAATAGGTAAAATGACTAAATACACGAAAAAGAAGAAAAAAGTTTAAACCCAGATACCTGCGAAGAGATGGAAGGACAGTTGGACCTTCTTCTCCCAGGATTCTCCAACTTCATAGGTAAAATGAGCAAAAATACACGATGAAGAAGAAGAAGAAGAAATAAGTTTAAATCCAGATACCTGCGAAGAGATGGAAGGAAAATTGGACATTCTTCTCCCAGGTTAGTCCACCTTCAAAGGTAAAATGACCAAATAGACGATGAAGAAGAAGAAGAAAAAAGTTTAAATCCAGAAACCTGCGAAGAGATGGAAGGAAAATTGGACCTTCATCTCCCAGGATAGTTCATCTTCATAGGTAAGATGACCAAGTACACGTTGAAGAAAAAGAAGAAAAAAGTTTATATGCAGAACCCGTCCTGGAAGACCTGTGAAGAGATGGAGGGACAATCGGACCTTCTTTTCCCAGGATACTCCCCCTTCATAGGTAAAACGACCAAATACACGAAGAAGAAGAAGAATAAGAAAAAAGTTTAAATCCAAAAACCATCCTGGGCATACGCTCGACAATTCACCAAAGTTTCATTATAATCGGACAAACGGTTGATAAATAAATAAATAAAATTATTTTCCTATAGGAAATCAGTATAGGTATATTATTGTTGATTTGTAAGTAAATAGTATTAGGTAGGTACCTACCTACAACAACCTTCTAAATAAATTCGATTCCTAACAAATTTTATTTGAATATCACATTCTTTCTGTAGCCATGGAAACGATTCGAACACGTAAGTAATATCGAATGGTTCGGATACATTTTTTGAATATGTAGGTACCTACATTGGTTTGTTCGATGCCATAAAAATGAAATTGTCAGAAAAATCAAATATTATTTACAAATTATGCAATTTTATTATGCCTATATCTTTACTAATAAATAACACATTTTTACAATATATGTCTTAAAACTTGCCGTAATGTCTTGTGTTTCATTTTATTATTTCATAATTACATTTATTTCAAAGGTTTATTATTTTCAAGAACATATTCATTCGGTGGGAAAATGAAATATCGTATGAAAAGATATTAAAATGGCGGCGTTTTTGTACAAAAGGCTTACTTTAAAAATAAGTTAAACATTATAATTATACCAAATATTCACCATGTTTTTCACTTAAACGCTAAGTTATACTTCAAAATATATTTTTTTTGTGTAAATACCTACTTCTAACTTTTAAACTAACAGATATTTGCGTGCAAAATGTACACTTTTTTGACAGATACGACTTGGAAAATTTTGTATGAAAAAAATAATTATTGAAATATTTTTAAAATTCAGCATTTTTATCGCATTATTTTTAGCGTGACACTGCATCAGGTATACAGGTACACGTTCGCACATAAATTAGATTTTTAGATGCTCTTGGTTTTTCAGAAGGCGTGAGACAAACACACACACACACACATACACACACACACACACACAAACACTAACATTTTGATTGCTTTATTACTTTAGATTAATTAATATTTTTTTCAGTATGACGCGGCTATGTAAACGATATTCTGAAAGGTGGAAATGTAAAAAGCGTGAACATCAGACATGTTCATGTATAAGACAATGTATGAATGTTGACAAGGCAATGAATGTGTGTCAAAATAGAAAAATATGGAGTTTGGCTCCCTCTGCCTACCCCGTGAGGGACATGGCGGGATGGTATGTATGTATTATATAAATAATAATTCCCTTTATTGTCCTTTTAATACTTGGGTTGATATTCTTACCCGGTAACAACCCGGTGTTTTCCGGGTTCTAGGTCCTAACACACTCATTTCATAAAAATGATGAAAATTTTCCATACAAAATTTGAATAGTTTGTGAAATGACTTGGTTGTGAGGAGTATCCCATTGGCCACAAGCCTATCGTTTTTAATTAATTAAATTTAAATATGAAATTGTTTGTGAGGCAGATTTCCCTTTGGTTATTTCTGATTAATTAGTAACCCCACGGCTTAAAATTTCCCAATCAACTAATTGAGCTTCTGTGATATTAATTATAATTATTATGTGACGAACAATATTTCCACAACAACAACTACTGGTTTGTTTCAATTAAAGTTAGTATTATTGTTTGTTGTTCACTCGCTCTTGATGTGTATAAACACTTCACTTTAACAATCGTGGTATTGCATTGTAACATACGTTGTATTTAAATTATAATTCATAATATAAACTATGATAATTGTTATCTAAAAGTTTGGCAATTTAAGTATATTTAGGTATGATTTATGATTATGTTTGATATTTCCCTGGGTTTACAATAAACTGTATATTCCTTATATTTTTATTTAAAAATGCGAATTCTTGTCGCACACCTACTTTGTTTTCATCGTTTTATGCTATCAAATCTACGTTCATTTTACTATGTTTAATTTTAAAATGTTAGCAGAATAAACGCAGTTGGAATTAGATCGTTTAGAAGAATTCGTAGTCCGGATGAGGTCTGGCAGGTATAGAAATGAGGATGTAAGAAATGGCAAAAATGAATGAAGAACTCCTAACAAATACATAGCATATGTATATGAATGAATGTTGATGTTCTTGTCCTATCATTAAAGTTTTATCTCAGACATTTTGGAAAGGATGTTTGTAACGCAAAATATATTTTGTAATGTTATTATGATCAAGATAATTCTATGTACCTTTGTAGAGTGCGTATTTAGATAGAGACAGAACTTCTTGGAATTTTCTATAAATATTTTGTCAAACCACTCTATATTAATATATTCCTCTCTACTCCTCACAGAGACGAACATCTGCAACAGTCAATAAATTACCTTAAATAAATATGCATCTTTCAGCTTCTCCAAATTCATACAGATTTTTTTGTTTATTTTCGTTTACTAGTTCAAAGTAAAATTTACTTTATCTACACGTTTTACTTTGTATATTTTTATATTTACATATGTATGTTCGAGACATCTTTTTAGCTTTTATAAAGTTATTTCAATTTTCTTATGTAGTATTTGTAAACACTACCTTTACTCTGTATTAGTGGCATAATTTGAAATTCATTTATTTCTTCTCTGCTAAGAATCGAAATCAAAAAGACCCCTCCCCTGGCTTCCAGTTCTGTCTAACATAGCCCCCCCTGAGCTTCGCAGATCCATGGCAGCTGTTAACTTGATGGACAAGATAAAAAATAACCCATCACTACCAGCTCATCAAGACATCTTCCAACATCCCGCCAGACGACTGAAGTCCAGAAGACCAATATGGACCATGGAAAATGTTAATTACAACATTAAAAGTGCATGGAAACAGAGATGGACAAGTGCGGAATGCCACAACAAGTCCCTGATTGCGGATCCCACAGTGCAAGTCCCTGTCTTCAACCTGCCTAGGAGTCTTTGGGTTCAACTCAACAGAATCCGCACAGGCCAGGGGTGCTGTAACTACCTTCTGTGGAAGTGGGGGAAAAGAACCTCTCCCAATTGCGAATGCGGAGCGGAGACTCAGACGGTGACACATTTGGTGGGGGAGTGCACCTTACACGGATTCGAGGGAGAGATGGAGGACATCCACAGACTCGTCCCAACGGCGGTCGACTGGCTATTGACAGCAGAGTTTCGACTTTGAGCCAAGCAGATGCCGATGCCATACGCAAAGAAAGAAAGAAGAAGAAAGACAAAACACTAACATTCTTACTAATAAACATCGACTACACACCCGTTGACCAGTGTTATAGTAACACACCGTGTAAAGACCGTACAGCAATTATTTAAAAATCTTACTAATAAACGCTGTATAATTACTGAGCAGTTGCAACAGACTTACAACAGAAATTAGTCCGACAACGTCGTAATTTCGCACTATCTAGCAAATATCAACAATAAAAAAAATTAAGTTTTTTAAATAAACATATTATACCTACATACCGGTTTATTTATTTAAGCCATCGTATTATTCCAAGATATTCTTATTCTTCAATGGCGCTACAGCCCATTATCGAGCCTTGGCCTCTGTCAGTCATCGCCTCCAGCTTCTTCTATCGTCTACAGCAACTCTCCAACTGCTCGGCACTTGCAATAGTTGGGAATCATCCCTTCCAACTTCGTCCTCCTATCGCAGCCGCGATCTTCCAACAATTCTTCTTCCACCTGAATGTCCACACAGGACTTTTTTTGGTTAATTAGTTATTATTCTTTATTATTATTCTTTTATTATTCAGCTTCTTCTATCGTCTGCAGCAACTCTCCAACTGCTCGGCACTTGCAATAGTTGGGAATCATCCCTTCCAACTTCGTCCTCCTATCGCAGCCGCGATCTTCCAACAATTCTTCTACCTGAATGTCCACACAGGACTTTTTTTGGTTAATTAGTTATTATTCCAAGCTTTAACAATATAAAAAAAGCATCAAAATCAAATTTGATTTGTTATAGATGGCATTTGTCTTAAAACACCGCTAAACTTCCTTGGACAGGCGTGCAAGCTTTGTGTAAAATTTGCATGATTAGTTAGTTAGTTGTTAACTAATTAATCTACTACACAGCGTTTATTTTTTAACGTTTCGCGAGTGTTAAACGGTCGTGTAAGTTTTACAACACGTTTATTTTAGTATCTTAGTGTTTTATATATTTTCTTGGTTTTCTTTTGCTCTTATTCTTTTATTGTTGTACATACACAATTTTGTCATACTTTGTAATATGGATGGTTGAAAGAAATTACCTGATGGCAATAAGCCCGCCAGTGTACAATATATTTGTTTATATTATGTACAGGAAGATGAATAAATAAAAAATGTAGCCTCTATTTTAATATCTGTGACATGACAAATTAAAATTGGGGATTTTATATAGCGCCGTTTCAAGATCATTCCATGGGCACTCATAGTTTGGCTATGTGCTGCTCTACGAAACAAAGCTGTTAACAGTTCTTTAGTGAAAGCGCTCATGCTTTGAGCACTGCGGACATCTAGACAATGCATTCCACTTAATTGGACCGCTCACATCAAATTATCTGTCATAGCCGCTTTGTTGTCTCTGTCCAACTCCTTTGGGGAGTTGTTACTGAGTGATCCAGACGATCTGAGTGTGGGATGCCTCCCAGAGTGCTCTTTTCTCTGACACTGTTCTTGAATGTATTGTGGTGCTTGATTGTTTAAAGTCAAACAAATACTCTTAAAGTTGGTAAATCGTCACTTAGTCGTCGTCGTTATTTGAGAATCAATACTTTGAAAAATTTGGAAATAAAATGAAGAACACGTGATAAAATATATATAAATAAGATGATAGTTTAGATATAGAGAACGTTGTCTAAAACTTTCGGGTAAAAGATCATGATGGAGACCAAAGTGCAGATGGAAAGAATTGGTGAGGCAATACATGATAAGTAACGGAGTTACCTCAGAGGATGCGCAAAACTGAGGACAATGAAATACACAGAAATCAGACCATACCATAATGTGGGACAATTTTTTTAAATTTTATTTGGGACACTTACAGACATTGACAATCGCATACAAGAAAGTATATCTCAATAATTTTATACAATGTCAACATCCTATTGAAAGTGAACACAACATGCGAAGTTCGTCAATATTTCGCACAAACATATGAAAGCATCCGAGATAAAAACAGTAAAAAAAACTTTATAAATAAGACACAATTATACAAAACCTATAAAAACATAAAGAAGCATATATACAACAATAAAAAGTACAAAGTAAACATAACGAAGCATATATACAACAATAAAAAGTAATAAAACTTGTGCATATAAAAAGCAATGAAACATGACCTTTTAAACTACACATCAACAGAAATTCTCCTCTCTACTCAGAATCAATAGCATTCTTTTTTTAAATGCCTCTCTTGTTTTGCAGAAGATATCAACTATGTTGAGTTGCTGTAACTATTGTAAATACGGCACATGCGACATTGCTTGGGAAAAGAAGAGAGTTTAAAGATGATAAGAATCTTTTTTTGTCAAAATCTACTACAAAACATAAAAAAACAATAACTAAATTTCTATTGAGTGATATCTACAAATAACTTGTGTATGTACCGAATATTATTCTTCAAATTAATAATATATTTGAACGCTCGAGGAGAGTTACGGACGCCAGCGAGTAATTTGATTTTCTTTCCAGAAGATTCTTATCACGTATTTTCTCGTAGTATAGAGAGAGAGAGGAGTATGGATTCTCCAAAGCTGCCTCCACCGCTGTCATTTCACTGTACAAAGCCAATAATGAATGATTTGATAAACGGACTTCCGGATTGTTCGCAGCTCGAGTTAATCCAGGCCCGACGTAAGAAAGACTTTACGCAGACATCCTCTTTGCAGATATCTTCTTCTCCCATCGTTTTCTCTACCTTTACTTAATTCGCTCTATACTTACAATTACCTACTCTTTTCCGTATTTTATATAGGTACTGTTCACATAGACCATAATAATTTTTATACCATCCTTGGCACTTTTTTTCATGGTGAAAATATTTAACTTTTTGATAATGCGTTAATTTTTGACTACCATGTTAGTGGTAAGCCAGATATTTATATAAAATAATACATAATTTGTCACTTATATCATGCTTCTCTTGAGTAGGTAATGAAAAACATGGTGATAAGAAGTGTTTGAATACGTAAAACCTTTTATGGACATTTATTTTACTGTTTTGTAGCAAATTTAATTTGATTGTATTTTTTAAGTTAGTTTACAAAATGTGTTCACGAAATGTGACAAAACTTCCAACTCTTTTCTCTCCCAAAAAGTATTGCTACCTACAGAAGTCAGTAGTTATTATAATCGTCTACAACTCGCCGTCGTGTTCTTCTCACACTAACAGTTGAAGTTCAATAGTTTCGATACAAGACGAAATACACATATTTAACGTTTTTTTATATCGCCGATCAAATTAAAACTACGCGCCGTGCGCATATAATACCCAGACCGTGTTTGGAAGTGGTGTTATATTATATATATATATATATATATATATATATATATATATATATATATATATATATATATATATATATATATATATATATATATATATATATATATATATATATATATATATATATATATATATATATATATATATATATATATATATATATATATATATATATATATATATATATATATATATATACATGTTATAGTGTTGTGATATAGAGGTTAGAGTGGGTGCCTTCTCTCTAAATTCGACAATATATGAAACAATATTATTTGAGTTTATGCTTCATTTGATGTTTATATTCTCTTTTTCTGTAGATATTATACCGGTTTTTATCCTCGTCAAAATAAATAAATTTATTAAAATATTTATTTTGGTAAAAATAATATTTACTCTAACGGTAAAAATCGAATAACATTTACTAAATAATCATCGAAAAATATTATTATATACTCGTTCTTTTAAAAGGAATAAATATTCTTATAACATAATTTTATATCTGTATAATTTAACGAATTTGATATTTAATTCCTCGAATTTTCTTTCTTTTTTTTACAATAAAAATACAATTATTTAGTATCCTCTTCTTCATCCATCTTTATGTCTGTAGATCATAGATCTGATATTTTTTCTGAAAGCTACCCCTTGGAAAAGTCCAAGTTTTCCTGTATATTTTTGTTTTGAATGTTTCGTTTCATAGTCGTTATTTTCACGCATTATCTCACGCAGCATTTCTCTCCGATGGTGCTGCGTAGCATTCCTGCTAACTTTGTCCTCCCTTCTTAGCCTGGGTCTTCTATCTCGTCCAGCCTATCTCAATATGAGCAACTTTAGTTGTATCGAAATGTTTGGGCCTGATATTGTATAGTTCATCGTTGGATCAATTGCTCCACTTATTATCCTCACTCACCGGTCCACAGATTCGACGCAGCACTTTCATTTCAAAGATATCCAGCATTTCTGCCATCCCTAGTGTCAGTTTAAGCGCGTCACACTCATAAGCTAACACAGTTCATATGATTTGAAAGTTCAATAAATTATTTCTTTCCAATACACGGAACTCAGAATATTTATTTATTTTATACCATCTCGATATTTATTACATTATTTATAAATGCAATCCCAACCTCACTAGGACTACGCCTGTTTTGAGGTTGGAGATTTACATTCAATATTATATTGATACATTACATCTACATCCATACACCCACCACACAAAAATACAGTTGGGTAACTTAAATCATTATTGTGACAATAATATTATTCCACAGCAAAAAAGGCACACCCAACTGGTACAATTAATGCAAGGTACATGGATATAAATGTCAGGGTGACCACACAATCAAAATATTTTAGACATATTAATATTAAAAAAAAAATAAAACAAATTACAAAATAATTTAAATCATATCAGGCGAGTATATAAATTTTGAGTTGTTTTTTGAACAATGGAAATGAATTTATTTTTTTAGGCATTCTGGAAGATTGTCAATGAAATAGAAAATTATTATTTTAACCAAAAGATGTCCTTGCATTTAAAGCCATATAGTTTAAGGATAGTGCCATTCTAGTGGTTCGATTTTGTTGGGTTCTATTGACATACTTATTTGGGAATAAGCCTTCCGGCTTACAATTTTAGAGATGACAAAAAAAAACACATAATGTGAAATAACGTACATATAGTCATTTCTAGTTACAACCTCTATATCCCATTTGCTCACAAAATTTGTACTCAAATAACTCTCAACTATTTTATCGCATTTGTAATTTTCCAGTTTAATTACCAAACATTTAGTCTACGTATTGGGAATAAGCTTTCTGTTTATATTTATACCTCCATAAATTAATTCGTTGTAACGTGAACACATTTAAACATTCAAATAATTTAAACTTTCTCACTTTCAATGTTTTACGTATGTGATAATTTTTTGAAATTGAATATATTTTATTGTAACCATTACAATATAACATGACATGTTTATTTGTTTTGAAAAAAAATATATTTCTACCTTAACTGAGATTTGTGTTATTCTTAAAGTCTACAAAAACTATCGTCGAAAGTCCATATCATAAATAGTTAGTGCATTAATTACCAATTTTTATTTTTTAAATTCATTTTTTTTATTTAGTTGAAGATTTAAAAGACTTAAATAGTCTTATAGTCAATATCATCACAATATTTCTTATCGTCTCTATTCATTTGTTGTTACCTGTCTATAGTTTTTATATTTTAATTTATCGTGGAATTATTAAGTCTACAAGGAAACGAAATGTGTGTTTTGCTTTATATTATTTCATAATGTGTATTTCAATAAATTTTAATAACATGAAAAGGACCTTGCAAAGCTTACCTTAGGACCGAAAAAAGGAGAACTTAGGTATATCTTCTTTTATTATTTACGTTTAGGTATAATTATGTTAGGAGTTCTATAATATGTATCAATGCTATTTTAATTGCTTGAATCAAAATTTATAACACTCATTTTTATTGGATTTTTTGTCTAGTTATTTCTGACTACATCTGTACAAGGTTTCAAAGAAAGTTTATAGCATAAAAATACGTTGTTTCAACTGTCTCTCAATATATTTACTCCTGACTACCCCAAGGGTATATAGTGGGGAGTTACAAATTCGCAATTTTGAAGTTTATTTTTTTATTGCAAATCAACAAAAAGTATTATGCTGAGATTTTATTCTAAAAGTTTCATCACAATGTATCAGTGTGCTGTTTACTTTATCCTATTTACTTTGTACGGGTGTTTATTCTCATTTATCGATGAACATAAAATTGTATAAATATTTTTCATAATTCTAGCTGATTAAAGATTAAGTAATCATTCGATTATTTTCAAGTTTTGTAAATATCTATATCTAATACTCGCTTAGACCCCACTAAATTTTAAATAATATCTGATCAGTGCTTCTCATTTTTTTAAGTGACCCCAAGCTCAGGAAACTTAAAGATTGTATTTTTTTTTTCATAATTGCAAATATCCTAAAATGTCATTGAAGAACTATGCTTCTTCTTCTTCTTCTGCTTGTTCTAGTACTGGGTCACACAGTCAACTTGTAGAACTGTTCTCATTCTACAAGTTGACTGATCATCAAATTGCAATATCTTTTATAGTGATGTATGTTATTGGGAAGTAATTTGAACACGTACTTAAAATCACAACCTTCTGAAATACATATTTCTTAATTAAATAACAATCTCAATAGCATCCACCCATATACACCTTATCCCATAGGTTCATGATAAGCTATATTAGTTAAGTGGGTAAATCCTTGTTTGGTCTCCCTGTAGTTGTTTTAAATTAATATTTTTGAATACCTTCATTATATCATTATTAATATATTAATGGTTTGAGCCATCGGGGGGGCACCCCACCTTTTATTATTTATTAACTACCCGGTTAATTAAGTACGAACATAAATCGTGATTATATTTTAATATAGTTGGCTCGGTATTCCAAGTAGCCGATGATGACGGTTTCATTAAAATCTATTGGGCTGTTCGGAAAGTCATTTCATTTTTCTCGCCACCACTTAAGTCGTCCGTCGTTGCATGTTGGTAAACCGTGTTAATCTGCAATGCGGGCGTCCAAGATTCTATTCTCAACAGAGAAAATATATCTTTTTTATTGTAGGTATCTCACGCTATTCTTGCTTATTTAAACTGGAAACACGAGCTAAATGGAAAAAAATGCAATTAAATTACCACTTCTGCCGAATGTAAGGACGTGTTACTTATTATCATACTAATATGATCCGTCTCATAACAGGTTTTCCTAGTGAGACGGGGATCGAAACATTTGATTGTCACGTTTTTTTTTTATAATAAACGTCGGGTTGCCGGCACTAAAAGTATTGTTTATTGTACTTTTTCAGTCAACTTCACAATTCAGAACTTTATCATTACATATTTGTTTATTTCTTTATCTTTTTGTATATTTAATTTAGCGTTTGGCGACATATATCGCAAGAAGAAAAAAAAGTTAAAATTGAATATTTGCTATTCGTGAATATATAAAAACGAGTGGGTTGTAGCCAACGCTAAACTCTCCACCACCTAATGAAGCTTCCCTGCTAATATTACACTCTAATATCAATATGAAATCAAATAACTAAACATTGCCAAACATAAAAAATTTCTCTTGTTATATATATTTTTCAAACAAAAATCTATTATTTTGAACATAATTTTTCAAACAGTTGTATGTTTTTCTTTTAACGTTGACCAACTTTATTTATTTATTTATTTATTTAAACACTTTATTGTACATTACTTAATAGCTAGTACAAATGGCGGACTTATTGCCTACTGGCAATTTCTTCCAGACAACCATCTGTGACAGTTATGAGACAAAATGGTACATGTACAAAAAAGAAAATATATATAAAACCATAAACATATTACATTTAAACACAATAAAGTAAGAAGAAAATAAATATGTACATCAATGAAAATTAAACAAATCATAGATAAGACCTGTTACAACACTATGGGAGGGAAGGGAAAAAAAGGAGAGGAGATATGACTAACTACAAGAATAGGGAAATAAATGGGAAGTATGTAGGTTAAGAAATGGAAAGTATGAGCGCGCGTTTTAATCTAGTTTTGAAAGTACCTAACGTTAACTTTGAATGTAGTTTTTTTGAAGATTATTGGCATTGTATAAATAGTTTAAACAAAATTAAAATATCTCAAATTTCCAGGTCGTGAGAGCATTTTTTCAATTTTAACAGATGAAATCATAGAGAAACATTAAGAAAAAATTCTCCTATATATTTTTCATACAAAATATCGATTAATAGAAACATAATTATTGAAAGGATATTATATTTTTCTTTTAAGGTTGGCAAACTTTGAATGCAGTTTTGTGAAATTTTTTTTTTTGCATAAATAATCCAAACAAAATGAAAATATCTCAAATTTCCAGGTCGTGAGAGCATTTTTAAAGTTTTAACAGATGAAATCATAGAGAAATAATTAACCGTTGTCTATGGAAAACTAATCAGCTCTAAGTTTATGTACTTCACACATATGGTATCAATATGAAGTTCATCAGTCTTTTGGTTTGGGCTGTACAGAGGACACAAATTTTCAAATTTGTGAACGGCAAACGTCATACGGAATACGGCATACACACAAAAACATCATGATGAAACTCAAAGTATACACTCTCTACATGATACCCATTGAGAAATTGATGTAAAAAAAATATGCTTAAAAATTGTGAAATCATGACTCTCCACTATTCAATAGTTGGTAGTGGAGAGTAAAAACCAGTGCGTTGTGGCCAACGCAAAACTCCTCACTAACAAGTCACTCAATAAAGTATTCAAATTTTGCATGGAAAATGTTCAGCATTTTCATGAAATGAGTTTGTTCAATTATTTTTGATTTAAATATTTTTTATGATAAAAAAAAACAACTTTTATTCCTGGGCTTGAGTTCACTTTGAGATTTTTGACAGGTAAAGAAATTGAGAAGCACTATTCAGATATCCTTTAAAATCTATTGGGGTCTAAGTGAGTATTAGATATACAAATTTGAAAAGAATCAAATGAGTACTTTAGTCTATAATCGATTAAGTAAAATAAACACGCCGTACATAGCACATAGTACACAGCACACACACACAGATACATTGTGATGAAACTTTCAGAATACAATCTCAGCATGATACTAGTTGATAATCTGCAATAAAAAATGCCTTAAAACTTGCGAATTCATAACTCCCCACTATATCCCCTTGGGTAAGTGATGAGTAGCAATGTAATAAAAGTTGCGCAGCGTCAAGTTTGTCATATTATATTGATGTCCAGATTCTTAATGTTATTAATTGCTTCGTCGGTAAGTTCATAGAAGTCAGTTTGGTCACCACTCTGCGACTATCGTCCGATTATTTTGTACACAATATAAACAAATATATAGTACACAGGCGAGCTTTTAGCCAATTTTATAGATAATTTCTTTCCACCAACCTATTTTGATTTATTTTCATAAAAAAAATAACGAAATGACTTTCCGAACAACCTTATATACAGTGAGGCTAACTTATGACGGTGCTCCTATCTCGTTACGAAAAAACAACGAATTGACTTTCCGAACAACCCTATATACAGGTTTACTTATGACGGTGCTCCTATCTCGATACGAAAAAAAAAACGTAATGACTTTCCGAACAACCTAATATACATGTTTACTTATGACGGTGCTCCTATCTCGTCACGAAAAAATAACGAAATGACTTTCCTAACAACCCAATATACAGGTTTACTTATGACGGTGCTCCTATCTCGTTACGAAAAAAAAACGAAATGACTTTCCGAACAACCCAATATACCGTGAGGTTTACTTTGCTCCTAGCTCGTCACGAAACAATGGTCTCATTTAAATTATCGCACAATTCCAAAACCGGGGTATTTTGATTTTGTATTTCTATTGCTGAAACGTCCTTTCTTCCGATCCAATTTCGTCCTTATCAATTGTTTTTGATGTACAAGCTTATTTCGAATCCCTTCGTCTCTCTCAATTTGCTGAGAAAGGGAAGATACAAACTTGCAATTTATTATCTATACCTATTTTGGTTGTTATTTGAATCGTTGAGTCGAAAAAAAGTATATGTATAAGGGTATCGTATATTTTTATAGTTACGTAAACGCAAAAAGTTGGATTTTGAGTTGAGTCAATGATATATTTATGATAAGGTCTGCTGCTTTCATTGTTAAAAAACCACTTTCTCAATAGATGGCGTTACAAAAATGCTTCTTTGTCACTTCATAGATGGGGATGGCGTATTTGAGCTTATTCTCAAGTGAAAGGATTTTGATGAATAATATAATAATAATAAAATTTCAAAATTTTATCGTTAACACATTGGAAGTTAATAGTTGTAAATAAAATATTTATAAAAATAAATAAAAAACACCGTTTTAATCCACAAATGAGTAAGACTCAGAGGCAGAAATCAAAAGAGTTTGATTTCTGCCTCTGAGGATGCCGGCTGTGTGCGGCGAAAGCGCTTAGGCTCATTAAAGTCTTACTCATTTGTGGATTAAAACTGTGTTTTTTTTTATTTTTATAAATATTTTATTTATAATAATAAAATCCTTGTATTTCGCAAAAAAAAATCACATCGTGTGGCAAACTTAAAACCACAACATAGAACAAATAAATCTGGACCTCAGAGCCGGACGATATTAAGTTCATGCCCTTGTTAAAAGTAAGGCTTTAACTTCTTTCAATAATATTTCGAAAATAAAACCTCACTTTGACTTCTTTCAATAATATTTCGAAAACCAAAACCTCACTTTTAACAAAAGTGGACTTAATGCCCTTTGTGAGGTTTTGACTTCTTTCAATCATATGTATATCGAAAGTCAAAACCTCACCTCCAACAAAAAGTGGACTTAATACCAAAATTGTGGAAATTTCAAAAATTGTATTTATAAGGATTGATAAATATTGATAATTGATAAACGTTGCGCAAGCGCATAAACTGATTACGTGATCCAGCTAATGACAAGTTGTAAGCCCTGTGGGTGCCTTGATTTCCTGCTTTTATTGTAATATTCCAACTTCGTCGCTTTTTAGATTTAAAAAAAATGTCATTAAAAGTATATAAGAGTGATAAACGAGGAACAAAAATAAGAAAAGGTCAGCCAAGAAAAAGTTGATACGATCGCATAAGTAGGATTGTAAATATGGAGATGTTATTATTAAGAATAATAGAAGATCGTGGATGAAAGGGGGTATGAACGTACATGGAGCGAGAAACGTACGTCAAGAGAGAGTAGTCTGGCGTTCGGTTCTCTCTGGCTACCCCAAATAGAAAAATATTTTTTGTAAACTTGTAAACGACTTTCATTCATAACTGTTACTAGCCAAACCCGATTTCGAGCTAAAATAATTTTTCCTACGCGTGTCTTAGTTTCGTCCAGGACAATATAACTTAACCAACCTATTTTAAGTAAAATTTAGGTAACCTAACCTAACCTACCCAACCTATTGTAACCAAAAATAAGATATGGATGGATTTGTTAGGTTTGGATGTAGTAATGTATATATTAAAAAAAACACAATCCTTACCATATTTTTTATAAATCGCTCACGCGAGTGGAAATCGTAACTACATAATCCTTACCAAACTTTTGGTTAGAATAGGTTGGTGTAACTAGTGTAGGATAAACACTGGGTTAGTATTTTTTAAAAGTACGTTTTTATTTGTTATTTCTTTTATAATGAAAACAAATGTATTCTCGAACCAAATATTGAATCAAAGATTGATCAAAGGCATTTTAATTGCTGTAGATTGAATTGTTGAAGAAATCTCGTTTTTTTGAAGAAGTTTAATTTTGTTGCGTTAAAAGCTTAGCTCCTGTGAAAATTTAATTTTCTTTATGATTTATTTTGCCGCCAATGTCCTCAGCCTCTATTGAAGTTCCCAAGAGTGTATAAACCCGATAGGAAATAAGCGCTGTACATGCAAATAAGGAATTTTTATTTTTATTTTATTATTCCACAAAAATATCATCAAATCCAACTGTCGATTTGTTCAAGAGAATTTTATTATCTTAACATATTGACAAAGTATCAAGCCAATATACGCGAGATTTGAATGCAGGGTCTATATTTTTCACGGTTTTTCCAACTTTGATGTCAAAAAACACCATCTTAGAGGCTTCGCAGCATATATGTTCTAAGTATATTCGGAGTTCGGAGTAGAACATTTTGTGTGTCTGTCCCTCCCCCCCCCCCCCTATAACTTTTGATCTACTCAATTCACAGAACCCAAAATTTCAGATTATATAGAAAGTTATAGGCCTACAAAACTTTTACACTCAGAATTTTAAATATTTGTTTCAGTCAGGGATAGTCAACTTTTGAATTTTTACCTTATTTTTCCATATCTTAAAAACCATATAAGCTAGAACATACCTACTTAATCTCTAAACATTCATACATACCATCATATTCTGGGTAGGAAAAACAGACTGACCTCCATACTATCCTATCCGGACATACAAACCTACACGTTTTATATAGAAAACAAAATATCTTACAATATTTATTAATCTGTATTTGTGTTCATATTTTGGTACGTATTTTTCAATCATACATACTGTCGCCATCGACAGTTGGATCTCATGAGTTACATGTAACTAGTTTATTTTAAATTTCGGGTAAATGAATGTATCTATTTCACTTCCATATATGTACTTAAACATATCTTTAGATTTACACTTTTTACTCGATATCTAAATATACCCGATGATGTAGCAGTTTGCTCATAAACCAGTCAAGTTTACTTCAAATCTGAGTAATGAATATGGAATATTTTTTACAAATATTTTTTACATGTTTTTTACATATTTTTTTTTTATTATTTTTTTTACATATTTTTACATGATTTTCATTTTTTTACATGTTTTTTACATATTTTTTGTTTATTTCTTACATATTTTTTACATGTTTGTTTATTTTTTTTACATATTTTTCATTATTTTTTACATGTATTTTACATGTTTTTCATTATTTTTGATTCTGTTTTTTTAATATATAATATATACTTGTATGTGTAAAAGGTTATTAAACCCTAAATTTAAATAAAATAAAAAATAAATAATAATATCAATAGGAAGTTGTTCGAACTTATTGTTTGCGATTCGTTGTACGCAATACATAAAAAAACATTCATAAGAAACCTTTGAGAAATCGGCGTAAAAAATAATTCTTAGAAATTGTGAAATCAAAACCTTCCGCTATCTCATAGTAGTACAGAGTGAAAATCATGCATAAAAATTTGGTATACAATGACAGGTGACAAAAAATATATAACCTACAGTGAACCTGAATGATCGATGAACATGTATAAAGTTTAATTAGGACTTAGGTGTATTGCGCTCTACTTCATAAGGGACAAAACGTGATCATACTGCCGTAAGAAAGATAATACCTTTCTCACTTTTTTTATATATTGCCATTCAGTCTTATCATCCGACACTTCTAAGAGAATAATCGGAAGGCGTGAAAATGACATTCCAAATTTATATTTGTCAATCGCTTATGTATTATTATATACCTACCTACTATAATATAAAAAACCGTCAGGTCCTTCGCGTGTTATATGATTGGAAAAGGCTCTTTTTACGGGTCATCGATCAAGCCTTTGGCCTTAGGACGAATTCTCGGCCCACTTTTTATTCAAAAAACTTCCGCTGTAGGTTTTGACTTTTTTTTTATTTTATTTTATCTTCGTCCCAAAATTCATACCGGATCCTAGCGAAGGTTTTGATCCTTTATCCATTTTCGCCTTCCCCCATTTCTTTTCGAAGAAAGTTTATTGTTTTTGATTTTTTTCCCTCTTTTACTCAAAGGGATTGTCCTCCATATATTTGCCTACCGAAACATTTCATTCCTATGATTGACACGTCGGTCGTTACGAAAATTCTATACACACTAAGGCATTTTGCGTTTGGTCTATTTTCATAATAATAATGTAAATTATTTCTGTGGAACCTGAAATATAGATTCAGGATTATTTTAAGGGCACTAATATTAAACAAACAAAATTTCAGTCCTTAAATTAAGTGCTCTTGTTTTGAACACTGCTTACATCTAGAGGCAATATTTTCCACATTATAGGACTACTCAAACTTAAGTATGTATCGCAGAAACGAAAAACATTGAATTACAAATACACTTAATATAAAACTGAATGTCTTAATTATATTTTATTAATCAAAACTTGTACAATATATGCCGTTTTTTTCCTGGTTCCTTGAAGAGACAGTTTAATCATTGTTTAATAAGTCCTTTATATTGTCTTAAGATACCTATATTTCGCTGTTTTAAATTGTATCAAAAAAAGGATCTTTTTTTATTTTTTTCGTGTCTTTTATTCTTTCACGAGATTGTAATAGAACGATGTTTGACAGGGTAAGAAATGAAACAAAAGTCGTCATTCATAACACTATCTTAGTGCTAACCTTGATTATGCAAGTTAAACCTGTACATGGCAGAAGTCGCACGAAAGCAGAGAAAATGCATTTGAAATTAGATCGTTCCGAAGAATCTATAATAGAACGATGTATGACAGGGTGAGAAATGAGAAAAGATTTCATTAGCAGAATGAAAATGAACACATTGAGACGGTTTGGCCACATGGCGAAAATGAATGAGGAACGCCTGACGAAGAAAATATTCAGTGATGACAAGAATGGATTAGAGGTCGGGGATGCCCAGAAAGGGATGGCACGACCAAGTAAAAGATATTCTGAAAGATGGAAATATTAGAAACGTAACAACAGGATAGAAAAATGTGGCGTTCAGTTCTCTCTGCCCGTGAGGGACATGTGTGATGGTATGTTTATATGTATAATTCTTTCTCAACCCTGATAATGGTATTTGAAAGAACGATACCGCTTAAAGTAATTAATAAATAAACGAAATAGTCATAAACAAAATACGAAATTTTGGTGTTTTGTTTACTGAGTAGTTTCTTAAAGAATACAAATCTCATGAAGTTCTGTATTTTTATTCGACTAAAGTCATTTGTGTTTTTAAATATAAATTATTAAATTTTGTGTAGAACTGGGCAGTTTGGGTTTAAGTAATTTGTTCAAAATAAACTTTAACCCATATGAGTGTGTAAATATGTTATGAACCTCGTGGACTAGCGGTTAGATAAGTCGCTTGAAACTAATCCTTTGGGTTTGATGGCAAAATAATATGAAAATATATTTCTAAAATTGTTTCTCTTTGTTTCAATGTCAAAGACCACATACTCGGGGGTGTTTCCTTGGCGTGTGGTTTATGCGTCCAAGGGTTTAACTACTCACACCACAGTGAGTGAGAATTTAAATTTCTTAAATATAATTGAAGCTTTAAATGAAAATAATCGCGTGTCAGTCTTAAGCGATTTTCCACTAGTTCTGGAAAATAATATCGAACATTAAAAATTTATTTGACCAGATTCGGGGGGTGATTACTCCCTTAGAGGAAAACACCTGTTCTGCAGGGGTAATGATAATAATCAATTTTTTATGGCCCCGTTTTAGGGTAAAATACCATTCCATGGGCGTTTTTTGGTTGGCTCTGCGGTTTTGTGCACACAGACAAACAGTACAGTCATAAATAGATAAACATTTATTACTGACAACTATAGGTTTGGTTAAAACGCAGGTAGCCAGTTCGGTTGTCATAATATTTTTTAGTGCACGTACCGATGAATACTGGTTATATCTTGGAGGAACCATGTTACAAACGATGAGGTACTCAGCAAAATTAAAGAAACCAGGCTTATGTTAAACGCCTTATCAAAAAAGGCGTTCGAATTGGGTAGGCCATGTAATGCGACACGAGGGTCTCCTACACATCATATTGGAGCGAATAGTACAAGTGAGTCACGACATGAAGTCTACCTCCTACACGGAGTTGAAGAGAGTTGCTGAAGATCGTGAAAAGTGGAGTAAAGTAAAGGATGTATTGCTTTTCTGACAACCAATCACCAAGGTTGAAACCAAAGGAGAAGACCCGGATATTTGTTTTGTTTGGTACAAACAAGACCTTTTTCAGATCTGACGTTTGTATCGTAATCCTCTCCGGATTACAAACACACAAACAAATAACAGATCTCGTTTCCAAATTAGTTTTGACGAATTGGAAAATGTTTGTTATTCAATAATCTTCCAAATAAACGTAGTTATAATTCAGATAAAGTTATTTACTCATATAACATTCAATCATTTAGAAACATCACAATTTATGAAGATTGATTAATTAGAATAGTTTAACTTAACTGTCAGTTAGGCTATTTCTCCTAATGATAAACACTCTAGGTAAATTAACAATAACCAATCACTCAAATAATATCAGTTTTAATTTAGGATAATTTATAATGGATTTATTACAAAAATAACCCTTGTTTTGTATAATCTTTTATATTATTATTATATCAGAATGTAAGACAAAACAATCTATGAAAGGAATCTTCTTGTCGTATCGGTCAACACGCGTGTAACTAAATGCCCGTCCGGACCCAAAAACTCGAATACACGAAAGGCGGGTTCGTTCATTAAGAATTTCCCTATAACACCTACCAGGAGCCATTGGGGATGCCAGTAGGTCCCAGCTGTCCTGCGTTTTTTTATGATAAGGAATGTGGATTGCAGACGAAAATGCAATATTGAAAGAAATATTGGAGGAATATGACACTTGAAGTTATGACACTTCGTCAATTATACGCAAGATCTGCACTTCTAAACCATTTTAAAAACAACATACCCACTGTACAAAATACACAACCTCCAAGAACAACAAGATCCTCTATCACCAACACAATAAATATCCCGAAGTTGCAAACTACTCATGGACAAAGACATTTTATATACTATGCCATCAAACTACATAATTGCCTACCAACCTCATTAAAACTGCTACCACAAAACACAACGTCACAAAAATACAAAAAAACACATAAAAACATGGATATAATATAAAATATTATTATGTATAACACCGATTCAGAGCAAATCAATAACATAATTACACCCAATCAAATATAATTAAACTTCTATATAATTTAATTCAAGAACTATATACATAATTTACTATCTATGTCACACAACTGTTCAAATGAACACCTCGGCACATGACTTCCTAGTGAGGCGTTCATCGTATCCTATCAATTACAATACTTATCAATAAATAATACACATATATGTACACACGCACTTAACTTCTAGCTCTAGTATGTAATTGTATTTGTAACTTCCTCATTGTATTGTTAATAATAAATAAATAAATAAATTTAACCAGGAGCTGCTCGCTGTCCTGCGTTTGAGGTTAAGGAATGTAGATAGCCGACGAGAATGAAAGATTGACAGAGATATTGTGAGTAGAATGAAGATAAATGCTCTGCAGTGGTTTGGACATGTAGGAGAATGAACGATGAACGCCTGACAAAGAAAATGTACAAGGCTGAAAACAATGGAATGAGAAGTAGGGGCCTGCCAAGAAAGAGTTGGCATTATCATATTATAAAATGAGATTTTTAAAGATTGTAATATACGAAGTCAGAATAATAGGAGACCATGTATGACGCGACGCAGGGATAAAAATGAGGCAAAACATGTATGTCAAGATAGAAGAGTCTAGCATTCGGTTCTCTCTGCCGACCCCATATAGGGAAGTGGCTTGATGGTATGTTTATTTGTGTATTTTTATTATCATATTTTCATGGCTAAATAATGTCGCTTTTTTATTATATTGCATACATATCTGCTTAAAAATACCTTTAAAAGCTTTATATAAATTTATAATACCAATTATAAATATATTTTAAACTGTTGTTTGTATACGTCAATAGTAGACCTCTAAATAATTCTTCCTTTAAACATGAGATGTGACCTCATCTGAGGGATGAATACATAACCTGAGTTAAATTTTTCACTATATAAAATCGCAATTATATAACTAATTGCATGTAACACATAAGATCCAACTTACGATAGTTGTAGTATGCGTAGTTGAAGAATACTTACCAAACTATAAACCCATAAATCCAAATTATTAAATATTTTAAGATATTTTGATTTCTCTTTAAAATATGTAGGTATGTATGTATGTTTGGATATTAAGTATCAAACTATTGCGAGTCCCCGTAGATATTATGTAGGTAATACTGCCATACAATTGTATGAAGCGATGTCGTCACTAAATTAAATTTTTATAAAAATGTTAAAAAAAGTTGATAAGTACTTCTATAATGGACATATTTTTATAGTAAACTAGTGAACCCCCGGCAAACTTCGTATTGCCTGTATAATTAAAAATGGTCCATAACCACCCGTCGCTTCAGACCCTTCAGTACCTCCCGTCCCTTCAGTGCCTCCCGTCCCTTCAGTGCCTCCCGTCCCTTCAGTGCCTCCCGTCCCTTCAGTGCCTCCCGTCCCTTCAGGCCCTTCAGTACCACCCGTCCCGTCAGACCCACCAGTACCTCCCTTCCCTTCATTACCTCCCGTCCCTTCAGTAGGTTAAGAAAAAGTTTAATTCCCGACACAATACTGGGAAGACCTACGAAGAGATGAAAGGACAGTTGGACCTTCTTTTTCCACAAATACACGATAAAGGAGAAAAAGAAGAAAAAAGTTTGAATCCAGAAACCGTCCTGGAAAACCTGCGAAGAGATGGAAGGACAGTTGCATCTTATTCTTCCACAATACTCCACCTTCATAGGTAAAATGACCAAATACACAATGAAGAAGAAGAAGAAGAAGAAAAAAGTTTAAATCCAAAAAATGTCATGGAAGACCTGCGAAGAGATGGAAGGACAGTTGAAGCTTCTTCTCCCAGAGTATTAGGTCATTTTACCTTCATAGGTAAAATGACCTAATTCCCGAAGAAGAAGAAGAAGAAGAAGAATTTTTTTTAATTCAGAAACCATCCCGAGCATACGCTCGACAATTCGCCAAAGTTTCATTGCAATCGGATGAACGGTTTCCAGGATAGTCCACTTTCATAGGTAAAATGACCCAATACTCGATGAAGAAGAAGAAGAAGAAAAAAAATTTAATCCAGAAACCATCCCGGGCATACGCTCGACAATTCACCAAAGTATCATTGCAATCGGATGAACGGTTCCCAGGATAATCCACCTTCATAGGTAAATGAAGGTGGATGAAGAAGAAGAAGAAGAAAAAAAATTTTGAAACCATCCCTGTTATACTCTCGACAATGGGCATGATGACTAATTTTGAAAAACTATCTCACGATGTTTTTACGCATTCACTGTTTTCGAATATATATACATTTCTACATAAAATAAAGGTTAAGTAGCAAAAATCGCCATTTTAAAATCAAATTTGACATTAAAGCCAAAAAACGCTTGTAGTATCATGGCGGCTGCCGACCCTGACGGTGACGTCACGATATCGTAAACTACATATCACTACTATATGTATTCTAAGACGATTTGTGTATTTATAATCAATTCAAAAGTGCATTTTTTTTTTTTTTTTTTTTTTTTTTTTTTTTTTTTTTTTTTTTTTTTTTTTTTTTTTTTTTTTTTTTTTTTTTTTTTTTTTTTTTTTTTAAAATGAATATGTCCTTGTTAAACAAGTACATATACATCTTCCTACGTTCCCTAAAATAAGCAAATAAATGCTTGTGCTTAGGTGAACGAAATCGGTCGAGGCAGGATTCGAACTCGCGACCACTGGATTACTAACCCAGCGCGCTAACCGCTCTGCCACCGACCCATCTATATTATTTAGGCAATAAGCATATAAAGAACTTCATTAATGTCCAAACGTCAAAGGCCATCATACGTTTCCCGCGTATGTTTTTAGCTTATGAACACATAATGTAGAGAGAAGAAGGAGCATATTTTATCGATTTTCGAGATGTAAGTTGTATTTAAATTACAGATAAATAAAGTACTTATATGTACTTATTATTAAGTTTTTACGTTTCGAAATTCTGATGAGCAAAAGTCTTTGTTCGACGCAAAGAAATATCCCACTATCAAAAGTTCCATTGTAGGTAAGACAGGCAGAAGAAATGACTACTATAGCTGCTGTTGCTAAAAATAACGATAGCAGATAAATATAGCTTGTTATGAACACAATACAAATAACGAGCGCTATGTAATAATTCGTATGCTGCTAAAATTATAACGATATTTAAAAAAGCATGCTTCGCGCAATCGCCGTCGTTTCGCGAATCGCTTCATTGCATGAAAAAAATATAGCTTGGTAGTTTAGTTTGGCAGTGACCAGCTTCATAACGTGTCGAACGCTCGTCAGCTCACCATCGCCAAAATTGTAGAACACTAAAACTAAATTAGTTTACCATACGTTGCGAGCGTTCATTATTTATTTATTTATTCAATAAGAACTAAGTTACATACAAAATACAATAAATTTAGGCCCGATATTACAGTCGGCCCTCAACTCATTGAGTTTGTAAGGGGAGATTGAATCCATTTCCGTATTACAGTGCAATATGACATGTCAGTTACTAAATCTTCAATTATAGACATATTTCACTTTTTCTGTGGTTATTATCTGTCAAATTTAAATAACCTCAAATAATACGAAATACAAAACGGGACGCTACGACTTTAAATACCATTGTTTTATTATCCAACATGGTAAATTTAATTTTTTCACCAAAATAATGCTTTTAAATGCCCATGTTCAATACGGCTGTCAGTTTGTTTTGTTGTGTGGCACCACCGTCGATACAACTAACGCCTTTAGTGATACAACACTGAAACTACACACTTTGCCTAACGCTTCTAGTGATAGAAACTGAAACTACACGAGTTGCCTAGCAAATGACAGTTGACTCACAGTTAAGTACTTAATCTGCCAGAAACGTTGAGTTAAATATTTGTCGTTTTAGTGACATATTTGAGGGAAGATTAGGCCTAAACGGACACTGTAATACGCTATATTTTTGTAAAACTTGAGTTTAGCTCTTAAACTGACACTGTAATACCGGCCCATAGTGTCCCCCGATAGGTAGACGAGTATCTAGGTAAATTGAAACTATTTGCTTTGATGAATCCTTGTTCCATTGCTATTTTATTGTTTTGTTTTAGTTTTAAGTACCTAATTAAAATATTAATATATCGATAACACCAAAATAAACATTGTTCAGACCGACAATTAATGCGTATATTGTATTGAAGACTATCAGAAGAATTGACGCGACCATACTATGACGTCGTGCGCTCTGATTGTTTTTTCTTTAACAGAGCGGATAGCGATATTATTTGGTTTATTGTCCCAAATAAACCAAATAAATCAATAAATAAAAATAGCATGTTAAAAATAAGCAGCATATTCCATATAGCTTGTTATGAAAAAAATAACCATTTCGAACAACACTACAGTTGACAGTAACAAACACAATTGACAGTAACAATATGGTGACGTCATGCGCTCTGATTGGTGTTTCACATAAAATGGCGGACAAACATATTTTGTATTTTTATTTTAATAATATTAATATTATTCGCTCTTTTAAAATGAAAATAAATATATTTTTTCAAATCTTTATAACATATTTTATTTTATAAAATCATAATTTCAATGATTTTTTCTTACTGTCATCACGCCTATTCACCAATGTTTCATTGCAATTGGATGAACGGTTTAGGAGCACATTCAACACATACATACAAACATTCAAATTTATAATATAGATTAAATTATCTAGTTGGGGTGTTTCGACGTTTTTCGATATTTTTTAAATCTATGGAAATATAGACAGCTATACACATAAATGTATCATAAATAATATGTTTCTGAAAAAAATGTTAGAGATTTTGTTTTTGTCTATATATTTGTACCAATTTTCAGCGTTCTGGCTTTTATGGTTTTTGATATGTATGGAAAAATTAAACAAAAATTCAAAAGTTGATAACCCCCTGACACCTAAATCCATAATACTGAGTATAAAAGTTTTGTAGGCCAATAACTATCTAATTAGATTTCACTTTTTGATCGTCAGTTCTTGATGGAATTAATTTAAATTAATTAATATTTTTAATAAATAAAAATCAAAAACTTGTTTTGAATCAATTCCACTATTTATTACATTATTAATTCCACTTTAAATAGTGGAATTGATTCTAAAAAAGTTTTCATATTTTTATTTATTAAAAATATTAATTGATAACTATCTATATATTCTGAAGTTTCGAGCTCTGTGCATTAAGCGGATCAAAATTTGTAAGTGGAGAACAGACACACACACAGACACTAAATGTTCTACTCCGAATTCTAAGTAAAACCATGTATAGGACACAATATAATATGCTACGAAGCCTCTAAGTAGGTGTTTTTTTACTTCAACGTTGGAAAAACCGTACAAAAACTCTACAACTTCATACAATTATATCACACAGGGCTATTATTAATTATGTCGTTTCAATAAGAGAAATCAATTCTCTTCAACAAATCGACATTTGGATATATAATAAAAAAGTGGAAGCACTTTTATAATCCCGTGCTGTTTTTGCAATTTTTATGAATAAATAGATACAATTTTATTTCGTCTTTAGTAATAAAGTTGTTACAAAGTAAATAAACGTTGTTATTTTGAATACAGGAAATCTTGTAGCTACAGTACTAACGAAAACTTGCAAAGGAACAATAACAAAATTTGCCTATATTTTGAGGTTATGTTGACAAGTATGTTGTTACTTTGGCTTCATGGCTTCTCACCCAGTCTCTTGACAACGTCCAATTATCACCGTCGACTGTTTCGAGTTATCAAAATTGCCAACATTGTAACTTTCGACAGTAAGTTATACTAGATAATTGTTTTGATTATTGTCTCAGTCCCTTCCCCCCCCCCCCTTCGCAACGTATGAGACATCTCCCGTGGATGGAATCCAAAGTGGTAGATGAAACATCAGGAGTTGTATAATAAATGAGTGGAGAAATAAGGAAGCAAGTAAAAGTTAAGTCGTTGAATAAAAACGCTTAATAGCGAGACAAACCAGACACTCCCTGTTTGAAGTTTCAGACAGTTTGCTGGCTCATTGTTACTTAATATCAACTCTTAGGAAACTTGACGCTTCAGAGATGTTAGAAAGAAATAAAAGGCTTCATTGAAATAGGTACCACATTATATCCCCCCTCCTTCAAACTTAGACGCACCCACAAATTTATCTATTTATTTTTCTATTTATTTGTTTATTTAGTTTTTTTATTTTATTTATTTATTTATTTGACAACATTGTAAAATCACTGAAGAAACTTCTCCCATACATTTGGCAACATAGTAAATATCTGAAGTAGTTTTGGGTTAGTCTTGTAAAATATAGTTTATTTTAGACCTTGCTAATGCCGAGACTCCTCGGCGAAAACGGTCAAATGTAATAAGTAGAATATGTGGAAAAATACTGTGTTATATTTTATTTGGTAATCGTCATTACTATGTGGCGTCAAAATATATGTACATAAAATTCAATTAGTCGCTAACGATTAAAATATCTTCTGCCGGTCTGTTCTTTAGGTGGTTTTTCCCCTGTGATCAGTCCCCAGTGTTGCTCAAATGTTTTCATAGCTTGTTCTAATTTTTAGTTTGGACAGAAAGTATTGAAAAGGCGTAAGTGGTCCATCGTGACTGCAATATCCGCATGTCCACTAGGTACAAATAAATACCTTCAAACTCCCTCGATTTATTGCTCTTGAAAATTCTTCGTCGTAATGGCGACACAGAAAATTTTAATTGCAGCACAACTGTCAAAATTTTATATTTTTTTTAATCGCAAAACAAATAAATCCTTTATACAAATTAATCATTTGGTATGAAGAAGCATTCTTCTCTAAAAAGGATGATAAACATTTGTATCAAATAACTCGTTCCAACGTTATGAATTGAGTTTTTTTTTTATTGTCACAATGTTAACTCCGTAAGTATTTAATGTTGACACCATTAAAAAATATCTAAATAGAATATTTTTTTTAAATTGCATGTACGCAAACATTGGATTTTTTGAGTCAATGATTTTTTTTTTGATCGCGATTCATAGATGGCGATAGTATAACTTATTTTCAAACAATCTGTTTCTCATTATTAAAATATATAAAACTTTTAAAATATCATTGAAAAGGGATCTCAATAAGAAGGCATTATTGGTAAACTTTGCGCAAATGCATAAAGTGATCACGTAAACCAGCCGTTGACAGGTCGTGAGCCCTGTAGGTGCCTTGAGTTCCTGGTTCTTCTATAATACTCCTACTTCGTTTCTATTGAGATGTTAAATTTTTTTCAAAAAAATAATTGATTCGAGGAAATCTAGTGATAGGGACACCCTGATGTTGTGTGGCTCTGTGGGTGTTGATTTGTATTGCGCATTTCTCCCCATTTTTGTATTAGGATAATTTGGTATCTTGATTGTATGTTTTTGTTTTTTATTTAATTTTTATAGTTTTAAAAATAAAAAAATTACTAACACGTGTATAGTACGACATATAAACCAGCAAATTCGACAACATATTACTTAAAGTCTTACTTAAAATATTCTAGTTAGACGGGCATGTTGCCGAGTTCGCGATATTGTCCGCGACGTTCTTTATTGACTGTCGTTACATTGCACTCGCGTAGGCACCTGCCAATGCAGTGACATTCTGCCGTGTCAGAGTGTCATTGTATTGGTAGATTCAGACGTTGCGTCTGAATCGTTGTGACAATTTAATGTAGGTAATGACAATGACGTACATATAGAAATTGATCTTTGATAAATTGCTTATTTTTATCCTTTAAAATATGCTGGGCTAAAATCTATTTTTTTTTTGTCTCAGTTCAATTATTCCTTCTTTTTTTTTTGATTTATCTTTTTAGGTAGTTCAACTTTTGTTTTCTTTTTGTTTTCCTACATATATGTATATGTGTATTTTAAACTTTCATTTTAACTGTGCAAAGTAATGTCTTTTTTATAATTTGAATGGTCAGGAGACGTTGATTGTACCTACCTAACTATGCACAATAGCCATGCGGGAGATACCTGTTATTGGAGCACTGGAGATTCTATTTTTTTGTTTCATGTTTTTTTTTTGTTTGTGTTGTTCAGTGTTCTGTTGGTGTCTCTGTATATTAAATAAATAAATAAATAAAATATGTATTTTATCGAATATTTTTATTATTGCATATGCGCAAACATTGGATTTTTTCCCTGTCCGGAGTCAAAGATATTTTTTAAAAAAATATTTTAAAGAATTTCAGTATTGCAATATATAGAACATTCCAATATTGAATTGATAGGGATCTCATTAAAAAAGGCATAATTGATGAACGTTGCGCAAGCGCATAAAGTGATCACGTAAACCAGCCGATGGCAGGTCGTAAGCCCTGTAGGTGCCTTGATTTCCCGGTTCTCCTACAGTAAATATTCCAACTTCGTCTCTATTGAGATAATTAAAAATCTGTTAAAAGATATGTATTTAAATTTTTCTAAAATATGTGTTGTTGTTGACGAAATGTCCGATGACCTTTTGTATGAAGGTACATATTATATAAATGTATGTTTTGAAGAAGTTTCTTGGCTAAGTGCTCAAGTTAATATTATAGTACGTACAAAGTTTTAATTGTGAGCGTTCATTATATCAGGTCTGGCTTAGACGTTTCGTGATTATCTCCATTGGTTCCAACTTTATAAAATGCCACCTTCTCCGATATTATTAATTTGTCACTCCGTGTCATTTATTTATTCACTGTTCTAGAATCTCTATTTAGTTTTGTGGCCAACGAAAGTGTATTATTATTTATACAATTACGTCCCGTCGAATAAATTCATTAACAATTTCTAACAAAGTCACAGACAATAACGGAGAGTGGGTACATGCCTTGAATTTTATATTCGTTCGAGGACCGTCATTATTAATTTGTTCAAAACCACTTTATGCTTTGTTTTATTTATTTCGATAACTACGTGGTTTTATTTATAAAGGTGGCGATTTTAGAGACAAATGTTGTTTTTTTTTTATCCAACAAACCAGTGTTTCCAGCACAAAGCTGTGCGAGATGTAAAAGTTAATCAATCTTTCTTCTGCTGTGAATCGAACTCAGGATGTCCACACAAAAATCAAATGAATTCCCGCGACATTTTACTTTGATTTAGTTTTGCTTTGGGAACGACTAAAAGTCATCAATGATTTTTTTTTGCCTTCAGTTATTTAGGAATGTTTAATAGTCTACAATGAGTAAGATTTAGTGTCTAAATGTACAATGGAATATTTAATATTCTACAGTGAGTAGGATTAAGTGTCTGTATATAATTTTTTTATGAATATTTATAAGGCTACAGTGGTACAATTTAGTGTACCTATATATTTAAAATGTTTAGAAATATTTAAGTCTTCAGTGAGCAGGATTTTGAGTCTAGGTATATGTAAAACTTTTAGGAATATTTAGGAATATGTCTACAGTGAGTAGGATCTATATATGTAAATGCTTAGGAATATTTAATAGTCTTCAGTAAATAGGATTTAGTGTCTATATGTACAATGTTTAAGAATATTTAATATTTTACAGTCAGTAGGATTTACTGTCTGTGTATAAAATGTTAAAGAATATTTAATTGTCTACAGTGAGTAGGATTTTGTGTATATATTTAAAATGTTTAGAAATATTTAAGTCTTCAGTGAGCAGGATTTCGTGTCTAGGTATATGTAAAATTTTTAGGAATATTTAGGAGTATGTCTACAGTGAGTAAGATCTCTATGTACGAGTAAATATTTTAGGAATATTTAATAGTCTTCAGTGAGTAGGATTTAGCGACTATGCGTAATATTTTTAGAAATATTTAATAGCCTACGTATTGTATGGAAGGTTGGACTGTCAAAATCTAAACAATCAATGTCATTTAAGCATTCAAGATATGGCTATTACAGAAGGTGGATTCCGGATGCGGTGTCACTCATTACGTTGATGCAAGATCGCGATGAGTTTGGTGTGATGGTCACCAATCTCCATTAGGAGCGGCACAAGAAAATGGTTTAGAAGTTTCGAGTCTGCTATGAGTTTATTACAAAAAGAAACGGTCAAGAAAAATAGTTTTTCTAATGAACCGTCCTTCTACAGATATTTATGTAGGTCACATTGCGTCAAGTTTCCCCGCTTCAATATTGAAAATTATTTTGGCTATTGTCACCGCTTATTCCTTAACACATACCGTGTTCAATAGAATAATACTTTTTCAGCACGCTTTTGAACCAGGTCCCCGTTAAACTTTATCTTTTGTGAAAGTATTTTTCACCATACACACGCTATAGCCGCACGTACACTATTGTTAAAGAAAACTATTGAGTTACTTTTGTTGCCTTCCATTTCTACTGATTAATTTATTTTTTTAATACTTTGCCACATCGTTGATAACTTCTTCGTACATTTTGGATCCATTTATTGTGTTTTTGTGAATTTGTAATAAAGTCCCTTCAAATAATCACCCTCGTTTTTTTTATATTTTATCTGTGAATTGACTATGAAATATATTTTTGGAAACTTTGCAAAAAATCCAAAACAAACGCTGTCATTACATTTATTTATCAAGACATTCACATTTCAAATTTCATAATCAATTGAAATAAATAATTTTAGTTAGTGAAACTCAGATATGACAAAATACGCGTGAATTCTGTAATATTGCGCGTGTGTAATTAAAGCAATCTATCATTAGTAGAAAAACCTGTTGTTTTCATTCAATTAATAACATCTTTCTTCAACCGTCAAATTATTAATTCATTTAAATTCGTATCGCGATCAAACTTTTTAAATTCACATGCGCATGGTAATTTTAGAGTATAGCAAAAAACTTATAATGTTATATTTGAAAAAAATATAAAAAACACAAAGCCGCGCGAGCTGTCATGTTTTTTTTTATTATTTTCAAAAGAAAGGATATTTAAATTTAATATAAAAATAATTTTCGAAAGCTTTTTAGCTATACCTACTGTGAATTCCCCGATATTGACTTAGGCGGTGTTACACCTAATGCGACGATGCGTAATCAGAATGACAGCCCTATGACTACCCCGTCCCCACAGTGAGTTGAGCTGCACGGCATCAATGAATCTGGTATATGGAAAGTCGGCGATTTACCTATTGCTTTGTGGGGCAGATTTTCTTTGCTCGCATTATTCCACCGATTGTTCCAATCTTTCAGCTGTCACATATTCAAAAGATACGTTATTACTTTTATCGCAATTTATAACTTATATTGATTTACTTTATGATCCAAGTATTTTACTCTTTTTATTTTCTTTTCTTTCAAAATCCGATTTAGTTTCGTCGATCGTCTTTTTAAGTTTATATATATTTCATTGAAAGATTCCTTTATGGCGTACTCTGTAAAGCTTTTTTTATTATTTATTGTTAATACACATACATTTTTACATATTTAAGTTAAGTAAGTAACCCCCCCACTAGGCATGACCTGTTCTGGGGCAGTTACTTTTACACACCAGGGTATTCAAATTATTTACACATAGAGGATACATAATACGAGTATATAAGGTGCACAAATGTTACATTAAAGTAGTTTAAAAAAAATCATTACAAAGGATTAAACAGTAAAGTTTTAGATTAAATAAAAAAACGAATAAGAAGAAATGAAATATAGGAAATAAAAGTAAGTAACTAAGTCATATGTTAAGGGTGGACAACCACCTCAGCATAGAGCCTGCCCGAAGAAATCAGCCATTTTTTGTGGAGAATTTTAAAGGAATCGTGATGTGGTGTTTTCTTTATGTTATTGTCTAGTTTATTAAATATACGTCGGGGCCAATAAATTTAAACTGTCTTTGTCCAAATGAGGTCTTCATAATTGGCACAGTATAGTTAATGTTATTTGCATGTCTAGTGGTTCGCGTTTGTTGGGATCTGTTGTGTAAGGTTAT